>JAWWEE010000085.1:37311406-37324270 GCA_035221455.1 Xenops minutus
GTACTTCCTTGTCACCTCCTTAACAACAGTACCAGTCCAGTCCAATGGGGTCTCTGAGCAGTCCTGACTCTTTGAAGACTTTCCTGGTTTTTTTTTGTTTGTTTTTTTTTTTTTTTTTTTTTTTTTATTTTGGTTTTTTTTTTTTTTTTTTTTTTTTTTTTTTTTTTTTAATGAATAACAAGGAGAAAAGACTTGATTCCTAAGAGGGGGGGATCCCATAGCAGAGGACTGAAAGAGAATCCTGAGAAGGAGAAAGGAGTGACCAAGCAGAGGATTTAAGGAAGTAAAACAGATAGACTGTTTGGAAACCGTAAACTTCTTGTTGTTCTGAAGTAGCTTCATGGATTACTTTGGACGTGCTGCTGGACATCCTATATCTGATTTTTTTTTTTAATAGTGAAAGTGATAGAAGGGCTTCATTAGTGTTATTATTACTGTATCAGTGAAGCAGTGAAATACAACTTCTCAGCCTTATTTCAGTTACTTGAGAGCTGAAGTTAACTTGTGAAAAAACAACTGCTTGGGTATTGTGTGTGTGTAATAAAGCTGCCTTTATCCCAGTAGAGTGTCAATTTTCTGTTTTATGAGAGACAATTTATGCAATGCTTTTCTGCTTAAGAGTTGTTGTGCAATTGATACTCCTTAATGCTGTGTTGTCTGAACAAGTGAGAACGGGAAATATGAAAAACTTTGAAAAGCCTTCTGTTCAGAAATGTAACAAACTGAAGATAACTTACATCTTCTGTTTGACTTGGATATTTGCTTTCTGACAGGTTCTCTTCCCAGAAAAGTTGTGGGGTTTTGTTTGTGTGTTTTTTTGTTTTTTTTTTTTGTGGGAGTGAAAAATCAGTGTTAAGACCCTATGCATCTTCTGTAGCAAAGCATGAAAAAGAAACAGGATTTGTCCCTTGAGATAACTGGGCCTTTAAATAATCATGCCATTGTCACACAAATTCTGCATGTGTGACATATATGGCTTTTAATAGCTTTTGCCAATATTGCCCTTTTATGGACTTAAATTTCTGTAGTACAATGACATTTCCTATCGTTTAGAGATAGAAGAGACTTGCTGAAGACATTGTTTTGTGTTTCTGAAGGGACATTCTCTTTCCACATTAGGCACTGCAGCTTGTTCACATAAGGATAGTTTTCAAACAGCTTCTACAAAACCATACTCTTGGCACATTAGCTAGAGATGCAGTAGTGGGCACTTTTTTGTTTACTGTCTAGTGCAGATTTCTGTCTGTTAAAATAAAGGATTTAGAAGAACAGGAAAAATGAAAATCAAATCAACCAAAATAAACATATATTTCAAAGGATTTGGATAAGAAATTAAGAAATTATGGCAGTACCTGACTCTCATTTCTCTAAAATGCATTTAAACAGGGAGAAAACAATAAAGAATAAGAATGTGCACAGGGTCTAGTGGGAGGTCTATGATTAGCGGTGACACCAGGAGAGGGCTGCAAAGGGGATTAAGGAACTGGACCATCTCTGTTACGAGGAAACACTGACAGACTTGGGCCTGTTCAGCCTTGAGAAGAGATGCCTGAGAGGGGGCTTGGTCTCTAAGTATCTGAAGGGTGTCAAGAGGATGGAGCCAGGCTCTTCTCAGTGGTGCCAGACAATAGAACAAGAGACAACAGGCAGGAACACATGCACAGAAAGTTACACCTGAAAATGCTGGAGAACTTCTTTACTCTCTGCGTGTCTGAGCACTGGAACAGATTGCCCAGAGGGTTTGTGGAGTCTCCCTCACTGGGAATGTTCAAGAACTGTCTGAATGCAATCCTGTGCAATGTTCTCTGGGCTGACCCTGCTAGAGCAGGGAGATTGGACCAGTTGTCTCACTGTGGTCCCTTCCAACCTTACCCATTCTGTGATTCCATGACTGCATAATCACAGAATGCCTGGGGTTAGAAGGCACCACTGGAGGTCATCTAATCCACTTGCCCCTGCTCAAACAGGACCCTGTCCATAAGGCTTTTGAGTACCATCAAAGATCAAAACTCCACAACCTCCTTGGGCAGCCTCTGCATAGGCTTGGGCAAAAACAAGTGTGTTCAGATGTTCAGGAAGATCCTCCCATGTTTCGGTCTATGCCCATAAACTTTTGTCTTGTCTCTGAGCCATCCCATGATGGGCCATAAAGATAATGGACTGGAGCATCTTGCATATGAGGAGCAGGCTCAGAGAGCTGGGATTACTTAATCATCTCTAGGCTCATTGTTGGATGCTCTCCATTTTGTCCATGGGTCTTGTATTGGGAAGCCCAGACAGTACACTGTAATCCAGGGATGGCTTCAACAGGGATGAGCAGAGGGGAAGGATCCCCTTCCTTGACCTGCTAGCAATATTTTCTCTTATGCAGCCCAGGATGTCATTCACGTGCTTTGCCACAAGGGCACATTGCTGGCTTATGTGCAACTTGGTATGCCAGGACCTTTTCTGCAAGACTGCTTTTCTGCAAGACCTATCTTGGTGAACAGCTTCTGTATGTGGGATTGTTCCCACTGGTGCAGGATTTTGCACTTGCTCTTGTTGAACTTCATGAGATTCCTGTGAGTCTGTTTTTCCATCCTGTTGAGGTGTCTGGTAATGGTAAGACCTATCATAGATTGGATGGGATGAAACCTTCAGACATCAAGTGCAACCCCCTGCCATGGTCAGGGACATGTTCCACTAGACCATACTGTTCAAAACCTCATGCAACCTGGCTTTAATGGGACATCCAGTCTCATGACCCACATTGTAAAAAATTTTGTCCATATGTCTAATCTAAACTTACTATCTTTCAGTGTTGCCCCTTGTCCTGTTGCTACAGGCCCTAGTAATAAGTCTCTTTCCATTTTCTTATAGACTCACTTCTTTTACTGAAAGGTCACAGTGAGTGTCCCTAGAGCCTTCAGGCTGAACAATTGCAACTCTGTCTTTTTTCTTAGCAAAGGTGTGCCAGCCCTCTCACGTCATTTTTGTGGGCCTCTAGCAGGTCAGTGTCTTTCTTGCACTGTGGGCCCCAGAGCTGGGCATGATACTCCCGATAGGCATCTCATGACAGGGGATTAAAGGGGGAGAATCATCTCCCTTGGCCTCCTCTCCACAACTTTTTTGATGCAGCCCTGGACACGGTTGGCTTTCTGGGCTGCTGATGCATGCTGCTGGTATGTGTCTAATGTTTTATCTACTGTCACTGCCAAGTCCTTCTCAGCAGGGCTGTTCTCAACCCCTTCATCCTCCAGTCTGTACTGATGCTGGAAATTACCCCAATTCAGATGCAGGACCTTGCACTTAGCCTTGTTGAGCCTTCTGAAATGCACGTGGGCCCACTTCTCAGGCCTGCCAAAGTCTATCTGGATGTTATCTCTTCCCTTAAGTGAACCAATTACACCACACAACTTGGTGTCATCTGCAAAATTGTGCAGAGGATGCACTCAGTGCTATTCGCTGCATCATTGATGAACAGTGTTGGTCACATGGACTTCTGAGGGACACCACTCTGTTTCCACAGAGACATGGAGCTCATTGACTCTTCAGATGCAGTCATCCAGCCAGTTCCTTAGTCATGTAATAATGTAATAATCCGTCCCTCAACAACATATCTCTCCAATTTACCATCTAAGAATTTTGCGAGGGACTGTATCAAAGGCATTTCAGAATTCTAAATAGGTTGTATCTGTTGCTCTTTGCATGTCCACAGATGCAGTCATTCTATTACAGAAGAATGTGAATATATTCTTCAGGGAGATTGCTTTTTGTCCTGCAATATATCTTTCCCTGTAGCTGAAATACTATGGAAAGTATATGTAGGAATTTAAATGCAAGTATTAATTAATGGCTTAGACTGTCTAATGAGTTTAGTCCTGCCAGATTTGACTGTTGGTAGTGTGGGTTGTACATGCAGGGTTTTTGCTTTTTTTAGGATGAGAGAGAAAACTAAATCAGACAGAAGCATAGTCTTGACTTATTTCCTTTTTTGGAAGGTTACATTTTCAATGTTGGTTTTAAGAATATTTCTAAACAGTGAGGGAAAACGTTATTTCTTGGTCAACCACCTGTGTGTGCTTAGACAGGGGCCATCTTATATTTGTTGGCCATAGGCGTAATGCAGGTTCCCAGTTCTGCTCTTTAAGCAAGCAAATGAAAAACTGAAGATTGTCCATTGGGAGGGTAGATAATATGGCAGCGAAACTGAACACAGTAATGCATGTTTTTGCCTCATGTCTTTCTGCCTGCTTGAGTTTAACAAAATCATATTTCTTCAGTTTTACAGAAGATGACATGAAATAGTGTGTTTTACATTTTAGGTCTCTAAATGGCTTCTCTCCTTGCTAGATATTTTCTCAGAACACAATTATGAAGCTTGAGGGAACCTCTTGATAGTATTACTGGTGCTAGTGCTGATAAGATTTTGGAAACTTTTCCTGCTCTCAGGTGTTTATTTAAAAGGATGCAAGAGAAGACAGTTATTGTAGCTTGGGACTAGGCATAACTTTTTTCCACTGCTCATTTATAATCATGTCTGAATTTTTAGTTCAGTGCTTTTCAACAGATACTGAATAGTACGTCACACATCCGTTTAAGAACAGAAAAACGCTATAACTGTTTAATGATAGGAATTTAAAAGAAGAATTTAAAGTAAAAAAGGTATTTAAGTAAAATTAGATGTTTGTGACCTTAACAGAGCTACTTTAAGGTAGGGAGTGGGATTGTAGAAACTTGTGCTCTATCTTCATGAGCAAGGAGCCTAAAGGAGACCTGTCATTGTTTAATGATTGGGGCTATGTTTCACAGAGACCTCCTAACTTTGTCTCTGGAAATCTTTTTCAGAGACTGAAAATGTACTTCCAAATTTTAAGTCCTGATTAAAAATCTCATTATAGCTGGACTTTGCCTAGAACATTAGAGGTGAAAAGCTGTACTATCTTTAAAATTGTGAAGAGTTTCTTGCCTAGAAAAGCAAATGCTGTGGTTTTTATATGTTGATTTTTTTGTCTTTATGGCTTGGTTATAGGGATATTGGGAAAAAAAAATCTGAGGCAATAAAACCTACCTCTAGACAGTACCATAATATGAGGTTTTTTCTCCCTTTGCAAATATGAAGAACTTCTGGTTTTGGAATAATATAGTAGGTGAACTACTGATGTATCTAAAATCACTGCTGTGTCTAATTATCTCCATGCAGTCACTTAAGTATGCATCATTGCACTCTTCTCTACCTTCCCACTTCCCTCTGAAAGTGGACACAGCCCTTGCTCTGAAGTAATCATAATAATTGGTAGTAAGACAGACCTGTTACTCATCCTTTTTTGAGAACATTTCTTATGGCAGATGTCTAGTTTTTAATTAACTGATAATGAACATGCCTAGTAGACCATGATACTGCTGCCAACTTACTCTGTTTTATACCTCACTGCCACTTAGCTCTTAAAAGGGGAGAGAGCAGGCATTAGTGTCTTTGAAGTGATGGGAAAGTGAATATATGCATAACATAATTGTTTCTAGGATCTACTATAGCAAATGTTTTGTCACTAGGTACATCTGGGGAATGCTACTGTTATCGATCTCCCCAGTCTTTAGTTTCTGCCTTTGTGTGCAGCACATATTCCTTTTATCCCTTCTAGAAAGAGAATACAATATACTTTAGCAATTCAAGTTTTTCTAAATAAAATGACTATGAACTTCTGGAAAGGATCATCTTTATGTGTTAGGGAAAACTTTAAACCTGTTACAAATAGGTAATACATAAGCAGTAAATCAATATACTAAAGTCTTAGATAGCAACGAACCTTAGTTAATAACCATGAATAATGTAGCATTGGTTGCTTAAAAGACCATAATCAGAATTTCAGTCTTAAGTCAATTTACTTTAGGTTGTATTTAAGGATCTTTGTGTACCATGTCCCAAAGTGACCATTTGCAAGATACAAAGGTGTGCAGAGCAGCTTCACAATGCACTTGCAGCTCTCATACTCTGTTCTACACTTTACACTGGACAGTTATCTCAGTTTAAAAGAAAACTAAGGTGTCTGTCTGGACTAGGAAGGGGACCTCTTCCCAAAACCTCCCACAACTTTCGAAATTAAGAGCCTTTAACCAGAAAATTTATAGAAAAGGATAACGGTTCTTAACTACAGACAGATAAAAACAAAACTAGAACTGAACAAACGATGACACTGTAACCAAAGCTTTCAAACAAAATAAGTCTCCCCGGCCGGTGCAGTTCTATTTACAGAGAGCAGGAGGTGATGCCGCACATCGGGAGGCAGCGACTGTGAAAGTCACTCCTGAGCTCCCAGGAGGCTGGTTCCGAAAAAACTCAAGTGGGCATGGTGGTCACATGGGATGTGCTGAAACCTTTCCTGTGGGCCGTGTAGGGACTCTCTCCTCATCCTTTGCCCAAAAGCATTGGGAGGGTGGGGAGGTACCAACTCCCTGCAAATGGTGTTGGCCCTCCAGGAGTCTGTAGCAAATCCAGGTAGCAGTGACTGCTCTCCCTCTCTCTCCGAAGAACAAACCAGGGCTTGCAGAGTTGGGGGTCCAAGCCGAGGGAGCTGCCTCCAAGGGCCCAGCAAATGGTGGCTCGCATCTGCACAGCAGCTGGAGCAGAGAAGTGTGGCCAGCACCAGGAAAAAAAACCCAACACTCTTCCCTCCCCCAGCCATTAAGTGGGAATGTAGAGCTATCATCTATCCCTTTGTTACCTGTCCCAGCTCTTCAGCTCTCTAAACCCCTCTGTTGGTAAGGGAGAGAAAACATTTCATGAAAAATTTGGAAACTATAACAACAGTGTTCCCCGTTGTCCCTGTGCAGTACTGTTAGAGAACACAGAACACAGCTCTCCTGTCCGTTCTTTCAGCTTCAGAACCTCTTAAAAGGTTCTGTTCCTCATTAATCTGTTCCTCATTTCCTGGACTTTCAAAATACATGGTGTGTAGGCTACAAAGCAGAGCCAAGGAAATAGTATATAATGTGCCTGTAACATTTCTTAAAATGTTGACCTATACTTCCTGAAATCAAGTGGATTAACTTGCTTACTAATTAAACTAAGTAAGAGTAGCATGAGTAAGGGGGATCTTTGTGTACTTGCTGAACAGAATGGAAACAATTTAACTTTTTTTCTCTGTTTCAACCTTTCCATGCTCACACTGCAAAAGAAGCTAATTTGAGCTCACTCTTGGAGAAGGGAGGAGGCTTTTCTCCACAGAACTGATTTTGAAGGAAGAAATCACTTTTTATTCTTTACGCTATAGCTAGGTAACCCAGTGTGATAGTGCAGCTGGGGACAAGTAAGACCTGCTATCAGTGCTGCACAGTACTGCTGATTGATGTTGTCTCAGGGCTAGAGTGCAGATGACTGACCTGGCTGAAGTGGCCAGTGAGGGGGGAACAACTAAAATATACCATCTCTGAGAGAGCCTGCCAAGACATCAGGTTATCTCCTGGTTTGAGGAAATATGCTAAAAACTGCTAAAGCTTTGATAAAATCTCTGAGAAGAGGGATATCTGCTTGTTCCTTAGATGCTGGGTGAAAAAAGCAAAACAAAACTAAAAAACCCAACCAAACGACAACAACAAAAAAAACAAACCAAAAAACCCCAAAACAAAACCAAACAAACCGACCAACCAACCAAAAAACCACAATAAAAGCCTACAGTCCTGTAAGACTTTACAGTGTTTTTACTGATAGCTCTTCAGTTAAGTGAAACTACATGAGCAGTAGTTGCTTGATACTGTAGAAGGTAGTCTACAATATCAAGAAAGGTATTACAATATCAAGAAAGAACTACTTCTTTTTTACCTTGTTTTTTAAACAGACTGAAAAGCTGACAAAGGTGGTGATCAGATGTATGTATAGCAGTGAAGACTAACAAGGATTTTTACGCAGCACTTGAAAATAAATTTCTGATACATGGTGTGTGAAAGATTTGGTAAACATTTGGCCTTATAGAATTGACTAAATGGATTGTGGTAAATTTTAAGACTTGTTTTATATATCAAAATAAGTAAATGATGGCTGCATGACAATTCGGACAGCAAAAAAATGTTCAGGTCCAGTCCACAGTTCTTGAATGTCAGCCCTTCTCAATGTTTGCATAATTTTATAAGCAGCCCAAGGCAAGTCTTGGGATGGGGTTCTGAGAAGTAAAAGTGTAGGAGTGCAGTAATTATTTAAATAGTAATAAATAAATTAATTCATATGCTGGTAGATGTTATGCAGGTATTGTTGACAGTTTTTCTTGAAGAATCTTTAGACCTATAGAAGAAGATAAAATATTTCTATATTATTTTGGGTTGAGGACTTTTGTGCTAATTTGTGAAATTGTGAACTGTAGTCTAGGCATGGTTTCAGTAACTGTTAGCAGTTTTGCCTTCTCCTACAGGACCACTAGCATTTACCTGGTCAAACTTGATGTCTAGCTGAGTTCATCCAGTTCAAACGTGTTTATCAGTCGTCTTTTCAGTCCCATTATTTGTGTGGGATCTAGCTTTTTCCTGGTATCTGCCTTCAGCAGAGAAATAGTGAAGAGTGGCCAAGGGCTAGAGGCTTGTTCTGTCTTCTGCTCATGTGCTGAGACACAAGAAAGCAGGAAAGAGGCAGTAAATCTGTTTATCTGTAACAGATTAAAAAGGAGCTTTGACTAAGCTAAGGATGGTTTTGAGGCTTCATAAAAAAAAAAAAAGTGCATTTTGGAGCAATTGAATGGATAGCTGAACTTGGAAAACATTAATAAAACCATAACACTTTGAATTAGAACATATCTTAATATTTAAACTATGGGGAAGATATTCTATTATAAGAACTCTATTTCTGAAATTACTTACAGCTTATTTTACCAGATTGGTTACAGGGTTGTATGTCCATTCCATGGACAATGGTCAGTGTTAGGTCATTAATAATAATTTGACTAGAATAAAATGAAAATTTAATTTCACTAAATGTGAAATTAAGCTGTATCTTACACTTTTTAATATTCAAAATAGAAATGTACTCACTCTTTCCAAATTGGGGGAAGAGAAGTGTGTGAGTTTAAATAAGTGTTGCCACAGAAACTTTTTTAATGTATTTTCCAGAGGTGCTTTTCTACAGAAGGGGAAAGGTATTTGGGCCTACTGCTGCTGCTGTTTATCACCATTGATGCTGTGGCAGGCAGTAGCTGCCCAAAACAACCTACAGTAGTTGAACGTGTTCCTCAGGCTGGAAAATATGTACCCATCTAGCCTTTTTGAGTAGTGGGTCATGAACAGAGTTTTCCATAGACAGCATGATATATATACAGTATATATAATGTGGTGGGACAGAGGGGAGAGGCTAAATTTAGAACAAAAAAATAAATTACAAAACCCACTATTGATTCTCAATAATTAACCAAACTTCTGCCTTATCCTTCCCAAACTATATGCTATACGTTGTTCTTCCGGGGATGATGATACCGCTGGGAACAGCAGCAGCAGTTGCAGGCTCAACATCTCTCCCATGGCCACGGACCTCCAGTGCCTATAACGCCACATCCATCAGGACTTCAGCCTCCAGGAATCCCTCCACTCGGAAGCAGTGCTGGCCTTCTTGCCCTTTCTAGTGCTTTGGGTGGGCAATCTCACTTGGCAATAAAAGATGACAAGAAGCATCATGATGCAGACCACCACAGAGGTGAGAGGCATGGCAGGCCTGATTAGGACATTATCAAATTTTTGCATTGCTGCAAATTATGTGCATCTCTAAAGAATTCAAGTTATATAGAATGAGAAAAAACTGTTGGCAAACTTGAAAATATCTGTATATATACCACTGAAGCAAAATTCAGCTTGAAATTTTTCAGTATTTTAAAAGGGGATCACTAGGTGTCACCTGCTGTATACTTTGCAGGGCATTTTGACATCCTGGTAAATGCTTAGTTATAATAGCAGTGGCCTGCACCATATTGTGGAAAACTGTTAAACTTCATAATGGGTAATTTCTTCAAGGAAAGTAGTGTTGTTAAATGGGTGGGTGGGAACTAGGTGGAACAAGAAGTTAAATTCTGAAGTGAATGTGTTCAAACAAAATATTTAGATAATTTCATCTGTTACTTTAGTTTCTTAGGCTTAAATTCTAGTACTCAGTTAAATATTGGACAAAATTGCACTTGACTAATTTTTGAAAAGAAAGTAATTTATTCTGTTGTGGAATAAAACTAGGCTTTTTGTATGGTTAAACTGTAAATCATGTTTACAAAATACTGTAATTTTCAGGAAATCACTGTATTAGGAATGTGCAATGACCTATATAAATAAAAGCCATTTTAAAACTGTTTGTGGCTTGTGTTCTAATTTTTCCCCCCTTTTTTATTTCTGTTCTTGCCTCTGTGTCTGAACGGGCATGTCTGTCCATTTCTTGGTTACTGCGGGAGCAGACAGAGAGCCAGGCACAGTAAGTAACAACATTACTGCTAAAGTTTCCCCTTCTAGTAATGTAATAATCAACTGTTGCACTGTTTGTCTGTTTTACCTTCCTTTTAGCTATTTTCATAGTACTAGACATATAGTGTTTTCTGTTAAGATATATCTTGATTTGTGAAGAACACCAAGTCTAGACTGTATGAATGGGTTTTATTTCTGAGCAGAATGACTTTAGGGAAGCTGGAACTTTAGTTTGCTTATGGGCAGGTGAGGGAAAGAGGGGAAAGATGCAGATCAAAAAGAACATTGCAAATATAACATATTAATAATCTTAACATATTAGTCAGAGTTAAGATTTTTCCTCTAGGATTTTCAGGATTTAGAGTTGCAGAATAGGTGAGAAATATAAATGTGTCATGATATGTCCATGGCCCTAGGAGTGTCTTTTACTGCATCAGTTTAAGCCATATTAGTATCTTCACTGTTTAGTTTGTGCGTCAGGTATAACTTCTATAGCAATACTTTTTTCTCTGTAATAGAATTGGTCTAAGACAGTCTTATTTGAAAAACCCTCTAAAAAACTACTTTGTTACAGCTTTTCATACTGGTTTGCTTTGAGTGATATTGCTATGTTAATCTGTTGGAGGTGGGTATGTACAACTTCCACACCATTTCAAGTATAAAAGCTAATTCTGCTTTTTCATGTCAGAGGTGAATTTGAGCTCTATTTTGTTTCTTTTCTCCATTAGAAAAGACAAGAACTAGAAAAAGTTATCTGACAGGTAGCTTTATGGTACTAAACTTCTGATTTTTATTGCTGCATTTTTGATGTATATACTAGACTTGCTTGACCGTTATTTACTGGAAATTATCTGCATATTTTTTGTGGCAGCCTTTTGTTTTTAGATTCCTAAGAAAGAAGCATTCCTTTCAGCTTGCTCAATTTTATTAATGACAGTGTAACTGCAGAAATAATTTTAAAGTTGGTTTTCATGCAGTCTCAGACTTTTTATGGACATGTTCCTGTGTGTGGGACATACTTATTTGAGTGATGCTAGTCAACTTCAGGAGTCTCATTAACTGTTCTAAGGACCTAAGGATGGAGGTTTGCAGTTTGTGTCTGTGCACATATATGTGCATATATGATAGTGATGGCATTGTGTTTTGATTTGGTTACATTTCCTGGGCTTGCCCTGTTCCCATCTTCCCCTGCCCTGTCCATCATGTAATTTGCTAAAAGATTTATGAGGTTAAAATCAGATGTTTCAGTGTTGTGAAATTTAGAGTGAATTCATCTTGTAGCTGAGAATAGTTCTTTCCTATGGAAGGAGAACTGTCAAAAATTAAACTCAGCTTTTGTGTTGTGGGAGAATTGCTTAATTTACTAGAGATGAAATTTTTATTTAATTAAACTATGTAAAATTGTCACTGCAATTACTTCCGTCTTCATTATGTGTAATTCATGATTGTTTGGTTTATCTGAAGCAGAGTGGTTTTATGCTGGGTTTACCACTAAGTAACCTTTAAACCATCTGAGGCTTTATTTCGTACAGCAATTTTGCCGTGTGGATATATTGAGTTCAGGATACTAGGTCATCCTAGTTTCTTTTTCATCTCAGTGGTGGATAATACTTTATAACTAAATTAAACCTTAATAGTTGAATACAGGCAAACTTGAACTTAAAATTATTTAAACACAGTATTACATTAGAATCTTTGCTTAACACTGAATGATATCTTCAATGAAAGAATCATAATTTAAGAGATGGTTAAATTCAAATCTGTGGCTAAAATGATGAGCTGGGAATTATTTGATCTTCAAACTTCTCTAATTGTCTTGTATTTATAATGTAAAATATGTTTATAAGGATAATGTAAAATCAGTGTCAAGTATACAGGGCATACCATGTGAAATATATAAGTTAGTAATAATACACTTAATATGTGAATGCCAAAATTATTTTGTCAAAATTAAATTACAGAACTACATAGGTAATGAGTGGTGGCTTTTGGCTGATGTAGCTCTAACCATCCCAAACTGGGTCATGCTATTATGTGGGTGCAGGCATTCCTACTAATATGACCCAGTCTGGCTGCAGGTAATGAAGCCAGGCAAAGTAAGCAAGTTTTGCAACTGAAGCTTGAAGTTTTGAGAGAAGACATCAGTACAAAAGAACTTATCTTTTGCCCTCATGAAAAACATTGAGCTTGTTGTCTAAGACTTAGGAAGTATTAATACATTTTCCAAGACCTTCTTGTGCCTTCCCTGTTGAACATAAATGTTACTGTTATTTTGTAAAGCAAATGCTCTTTTCTTAGAGTAGAGGAATATTCTGTGTCCTAAGCATTCCGTCCTGTTCTTCAGCTCCCAGTCCTGGAGAAAAGGGGACATGAACAATTGAATGCTTCTTTTTAGATGATAGTATATGCAAGCTGTTTTTGTTTCATGGTTTATTTCTTTTAAATGGGCGGGGGGGGGGGGGGGGG
>JAWWEE010000085.1:37324280-37347618 GCA_035221455.1 Xenops minutus
CCCCCCCCCCCCCCCCCCCCCCCCCCCCCCCCCCCCCCCCCCCCCCCCCAATGTGCTCTGTGGAAATGTAGGGTACTCATCAGTGTAGCACAAATATGCTTCTTGGCCTTTGTGAAGAAAGTACAGATCCAAACCACAAATTCACTTCAACAGAGGTTGATCATACATAAGAGCCATGGGTTGTTGTGTTGTAGTTGAGTTGGTAGCTGATAGAAAGCAGCATGAGGCTGATGGTAAAGGACAAGGGAGTTGGGGTGTAAATTTTTACATTAGCTATAAAATAGTGAAATGAACATAAGTCTTATTCCCTGTTAATGCCTTATGATTTTAAAATTGATGTGAAGAGGGACACAAATCCATCTAGGCTTCTAGATTTCCTTGTCCCTAATACGAACATACTAGTTTAAATATAACTTAAAGTGGTGGCCAAAGAGAAGGTGAAGTCAGTAGCTTTCTATTAACAGTAATTTAAAATAAAACCTCCTAACTTTATAAGTCAACTTTTGGGTTGTTGGCATGTGTTTGCAGTATGCATAATCAACAAATTATAGTTAATGATTCTGGAGTAGAATAGCTTTGAGCATAATCTTCTTGTGCCTAGCTGGGGCATAGTTAAATCCATCTTCCAACATCTACTATATTCTATCAGTGAGTCCTGGCAATGAGCAACTGATGTGTTTTGGGTGTAGATGTTAGACTTGGTCCTGTTTTGCCTACTCAGAAAGGAATTGAACCTGTTATTTTCTATATATGCATATCTGTAGATAGCATTTATGTGGGGGGCAGCATCAGAGGTCTGGTGTGATGGTTAAGTAATGCTGAGGCTCTGCTTAGTGATACAGGCAAGCCCAAGTGTCAGCTATAGTAACTGGCTGTAATGACAAGTGGCTGCCATTGGCTTGGATGTACAGTTGATCAGGGAATGACCAAGCACAGAGCAAGCCTATATGTCTACGTCTTTGGAGGAAGAATTAAGGAAGAGTGAGAGGGTTAAGGAGCCCAGCACTAGAGAAGACCTTAATTGAGACCAAGTGCAGTTGAACCATGAGCACAGATGTAAGGTAAATACTGTTACTTAATTGCTGTAACAATCAATATAAAGTAAATTGTCAGTTCAGTATGTACTAGTGAATTGTATGTGCTGTATTGTAACTGGGGCTAAATGAAATACTGTGTACTCTCAGCCTGTACCTCTGGCCCATATACTTGTGGTTTGGAAGTGGTTCCTCTGGGGAATGGCATGGTAGTTGAAGAGTATTTGAATAATGTGTGTTATTTTCCTTATAGGGAACCTGCCTTCTTTCTGTGCATCATGGTTAGGTTTTTGCTTTACATTTGCCTGCTGGTGGTTTCAGAGTTTAACTTTCGCTGGCAGCAGAGTTGTCTTAGGATCACAAATTGCCTATTACACAGCCTTTTTGCAGTCTGGTAACTGACAGGAAGCAATGCTACATTAGACTTTTTTTTCTTCTTTTGGGACTTATTTGAAAAGACTGGTTTCATGTGTATAAAGTGAATTACTGAAAGAAGGAAAATACATAAAACTGATTTTGAGCACTTGTTCTGATCTGAGATCCACAATTTGCAGATGTGTTAGTAATCCCTAATAAATCGAACTCCTATGATTGTAAACCAGGATAATCCTCAGTTATGTATCTAGAAATTAAGACAAGACAAAAACTGGTGCCATTCACTTTTTCTTTAGGAAACCAACTATGCCCTTTTTGTACAAACTGATTTTTATTGAAGATCAATCCCAACCGAAAATTTAAGTAGTGTTACTAAAAAAATCCCATTATAGCCAAAATAAAAGTTCTTGTCCTTTTGCAAATAAGTCAGTTGTTAGTAGACCTGGTAGAAGGACTGAAGAGATTAGTTTGTTTTTTTTTAAAAGAGTAGATAAGGAGACTCTTAACACTGTGGAGCTGTTGCTGCTGTCTTCTGGCTGGCCCTATGTTTGATAGGGGACATACAGCAAATATAGACTCTACCAGAGCTGAGTATATACTGTCCTCACTGTTACTGAACTGTATCATGACATGAGTAAGAGTCATCTATAGCCCAAGGCTTGTATGATCATCTCTTTCCCAGTTCTTGTTTGTATTTTTGTTTGTTTTCTTTGTTACTTCAGTATTCTGGATCTACCATATGCACTACCTTAAGATTCATATTTTTACATTGTTGAATGAAGTGTTATTCAGTTGGTGATTTTAATTACGGTAATAGCTTACAATAGCAAGCTATTTTTTCAGCCAGAGTTATACTTCATCTGATTTTAGTCACAATTGTTAGAACTTCCTTGAACTCCTATAGGAAACAAAACAGCAACTTTTTAATTTTTGAATTTATTGGTAAATTTTGTCAGAACAGCAGCACAATCCTATTTACAATTTCAGGTATAGCTGTCGTGAAATAAGCTGATCTACAGCAGCTTCTAACATAGATGCTCTGATTACAGAGAAAGAGTGCTTTAAATTAATGTGATAAGTTATAGAAAGGCAGTGTAAATATGACCACAGCGGTATGTTTTGCAGAATAGGCTTGTGATATATTACATGTTCATGTGAGAAGCCACCAGTCTTTTGAAGAAAAATCTAGTAATCTTTGTTTGGCATTTAGGACACACTGGGAGCTGGAATTTCCTAGGTATGTTTCACAGTTTTGAAATTCTGCAAGATGAACAGTACAAAATATTCTCAGTATTGTCTAGGTAGGCTTTACAATAAAACAGAAAAACAAACAAACAAAAAATCAGATATTTTAGTTACATATATTGGTTGCCAAACTTTGCAAACCATAACTCCCAGATAGCATGGTTACTAAATTTGTCCCAGCAGCTGCCCCTTTGCCACCTTTCTTCTAATCACACTTTATTTTGGCAGATTAAACCAAGGAGCTAAGTTTACTCACTTTGCTACATTTACCTTGTTTGTTGTATTCTAAACTCTTCAGTAGTAAAATGGGTATTTTTAATAATTTTTGTTAAGGAAAGTATCTTAACTAAAATACTTTTCTCCTTAAAAACAAGTCTGGTCAAGTTTTACTTGACAGCTTGCTTCTTAAGATGCCTAAGATGTTTCTATTGCTACAAGCATGATGCTACAAACTATTGCTACAAATATTTAAATGTTGAAAATGGGTTTTAATATTTTTCAAAATAGTGAATACCTGAGTTTTTTGCACCTGGGAGGAGATAAAGGGTTAAATTCCGACTGTATTTGTAAACACAGTTAGTTCAATGGTCCAACAAGCCTACCTTTTAGTTGCAAAACAATTTGGTAAAGACATTATTTTGAGCTTTTTGATTCTGAATTTCAATAGACCGTCCTATATGCTTTATGTAAACCCTTTGGCATTTATCTAGCTTGAATAGTCCTGAATAAAAGAGCTTAGAGTTGGCTTTAAAGTGCAGTGTCTGAATTAGGAAAGAAAGGATCCAGATTGCCTTATGTACCCTGTTTCATTTTTCTTCTTGGGGCTACACATTTGTGTCTGTGCAAAAATATGTTTGTAATATATTACAAGTTAATATTTTTGGCTCTTGGGTAATATAAGTATTTCCTTTGAGGGTTTATGAATGTATCGGTATATAGTATATCGGTATAAGATACCAATATTAGGCTTTTCTCCTGACAGAGATATGGGTGTGTGTGAATGCCTATTTACTTACACATTTATGTGACCATATATTTATTTATCTAAGTGTGTACTTGGTTTTTAGAATCTAGGCTTATTAAGTCTTTGCGAAAGGAGATTTTTTTTTCTCAGCTCGTTCAATATTGTTCACAGTATTAACACATCAGTGAACAAATTGCCCTCTTGCATATGCTAATCCTGCACTTAAAAGAACTCATTGTAACATGGTTTAATGCTTTAGCTGGAACGGAGGTGGAGATGAGAACCGAAGGCATGTCAAATTGTCATGTGACTGAAAAATGTCTAAAATGCTCTTTGGGTCAACAGTTTGTACTTAGCATAACTTAGCATTACTGAAAACAGTCCCTGTAGTTTGAGGAGAAGATTAGTCTTTGCTTTTGTCTTTTGTGTGTGTGCGCATTGGCCTCAGTTTTTCAGATCAAGTCTGATTAAACAACACTGTAGCCTTAATTTCACATTAGTAGGGAATGTTATGCTGGAAGTAAAAATGTTCGATCTTTGTTTGCAATACATTTGTTGGAGGAATCCAATTGGAGTTTACCACAGCTAGCAATTGATTACTACATAACCTTATTCAGCAAATATTTGTTATTTTAAGAGTTAAAGGCAAACTGCCATTTTTCTGTCCATACATGAAGGTGTAGGCATACCAAAGCCCCATCTGTTCATGATGGTGTGGAAGTGAGTAACCAATCAGATTATATTTAGTGAAACTTTTTTTTATATGGAATCTGAATATAAAAAAAATATAAAATCATTGTTACTTTCTCATGAATAAACAGCAAGCTTGCTTCTCCTAGGCAATAAATTCAGTTGAATTAATTAGTTAAATAAATGGTGACTGACAAGTGAACTAAACTTTTAATAAGTGGAACAATGAGAACTCAAGCTTCTTAGAATGCATGAAGCTCTACCTGTTTGCCTGGAGGACTTCGATTTGAATTAAATTGAATGAAAGACTAAGTGGGTATCACATTTCTAAAGCATCTATCACATCGAGTTTGAGTTTTTAAGCATACATGAAGCAATCCTAAAAGGAATTTTTAACTGACCTTGTTTTTTGTCTTTACAGAGTAATTCTCTGTTGGTCCCAGACAGTCTACGAAGCACAGATAAACGGAGGAATGGCCCTGAATATGCCAATGACATCAAAAAGAGAAAGGTGGATGATAAGGATTCCAGCCACTATGTAAGCAAATCTGTCTCAAAGAAACGATTAATTTATTTGCACATACTGTGCTTGTATGAACAGTAAAAGAGCTGTGAAGAACAAGTAAATGTGTTTCCAATGACTTAAGTAGTACATGTGTGCCAGAAAGACCAAGAGTAGTGACTGAGTAGTTTGGGATATTGTTAAGTAATACTCCTCAACAGGAAAAATTGAGCCAGGAGTAGCTGTGATTCACAGGTGTTCTGGGACTCTTCTTTGGTTCTAAATGACATCCTTTCTGAATTTCTCTAAAACCTGAAGGTTTGTTTGAAATGAAGAATTATTGAGTGTTGTAAATTTTTCTGATAAGTAGCTATCACCATGTTGAGTAAAAATTGCCAATACAAATTGCAAATGTTATGAGGCTCTACTGAGTTACTAAAGTTTACTTTTGGCTTATGTGATAGTTTCAGCAGAAAGCAAATGGAAATTGCAAAAGTTCACAGTTCTGCATTTTTGACTAGCTTACTTGTTTGATTTCAAAGAGGCACCTCAGTACAGCAGTGTAACATACTGTACTTTGACATAGCAGTAATGTGGTAAATTTTCTGGTTTATGTGATTCAGATCACTAATTTCTTCTTGGTTACTGAAACCTAAGAGAAAATTAGAAACTTTATTTCCTCAGTATATGGTAGTGTAATTTCTCTCCATTTGGAGAATATCTTTGACCAGATATTGGATCTTAGTGCTGTTACAGTCTTACAAGTTGTATTTGCACCACTGTCTAATAATGTTGTTTTGATTACAGAAGGATTTGTCAAACTTTTGTGTGCTACTCCCTCAACTTTGAGGGTTTGATATTCTATTGTCATATTTCATTTTAAATATTTGAAGATTAAGCATTCTTAAGCTACATTTGATATAAAAGAAAAAGGAAGAAAGATTTTAACTTGCTTGTTTTTCTTGTTTTTCTACTGGAAAGAGATGGAAAAGATACTCCAAGACTTTAGAAGCAGTTTGTTTTGATCCATATTTTAAATATGCCTGCTATTTTTTTGAAATGGATTTACAAATTAAGACAGCATCAAAATAAACAATAGAGCAAAGCAAGAATCTTTGAAAGTTCCAGGTTATTCTAACCTTGAAGATAATTTTTTAAGGTTCCCTAATTCTGCAAATACAAAGCTGCTGATTTTGAACTCATTTTAGATGAGGCCCTTTTAGGGACAAGGAAGTACTGCTTTTGTCAAAAGAGACATAAATGAGTTGTAGGAATTGTTTCGGAAAAAATATGCAAAATGAACCTTTTTTTTGTCTTTTTGACTTCTGACGGATTTTTGTGCTAGGACCTGTGTCCTAGAATTTTCTGATATTATTAGCACTTATAGGAGATTCCTTTGATAATCCCAATAAACTTCTATTTATCAAGATGGCAAAGTTAGTAGAGTTCACTTAAACATTGCTTGTAGCTAATTTTGCCCTGCTTCAGAGTGGTATTTCTGGTGAAAAAGTGCCCCATCTACTATTCTCCCACACTCTCAGAAGTGTTCTCACCTATTTTAGCACTCTGGGTGTTTCATACTTCTCAAGAGGTAGCAGATAACTGGAGCTAAAACTTTAATTTCCTTCTTTTGCACCTGTCAGTTAGATAGTTGCCTGCGTAGCAAATAGAGACACCATTCTGTCTCTGGTGGAACTCACCCTAATGTATTTGTGGTATTTCTTGGAGAAAGATTTAGCTGTTAAAACAGAAAGGAAGGGTTGAAGTTGCATGTTGGTTTGGGGTTTTTTTGAAAGGAGGAAAATGGGGGACAGTTGAGCAATCTTGTATGTCTGATTTGTTTGCTTAGAAACTTTATGAAACTTTTATTAGAAATGTCAAATTCTCCCCCACAAAAATTTAAAATTTTGACATTTACTTGATTTCTTTGTTTGATTTTGAGTCAAGACTTGTCTTCTGATTGAAGCACTATGTTCCACTGTGGTTATCACTAGACTACTGTGTATTACAGAATGTGTCTACTGGGGCATCCCAGCCTATATTGGAGATAGGGACTAGAAGGCACTCGAATAACAGCAATCATGTGGCACTTGTGCAGCTCAGGTGAATATAGATCTAAGTGAAACAGTCAAAATGCAGCTTGACAAACTGCAGTAGAATATTTCTCTTTAGGAATGTCCAAGTATTTTGGGATTTTTAGACAGAAATATTGAAATGCCTTGGCATTTCTGAAACTATATCTTTCCCAGATAATTAATTTAAAACTTACCTTACTGGAAAAGGGGAAAAAATGGTACTATCATTTGGAGGAAAATGATCCACATATGCCAAAAAGCTCCCTTTTTCTGAGATCAGGGGGAGGCGGGGGCGAGGGGAGTGTTAGGTATGTACAAGCAGTAATTTCTCTAACATTAACACCTAAGATTAGTGTATGAACAGAGTGCCTTTCTCTTTCAGGATTAGTGGTAATACTGTTTGTGATGGTAAAAGGAAGGTGTTTGGACCATCTGCAACTTGCAATGATGGTGAGATCACCATCTTTCAACTAGTTCTACTTTATTTGGCTTTTATTATTGAAGCAGAAATAAGATGTTGTGTTTCTGTTTTCATTGTTCTCTCTAATGCTAATAAATTAATGAAAATCTGTTTGCTTTTTGTTTAGGAAAATGAAAAAATGTCTGAGTAAATGCGTACTCTTTCTCTCTGGGCTCTTATTATACTAATGGAAATGAACACTATATTTATTTATTTTTAATAGGACAGTGATGGGGACAAGAGTGACGATAACTTGGTTGTAGATGTATCCAATGAGGTAACTTTTTTTTTTCATTTTCGTAGTCTTATTGTTTGCTGAAAGGAAAAGTGCATTTAGGTGCTAGAAGAAAAACAATCCTCTATGTGGATATGTTAAAATATTCACAACATCTCCTTTTTATTAGTCCTGCAGTTACTATGTCTTCCTCTGAGCTTTGTCTTCTCAGCTTTTCCTTCTGCTGCTTTGTCCAGGTCTGTTCCCTCTGCATTTAACGTTCTGAGGCTTCACAACTGCTCTGTAATCTGGAGAGATGTGTATGGAAGGCTGAGGTTTTCAAACTACTGACTTCAAAGGAAAATGGAAGACATTATCTTGTATCCATGTATTTAATAGTAGGAGTGTTATTAAAAATGTTGCCTTAAAAATTGCTTGTATTTTAGCGTCCTATGTTAAAGACAACATTTTCCAGAAATGTCTTTTTTAGAATGAAGTCAATCAGTTTACAAGATTTTCCAGAGATTTTAGACACTTTTTCTCTTCAGGGCGGAGATTTGACAAAGGCATCAAGGTGAAGGGATGGGTGTTCCCTTTTCTTCGTCTTTTATTTTATACAACAAAGTGATTTAGGAAGCCTGAATGTGGTAGTGATGTTCTTTGGCTCTGTGAAAAACAAAGGGAGAGAAGCTGGTAGAGAAGTGTCTTCAGCAACTCCAAGTGCTCAAATTATGTTAGCCAAGTAGAAAAATAAGTATACAACTAATGATTTTAGTAATCCTTCCAGAAGCCCTGCTTACAATGAAATTGCTCAATAATTGGTCAGTAGACTTAGTGCAGTCTTGTGAGGTGCGCTTTCTCCTTGATGCTATTCTTAAGAGCCATTGGGGCATGGAGAACCTCCAGAGCTCTGATTTTAGCTTACAGGGCTGGCTATTTCAAGTTAAAGTAAATGCTGGGAGTACATCTGGAACAGAGAAAAATAATCACCTGGAAAGTGATTTCCATTTTTCCTGTAGATTTAAGTAGTGAGGCAATTGCAGATGGCGTTTAGAAAAAAAGTGACAGATATTATGGCATGTAAGGATCCTCGTACAGGCTATTTGCTTAAGACCTGAACGCACTGATCCTTGTGGGTCTTTTCCAACTCAGAATATTCTGTGAGATCTGTGAAAGCATGCATTTTTATTTCTTCTTCTGAATGTAGAGATGAGCAAGGTCTGTATTGCCAAAAAGGATTATCGAAATGTTTTTGGCTACTAGCAGAGTGTGGAGAATGTACAGGAAAAAGCAGTATTGACTTACTGCAGTTACTTACCGTTGGTCTTCCTTGTGCGTACTACACCTTCAGTGCACTTGCTTTAATTTGTACTTAGGTATACTTAGATTGCAAGCTCTGTACTTGGAAACAATTTTTGATTACATGCAATGTAAAATAAAAACAGATTGCTTACTGTATGATTTTACTTATGTCTCTAAGCTGATGAAGGGATTTCACCATTTTTTCTATAAAAATAGGAAAATGTCTTGTTATTTAAACTTGTTGATTAAATTCTCCTAGTTTTTGTTTTCCCCATAGACTCATCATTGGTGTTTGTGTACCATGTCATGACGCGATTCTGCGCTGTTTCTCCTTTCCTGTTGTTTTAGGATCCTTCTTCCCCAAGGCCAAGTCCCACTCATTCACCACGTGAAAACGGTATAGATAAAACCCGCCTGCTAAAGAAGGATGCCTCTAGCAGTCCAGCGTCTACTGCCTCTTCTGGAAGTTCTACTTCCCTCAAATCCAAAGAAATGGGTCTGGTAGGTAGCAGACTGTTGTCCAGATAAATATTCTTCTTTCTTATAGAATCTAACTCTCCATTTTCCTGCAACTACTTGTGGCACAAAGTACCTGGCATTAAAAATTTGAAGCTGAAATCAACTATTGGTTTTCCAGACCTTTATAGTATTATTCAGCTTCCCTCCTGAACAGTATTTTCTGCTTTGTTTTGACTTTTTGTATTTCCTACATTTCTGTCAAGTGAGTTGCAAATTTATTACAAAAAGCAGGGATTGTTTAAGCATTGTTTATTTTTTTTTCCTGGAGCAATAGCTTATGGTTTAACATAGCCTGTATGTAGCCGCTAAGAAGTGCTCCAGAATTTTCTTAAACTCTTCTAAATAAGCTGTTATTCTATGAAAACTTTTTCCTGCAGTTTCACTAATAATTTAATCAGATTCTTGGTAACTTTTGTGTCATGGTTTTTTGATACTGTCAAGTAATGTGGTATTTTTGTTTTGCACTTAGATTTTCAGTGTCCAATAATAATTGAGATATTAATAATTTCAAACTAAAATAGTTTGGTAGTGCATATGGTATTCTCCTGAAAAAAAAAATTGAACTCAGGCAATATTTTTTTTTTATGTAAGTGAAAAAGGAAAGATATCTTTCTACATTTCTTAGTTTAATTTTGGCAGTGATCAAAAGGGTCAGCGTTTCATTCTCACAAGTTAATGTTGACAGCATTGCGTGGATTTATGAAAATTGGCCAAGTGACTAGGTAGTAGGTGCCCAGCCTCTCAGCTGGTGCTGTGATAAATTGTATAATATAGCCTGGATTAAAAATAATACTCTTTTAATTTGTTTAATGATCCCAGCATGAAAAAGCCAGTACACCTGTTCTGAAATCCAGCACACCAACTCCTCGAGGTGATGTGTCAACCCCAGGCATGAGTGCAACTCCAGGACTTCGTCCAGGTCTTGGCAAACCTCCAACAATGGACCCTCTGGTTAACCAAGCTGGTAATGCATTACTTCATGTGTTTTTATGGTTCCAAAATTAGTCTTTTTTTACATATGTAGTTCTTTGTGATTGTTAGCTAAGTATATTGCTTTGTGCTTGATATCAAGAGAGGACTTCATGAGAAGCAGATGTTTAGATTATTAAGAGTTTGAATATCTTTTATTCTTCTTTGTTTACTTTTGTCTTTATCTTTTTTTTTTCAAATAATCCAGAGACTGAATGTGATATAAAAAGACTTCTCAGAAGTTTCTGGTTCTTGTTCTGTGTGCAATCCCTTCTACATTCATTGAGTCTACTATTATTTGCTGCAGTGCGCAGCTTGACAAATGCTGGGGGAAGTTTACTTTTGCTATTCAGGCTGGTCCACACATTTGCTTCAGATATAAGCTGTGTAAACCATGTCTGTCAGCTTTACTACTTAATTTAGCAAAGAGAAGATTAATGTTAACAGGGGAATATTACAGAAATGGAAACAGGTAATGCTAGAAGAGATTGCTAGAAGTAATCAACAAGTTCAGACTTCACTAGGTCTTATTTACACTAAGTGAAAAGAGCTGGTGGTGCTGATAAATTATGGCAATGTTTCTTGACAGTGTGTGTATGTGAGAAGGGGAGGTTAGGTACTGTGGGGGAAAAAAAAGAGCTGTTTTCTTCCCTTTATGCAGGAGTACATAAATAAAAATACTTAATTCCATTATTCTGTAGCTGCGGGTTTGCGGACACCATTGGCAGTGCCAGGACCATACCCTGCTCCATTTGGAATGGTACCTCATGCTGGCATGAATGGAGAGTTAACCAGTCCAGGGGCAGCCTATGCCAGTCTCCACAATATGTCACCCCAGATGAGTGCTGCTGCTGCTGCAGCTGCTGTGGTTGCCTATGGAAGATCTCCTATGGTAAGCCATAGGTTGCATGCAATCTCAGTCGTGTGAGTTGTGGTTCACTGAGAAAAGCTACATGCTTCATTTAGCACTGCTGAATTCCCAAGTTGTAACAGTGCCAGAGGCTTGACAGCATTAATGTGTGTTTCACTTTGTTGTGTGGCTGGAGAAACAAATTTGCACCTTGAAAACAAAAACTCTGAGTGTATTAATGAATGTTTCCCTTTTTTTTGGTTCACTTTCATCAGTGCTTTAACTGATGAGTAGTGCCAAAATATTATTTTGTGCTGTAAATGAAAAGGTAGTTTTGGTAGCCACGGAGTATTTCATTATAGCTGTGGACTACACAAAGCTGTGACTGTTTTGTTGCTGAACCACACTTGTGTTCTATACAGACATAACAAATTAATCTGAAGCATGCAAAAGCATTTTTTATCTGTCTCTCTGTCCTTGTATTTTGTTCTTCTTTTTTTGTGGAAGTCAACCCAAGAAGTTGGTCAACCCGAGAAGTTGGTTGATACCTATCTTGTCTTTTCTAAGATGTGTTGAGAATAGTTGCTGTTGTGAATGTAGTAAGTAAATGGAGCATAGTAGTTATACCTGCTGTCACACAGAGTAATCTAGGGGCCTGATTCTGCAAACATGAGCCTCATGGCAGTTTTATGTATAGACAAACTTACCAACTTGTAAAATTGCAAAATTGGATTTAAGCTTGTCATATCATTGTTGTAGGTATGACTACTTTTTTCAAACTGGTAAACAGGGTTTTTACATGAAAATGTGGAAATTCTAAATAGCATATGCCCACCTTTTAAACCAATAACATTTTTTACTCAGGTGTAATGTTCAGATATAAAACTGAAGTATTTTTCATCCAGAATTTATGCCTGGATTATTTGATGTGCATACCTACTCAGGATATAAAAATTCAGGGGAATTGCAGTGTGTAAAGAGAGCATAGTCTATTTAAGCTGTCTACAAATTTGTTTGCACCTCACAATGCGGCTCTCAGCTCATGTGCCCACACAGAACACTGTGGAGCCATGTACAGATCCTAGCTGGGGCGCAGACCTGCTGTCTAGCATTGCACTGTGTCAGCCTGCTTGCTCTCCCAGAGGTAAAGAGCACTGGCGTGCCTTCGTGCTGACATACCATGGACTCTAATTTCAGGGTTAACACAGGAATCTGACTCCCTACTAACACAGGGGTGCTTGTGTTATGCTCAGTGGTGTGAATGAATGATATATGCTACTGGTTTTCTGTTTGCATATGAATACTTCCATCAGAATCGTGCCCAGGGAAAGCATTTTGCTTTTGCCCCCTAATGCAGAGTCATGCACTTATTTAGTACTGTGGGTAAAAGCCACCTTTTGGGTAAATGCGAAATATCTTGGGAGTGAAGAAAAGGGTCTTGCTGAATGAGAAATTGCAAGTGTGAAATTAATTCACTTTTCATTGTCAGGTTGGGTTTGATCCTCCTCCGCATATGAGAGTACCTGGAATCCCTCCAAATCTAGCAGGGATTCCCGGCGGAAAACCGTAAGTAACTTTTAACATTTTGGTAACATCTACAATATTTAGAGGGAATAAAATTATGTTGTGTCTGTGAACAAAAATTTCAAAGGGGATAGTGTCTGGTTGTTCTCAAGAGGTTGTTTAGTCTTCTGGTAAAAGAAGTATAAATATTCTCAAATGGTATTTGTCATATCCCAAAACAGGTATGCATATGCCTATTTCTAAGGAGAAGTTGTTGAAGGTATACCTTAAAGTTTTTTTATTTTATCCTTTCTGGGGTAAATTAAGGGGACTACAAAGTGGTAGATGCTGGTAAAATATGTTAGATAAAAACATATTGAAAGTAAATTTCATACTACATTGAGAATAAATGTATAGTGCACGTTTGCCAAGTTTCTTGTCTGGCACCTGTTTTTTCAGGCATGAGAATGTGCAGCTAATGATAGTGGGTACCTGAAGCAGTTACTTAAGTAACAAATTACACACATCTTGCATAACTGAGCAAGCTATTTAGAACTTTTGTGTGAATGTGACAACTAGTGAGCAAAAGGGTGTTGAAGCAGTTGTGAAACAGGTGATGCATAGATGTAGAATAGCTTTCACAACAGGTTTTTTTATTTAAAATTTTTAGTTATTGATGAAGCAATTGTTAAATAAAATACTTCTGTGATGCTGTGGGTTATTGATGTTGCCATAAAATAAGTTCACTAGCATTTTCAGTAATTGGGCTTTGGTAGACCATTGACACTGAACTTACTGATATGCAGCAGACTTATGAGCATGTATGACCTCTTAAAATATTGATTCTTTCTTGGGAGTTCTGGGCAAATAGACCTACACAGGTGCTAACAGAGCAAATTTGACTTAGCTGTTTTTCTGGACAGAATTGGGTAGAGAGAATTTCAACACTGTTAGAACCTGTTCTTTGTCCTTTCATGCTTGGCAGTCAGTCCTGACTACCCTTTCAGCAGGAAGTTGCAATTAGAGTAGTTTTTCTCTAGTTAGGTACTTGCATAATTTTGAAACAACACTTTGCACTTTCTGTACTCAGTGTTTGTTACATGTTTATAGTGTCTTAGATACCAATCTGCCTTGGTTTAATTTTTCATTTTGCAGGTTCAGGAAAAACTCAAAAATTACTACTTTTAGGATACTATTGTCTAAGTTAAAAGACAGGCTATGGTGAAAGTTTTATACTCACATATTTCTGTTTGCTTTCATTTTGAACTTCTGTTAACTAGTAATGTCAGTCTTACAAAAATCTTTAAAAGTACACCAGATTACAGGCAAAAACCTGTATTTTCTTCTGATCTTTTCCTATATCAGCAGAAAAACAGCAGACTTTATTTGGAAACCCATCTTGAATGTGTTTTTGTTGTTACCCACCATGCTTCTGAGAACAGGCTTATCTATCGGTTAGCAGTGTGAGAAACCTGTTAAATCTTGGTTTTACTTAAAGTTAGTGGTATGATGACAAGATTACTGAAGTGAGTGCTCAGTGAGTTGGTGTTATTTATCAGTGGTATATTTAAATTTAGTGCAATGAGGATCAGGCTTTGTTCTCAAAACATTTTTTTATAAGGTGTCAGACTTGTTCTTTCTGACTTTAAAGGAATTTGGCATACTTACATAAATGTTTTTGGAGATTGCATAATCCAGTGGCTTTAAGTTTTTACTGTTAAACAAGTAAATTCATAAGTTTTCAATGACTTATTTTGTTATTAATACCTGCAATATTTTATATTGTAAGCGATCAAAACTTATTTTTGTTTAATCAGAAATTTTCTGTGGCTGAGTTCTAGTTGGTACATTGCTCGAGACAAAAGGACAATGTGTGTATGCTGCTCTACTTTGTATCCTGGTATTTCATAGCTAAGTTACTGTCTGTGTTTTGGCTTTTTTTTTAATGTGTGTGTGGTTCTTTGGCTTTGTTTTTGGATTTATTTTTAATGTTTTTAGCACTTTATTCATACTGTTTCATATATTGCCTAATTTGATACATACTCTCTATTCTCCACTTGATTTAACATCTTTTGGAATATTTGGGCTTTTTTGTGGTCGTTTTACTTGCACATTTCCTCTAAAACTTCTTTGCTTATCTTAATGAGGCAAGCCTAAAATTTCATAAACTCATCTCTTATCTTTCCATTGACAGCTTTAGAATGATCTCATGTTTTAGTCTTGATTGGCTGAAGCTAGCTAAGTGCCATCTACTACTTGCAGTATCTTTGAATATCTCACCCTTATTAGGTTTGTCTCCTGTATTTTATGTATAGAGTACATGGGTGATATAATCATGCAAAGTGGTGAAGTATGCCTCATTTGTTTTCAAAGTCATCCTTTTCCTACACTGAAGTTAAGGTGTCACATTGAATTTGTTTTATGAGATATGGACCTTTTATGAGTTTTGTTGCAAGTGGTACAGAGACTTTTCAAATTTAACTATTGAATCCCCACCCATCTGTGTATACTCAAGGCTGTACATTTTTAGCAGTGGTTGTGCTGGTACTGTTTTTTTCACCCAGTCCTCCTTCCAAGAGAAAATTTAATTCCCTTCTTTCTAAAGGATAGACATTTCTGATAGCGTTCAGGTTTTTTTAACCCTGTATGTTCTGAGATATATTAATGACTAGCTTGCTCAAAAAATTACTAGCCTGGTGAGATGGACATGTGGTGTCTAAGTCCTGCATTATGTTGTATTCATGCATGTAACTGTGCTCTGGACTGTAAGTTTATGGTGTGCCGCTGTAATTTTTTGTGGTTTTTTTGTTTGTTTGTTTGTTTGTTTGTTTTGGTTTTGGGGTTTTTTTTGCTTGGTTGGTTTTGGTTTTTTTTGCTTTGCATAGTCTTTCTAGCAAGGTACTTAGTTGGTCTTTCTGGTTGATGTGAATCACGCCTTCTAATAGTTGCATTGTGGACTGAAAACAGATTTTCAAGATAAGTGGTAATATTTATGTCCACAGTATTGCTTCCCTTGTGTCTAAACTTATGAATTAATGATAGTATTGAGGACAAATATATTTCTCAGTATGTTTTTCCCAGGGACTAGAAAGAGCTAAAAATTCATGTTTCTTATTTTAGTAGAAAAGGGAACTTTTATGTGGTAAATGCCAACTTTTTCAACGTTTAGTTATAAACTGATTTTTTGTTGTGGTTTTGGAGAGGTATAGTATACTGTTTTGGAATTGATCAATTTCAGTTCTACTGATCTTCACACTTGTTCAGTGAATGTACAGTGAGAGTTATTGTAAAGGAAGACTAATTTTAATATATTGAAGAAGAGTAAGGTGTGTGTGTGTCCCTACTTTGTATCTCTAGATAGAATTATTTGATAACATGTATGAAGTTAAACATTTAGTTATTTTGTACAAATACAGAAAATGTGTTGTTAAATTGTAATTACACTTCTATAAGACTATTTTCTTTGTTTGCTGTGCTTATTAGCCAAGCACAAGAAAGGGATCTATTAATGCTATCAGTCATTTGACCAAAGATAGACATTCATGGAACCTGTAACTGGATAGGTATCTTTTGTATAGGTAGAATGCTTAGAATGAGACTGAAATCTGTACTAGTCATGAGGCTAAACAGCAGTTTCTGTCAGTTCTACAAGAAAGATGGGTGGTCCATTGGTGCCAGTTAAGAAATATCTTGAGCTTTAGAAGACTCAAGAATTTGTGAGATTTTACTGACTATTGATTCTTTTGAGCGAGAATAATGAAAATGCTTGTCAGTTTTGAGAATGCAGGCCTGTGAATATGTCTAGTGCATTACAAATTGGATCTTCTGTAAACATAGCACTGTGAGTACAGGCCTTTCCAGAACTAGCATAGTAGGTCCTCTTATAATGGTGACCTGTGAAGTGAAAACCAAGGACAACAGTGATTGAGCTGCAAAGAGTCATTTGCACTCCTGTCTACAGTACTGTGTTCTGAAGACAGAGGCATTCGTTGTCTAGGGAGGGTCAGTCTGGCAAATGTTGCAATTTTGTCAAAGATAAAAGGGATGTATAAAAAAAAAGTTATATATAGCAGATACAAATCACTAGACCACCATACTTTAAGTATCCTGGCACTGGTGGTGTTAACATTACATGCCACGTACATTCAAGAAAACAGGAACATTACTTTTTTTGTGTTCTTGTCTTGGCAGAGAGATTTGGCAAAGCGTGGACATTTCTTTCTACAGTGGATTGCAGATAACTTGCACTGTAGAAAAAGCTGTCTTGACTTGTAAGAAACTATTGCTGGTCTGTTTGTTGGGCTGTCAAATTCAGTCATCCTGGGTCCTGACCAACTAGTCTTAGAAGTAAATGGCAGCTCATGATGATAAAGAGAAACTGTTTCTGTGGTTGGTATAGCCACACTTTAAACACAGGCATACTGGTAAAACTGCATGATGAAACCTACACTGCGTAGGTCTCTGATGTTTCAGAGCTGGAGATTCATCACAATTCTACAGTAAAACAAAATGCTTGAAAAATGTTCTATCATCTTCCTCACAACTCGTCTCAGCAAGAACCAAGAATCTTTGTATATAGACCTAAACATTTAAAAACAACAATTATTTAACTATTTTGAACAGAACATTTAGGCTGTAACCTTCCATTAAAAAAAAAAAACAAAACAAAAAAATATGTCATGGAGAAGTAGATTAACCTTGATCATGCTGGAAGAACTTGCCTAATACTTGCTTAATTGTTTTACTTCAGTCCATGATAAAAGCAAGGGCAGGCTGAGACTTCAAAGTTGTGTAGTTCTGTGTACTCTTACTGTTAACAAATATTCTGCAACTGACTTTGATCTGGAGCCCAGGATGGGGCCCAGCCTTTCCGTGTCTTAAGTACTATGACTCTTTTGTTGGATTCTGTAGATGAACCTGAGTGGTTGTTCAGCTTCAAGCAGTCTTTTTGCCTCTCCTGTTCTATTTCCTCTCCCATCCTGTGTCTGATCTGTTTAGTGAACAGTCACTTTGGGACAATCTTGCCTCTCCTACTCTTGACAGAAAGGATGTAGATTTCTAGTTTAGCCCTTATCATTACTATAATTCTTCATACAAAGAAAAGGTCCCATGGGACAAAATACATTTGATACACTGTATGCCTTGTATACATGTAAGGAAGAGAAGTTTGCACTTCCTTTCTTATCTTACTTTTCCCATTTCTGACATTTTTATGTTATAAAAGTTCTGTCATCTTTTTCACTTACTCATCCTCTATTTCTTTGTATCCTCTGAGCAGGCTTTCCACTCGTATGTCCAATCGTGAGGCATGAATGAAGTACAGGAATTGCATGTATATGCACTATTGTTTTCTGTTTAATAGTAGTTACTGTTAATCATGTTTTACCCTTCCCTTCAGACAAAACTGTGATATTGTATGGAGTGACTGTTTCCACAGTTATCTCCTGTATAAAAGAACTGTACAATTCTTTCATTTCTCCTCTTTTCACTCTTTTTCAAAGCAGTATCTTCTGCTCTGCTCCAGGGCATGTTCAGTTGCTTCATGATGTCTGTTACAGGTCCAGCAATCTTGCTTGTTCCTTCATTTCAAACTGTGTGATACTTGGCAACGTAATAACATACTTTGAAAATACTAGCTTATTACTCAGAACAAGAGATTCAATAGAAATATCTACTGCTGGGTTCTTGGAAGACAGACGGAATACTAATAGTTGAGCTACAGTGACTGAAGATTTCTGAGGAAGAAAGTAGAGTTGGAAAAGAAAAGGCAATTCTGAACACAAGAATATTAGACAAACAAAGGTATCACTAGGGTGATACTATCACTAGGGTGATATTACTAGTGATGGCAGATCATTAATTAAAAAAAGAAAGAATATTTGTATCTCACCATTTCTTGATCTCTTGAACAGCAGCATCAAAAGCACGAGCTATGGATGTGCTTAAAACAGAAGGAACAAACAAGGAGCTCACTATTATAACAAACACCAGCCTTTTGCAGCAGTATTTTCATTGTTATTTTAAATAAACAAAGAAATCCCTGCACCTGAAACCTTTATGAGTTGGTGTTTATGACCTTGTCCTTGAGTAGAGCTGACTTCAACATTTTAGTGACCACAAAGAAATTTCTTCATGGTATTTTTCCTAAGGAGGAGTGGGTATTTTTCAGTGCTGGGATTTCAGTTCCTCAATGCTCAAATTTCCTTATGCTTGAAATCATGCACTGAATACAAATAAAAGGTGTTTCAGAAGTGCCTAGAGAAGTGCCACTGAGCCTTTCAGGTTTTCAAAGATACTTATTCAGGAAAACAATTATGAGAACATGGTATTGCCTTTCTTGAGAAAAGATGTAAACAACCACTCCACATGTTTCTATTTTCTCTTCAAAGCATTAGCTACTAGATGGAAAGAGGGGCATGTGAACACAGCCAGTGGTGATGTTAAAGCTAAGGTGCAGAAATCAAGCAAAACTTTATTGTTGGCTAGTGCTACTGCAAGGCAATAGGTGCAAGCCTCATGGAAGAAGGATGAAAGAGTAGGACTGCTGCTGTGGGACTTGTGGTGCTGAGACTTGGAACTGCTGGCTAGAACCCAGGGGCTGAAAGATCTTTTGATTATCCAGGTGGTTGAGGGATAGCAGCCATGATTTTGGGCTGTAGATTTAAGGGTAGAATTTAATGTGCTTCCCCACTGTACAAATACTTTAGGTGAGGCAAGCTGAAAATTTCTATTGTGAATCCTTATCTCACTCTGAGGTTTTTTATGTCTGTATTATTTGGCACTGTATCTCTGATTTTCATGAAAAGATGACTGGTAAAGAATTAAAATAAAAAATACTGTGTTTTTCTTGCATTACAGTACTGTAATGGCTGATTTTTTTTTTATTTGCTATATCTTCTCTCTTCTTTCCCTTTCTGAAAAGAGCATACTCATTCCACGTTACTGCAGATGGTCAGATGCAGCCAGTTCCTTTCCCTCCTGATGCCCTCATCGGTCCAGGGATCCCTCGCCACGCACGTCAGATCAACACTCTGAACCACGGGGAAGTTGTGTGTGCAGTTACCATCAGCAACCCCACAAGACATGTGTACACGGGTGGGAAGGGGTGTGTCAAAGTCTGGGACATCAGCCAGCCTGGCAACAAGAGCCCTGTCTCTCAGCTCGACTGCCTGGTAGGTGAACAGGGTAGCTTCTCCTTGAGGACTCAATAAGGAAATAGCTGTCCTTGTCTAGATTTTGTTCACATGACAAGGAAACAAGGAAATAGCAGGTAGATCTGTTTTCTGAGCTCTTTTTTTTTAGTATGTAACAAGTGGAGTTACAGGGAATAGTGCTGGTTTATTTAGGGATAAATGTCATCACTAAGGGTCAAATAACGGGTTAGGTCAGATTTCTGAGTAGAATGTGCACTTGATCTCTCCCCTTCTGTCCCCATTATGCTGATGATTTTTGTGCATAAGTTTAAAAGGAATGTAGTTTGGCTTATGCAGGGCTGCACAGAACCTGCCTGGGTCTTTCGCTCATACAAGGAGCAACAACTTCATATTTCATAAGATGGTAACAACCAGATAGTGAAATAATATGACAAGGTACCAAGGTCACTTTAAGTCTTGCTATACTTTTGTTCATGATCCACAAGTTATAGGTTGGTTGTTTTCACATGTCCAGGATACAAAAGGGACTGGGTGCAGTAGTATAGGTAGCTGAAATGTTAACTCAAAAAAGGTAATGGCTGACTAAAAAAATGCTTCTCTTCAGAAGCAGCGTGGATGTTTGTGCAATGTTCATTGAGAAGACTTAAATGTCATAAAGCACAGCAATATGTATTCTGAATGCAAATAATTCTAGCTTTACTGTTGGTCCAAGTAAATGGGGTGGGGTTTTTGTTTTGGTTTGGAGTTTTTCACCATTTATCCCTTTTTAATTCTATCCTTTTGTGAATTGCCTAGTAGTAACAGTGCAGTTGAATAGGTATTCTTTTCTGTGTCTGGATGCAGAGCCTTCATTTTAGTTATGGAAGAGTAATGACTGATTAAGCCAACATTTCCACTGCCTTGTTTACTGCTCCTTTCCCCCCGCCAAAAAAAAATTAAAACATATATATATAGGAGTAGGAATGCTGTTTACTACTTCTTGCAGTGTTTTTTCCTGTGTTTTGAGTTACAGATCTTAACCATCCATTTCCTAAAGAACTGCTGCCAGTCAAGCAAGCTTTAGGTGAAGGTAGAAATGTCTTCTGTTGCTAACTCTCCCATAGTAGTCTAAATCAGCAATACTATCATGAATATGAAATTGATAAGTACAGTAAGAATTATGTTGAACAGCAAAGGACCAATGTAAATACAAGACCAGTATGGGAGTACTTAATTTTTTAACTTTAATACTGTGAATGCAAAATAATATTTGGAAGAAAAATTGCAAAAGCTGAGGGGCAAGCGACGAACCACATTTTCATATAGGGTTGTCTAAATGCCAAATGAAACATCATTTGCTTTAATGTTTCTACTGTTGGTGACCTTCACTTATGGATTGTGTTTGCAGAAATGCAAACTTATTTTGTCTCTGTTTTTGTATAATGACATAGAAAACTTGCCATTCATCAGGTTTGAAACAGCATAGACTGTAGCAATAGGAGTCTGCAGTTTTAATTTCTGCAGCTGCAGTCTCTAATTAGTGATGAGAAGTAGGTGTTTAAAACCTTCTAGAATCTGCTGGTTCCTCTTCAGTACTTTGGTAATGGAAAAAGTAGCAAACTGTTTAAAACTTTGAAACAGTCAAAATTATATTAGTGGTCATTACTGGCAGGCATGTATTAGCGTAACTGAGGTGATTTGTGTTGTACAGAACAGAGATAACTACATCCGCTCTTGTAAATTGCTGCCTGATGGATGCACCCTCATAGTTGGCGGGGAAGCCAGCACATTATCCATATGGGACCTGGCGGCACCAACGCCTCGTATAAAAGCAGAGCTGACATCTTCAGCACCTGCCTGCTATGCACTGGCTATCAGCCCTGATTCCAAGGTGTGTTTTTCCTGCTGCAGTGATGGGAACATTGCAGTGTGGGATCTGCACAATCAGACATTAGTCAGGTGAGTCATTACTTTTTTACTGAAAATTTTAATAGAAGTTACTCTTTGGACAGCTACATAACTATTTATCTCCCTGAACAGGATTCATGAGTGCAAAATAAATAGTATCTGTTATTCGGATACTTGCATCCAAGTTAGGCAGGAACTAGTTCTGGTAGCTTCAGCCTAGTCTTGGAAGATGTACTTTCAGAGTCTTGTGGGCTGGTTCATAATCTGCTGCAGTCAATGTAAAAGCTCCTGTGGTTTCAAATAGCTGGGACTGGTATGCAGATTTCTACAAGCAGCGTTTCTGCTGGTTTTTTGATCGGCATAGACTAAACATGCCTTTTAGGGACCTCTCTGAGATTTGTTCTTTTCCTTTATCTTAAACCTTGTTGAATAATAAAGAGAATTTTCAGTTCTTATTTAGTGATGTTAAGTAGTAATATCAATCTTACAAAAGTTGTTGAAAGTGTGGATCCTTGCAGTTCCTTAGGAAAGCACAGGGGTTAACTAGAAGACAAAGTTTATAAATATATGCTTGCCAAAGTAGTAGTGGTTTACAGTATTGTGAGAAGAGAAAGTGTAATTTGGGAAAGGCCATGATACCTTAAAATTTCTGAAGACAAACACTAAAGAATGGGCTTAGTCTGTTGTGTTTCAATTAAATTTCCTGCATATCCGTAATTAGCTTAAAATTTTATGCAGAGAGTTGTATTAGTGTGAATGCAAATTTTACTTTCTGTGGAAATTTTAGTTATATAAAATCTTCAGTTTGCCCTGTACATGTTTAGTCCCTATAAATGTGCATTCTCTCCACTTTGTCTTGCTTTTAAAATGTTTCCTGTAGATGTTTCTGCCACTTACTGGCTGATATTGCTGACACATGGATTTTTGAGACCAGAGCTATAAAACAAAATGTGCTGCATGACCTTTCCATGACAGCTCTTACTGATTCATACCCTTCGTTCCCAAGCTAGTTGTCTTTTCTCCATCTGCCCTACACCTTTCACACTGAGATGCAGGACTTTGCAAAAGTTGATTGCTGATGAAGAATGCAAGAGCCTCAAAATACTTTTGCCAAAGTGTTAAGAAAACTCTGAGATGACCTGATTGCTGAAAGCTGAGATTTGCTAATGAGAAGGTTATAAAACAAACTGCACCATTTAAATTTTTCTAATCTGCTCCACAGAATGCACTTTTGTGACTCAGCAATGCTTGTGTTTAACTATCTGGATCTCTATCTGGATCCCTTTCTATTAATATCTGCTTATTATTTATCTTCTTGACTTGCCCACAAAGAAAAGTACAGAAGCTCTTTTCTGAAATGGGAAGTTTTGTTCCCCAAGCACTTGATTTAATCTGAGTTGCCCTTAGTGGTTTTAACTTTTTAATTATAGTTATGGTGTGTGGTTTTTGTTTGTTTGTTTTGTTTTGTTTGTTTGTTTTTTGTTTTGGTTTTTTGTTTGGTTGGTTTTTTTTTCTTTTTTTTTTTCTTTTTTTTTTTTTTTTTTTTTTTTTAAAAATATTTTAATTTATTCAGATAGCCATTATTCAGTTAATTA
>JAWWEE010000085.1:37347718-37385222 GCA_035221455.1 Xenops minutus
GCATGTTGCCTGTCAGGCCAAATATCACCACTAAGGAATAAAGTGGGGGCAAAAGTTTTGCTGCAAAGTGCTTTTCCCCAGTTCCCATGCACGGTATCGAATTGCCATAGTCAAATTCTGTTGTATATGGCCACTCAGCGAAGTCTGTTGTATCATTTCCCATGGTGTTTTGGTCTGGAAAGGAACAAAAAAGGATGTTAAACCAGTGGAATCTCCAAACTTGGCAGTGGTAAGAATGAAATATCTTGATGTTCTCATCTGGAATGTGTTGTGCTGAGGAGGACACAAACATTACTACATCCAACTGTGGAAGAGAATGACATTGCAGAGCTGCCAGGAAACCCATCCATACACCTCTGAAGTCATATTGCTGCATGTTGGGAGTGTTCTGTGTGTCATTTCCCACGTGTGCACTGCCTGGTGCTTTTTTCCTCCTCAGTAGAGCCTGTCAGCTGGCAGACCCAACCAGAAGCAGAAGAAAGATGAATTTATTCCAACTTGTGGTTAGTTTGGGGCTGTTGTGCTCACCAATGGGTTTCCAATGGAGTGTAGAAAGCCAGCAAGGCAGCCCAAGAAAACACAGCACAGTTGTGCTTCTCCCTGGGACCTGGCCACCTGCTCATTGTGCCAATCCATCCTGTACCTCCCAGCCAAGGAGGACCAGGCACTGTCCAGGTGTAAATGATGCCTGCAAAGGCACTGTGACATGGGTGAAGAACAGCTGGCTGGCCCTTTTTCAGGTTGTTTGTGACTTCCTGGGAGCCTGAATGCCTCTGGGAATCAGAACACTGGAAAATACTAAACATACCTGCCTGGTGGCCCTGCTGTCCTGGCTGTCACAGAGCAGAATGTTGGCAGCGTTGGTCTGGGTTAAAATGGCAAACACTGTGTCCTTCACAGAGCCTGGGCCAGGCATAGGCAGTGGAAATGTGCTGGTTTCAGATCACTCTGGAATGAAACCAGTGCACGATCCTGTAGAGGGAAGAAAGAGACAAACGTTGGCAAAGAGCACAAAAGAGGAGAGTTGCTGTCAGGGTGGCCTCTGACACCTGTGTCTGTTGTGGCACCTTCCTGTCAGCTGAAACACCTCCCCAGTGCTGCTGGGGGATGTAAGGAGTTTTGATTCCTTGTTTCAGCAGCTGCTTACAGATGGGATTCGGGAGCTGCAAAGTTTAGACTGTCTGAGTGTCTTGGATTGGGCACAAAGATGAAAGGTAGATAGGGGCATTGCTGTGAGCCTGCACTGCAGATCTTCATGTGCTACTGTTCTTCATCCTTTCTTAGTCAGTGTTTCCAGGGAGGCGACACTGAGGAAGTGAAAGGGTTGTGCAAGCTCTCAGTGCCCTCAGTTTTGGCTTGGGAACTGTTGGAGGGATTGGCTTCCCTTGCAAGAAGGAGTCAGGGCAGAGTGTGCAGCAGAGCTGTGAAAGCCACCAGGCCAGTTCTGCTACAGTGGGAGCAGAGAAAGGTTTGTGCCTTTGATTCAGCCCCTCTGGCCACCAAAGCCTCTCCCTTTCCCAAGTCCTGGGTAGGACTGAGCCAGGTGCAGAAGAGGAGCTAACTTTGTGTAACTTGGTCTCTGCAAAGTTAAGGAGAACTGTCTTCTCACAGACCTCCAAAGAAGGTGTACTGGTGTACAAAGAAAGTAATTGATGTTTTTCTTTCTAGTTTGGAACTTCGGTGTAAAACCAGCAGAAAACATATGTGGGAGCAGCAGAATTAAAGTCAACTGATTCCCTACAGATTTGCCTCCTTTGCTGTCCAAGTCTTCTGTGATGGGTTGACTCTGCCACAGTTCAGCCCCCATCTAGTCACCCACTCCCTTCCCCCACAGCAGGATGGGGGAAAGAGTTAGAAGTGCTAAAGCAAGAAAAACTTTCAGGCTAAGATAAAGAGGGTTGAATAAGAAAATGAAACTGAAAAAAAAAAACCCAAAAAAAACCCCAAGAGATGATACAAAGACAAATGCTTGCCACCCACTACCAAGGAGATGGTGGCCAACCAGTCTCTGAGCAATGCCTACTTTGGGAAAACTTCCTTCTGCCCCTAGTCTTTTGCTGAGCAGAATATCCTTTTGGTCAGTTTGGGTCTCCTGTTCCAGCTGTGGCCACAAACCTAAAAGACATCATAAGGGCTGCTGTGAAGAAAAGTAAGTCCATCCCAATCCATCCCAAAGAAACTGGATACAGAGGTGTGACCAAGCCATGAGCCAAACACCTGCACCCTGGAAAAGAGTACTTGCAGAGGAAAAGGGGTTATGCTTTGGCTAGGATAAAAATTGATTTGCTTAATAATTGTAGCTCTGTGAGCCAAAATAAACGTAATGTCATTTCTTTAAGTTTTAACAAATCTGCATTTGTGGCAGCATCAGAGATTCTTGTAATGCAGACATAGCTCTGAATCATGTCTTTTAAGAATTCTGAATTCTGGCTGCTTTGAGAGAAGCCTTACTGGCTCTTGGGCATTAGCTGCTCTCTGTAGTGTGTCACCCTTAGCTAGAAAATGCCTAGGTGCTGGTATGACTACCAGATATTTCCATGTAATGCAAGCAAAGAGGCTCCTGAGTTACTACAGTAATTAACTGATTCAGGGATAACAGTTGTCACAGCTCAGTGATGCCCTAAAGGGGATTCGGACAAAGTTTGCTCACAGAAATCAGAACATGTAATAACTAGCAGTTAGAAGAGCATCTGTGGATTAGCATCTGCTTAGCCCAAAACTGAATGGCAGCTGAAGTTCCCTTTCCCATGTTATGGTCTAAGAGCAGAGTTCTCTTCTGAAATGCATGAGTGTGTAACACAGTTCTGCTGTCCCCACCCTCTCTCTCCTCCTTTCTCAAATGCCAGCATTTGTCATACAGAAAAGGAAACTGCTTAATGACTTATAGTCACCTTAAAAGCATGTGTCAGCAGCTTCCAGGGCACTCTAAGGAGAGATGCACAGTGTAGCACAGAGTAAAACTGAAAGTCAAATAACAAAAAATGACACCCCATAACCTGATAGCTGGTGCTGCAAGAGGAGTACCCAGTGTTTCCCACCAAGAGCTCTATCTCTTTAACTTTGACTTTCCAGGAGGAGCAAAACTGCAGAGAAAACTGGGCACAGACACCTGCATTTGCTTGGAGAGCAAGCATAAAACTAAGAACTTTTCTGGTTACCAAGAAGGAAGAAAGAGATGGAAGTATAAACTCAATGCTCTATGTAAGTCTCTGAATTGATAGTTTCACTAAAACGCATCTTTTTATGTGGTAGTGACCACAGGATCTCTTTCTAGGACATGACTGGGGAAGGAGCCCCCTCCAAAACTAAACCTTGTCTGGGAAACCTCTTCCTCTTTTATAAAAGCTGAACATTAGAAACATTCAGATTTGCTTGTCTCCTAAACGATGAGGTTTTCTCAACCTTGCAGAACCTTCAAGGAAAAATATCTTCTGGGTTGGAAAGAACAGGCTTAATTCTCAGTGAGCCCTCCTGGTCTGATTTTTTTTCTATTCCCCACCAAACCCAGAAAGACAGTCCTGCAAAAATTCAGAGCTTTTCTGCAGTTAAATAGAGCCAGTCTATGTGGTCCCAAAACAAGAGAATTAGGAATGTGTTTTTGCCTAAACAAATGTACAGTAAAAGAATAGCATAAACACTGAAGAAAAGCATTCTGAGAAAGAGAAACTTGAGGCAGGTATTAAATGTCTTCCTGCAAGTCATGAGTATATGCATAAGTGGGCTCTTGTGCAAGCTCAGTTCTGGGCTAGTATGTCTGCTGAGGGGCTTTTGCTGAGCTTTCTGTTTTTTTTTTTTTTTTTTTTTTTTTTTTTTTTTTTTGGTTGTTTTTTTTTTTTTTTTTTTTTTTTTTTTTTTTTTTTTTGTTTTGTTTTCAAAAGATTTGACTTTATTCAGCTAGCCATGATGCAGTTCATTCCTCTAACACCTGGAAATTGTTTCTGTAATACTGGTATTTAATGCTCAGTAAGAGGGAGGGGCTGATTTTCGCTCGTCGGCAGACACAGTAGAGATGACACGCATGTACAGAGTCCAAAACTAACACCACAACAGTGTTTACCTTGAACTCTGGCAGGAAATCATTATTCAATCTGGTTTGTTTTAACAGGCAATTCCAGGGCCACACAGACGGAGCCAGCTGTATTGACATTTCTAATGATGGTACCAAGCTCTGGACAGGCGGTTTGGATAACACTGTCAGATCCTGGGACTTGAGAGAGGGGAGACAGCTACAACAGCATGACTTCACATCACAGGTAACAGGATTTTCCTACAACTTGGGGGACTGTGTGCGGTGGGAAGGAAACATTTCAGATGAGAGGTGAGACTTAGCCCAGTACAGCTGGCAGATCATTCCCTCTCTTAGTTTTGGCTGATCACAACACAATATTTTGAAGATTTCTCATATGCTTAGATTCCAGAACAAAATTATAGCTTCATGCTACTCTCTTTTCCTAGTTTCCTAAGTTAATAGGTAAGAACAGGAGTTACATAGTTACTTGAATTTTGAACTGGAGTCTTGCTACTAAACTATATGAATTTGCCTTTCTCTTTTGCTCTTGCTCTCCCCCTTTCCTAACTCATTTTAAATGCAGAAAAAAGAATTATCTTTAGGAAAGAAAATAAAAAGTGTAAATGTGGTTTAATTTTCAGATATTTTCCCTTGGTTATTGTCCTACTGGTGAATGGCTAGCTGTGGGAATGGAGAGCAGCAATGTAGAAGTGCTACATGTAAATAAACCAGACAAATATCAACTGCACCTTCATGAGAGTTGCGTATTGTCACTCAAGTTTGCTTACTGTGGTAAGTTGCCCTGAATATAGAACTGGAGGCCAGGGCTCTAATTTGTGTTTTGCTGATTAGTTATTACATAGTCACAGCTCATTCGATAATCAAAACTTATTTAGTATCTCAGTTGCTTAAGTAATGAATAAATAGCTCTGGTTTATGAATTCAAATGCACTTATCTACAAACAACCATCCGTTTCTCTAAAGGCTTCTGTGAGAATTGATTCATGTATAAAAACCTGTTTCTGTTTACAGAGTCTAGGGATTTCCTTGTATGTAACACACTGCAAAAGCATGAGTGTCCACATTGATTGTAAGCAAAAGTACTATGTTATTTAGTAGTGAGAGCTTTTATAATGTTAATTAGTTAACAAATTTTGTTGATCTGAATTGAAAATGTCAGTTGTCTATTTCTTTTTTTATAATCCTTCTGGTTTATATTCTAGGTAAATGGTTTGTGAGTACTGGGAAAGATAACCTTCTTAATGCATGGAGAACTCCTTATGGAGCCAGTATCTTTCAGGTGAGGATGACGATGCTTTTAAAGAAAACATTAGAACCCCGAGTCCCAAGAGTGGACTTCAGATATCTTCACATATGTGAAATACCCAAAATGGGATTTTTATATGAGGGTAACGGACTTTTTTTTAATGATGTAATATATTTCTGTTTTTCTTCTAGTCAAAAGAATCTTCATCAGTGCTTAGCTGTGACATCTCTGTGGATGATAAGTACATAGTCACTGGCTCTGGAGACAAAAAAGCTACAGTCTATGAAGTTATCTACTGAAAAATATGATGGGGATATAACTTTTAGAAGTTGAACTGGGCCCAAATTATTCTTAATTGTAGAAGTAGGAAGGTTTTGACTTTTAAAAGGAACAAAAGTGTTGAGGTTCCAGACCTTGCCATGAAACTACTCTGATTTTTCAGAATAGAAGGCAACATCCAGCAACTAAGTACTGGCTACATGGACCAGACAGAGCACAGAGGCAAGATGGACTGATGTAGCCTGGGTTTTTGGCATAGTTTTTAAAAGCCAAGTCTACTGAAGAATGTTGCAGCCTTTTATTTTTTTCTTTCTTTATGACCTCATGCAAATTGTTCTCATTGCCTGAATATGGGGGATAAATACCTTTCTGTTCCTTGCAGTTCAAGTTGTATTCTGTCCTGTGTAGAGCAGCAGTGTCTGAGAAGAACTTGTTTCCTGGTTTTGCATCTTGTGATACATTTTTGTATTTTCGTTGAAGGTCAATTATTTGTATAAATTGTAAATATATTTAGTTTACTACAGTAAAAGCTTTAGTATCAACAACCAGTCTTCCCCTTTGCCCCCTCCCTGCCCACCCTGCTTATTTAAAATTAAAAACCTTTTGGGGATATAAGTACCTTTTTAGAAGCAAAAGCAAACACTATGTACAGTTTGAAAATGGTGTCTTATTCTTTATAACTATTCCTTTATTCCTTTATCATACTTCAAAGTAGTTGTTTTAACATACTAGAGTAACAAGTCCAGGAGATACCGTCTTGTGCTACAGAAAACTTAAAAGGCAATTTTGTACTAATTATAGTGTAAATATAAAAATTGAACATTTCATAAAGCTGTGCAGTTTATTTTAAGTTTATTCTGATGTCCCATGTATATGTTCTTCGGCAGAAACAGCAGTATACGCCTGATCATAACTCATTCAGTCATTTCTCTAGTAAAAGAAGTGACTTCCCTCTCCTTTTCCTCCCAGTTAAACAGAATTCATGTGAGACTGCGTTTCAACTAAGTACATCAGAGCCTTTATTTGTTAACTGAGGATGTCTGTGATCAGATAGATTGCATCCTTTGTATTTTACAGAGAAGGGGTAGTTGATGACCATTTTCTTTTAAAGTCTTGTCTATATTTAGATACTCAGGTAAATATAACTAAATTACCAAAAGTTTGAGTTCTACAGGGGATCACTTAAAAGCATTAAATACTTGCAGGGTTGCAAGTGAAGTGAATTAAACTAAGTTAATTTCTTTTGAGAATATTGACAAAGGAATATTTTGATTTTTAACTAACCCACTCTACAAATTAATTAGAATTAATTTTCCTGAGTGTCCCATGTTATGCAGGCCTATAGGCTCTAGGTATTCATACAGAGCAATCTTTGAGTCCTTTCCCCTGTGACATCAATGCACACACTGATGTCTTCACATCTGTGAAGAGCTGTGCTAAACAGCCAGTTACCAAAGCTATGCATCTTCAAGTTTTCTTGATGTATTCAAGAGCAATGGATGAGGGGAGAATATGTTCACTTTATTCCAACTGTTTTTTTCAGATTAATGAGTTCTACCACTGTGTGCTAGACAAACCTAGCTGTTGCACCAGTGAGGGCCATACGTTTACTACATTGGGTAATTTAATTAGAATTTCTGTTGCTAATGGAGAGTACAGATGAACAGAAGAATATTTTTGAACAAACAATTCAGATTACACAAACTGGCAGACAAGTTAAGAATCATCTGTGAAGAGCTGCTTTCTCCTTTTGCTAGCATTTGACAATGAGCTATATTGCTGCTCTTTCAAAGAGAGGCATCTGGGAAGAAACAAGTTTGACTGACAGATGCATTGACTAGATAAGGAATTTCTCATGGGGGCAAATTTTATCTCAGTTTCCAGTCTGAAGAGACATTGATTTTCTTTTCAATTTACATGACCATTCTACTGAAAACATTTTATAGCATCTAGAATTGTAATAGCGTTAATGTATTGAGGTCACATTTGGAATGTAAAATGAACCATTTAGGATAATCTGGTCTCCTAGACATTTAAAATTAGTGTTCTATCCATATGTATCTATATCTTTTTCAATTGCTGTGTGGTCAATATGTATCTGTATGAAAGTGACAGATCGGCTTAGGTGCTGGCCATGTTGCTTTCACACATAGTGAGGCAAAAAGCAGAATCATCAGGCTTTTCAAAGAATTAGCTATATTTGCTACATTGAAATACTGTGAAGCGCTATGTCATTTTTAAAAGGGAATTTTTTTTTAAAAATGTGTTTACTAGAGTATTTGATTTTTACACTTTTCATATTGAAGTTTCTCCAAACATTTGACTCTGCCAATAATCTTTGACTTTAGTAGCACTGGCAAATTTTCTGTAGCTAGGAACATCTGGATTTTTTGCAAACTGCTATCACCTTGGCTTTTACTTTATAGGTCTTCTTTTGCTATTCTCTGAAGTTAATATTAGAGGAACCAAGAATGCAAGTGTTCTAACACATCCATGTAAATTAAAGAAAAATAACACAAATATAATGGATCTGCTACAGATTGTAACACAGTGCTTGCTAGTAAGACCACATTCTTGGTAATCAGAGGTTTAAAATTATAATGTCAGGAAAATCATGAAATACCATGTCTTATTAGCATTTAGAATGCAGAGTGTGTCAGAGCAGTTATGGAATTGGATATTATTTATGTATGTGAATGAATTTAATAATATTTGTACCTTATGTTTCTTGATTGTAATTAAGAAATTAATTCTTTCCCCCCCCCCCCGGATCTACTTTAAACCTTGGGTCTAAAAACTTGTGCATATGTCATAAAGTAGTTCCCTCAATTTGTTTTTTTCAGATTTCACTTAGAGTTTATGAAATGCTGAGGGTTTTTTATTTGTCACACAGTAAAGCCTATTCCCCCAGCAGATGTAATATTTAATGAAAAGATAGATTCGGTAAAATCTTGTCATCTGTCTACACAATACCCTACAAGATTTAAAACCTGTCAGGCTTAAAACTTCAGTAAAATCTTACAGCCCTGTGCAAAGTAGTGGGTGGAAATAATTGTTTACTGAATGAAGAAACAGACCAACCAAGATCAGCAGTAACAGCAAAGGCACTGGGAAAGCCACATGGAAAAAAGAAGCACACTAGTAAATACGGTGTAGGTAATTAAATTTTTTTGGTCAATTTAATTACAGTCATAAAAGATTCCTTTGGTTACACAGTCTTTTGTGTGTTGGGTGGCCCTCAGTATTAAGAGATGTCTAAATGCCACTCTAGCAAATGCTAGTGCTGGACAGTAGCAGGGAGCCCTTACAAAAGACATTTTGGATGTCAGTGTGAACAATAACTTATGAAGAGGGGATTTGTGGTAACAGCAATTCAACTGAACAAAATCCTTTGCCAGCACTAATATGTATATTTTCTACATGTGGAGTAGGCATAACCCTTTATAAGTCAATTGTGCAGAAAGTCATGATATTATTCCACACAATGCATTTGTCAGTGTGTCAGTCTGTCTTTTTTTTTTTGATTATAATTCCAAGTAAAGGCAATTCCCCATGTCAATCCACAAGCCACTGGTCCCAGAGAGAGAATTTTCATTCACATTTGGTCTTTTTATCTCATTTGGCATTTCAAAAGCTTTTGTTCTTGTAAAGGGAAGATGGAGCACTAAATGAATATGAATTTCTTAGACTCTTGAAACAGTAGTGTTATTTTTAATATAAACATCAGTATAGAATCTATCATCTAGTCTCATATATACTTTTGTGTATGAGCAGTTGACCATAATTTTTTTCACATTTTTGCATTGGTAATAGATCAAGTAGGATTTTCAGAAGTGTTTATGTTACTTAAACAACTTAAACTTGGATTGATAAATTGATTTTTTTGTTTTGATATTTAATTTTTGGTGGGTTTTTTTGTTTTGTTTTTGTTTGGGTTTTTCTGTGGAAAGACTGGCTCATTTATGACCCTGTGGGATTATGTAATATAGAGCAGTCCTTCATATTTTCTATTATATTGGTGCAATTTTGAGTTGATGGGGAAATTCCACCATTCTAGTAATTAAGAAGGTGGATTTTGATGTTTTCAAGATAAGGAAGAGTACTGATTTCAGATTTCGCACTACTGAAAAAAATGTTTACCCCTTAAACTTCACTGGAGAAGCTGTACTGGTTCCAACTCTGCTGTCTCCTTGAAGGATTTAATTTTCTATTTTTTTGTACCACAATTACATAGAAAGAATATGAGAATGTAGGTCTATGCAAACCTCGGTCACGATGTCCTGCCAGAGGGATGTATTTTGTTATGTAAAGGTGAAGCAACTCAGAGTAGAACCCAATGAACAACAGAATGAAAGAAAGTGTTCATGGTACAGAATACAGGGAGAGAGAGAATTACAGAATCATTTAGGTTGGAAAAGCCCTCCAGAATCAAGTCCAACCTTTGACTGAACACCACCACGTGAACTAAGCCCTAGCACTATGTGCTGCATCCAGTCATTTCTTGAACACTTACAGGAATGACGACTCTGCCACCTCCCTGGGCAGTCTATTCCAATGCTTGACAACCCATTCCATGATGAGATTCTTCCTGATGTCCAACCTGAACCTCCCTTGGTACAGCTAGAAGCTCTTCATGTCCTGTCACTAGTTATTGGTAGAAGAGACCGACACCTGCCTGGCTACAGCCTCCTGTCAGGTAGTTGTAGAGAATGATAAGGTCACTCCTGAGCCACTTTTTCTTCAACCTAAACAACCCCAGCTCCCTCAGCCACTCATTAAAAGACTTATGCTTCAGACCCTTCACCAGCTCCATTGCTCTTCTCTGGACATGCCTCAAAGTTTTTCTTGTAGAGAGGAGCCAAAACAGCACAGAGGATTTGAAGTGCTCCCTTGCCAGTGCCAAAGCACTTCTGGCCATGCTATTGCTAACAGAAGCCAAGATGCCATTGGCCTTCTTGGCCATTTGGAAACACTGCTGAATGAGAGAAAATGGGAACATAAACATTTTAGGAGCAGTCTAACCATGTAATCTGTAAAATTCACCTGGAACGAGATGCCAATATGCAATTTCACTACTTCTGTTTCTCTGTAAGATGGTTCAAATGTTTCTGCTTAGTAATTCAAGGACACCTGAGCTGTGTGTTGGAACTGTAAGTGGACATTTCTTTGACATCCCTAAGCACTCATCTAATCCTCAGAGAAAAGGGAGTTAAATCACAGCCAGCTCTCAACATTTCCTATTACCTTATATTTTTGTAGTGCAAGATCCACTTCCAAGCAACTGATAATCCCATTTTTAGCAGCATGCTCCCAGATGTTCCATTGCAACTTGAGTGCAACATGGTAGATATTGCTATGGAAACCAGACATGTAGGAACTGGGTGCTTGAAAAATCTGCCCAATGGTTCTAGTTCACTGACATTTCTGAGGAATTTCCTGTTCAGCTAGGAGAGCTCAAACAATCAAACATTTTCTAAAGCACCAAAATCTAAGCATTTTCAAATCTTTGTAGGTTATTTTTGTTTGTGTTTTTTCCTCCCCATGTTTCTTATTCTGATTCCCACAGTTGACTCATAGAAGCTGAACAGCAGTCTGTGTTCTTTCTGGCTCTATGCTCTCTACTATGCCTTAGTAAGAATTTTGTGGCTAATAAGCCTGTTGGTGATACATAGAGTACAGGAAAATCTGGTTCAGTATTTTAGTGAATAGTTGCATAGATTATGTGAGCCAGTGTATGTTGTAATAATTTCTCTTACTAAAGCAAGCACTCAGAGATAAGAAAGCTGCATTGTTCCATACTCATTTTTTCATTTGTGAAACTGCTGGTCAGTGTAGTTTACTCTCCACAGAAAAATTCTTCAGTGTCTTCTGAGGTAAAACTTAAAATTTTGAGAACTTTCCTAAAATGTTACATGTGATTTTGCTCACAGCAAGTTTATGTTGATTCACAGAAGGATGCTGCAAGGAACACTAAACAGTTTGTTGTGTACAACTCAGCAAGGATTGCCTTTGCTATATTCACAGTACAAAGGTATAATGTCTCTCAAACCTGGTTTCTATCTGTTTTCTGCCAAAAATGAGTTAGAGGCAAAGATAACTCATGGTTTGGAGATTAAGTAATCAAACATACTGTTATTATTATCCCTCTTGTATACTCTAGCATTAGCATAGACAATGGAGATCATAGCTTTTAACTGCAAACAATAAATGCTGTTTTTCCATCAAGCACTGATTTTAATGGCAATTTAAAGCAGTTAACAAGCAAAATGAAGGGTCATAAATGCAAGTTAACCCATAGCATTGGGAAACTTAGAAATCACTTGTTACATTCCTGGTAGTGAGCCTAATTAGTTTAAAATAAAACTCATCTGCTCATTTCAGAGTCTTTGTCACACTTCCTTCAGCAATCCACTGTGGATTACTCCATTATTTAAAAAAATTGTTGCAGCTATGATAAACTAATAACTCTTACTTTGTGGTTTGTTGTAGCAAGATATTTTGCAGAGAAACAAGGATTTTCCTTTATTCTTAAAGAAATAGTCAGCTATTGAGGTTCTTTTGCAGTTGCAGCTGAGTATATTTTTAATTTGATTTCAAGTAAATATAAAATCTAATGGCTTTACAAATTTGAAATATTTTTAATTGTTGATGAATCAGCAAAACACTGCTGTTAAGTATGTAAAAGTACTTAATTTCGGTTTCATATTTGCTTAGCATGCCATGCATGCAACAAAACTTAGGAGTGATTCAACTTTTGTGGCCACATTAAATTTACGTTCTGCAATAAGTTTCCTTTTTCATACAGAAATGAGTTTATTACCGTGCTCCCCTGTGTTTCTTCCTGAATATATATTAGACCTCTGGAGATGGTTTAATGATTTATACATATATAGTGCTTCTTCCTTTCTGTCTTTCTGATTGTTAATTATGTGAAATGTGTATTTCTGATAGCAGTTGAGTAAATATTCACAATTCTATTATATAATTGATTTTTTGAATGTATACGTCAAGAAATTTGTAGACTTGTATAGGTAAATCATTAATTTTCATCTATCAGATTCGAAATTTTCAAACCCTGATACTCTTTTGTGTTTTCATCAGTGAATCTGTAAAAGGAAATACTTATGAATTTTGAATGGATTTCATAGCTTTTTTATTTGTTTATGTAGACACTCTTTGTTGAGTGAAAGTTATTGACCTGGTACTCTTATTTATAATTCTGGCTGTTTCTTTAATATTTTAACTAGCTGTAACTTATTAAAAACTACAAATATGAAATGGGGATATTAATGACAAGTGGTTTAAATGTTAGAGCTTCAAAATGCATGTTAGAATTTCAATACTTTGTTCACTGTAATTTTACATTTTTTCATTACTTAAGTAATTAAAAAAAATCCTTAGGGTTGAATTATAGTAAAATTTTATACATCTCAGTACTAATTTTGTGTCCCAATAGACAGCAATAATTTAGATGGGATTGTTTTTACCTAATTTATTCTTGGTGGGGGGAAGGGGAAAAATATTAACCTTGCAAATTTTGCTAATTATAATAATTTTCTTACTATTGTTGGTTGTTTTTAATAATATCCATGCCTTTGAAAACTTGTTCTTCTATATTTTGAAGAAAAACGTACAGGGTTCTCTAATAGAGTGTGTTTACAGTATTTATCCTCTGGGTTAGTTATAACAGTAAGGGGAAGTACGGTGACAGATATAAGTTGCCATAGTTGCTAGTGTTACGTGCCTTTGAATCATTTTCTTTAGTTCATTCATTTATTATTCTTTTTTAAATCTTAGATGGGGGTTAGCAGCTTGAAATCGGTTTCATTTCTATCAAAGTGTATATAATGATACAGTCTTAGAGCTTTACTAGTCTTACTTTAAATAATTTGAAATCTGAAAGGTAAATGGTTGCATGGGTGTTTTTGAACTGTTTTCACTGTTCAGGTTAACTTTTTATGTTTCAAAAGAGTAGAACTTACCAGTCATGTTTGGCTTTTTTTTAATGCTTTCGTTTTGTACTGTAAATGATCAGTGGGACTTTGTTATCACAACAGGTGTGCTCACTGTTGATTTTTTTCAATGTTCCCATAGTTTGCCCTGTCTGATGCATCTGAATTTAGTTTTCAAATTAATCCTGTCCCACAGGCATCTGTTTTGTACCTTAACAACTATGAAAATAATCAAAATACTGCTATGTTTGGCAGAAAGACCATATATTTCTCTGTTTCTGAGTGTGAATAGCATTTAACAGGGCTTGTCTAGCTAAAAGGCAGTTAAACTAGTAATCATACATGATCTGTGTCTAACTGTTGTTCATAGAAAAAGTGCAACAAAGTGATATGTGGTGATAACAGTTCAGAAGGAAAAGAATATGACGTTCAGATAGCAGCTGGAATGATTTGCTGTTAGCGTGTGGCCCAATAACACTACAAAGCTATAAACTCTGTCTTTCTAGATTGCCCAGTTAGGTGGCAGAGATGCAATTTGTCTTTTCTGAAGCTGCCTGCTCCTTGCTAGCTCCATCTCCTGTCACAGCCTATTAGCTCCCCAAGAAAATTGGTGGGAAATTGCCTGCAGATTGTAGGAAATTGCATCTCCAGGCCCTGGAAAAAAATGTAGGATATCACAACACTGATCCTGCCAGAGCAGCTATTAATACAGCAAAAGCTGACCTTTGTCATGGTGTGAAACAACTTTGCTGAATAAAGCTTGTATTATGAGTGGCTGAAGGAGGGAACAAATTATTATCCAAGCTATGCTTGTAGTCAGCCTGTTCCAGGAAGCTTAAGCACTAGTGGTAGGTTTTGCTGCCCCCCCAGCTCATTCCCATTGGAAGATGGGAGAATAGTTGTTAAAGACTTATACAGAAATTTCATTGTACAGTTGGTCAAAAATCACTATATATTTAAATGTTAGTCCATACGAAATTCAAAGGTTTTGTGACAAAGCTGAAAAATAATTTATGAAGCTTATCTCAAAAATATTGAGAGGTGTCTCTGCTTGGTCAAGCCTTGGTCAGACTAGAAACAGCTTTTTGACTGTTTTATTCTATGTGTATATATATATATTTGATTTTAGAGCAGTTACAGTGAAACAGAACTGATTTGTACTGTAACTGTTGACTGCAAAAAGTCATGGAATAGACATTAGTTATGATAGATTTTGGCATTAAATTTCTTGCTGCTAGGAAGCTCACCTCTGCCTTGCTTAAGCAAATTCCCATGTATTTTTTATGGTGTGATATGCAGTGAATTTTATCCTCTGTCATTTCTACTAGAGCTACCTTTCTAATCTTGTACTTTACCTCAGTTTTTATAGGGCATTTCAATAAAAAAGTCAACTTTTCCTTGAATCCTGAAAGAGGGGATATGTAGAGTTAGTTTGCAACATAAGAATAAATGCCAGCATTTTCTTTGAGCTTGCAGTTGTACTTAGTTGGTCCATAGCTGCCTGAGGAAGATGTGTTTGTGAATCAGAATGGTGTGTTGATCAGAAGCGAGTATGAGGAGGGCAGCAGGAGGGAAGAAGTCATTTTGCAATTGCTTTTTTCAAACTCAGCTGAGATCTCTTGGTAACTGGCAGCTGCCCAGGGATCTGAGTTAAATCAATATGTTCATTTCCTACTGTAGTAGTGTCCACTGTTGTAAATGAGCTGACAAGGCTTATGAACACTCACACAGCTGATTAGAGAAAATTAGTGCCCTGCCTTATGGAGCTGAGGCAGAAGAGCAGAGTATAGGGCAGCATGGCAAAGCAGGTACTGCTTGTGATTCAAAGCACAGCTGAAAGGGATCAGAAGAACTTCATGTTATGGGGTTCTCTGGACCCTGTTTTCAATTCTTGCAATTATGAATGCACGCATATGTCAATCTGAAATGCTAATTTGTTGAGGCATTGTCTTTCTAAATTAGTTATAGCACCTTTTATGGAAGTTATGCGGTGTGTCTTGTAAAACACAAATACAGGAACAGAAGAGCTATGGTGCTTGAGCCTTTATTCTGTATTTACAATAGATGTTCATCTTCCAAGGTATTACATACTTGCATTCTCAAAATAAACCTTGCCATTTAGTAAATAATGTGGGGTTTTTTGCATAGTGCAATACCGGATGAGCAAAGAACATTTAGACGATACAGGAAATCTGCCCTGGCTGATCACTGAATTTGCCTTCTCTTGTAACAAACAAACTAACTAGAGTGTTACAGTATTCAGAATTTCATTTTCTCTGGCTCATGGGACTATAAACACTGTTACCTGCATGCATACTTCAATGCGTTCAAGCCTATTATTCTCCACAGAGCAAGGACTAACAAATCATTCTGTATGAAAAGCAGGAGCTTGTCATAAATTCAAAGCTGCAAACTCTTGTTTGGGTAAGGAAAGAACCAAAATTCAGACTGGGCTGGGAGGGATTTGGAGTACTCCAAATGTTGCTCTGGACAGTTGGATGGTTTTAGAGAGGATTTAGCAGCAGGTGGGAAAAACAACTCCTGGCAAACCAGTTTTTGGCCAAGACTTAATGACTGGAAAAGATGTGCAAACCATAAGTAGCACCTTTCATCTTGGAGCTGATGAGCTCCAGCAAAAGACAGTACAGTAAACTCTGCTTGCTTTCTTTTTCTCTTATTTCAAAGAGTTTATTGTCAATCTAGGCTCTAGTCAGTCTGAGTTTGGTCAGACAGTATTTTCATAATGCTTAAATACAGCCAGTAACACATCAGGAAAACAAGATCTGAATTCTTTTAATCAGCCTGACTTGATTTTAATTCTGTCTTTCTGTGTAACACTTCTCACTTGCCACACTAGGAGGATCATTTTTTGTCCATCTCTGTTCAGATTTTTGGTATACTAAGTGTAATAAAATGGTTCTATTTTACTGCAGTATGCAGTATTTTTTTTTTGCTAGCGACATTTATTTCTAGCCCCAGCAAAAAATTTTTAACTATGATTTGGGTTTTTTTTTCAGCTATTCATTGTATCCAGGGTCATATTCACAGTCATTCTTTGAAACAATTCACAATTATTTTTTTTTCAAGTTCCCAATCAATGACTTCCACTGAGTGTTTAATTTTTATGAAATAGTTGATCTGAACATATCTGGGCTCTGCAAAAATATCCTTTCTTCTGCATCATACCTTTCTGGTACTCCAGCTGAGAGTAAACTAGCCAAGTCCCCACCATTTGCTTTGTAGAACTCAACACTGTGAAACAAAATCCAAATAGTGCTTGGTCAGTTTAGCCAAAAAGCTTTTTTTTTTTTTTTAAAAAAAAAAAAAAGTATTCTGAAGATTTTATTTTATTCTAATAAAAAGATTCACCTTCCTGCTTATAAAAAGGCACTAAGAAGGCATATAAAACAACTACAGGCCTTCTGAAGGCTTTTAGTGCTGGCATGGTGTGGGGGCAGCTTGAAATAGGGAGGACGAGAGGAAGATGAAGGACAAAGCCTCCTTTTGGACTAGTTTTTCCTTCATGCTGGACTGTGAGGTGGGAGAGTCCAGTGGCCAGCAGGGCCAGCAAAGGTTTGGAGAGGTGTGGGGGCCATATTCTGGTGAACCCCCCATTAAATTTTTTTGGGTGATTGTAAGCAACAGTGTGCATACAAGGTAGTAGCTGTGGTTTGGTCTCCAGCTTGCCCAGCCAGCCTCAGTGCTGCTGGGGAAAGAGTTGAGGCGAGGGCTGAGTCATTGGGCAGGGAGGTGAGGAAGGGGGACTGATGTTTGAGGCCTGCTGGGAGAAATTCAGAAGAAGAGAATGTGAAAAGTGGGAAATTGGGATCAAAAGATGCAGCATAAATAAATCTGTAGATGAGGATAAACAAAAAAAAATCCGAATAAATAATTTACAGCACCATCACTAAATGTGGTTTGGGATCTGGGCTTGTCCAAGATGGTCCAGGGTCAAGTGAAGAAAAAGGGGTTTGTGGGGTGACAATAAGTCTTTGGTTTGTTATGGTTGCTTCCACTTGTGGGGTGTCCACTAATTTAACAGTGAACTTCTCATCTCCCTCACCTCCCTGCAGCAAGCTGCTCTGCAGTGGATTTGAAGCACCTGAGGGGAACGAATTTCACACCCTGGCTCTGCTGCCTCTCTCCAGCCAGGGCGAAGGATTGCTTTATGTGGGGCTTGTTTACTGGAAAGGAAGGTGACTGTGGATTGGATTGGAAAAGAACATTGTTTTTCTACCGGCAGGGAAGACTTTTCCATTTACAGAAGAAATGGAAATACATTAAGAACAGCACACTTGAGCAGCAGTGCAGATGCAACACCAAAAAGGTAAGCCAAGACTTTTTACTTGATTGAAGATATCTGAGTGGAAATACTACATTTGTGTTCAACCAAAAATAGCAAAGCCAGGACACACTGTTGGTTGTTCTGAGTTCTTCTTAGTACACTCAGGAAAGAAGGCAGTGGAAGAGCAAATAGTCAAGTAAATGTTTTGCTGAGTGTTTGATAAGTTCCTGAGAAATTGTCTTATCCAACTAGGCAATGGCTAACCACTGTGGTTAAAGTATAATGTGCTTTTGGCAGAGGCCTCAGCATTCTTGTTTGAGACAGCTTGCTGGCAATTTTTCCAATCAAAATAGGTTGTATGTAAGTACCATCAGAGGTCCTCCTCTCTGTTCCCAAGAAAACGTCTTACTTGTAGGGAAATTCACCTTCATTTTCAGGAACACAATATCTAGGAAAGACTGAAAATGCCCCTGCAAGTATGTTGATTATTGACTCATGATCAGTAAAGCTGAAGATTCTAAACCCAGATATAGTGCAGGAGACAGATGAGGTATCTGCCCAGATGAAGCCACTGCCTTTTTCAGCATGGATAGCTACAGTGTGACATTACTACCTCCTGTTTTGTAACTAATACAGGCCAGTGTCACAAAGGCCTGAACATTGTATGGCCTTTAGCTTCACAAAAGAAAAAAAAAAAAAGAAAAACAAAACAAAAATAAATTTTTGAATCTTACTGAAAATTCTTTGCTCTCTAATTTTTTGAAATCTGGCAAATGATGCAGAAAAATTGCAAGTATCATTCAAAATCACTGTTGCTTTTCTATTTTGGAAATACTTAAAAGAGAGTTTTATATTTATGTGAATCCAGTTATTCTCATATATAGTGACAGAATAGTGTTCTGCTGTGTTGCTTTGAAATGTTCCACAATATGTACTGTAGCAAAGTGTCTTCCCCCCTACATTACTTTTAAAAGTCTAATGCTTTTAATAGCAATTTCCCATGCTTTCATCCAAAGCCTGAAAATATGCCTCAAACAAGACATTCAGCTAAAAGTCAAACCTTGTCAGTTATTTGACTGTTGTCCAGCTTCTTGAAGGTTAGGTTGCTGCTACAGCAAAGTGAAGAAACTCAGGTTACAAAAGCAAAATGAAAGAAAACAGAAATTAAACAATCAAAACTGCTTTAGGTGTGAGCAATTGTCTGAGTATCGCTCAGCAATCAAGTGTTCCCTTCCAGAAAAATAGCTTTAATTTGATCTTACTTTCACTGATCTATTTTCTGTTGCAGTTTTGAGCTTTTTAAGGGAAGCATTTCCTTTTTCAATGTCTCTATTTGGAGATGAGATTATTAGAAAGACCTTCCTAGCATCTGTAACTCTTCTCCTCCTGTCTTCTCCTTGACTTTTGTTTGTCTTGGGGTTTCACACAAGCAAAATATCCATTTGTCTCAGCCAGTCCAAGGAACCTGTGTGGTGAGTTGTTTGGGCTGCTGGATTATTCTGCTTGAATGGGTAAATTAGAGATTAGATGAAGCTAGTTATAAATGGTCCTAAATCCCAATCTGCTGGGCATTGGCATCTTAGGAGGCTACAGTGGTTAGTATCTAGATGTACTGGAAAAAGGAAATTTTTTGTTATTCCTGTCAGCTTTGCAATGAAGGTCATGTTATGCTATCAATATGTGCCTGATTTCCTGCTCTGAGTGGAGGGAGGGTGTCTCATGACTACCAATTCAGGCATCCAACAGGAATTTTTTTTTAGGAAAAAGAACAAACCACAAAAAAATCCAAAAAACCAAAATGAACCAAAACAAACAACAAAAAAAACCCACCCAAACCCAGAATAAAATCACCACAACCAAAACCAGCAACTGGCTGGAAAAAAGCTTTTGTCTTTAGATCTACTTTCTTCACCAAAGGGAGCATGACACATTCACACCCCCTATAGGTCTCCTCAACTATATGCCTGCCTCAGTCCTCTCTAAAATCTAGTTATTTTTCAGCCAGTTTTCTTGTATTTGTCCCATAAAAGTATCTTATTTATTTAGTGTAGTCCTCTACCTTCGTATCTTCATGTTTTTGCTTCCTGGTGTCTATTCATGACCACTTCAGTAAAACCAGGGTTGAAACATAATCCTTATGCTGATGTTTATCATAAAGACTTTTCCCCTTCTGCTAGCTCCTTTTCAAAGTTAAGCTAGGTTGCCTAGAACCTGTATAGGTTTAGCTTAACTCCAAGAATGCAGATGCCATGGGTTTTCTGGATAACACATTTCAGTGCCTAATCATTCACATTACAGCTTTTTCCATATTTTTTTTTTTAATTTTTTTTTTAATGCTCTTTTTATAAGGACTATTGCCTGTTCTTCTTTGGGACTGCTGCCTCTTCTCCTTTGGCTGTGCAGTTCAGAGAGCTGTGCATTGTCCTGTCTGGCAGAAATAGTTCGATGGGGCAAAATGAATTGTGGACTATTCTTTCTCCCTGGTAGGGAGAAAATAAGTGGTTATTTTTATTTCCATGGTTATGGTTATTTTTTCTTCCATGGTTATGGCTCAGACTTGAGTGGGCTGTAAAATACTGTAATTTTTTTTTTTCCCTTATGTTATATGAAGAAGAAATTTTTATCTTAAAAAATGCCATTGTGGTTTCCATCCTTGAGAGCTGTTGAAACTGTTCTTGATATAAATAACTCCCTCCCATGCAGTATCTGAGGTGATTTCTCCTTAACTTCAAGCACAGCACTTGCATGCAGCACTGACTTTCTGGAGAAGGACTTATTCTCAGGTGAACTGCAAAAGCACTAGAAAACTGTTACGTGCTCTTATTGTGTCCAAGTTGTCCTAAAAACTCTTTGTATAAATTGAGCAGTCACAGAAACATTGCAATGAACATGAAACAATGAAATGAGCTTGCCTAGTGATACTGTAAAGTGTGGATTCAAAAGGATGGCAGTATTTTCAAGGCCATCTTCCTCTGGCCATGTTTACTGGGGAAGGCCTGAGAGTACTCAGCTTTACTGTTGGTGCTGTCACATATGCACTCATATCCAGATGCAGTGTGATGGACTTTCTCTTCTTGCTCCTTACTCAGCAGCTTCTAGCTTCAGTATTGTAAAAGCCACTTTGTTCTTGTCCAATTAGACACCATGTACTCTACCATTGCAATGAGATGCACAGGTTGTGTTTACTAGTTATCAAGTGTAAGGCAGAGTACCTGTAATGCAAAACCACTGCTTTTCTGGCATAATGATCACAGAACAAAAACTGTGAGACAATATCAGTGGTAAAATAAAATGTAGCATACCAGATAAAATATAGCACATAATGGGGCTTGTAGACACAGCTGAACAATTTGCTTCAGGAACTTTGAGGTTCACTGAAGTGTAAACAAAAATTGGGGGTGACCTGTTGTGTGTTCTAAAGACATAATAAATAACATTCTTTTTGCTACTGCTAACCTTCTAATGAGTCAGGTTTTTTAATGCACTACAGCATTCCCTTTCTGGGAAAAACTGTAAGTTTCAACTTCCTATATTTCAAACAGAATTTCTTTTTGTTATCCTTGAAAAGGTTAATTTAAATGTGTTTGAAGCTTCAAAGACTTTGTGTAGTAAAGTGTAGGGAATGGATTATAAAAATCTGGGTTTAAGCAGCTGGCAAATTCAAATTTTCCCTGCAAGTTCCAGGGGAGAAAATTAAAAGGTTTTTAGAGAGATGAGCCTGACCTGCATATACGTTGTATATAATTGTATAGTTGCATATAGCTGTACATAGTTTTGTGCTTTGTGAAGAGCAAATATATTGTGCTGAATGGAGAACTGTGTTACTTCAGTAGCTGTTGAACCTTTTCTCCCTGCTTAGCACTTCATATGTGCTATCTTTGTACTTTTAATTATTGGTGTTGTTGTTTGTTAATTCTAATATAGAAAGGAAAGTTTGCCTGTTCCTCCTTCCAGTTGAGTAGGGATAAAAACTGAAACATCCATCTGTCCAGAGGATAATGGAGAAAGTGTGATAAAATGAACAAAGTTATTCTGAACCACATTTATTTTACATTCCTAGGAGCTCATCAATAATATGGGTCTTACATGCAGGTACTCATTTTGTCTTGGGTTTTAATATAAAACACTCATTTTCAGACACTAACTGGTCTGATATACTGACTTGTGTGTTGGTATATGCTACTTGCTGTGTATATGTTATAATATCATGAAAAGAAAGAGCAATAGCAGAGGCTATCTTAAGCAAAGGAAACTACAAAATGAGGCTTTCCTTGTCTGTCTTTGTCATGACTATTTGCACTCAATTACACGAGTTTGGAGCAGGCTTTCAAAAGAGCCAGGGCGCCTGTTACAGGTTACTGCTGTGCCAAGTATGATGTTCCTAGTCATATACGTGGGACTAAAGGAAGAAAAATACTCAGCAATCTGCTATAATTTAATCCAGATGGTTGAGTTTATGTTTTCTTTAAAATGCAAACTGTCTCCAGTGAATTCATTAGAACCATATTGTAGCTTTCTTTTACAGTATAATTTTAGCAGCTAGGTTCAAAACCTAGGACTGCCAAACAAATCTCAAGTGCCTGATTATTTAATTTTTGAAGGATTTAAACAATACAACAATTCTTTCTCTTTTCTCCCCTCTCTCTTTTTCTTTTCAATTTTTTCTTTCCCCCCACCCCTTTTTTTCCTAATTACATTAGTGTACAACACTGAATTATGGGCTTAGGGTATCTAGAGGTAGCTAATATATTGTGTTTTGTCTGGGATTAATCTAGCTGTTTGAATATCATGGAGCTGTAATAGTAATATATTCAGCTGGAGTATCTGCCTTGTTTTCATCACGGATGGGTCACTTATTGAATAAAAATCATTGGCCCTAAGTATGCTAGATGTCTTTATTTACTCATATTTCCAGATTCTTTCTTCCTGCACCTTTTTGTTGGTTTGAATTTTCTTTTTAAATTAATTCAAAGCCTTGCCAAAAGTACCCAAAATTTGGGATAAATGTTCTGATTTATTAGTTCAATCAAAGCAGGCTACAACTGAAGTAATTCTGAGAACCTAAATACAATGTTTTTATGCAAGTTGATCCTGATAGAATTAAATCTTTAAAGAAACTCTAATATCTACTACTATGGAAGGAAGAAAGTTCCACCTGGAATAAAAAAAACCCAAACCCACAAACAAACAAAACCCCCAAACAAACAAAAACCTACAAAAACCCACAAGAAAACACCGACCCATCAACACTGATGCATGAATATGCTTGGGGGTTTTTTTGTTAGCATATGCATTAGGTTATTATTAAACAAAACCTTTTTTGCTTTCTAAGATTCTGCTATTGCTACAGTGAATTTGAACTTTAGTATTCACAGACCCGTGTTTGCATATGAGACAATGAGATACAATCAACCATAGTAATGTTTGAAGTATTTACTGCACCTAGTACAATGGGCATACTATTTTTACTGAAGTGCTGCTTTCAGTATTGCAGTAGTGTCCAGTAGAAATCAGCACTCCATTAGGTTCCATACAAAAAGACATCCTGTGGTAACACTATAGTATCTGCTTTGAAAGCATAAATTAAACAAACTGGCCAAAAAGTGGAGAAGTAGCCCCGGTTAAGCACTCTCAAGTGCTATTTTGATTGGAAAAAAAAGTAAATTGAAAGAGTAGCTTTTCTATAACACAAGGGAAATAAGCACTGAGGCTTCCAAGGTTTTTGTCCTTATTTGTGATGCAACAAAACACTCAAGGAAACATGCCAGTGTTGATCCAAGAGAGTATTGCAGGGCAAATTGTTGTGTAATGATACTCATGTCCAGCCCGAGAATTCTCTTGTATGAGAAATGGAGCAAGAGTTAGAGGTTAGAATCAAGATGCTTAGAAAATTGTCACTTGTCCCAAAATCTTTACAAGTACATTTCATCACAGGATGAAAGGCTCTGGGATGCTACTGGTAGACCTAGAAGCACAAGATGTTAAGTTTTGCTGAAATCATTTCATTCAGACACATTCCCAGAAGCATGTGGGATTTAACTTTTGGACGCATGATGGAAAGACAGGGGGTTTTGTGTAAGCTTGTGAAAACATGGATACATTGAAACTTGTGGAAATATTGTCACTGACTTCAGTTAATCTGGAATGTAATCACATTTTCTATGCCATGTTTCTAAAAGCCAGGTCTGCCTAACAAAACATAAGTATCTATTTTATTTGCAAAATCTCTTCAGGGGTCTGTTGCAGGCCTGCCTGAAATATCGAGAATTGCATCTCAGAGCTTTGTAAAAAGACATGAGAAACTCTTCTTTTGTTGGTTTTGTTTTGTTTGTTAGTTTGTCAGAAAAGATAATGCTTTGTGATGATGAATTACTTGAGGTAGTTTAAATCTGTTGGCGCTCTTGTCAACTTACTCACCTAAACTTTCAGTAGACCTTTCTACTGGGAATGCCAGTATTTCCCAGGTCTCATGGGAAACATGAATCATAAAACAAACTCATTTTCCTCTAGGTTCTACTTCTAATCTCAGCAAAACATGCCTTAACCACAGTCCCTATTTTGGTGAAGGATTTTTGTGGCAACACCTAAGGAGTCCTGTTGCACTCAGAGGGATTGTAAAAAAAAAAAAAAAAAGAAAAAAACAAACAAAAACCAACCAAACAAAAAAACCCAAACAAGCAAAAAAACCCCACAAACAAAAACGGTGAGGAAAGACTAGATTTACTCTAGGCCATGGGATGGCCCTAGGCAGCATGAGTACTTTTCCCCACTTAATGATCTTCACTTTTTTCTTTGGCTTGATAGGCTGCAACTCTGTTGTGAAACAACAGTCAACAGTATAACAAAGACCATGACAGCACAGCTAATGCTTTTAACTTACAACTTTACCCCATGAAACTTCATCCTTCTGCTTTTTTCCTCTTCTGCCAAGGAAAAAAAAAAGCCAACCAACAAACAAAAAATCAAAAATCCTGAATAGCAGAATTAGTGCTCCTTGAATACTGGTTCACTTGCCTAGCAATTTTATTCAGAAAACAGATGGTTCAGTATGTGAAAGAGGGCTGGTAGGGACCTCTGTGTGAGGTCCTTGGAAGGGTAGTCTCATTTCAGAGAGCTAGGTGTCTGGAATTCCCTCGTCCTCCTCTATAATACAAATCCTTAAGTGTTAAGTCAGGCAGAAAATGAGTCTAGTCTACATTTATTTTACTGAATGGCAGTCAACTCCTGCCTAATCTTTCAACATATATTTGTTCAGTGGATCAACAGATTGTGTAAGCAGCATGACGGATGGGTTTAGAAATGTGTCTGCTTATGTTTGGTTTGTACTGAACCATTGACCATTTTGTTTGTGAATCCATCAAAAATTACATCTCCAGATTACTCAGTATGAATGAGGAGGGGAAATACTTGTTCTCCTTGTATTGAATGGCATCTTACACAGCTGTCAAGCCCCAGAATATAAGTTGAATCACATCAGTACTACTTTAGCTGTGTTTTTCCAAAGCTTGATGGATATGGCTCTACTTTAACAGGTTTTTTGCTCATTGTAACTGTACTTTTCATTGAAGATAACATAAAGCAAAAGGCAAGAACGGTTATTGTGCAATAAATATGTATAACTGGGGAACAAGTATATGATAGTGATTGTATGTTATTTAGCTGCATTTCACAAAACCAACACCAAGTAATGCCAACAATATGCAATATTTTTAATAATGGGAATACATGTTAAAATTTTATAGTTACAACCAAAGCAGAAAATACATGTATGGGTTGTATTTAATATCTAAAAGCAAGCTAGAAGGGTGCTACTCCCAGCATCAGTAGGAGAGTGAACTGTGTTAACACTTTGATTAACTCTTCCTAATCTGAAAACTGTTTTTAATATGTTTGTTATGTGACTGCTTCCACCTTACATGTGAGATGAAGGAACAGGAAGAAGGTCTGGAATCTAGAAACTGCTCTTCCATAAATGGGAACAGCTTGCGTTAAAATTGCTAAGGAGCAGGGGGCAAAGAAATGACCAAACACCCCTTCCCAGAGGCCAGAAAGCCAAAATCCAGTGTCTCCCCCCCACTTTTGGTAATTGCATTGCCTTTGAGCCACTGCCAACCCAGGGAGTACAGGCATGTGGCACCAAATTTCCCTCAAAGGAAGGGAGACCCTGCAGAGACCTTGACAGATCAGAGGACTAGGCAATCACCAACCATATGAAGTTCAACAAGGGGAAGTGCTGGATTCTGCACCTGGGGTGGGACAACCCTGAATGTTTGTACAGACTGGGGAATGAGACACTGGAAAGCAGTGCCATGGAAAGGGCCCTGGGGGCCCTGGTCGATGGCAAGTTGAATCTGAGTCAGCAGTGCCCTGGCAGCCAGGAGGGACAACCCTGTCCTGGGGGACATCAGGCACAGCATTGTCAGCCGGTCAAGGAGAGGGATTGTTCCACTCTGCTCTGCACTGGGGCAGCCTCACCTTGGATATTATGGGCAGTTTTGGGCACTGCAATATAGGAAAGATATTAAGCTATTAGAGAGTGTCCAACTGAGAGCAGTAAAAATAGTGAAGGGCCTTGAGGGAAAGCTCTATGAGGAATGGCTGAGGGCACATGGTCTGTTCAGCCTGGAGAAGAGAAGACTGAGGAGAGACCACCTCTGATCTTTTCTCTGTGGTGACCAGTGACAGGGGAATGGCCTGAAATTGTGTCAGGGGAGGTTTAGGTTGGATATTATGAGAAGGTTCTTCCCCCAGAGGGTGGTTGGGCACTGAAGATGCTCCCCAGGGAAGTGGTCACAGCACCAAGCCTGACAGAGTTCAAGGAGCTTTTGGATCATACTCTCAGGCACATGGCGTGGCTCTTGGAATCATCCAATGTGGGGCTAGGAGTTGGACTCATTGATCCTTGTGGGTCCCTTCCAACTCAGTATATTCTGTGATTCTGTGAACATACTGCTCTGACAAAACAGCAGGAAGAAGTAAAATGAAGGTTTGAGTAAATTTAAATCTTAAAACCCCTTGTTTTACATGACTGGTAGAAGTGAGCTGAAATACTAAGGAATAGTCTAACCTTTAGGCAAATGGTCTATCTTTGTCTTATTTGCATGATTTCTTAGTTAAATTTACATGAGTGATTATTGTGCTTTTAATTCACAAGCCTGGCTTAGGGTGAGAGTGGGGTGGGGAGAGAGAACATGAGGTCTTAATGCTTTGAAGTTTGTTACAGACTTGTTTTGAGAATATGTTAGGAGTTCTCAAGTATGAAGGTTGGTTTTATTGTCCACTAATACCTCTTTTGCTAGACAAGGAGGCAGGGTTGCTTTCCCAAAACTGTCAGTCATCCTTGTAGAATTTGGGGAGTGAAGACTTGAGGAGCACAAAATGAAATTTCTTTGTGTAACCAGGGACTCATTGTTAACTCTGTCAAGCATATGGCTCAGCTGTGAAATTTTTATGCCAGGCCTGGTGAGCTAGTGGGAAAGCTCACAAAGCCAAGCAAGCCATTTGGAGTGATGGTGTTGTTAGTAGGAAGAAGCAAATGTAAAAACAATTTTATTTAAACACTTAGAAAAATAGTCCTGTGATTTATTACTTAAGTCACCAGATGTACTCTACTATATTATACTATATAATTGAGACAACATTCTCTGATGTAATAAAGACATAAAATGTGTGTGGGTGTGCGGGGGAGAAAGGAGTAGTGGAATTGAGGGCAAGCTGAATAAACTGTTGGAGATTTGGATTTGGCTTTTTTTTTCTCTCATTGCAGTGTGTAAAATACTTATATGCCCATGACCAAAAGGCTGTAAAAGTAATGGTAGGCTCAGAAGGGCTGATTTTGTTACAGATAAATCACTGGCAAGCATGTGTATGAAAAGATGGTTCAGATTTTGTCATTCTTTTTCAGAGAGTCGTTATTGTCAGCACTACAGGAAGGTTAATGACCAAGGGATTGGGTGTGGAGAGGGGAGAGGTTCGAGCTACTTTGGCAGACTTCAGATCATTAGCAGGAAGCAGCCAGGAGGAAACGTGCTGTTTCTGAAACCCCGTTCAGTGCTCCTAGTGCAACATGTAACATGCAGGGGTTGACTAGCACAAACGGCCATGCTGGACACAGTCTGTGCTTTGCTCAGATAGTTTCGTCAGACCATGAGATTTTTATGTTGCCTCACAGTCAGAATTTAAGAAGTCCTCCATAGCTATATGCAAAAGACATTTCTCAGATGGTGGGGCTGGAAGTATGGGTCAGCTTTAGATAGAACAGGAAGGGAAGGGAGGTGGTTGGTGATAGGCAATGGTCAGTGATGGAAGACGGTAAGTGATGGCAGATAGCCACTGTGTTAGAAATATATTTGAAACCGGATAAATGTTAATCGTGTACCTGTAGATGTCACCTGCTTGGCATCAAAATTGCACAAAAAGCAAAAGCCTTGCAAGAACTTTGACAAAAGCAATTTAGTTTGTAAAAATGAAAAGCTGTATAAGATGACACTTTTTAAAAAGAAAACAGAATACTTTAGTGATATGGTTAATATGTTCCTTTTTATAGCAGAGGCCCAGAGATAACTGCAAAAACAAAGGGATGAGGAGAGAATCAATGTCTGTACATTTTCTTTGAATCTTCACCCAGACAAACTTTTCTATCATATGTCTCTTTTAATAACAGAAATAGCAATATACAGGTGCACAGAAGTTTTTATCTTCAAAGAAGATAAACTGTGAGGTTGCAAATAAGCCAGATGATTTATCAAAAAAGCAAAGGAAAAAAGAAGGGAAAATGAAAAAAGGACTATATCTGCATACCTTTTTTAGTACTTGGATTTTAACCTTGTAAAACAAAATTTCTAATTATTTTTTCAGTCTCTAAACCAATGCAATTTTCCTGCACTTACTTGATGCGAAACCAGCAAAAAGGGTGAAGTTGTAAGTGAATAGCAGTTCAGTAATTGAAAAAGTTAAGTCATTCATCTCAGACACTAAGAAGTATAAGAAACTGTAAGATATATCTGGACAAATTTATCATAAAATTGTGGTTTTGACAGAAAAAAAATATGCAGGAAAATTATTATTTTTCTGGAAATTTGTATTTAAACACAAGTTCAAACTTTATATAAACATGTTACATTCAAATAATTAATTCTGAATAATGGAATAATTTGATAAAGCAAAATTTGCTATTACTTGTTTCGGCACATTTACTGCATTATTTAGGGCAAAAGCCTCTAAGTGAAAATTGAAGACCTTTCCATGAAGTCAGATACAAATCTGTTTTAAGGAAATGGTAATGAAGCCTTTATCTGAGCAGCAAGAAGACAAGTATGAATGTGGACATTTGAGCCTGGAATTTAGGTCTTGTAAAGTAGCAGAGGCAAAAAAGCTAGTTCTTAAGCCATAAACATTACTCTGATCTATAGGACTCATATGTTGGTATTTTAGGTTCAGACTTGTGGAGTGGTTATTACAGCTTCAGAACTTAATGATTTTAAGTTCAGTATGACACTACTTGTTCCTAAAGTAATGCAACATTTTGGTGTCTGATTTCTTCTGTAAATTAGAATTCATAGAATAGTTTGCATTGAAAGGGATCTTAAAAGAAAGCTCCAACCTCCCTACCATGGGCAGCGACACTTCTCACCAGACTGGGTAGCTCAGTGCCCCATCCAACTTGACATTGATGGACCAAATCTCAGTAAGTGTCTGAATTGTATGAGGCAATGTGGGACATGTAGTCTGACAGTGACTAAATTGTTATAGAAGAATGGAGGCTGTAGATTATCAAGATTGTATAGATTGTTATAGATTGTATCAATTAAGACATATGAATAATTAAAAAGAATTAATTTCAGTTATATTTGTAGCAGGAAATATCAAAACATATCAGAATTTTTGTTTCTTTCCCAATGTTTTGATTTTTTTCCCCCCTGTGTTGTTAACATGAGACAAAAGGAAATGCTGAAAATCCAATTTTTGAGTCAGGCCTAACAATATTAAAAACCATTATAAAAGATGTGGAAGAATTTGGTATTGACATATTCTAATATTTTCAGATTTAAAATTAAATGTTTAAGTTTTTTTTTCATTGAGTTTAATTTAGCCCATTGTCACATGTAATGCCTGCTTTAACTTCACAGAAAAAAGTTGCATACCATGAAAAAAGGTGGATTATGGTACTGACTGATGCAGTAATAACTTTGTTCTATTTATATCACAAAAGAGAGTTTTCTAAAAACAAGCCTTACAGAGCTTAGTTAGAAATATCTTTTCAGAAGACGGATTGTTTTGTTTTCATCCTCACAGAATCATAGAATGGCTCAGGTTGGAAGGAACCTTAAAGATTATCTAGTTTCAGCCCACCTGCCGTGGATAGGGACACCTTCCACCAGACCAGGTTGCTCAGAGCCCTGTCCACCTGGCCTTGAACACTGCCAGGGATGGAGCATCCAGAGCTTCTCTGGAAACCTAGTCCAGTGCCTCACCATCCTCACAGTAAAGACTTTTTTCCTACTATCTAATCTAAATCTATTCTTTCAGTTTAAAACCATTCCCCCTTGTCCTGTGCCTACATGCCCTTGTAAAAAGTCTCCCTCCATCTTTCTTGTAGTCTCCCTTCAGCTTCTGAAAGGTTGCAGTTAGGTGACCCTGTAGCCATCTCTTTTCCAGGCTGAAAAACACCAATTCCCATAGTATTTCCTCATATGAGAGGTGCTCCAGCCTTCTAATCACTTTGGTGCCCTCCTCTGGACTCACTTCAACAGGTCAATGTCCTTCCTGTGCTGGGGATCTGAAAGCTGGATGCAGTGTTTCAGGTGGGGTCTCACCAGAGCAGAGCAGAGGGGCAGAATCACCTCCTTGACCTGCTGGCCACACTGCTTTTGATGCAGCCCAGGACACAACTGGCTGTCTGGGCTGCAAAGGCAAATTGCTGGGTCATGTTCAGCTTCTCTGCCAACATTTTATATACATGTGTATATGTCTGTTTGTATTCTAGAATATTTTCATATCTTTGAAATGATAGGATGGTCTGATAATCCACATTAAATTTGGCATAGCTTACAATATTAATTAAATCAAATGCTTTTTATCATGCCAAGGAAATGGGACATATTGTCCATCAGAATGTGATCTCTCTTTTGTGAAAACCTAAAGAGAAATAGAGCATGGTATTGATAAGGGTCTAATATTTGAGGGAAATTTCCTAGAACATTTTGGCAAAGGATTTTTTTTGTTGCTCATTTACAGGAGTTACAGTTTTACTGTGAATGTTTCAATATTTTTGGGACTCGTCTTTCTTAAAATTCTCACATATTTCTGATTTATGCATTTTTATGAGTACTACCTTTCTACTTTTTTCAGTAATTCCTTTTTAGTAAAGGCATCCAGAAGATGTTTTTACATCATCTGCAAACAACTTCTGCCTCTGAAGAATTATTTCCTGAGTTTTCTATAGAAAGGTTATTGTGTCTGAGGCCAAGAAAGAGACAACACTGAAGTGATTCTTGGAAAAAGACCACATGCCCAAAGTTTTCAGTGAGCATCACCAAAGGGATGCCGTGACCTTTTCCTATTCTGAGACTTTACAGGTTGCACAGCAATTTTTGCCTTGTCTCCCAGGAGCCTGCACTGAGGGTACCTCCTGCATGTTGCAGGCTGTTATTACAGATGCTGAGGAATGCGAACTCTGCTTTTTTGTCTTTTTTTTTTTTTTTTTCATTGGATTTCTAGGCCTGGAATTTGGGGAAAACTCCTAGAGAGTAGGAGACCCACTTATTTCTACCAAGAAGAAAATATGACAGGACAGAAGACCACGGAAGAAATGGGAGAGAAAAAATTAGTAGAGCATGAAGCAAGAGCATGAGCTGAAGTTGTTGCATATCTTGTTTAAGTAAGGTGTCAAATCAGCAAAGAATAACTTTGTATCCAGGTCATCTCTTTTCCACAGAGATGTTCTATATACAGTGTCAGTTACTGTATTCAATATAGAATTAATCAGAAACTGGATTCAGTGCAGACAGCTTAGGAAACTATGGTGATGATTATTTTAAACGTTTTTATGAAACAGGTTTTATTGTTGTTTGTTTGTTTCTTTTTGGTCCAGCTCTATATTTTTGCCATAGAATGCTTTGCAAAGTGGGTTGAGAGCAATCAACCCAGAGTAACAACATAAAAATTAAATGAAAATAAAACTGATAGCATTTTGAAGCAGTCTGTAACTCATAATTTTTAAACCTGTCATCAGTATTTCAGCCTGATTTAAAGCTCCTGGGCTTCGAAGGTTTCTCAGGATAAGAATTAACCAATTTAAATAACTATTTCCTACTATATCTATGAAGTCTATGGTTCTGCATTAGCTCTTTTCTTTGTAGAGTCAGAAGTTCTAATAAACAGGATTCTACACTGCAAATTTGGTGGAATAGTATACCTGTGTGTGATTTTCACTTCAAGCTATACACTGTAATTTCTTTTTTACCCCTTTGTTTCTGAAGGTCACATAATGCTTCCTTGTGTTGATAATACATCATCATCACATTTTGCATTTGGTGCCAAGTTAATGAGTAAAGTAACATAAAATATTGTATATAAGTCCCTTAGAAACCTTCCCAGATTCTGATTTCTCTCATCCTGGCCTAATTTGCTGGGTTTTCACCATTTGCTGTGGAAGGACTTTGAAATGCCAAATATTTGATGTGATAAATACCAAATTGTTCTTATCTTCAAATAGAGCTTACGTACTGTCTCTTTCCTTCTTTACCTTTCCCTGACAATACTGTAAGTTTTTGAAATGTGTTTCAACATTTGCTATGCCAGCTGCATTTTCATGTTCTTTACAATACTCATTCCATGCCATTGTCCATGTGGTCAGTGCAACGATTCTTGTTTAAAATTCATATCAAAGCTTTATTTGTTTTTCTAAGGTGAAATTCCATATCTTCAAGCTTGTTTCTAGTCTCACAGTAGCATTTCTCCATTTTTTCCGACCTCAGCATCTTTATAATTCTCTTCCCCAGTGTTATATCCAGTTTGGCTTTTAATTGGTGCTATTTTATGCTCATAGTCCTAAATCTCAGCTTTCTTTGAAGTCAATTTTCTTTCTTCTTTCCTTCCGTTTTGGAGGCATGCATATTATTACTGATATCCCTTTAAATACAGTGATTCATTACATTAGGTTTGGGTCCTTTTCTTGTTTGAAATTTTTATTCCAAGTAGGGCTCTTATGTGGTTTTGGCTTGGGGAAATTTTTTAATTCTTCACATACTGACATTTTTCCAATAAAAGCCTATTCTACCAACTGTTTATCTTTTAATATGTTCATTTAAATAAGTAAAAAAACCCCTATAGCTTGTTCATCTGAGCATATTTTCCATTATTTCATTCCTGCTTACCAAAAGTAGTCCTAAATTAGTTCCTTTTCTTTAATATTATTTTTTTTTGTGATTCAATGTTTTTCATTCATTTTTCAAGTTCTTCTGGCTATGACATCTAGAAATTACCAAGCCTACAATTTTTAGCAGTCTTTTATTCTCCAAAGTATGTTTGAGGTATTAGTTTTCTGCCATGATACAATTCTTCCCAGTAATTCCCTCTCCAATAATAGTGAGATCTTTGCCTATATCCAAGTGGAACAGTAGTTGTGATTGACATACTTCTTTTACAGTCTCGTTAGAATCTTTGTTTTTAATAATTATTTCCCAAAGTAATTTTTGTCACAGATAATTTTTAAAGACATTAAAGACACACAACGATTTTATTTCCTCATATTACTTGTATTCGGAAGTAGTTTTGTTTCTGTTTTACAATTAAATTTGCATCTTATAAATGTCACTATAGTCTGTTTAGTGTGTTGATCGATTTTCTTACATAATTCTACAAAAATCTTGCTTATTTATCATTGACTTCATTTATTTTCTAAGCTGTTTGTGTCTTTTTCACTATCTGTATTTCCTATTCTATTCTTGTACTCCACTTCTTGATGTTTTCTATCATTTTTGTGTTTTCTCCAGTTCTCAGAGGATTTTTAAAATCTGCCTGTATTGTGTTTTGGCTGACTTTTTTTTCTTCCTGTGATTCAGAGTTATAAAACAAGCCTTTCTTCTCTCTATATGTTTAACTATCCTCAGCTTCCTACTTGCCCTGACCTGAGAAAGCTATTGGTTTACATTTTTTGCCTGCATACATTGAGAGTCCTTTCTCCATTTCTGCCTTCTGACAGCTAAAGGCAGTCTACAGTAACAGTTCTTTATTTTGTCATAATGTAATTCCGTTCTTCTAATAAGCAAAAGAATTCCACTCTAAGTCATCTGAATGTCTATTTGTGTGAAACTTCTTCCCCAACATAACAGATTTATAATTGGTGTAGAAACGTCCTTTTAGAAGGATGGCTTAGGTGGAAAACTGACAGTGTTCCACCAGTTATCTAGTTACTAGGCATTTGGACTAGATTATCATTGTCAGTCGCTTCCAACAGAATGGTTCTATTCTGTTCTGTTTCAATCCTTTTTAAATGCTTTGTTACTGATTGACAAACAGATTTTTCTTCTATTTTGAATACTAAATACATGTATTTGTGAAATAGATTTCATATATTTCTGTTTTTTCCAGAAGCTTTTTTCTTGTGTTACCTCCAATGGCTACATACTTCAATTGTGTGCTTCTTTCTCTATTGCTTGGGTATTGCACAGACACTCATAGGCAGAATTTTTTTTTTAAAAAAGTCCAGTTCTTTGGGCATTGTGGCATAGGATAGAACTCTTGTGAATTCTTTCAGACAGGATGGTTACTGTCCAAATCATGATATCAAGATTCCTTGCTGTCTCCAGTAGAATCAGGTCAAACTCTGAACCACATTTTACACTGAGATGGTCCTTTGTGACCACTGGATAACATGCATGATCCTTCATTGTTGCTTAGTTTTAATTACTTGTGAAGTGCCTCCTGACCATATTAACCATGTAAAAAAGACTCTTGTATGTGATCATGTCTGCACTTGTGAAAAAAGTTCATACTGAATATTTATGGCTGTCATATTTCTGCACTCTATAGTCAGTTCTGCAGAGGAATCTTCTAGGGGATATCTGGATGGGAAGGTGGGATTTCTTCACCCAGGACATTAATCACCGTATTTATACATAGAGACTGTTAAATCCACTTTTACCACATTTCAGGAAGCATCTTCAAGACAATCCAAAATGTCCACATGGAACACTCCTGGACAAAGTAGTCAGACACATTGCTCTAAAAATGGCTAGAATGGCTAATAAGTCCCCTTCTTTTATGGACAACTTACTGTTCCAAATCAATCCATTTTCACACTGATGCAGATGGCTACCTGGGAAGTTCCTGGATTGCATAGGGATTTCATGACTTAAGTTCACTGGGTGCACACACAGGTACATCCCTGATGCTAGGGTAAACCACACTTATACCTATAGGACAAACTCAAAGTATTTTCCTTTCAAATTTAATTGACTTTTCCCTGGTTTATTTTTGTTCTAGAAAAAATCTTTGATTTTCACTAGAATGTGTCATAAGAGACAAAGGGCACACACTGAAATGAGAAATCCACTAGTTTTCCTACAAAATGTGGAGCTAACCAGCAATTTCCTAACTGTTTGTTTCCAACATCTGTTCCACTTCTTTTGTGTTACCTGGTTTTTCTGAATTACTAGGCCTTTTCCTGAAGGACTGATTTTACCCCTTTTTGCAGGCTTTATGCTTCATTTGAGTGTGCCACTGCTCAAAAAGTGGATTGGTACCTGGGAGGCTGGAGACTTTTAACAGCATTTTCAAACATTTTGCTTGTTTTAGCACTTATATTCCTTAAGTTTTCACCTGCCTGTCTTAATGCTTTGTCATTACTTTGGTTGATGGCCCTTGTCTCATTGAGGCTGGATGTCAGCCATACCAGTGACCCATTGAGATTCTCTCTAATCTCCTCCTTTCCTGTGTTTTGATGTGGGGAAGATAGAAGTAACAGCTACAGGATGCTTTCATGCATGTGGCCAGTTCTCCTGAGTAAAGGCTGTAGATTGTGCAGCTGTAATTCCTTAGTGAAAGCAGATGAACCATGACCTACTGCCGACAGCCACTCTGGGTTACATCATCCCACTAGTCACCACCCACTGCTGCAGACAGCCAGCCTGAGGGACATGGGGAAGAGGCGGCCTTTCATTGACACTTCATGAATTAACAGCTATGGGCTGCTCAGGAGGAGCACAGTTGGCATTTCTTCCTCCTCAGAGACCCAGTGTTTGAGATTCCTGTGGCAGAAATTCACGGGAAAGAGAATGAATTACAACTAGCATCTTCTTGCCGTTTTGGAATGTGTTGTCCTTCTGGCAACAGTGCTTTTCTGTTTTCTGTTTTTCCTTCTGTGCTACTAGGCTAGTATATTACCTAAAGAGATAACCCTTTCCATGCACACTGCTTGAGGGAAAGTGTTGAAGATGAATTCCCATTCTTCTCACATGACATCCTTTTGGGTCTTATTAAAAGACAATTGCATGTCTCTGTTTCTTATCATCCATGTTTTACACTTCAGCTGTCAAAAGGAGTACTGCGCACTGTAGTGAGCAAATGCTTCATCTCTCTGTTTTGCTGATTTGAGATCTGATTGTATGATGTGATCTGTCAGGCTGGTGCTAGAATGTGGTTTTACTTTCTGATTAGAAATTGAATGATGAATCAAACAAGAAGTACCTAAACAATGGCTTGCTGTTCAATGTTGGACCAGTAAACCTTACTTGTTAATTCCCTGCTAATAGAGTAGTATTCAATGCCGTGCCTGATGCAATGACGCACTAATGCAGAAGCAAAGAAATTCTCCAACAGTTGAAAAGTCAAGGCATGTCTGAGTGGCATTGATCCTCAATTACAGCTAGTCTGATGTAATGACTCCCTAATGCAGAAGCAAAGAAATTCTCCAGGGCAAAAGATTTCTTAACCTGTAGCAGGGTCTCTCAAAATTTTTTATCATCAGTGCACTATCTAGGGTGAAGTGTGAAGAAGTGGTGTTAGACAGGCAGGATAATTACATTTAATTGGTAGCCTGATCCTGGTTACTTAGTTTTGCATAAATTACTTTCTACAGATGATTTTTCATGTCAGTAAAACTGTATTTAGTATTTTAATTCAGTTTTGAGATTTGCTATTCCACAAAAGTATTTATGACTGAAAGGAAAACAGAGGCTTTAAAAATTGAAATTGCACTGAAAGGAATCAAATCCAACATGTCTTATTTGAAAGAAGAGAGAAGCTGCATCTATGTTATGCCTTTAAAAAGTGATGCAAGTACTTAATAATCTGTGTTCATTTGTTTTGAAGTATAATAAGTGAAGATCTATACATCTAGGTTACTTTTGAAAGTTACTACCAAACTGGAAATTTTCAAATTTTTAGCTGGTAGTAACTACTTCTATGACTTAATTTCCTAATTTGTTTTGGTAGAATTATATTTGCAAAATAAATAGGAAAAGGAAATCCCTGAATTAGTAGATTTTATTTTTTCTATCAAAAAACGAAAGTACTACTAGTGATGCAAAACACAAAATGTGACAGCTTGAAAAAATTAAGGGGTTTTAGTTTATATTGGCTTTAGTTAATTTTTGTTCAGCCACATTAATTGCACTTTTTTGTGTATTAAGTAGTTGTGCTGGTTTGAAGGTAAACCAGCAGAAGAAATGGACCCACTACCAGAGAGATTATGAGTCAGAGTTACAATT
>JAWWEE010000085.1:37390230-37421204 GCA_035221455.1 Xenops minutus
ATAGGATTCAAGGGGAAGGGTTAACAATAGACCAATCAGGGAAGGATATACCTGGCCTGGCCAAGGCTTGCATACTAATTAGGAAGGTAAGGGGGTTTCCTTCCAGGGATCTGGGGAAGATACAAAACTAGTTTACAATACAGTAAAAAAACCGCTCAGGTTTAAAAGGCACTTTGGTTGACTTCTTCATCTTCACCAGAAACCCATCTCTTGCGAGATCTGTTCCATTTCTGATACTGTGGATCTATTCCCACAGGAAACATACTGGGGATATATGTTACATCGTCTGGGCATGTATTTCTGCAGATACTGCAGAACCTCCTGAACAATGAAACTGTGCAGAAAGTGTGATTCCTTTCCCATCATAAATATCATACATTCATATTTTTTATCCCCCAGCAAGAGTAATATAAGAAGTCTCACTAAAAGGAAAGTCATAGTGGTATCTTCTCTATTGTTTTTTTTCTTAGTTATTTTATAGTGAAGTGTTTTTCCAGAAATTGCTGTTCTCTATGGATATGTAGACACAGAGAAAGATTTCTGGATTCCAAATCATAAACAGTTCAAAGTTGTCTACATAGAGAATAATTACAAGGAAGAATATTGTCACATATTTGTCAGAATCTCTCTCTCACTCTTTCTCTCTTTTTTGCCCTCTATTCCCTTGTTATTAACCTATGAAAATCCTAAATCCTAAAACCAGTGTTTCTTTTCATAGAGAACAGTATTTTTCATTTGCTGTTTTCTTGTTCATCTGAAGTAAGTAGGTAATGCAGTTACTCTCTATACTTACAGCAATTTTTTCCTGGCACTCCAGCTAGATCTTCCTTTGGTTTTGTTCCTTCATGTGATATATAGTTTCCTTATGGAAGTTATAATGAGTTTATCTCCATGAGTCACTTAGAGATCAGCCAGGCTAAACTCTCAACATTAAAGTCCGCCCAACAGTGACACTATTCACTGTAACACAATGTTTAGCTGAACATAAAACCTTATACAACCCAAGAGCAAAAATAACTGCCTAGAAATGACAGATCTGTCAGAATAATTAACTTATTTTTATCATAGAATAATAGAATGGCTTGGATTGGAAGATACATTAAAGATCACCTAGTTGCAACTCCCCTGCCATGTGCAGGGACACCTACCACTAAATCAGATTACTTACAGCACCTTCCAACCTGACCTTGAACACACCAAGGGCAAGCTTGGTGAGGCAAGCTGTTCCAGTGCCTCATCACCCTACCAGCAAAGAACTTCTTCCTAATATCTAAACTAAACCCACTCGTAGTCTGAACCCATTCCCCCTTGTTCCATCACTACCTGATCTTGTAAATAGGCTCTCTTCATATGTCTTGTAGGCTCCCTTCAGGTACTGAAGGGCTGCAACTACGTCACCTTGAAGCCTTCTCTTCTTCAGGCTGAACAAATGCAATTCTCTCAGCTTTTCTTCATAGGAATCATGCTCCATCTCTCTAATCATCTTGGTGACCCTCTTTTGGACTCACTCCAGCATGCTGATGTTCTTCCTGTGCTGGGACACCAGAGCTGGATGTAGCACTAGAGGGCAGAATAGAGGGAAAGAAAGAATCTTATCAGAAGTTTATATTTTTTTCTAGTGTAGCTATTTGACGATTAAAAATTGTGCAAACTTTTATTACATTTCAAAAATACTACTTATATTGAAACAAAGCAATATTTAAGGTTAGCCCCTTAAAAACACAAAGAAAATAATTTGGATCAAAAAAAATCTGAGAAATAATTTATAAGCAATAACTGGAATACAGTTTGTAAGGAAGGAAAAGAGCATTGAAACTCTTCTGCTTACATTATATTTACTTTGAAATTGCATAGTTCATGTGTAACTCCTCATTTCACATGGTTTCTAATTGTAAAGTGAGTGGGAGAAAGAGAAGTGTTTTTCCTTGGATGTGGTATAACAGTGGAAGTTAGATCCTGTATATCTGGAAAATGAGCCTTCTGGTCAAGTTTTAGTGCCTTTCTCTGTAGCAAATACCTTCTTCAGGGTTAGGATTCTGTTTGAAAAATAAATTTCTGGTGCTTAAGCTTGCTCTTTTGAGAGGGAAGTTATACAGTGAGGTGGCATCTTGGTCTTCTGAACTGTGGAATGTCTTATGACATGTACTGTCAAAGGCAGGAGTGAGGTGGAGGAATATGAAGCAATGGGAATGCACCCAAAGACCTCACTCACTTCTTAAAAGTCCTGCTCAGGGCTACTTTTAAAGGCTAGAGGAGCATGAAATCTCCCCTAGGAGGCTATCCCCAGGATCCTCAAAATCTCTTAGTAAGATTTCCATTAAAAACTTCTATATAAATTTATTTGTAGTTCTTTGACCATGGCTGTACTTAAGTATTTTTTCTATGTACTTAAGCTGTTTTCTCTTCTACTTCAATGTATTCAATGTGGTATTTGTTTGTATAACCCCCTGAGGTTTTTTTATGCAATTAGTCTGCAGGTTGTTCTTAAGCTTAAAGATAAACCTGTTCTGTAATATTTCCCTTCTCTTATTCTATTATTTGTAAATCTTGGAAATGGTTATTGAGGTTAGAAAGAAGCAGTAGAACATGACCATCTGTGGAAACTCTCTCATGTAGCATCAGTGTTATCAAGGAGACAGATGATGGATGACCCTGTATTTTTTCAAGTTGTGGGATTTTAGGTCTTATGACTTTGGCTGTAGGCTCTGTTGCTGACTCTGAGCAAACAGCTTAAGCCCTCTGTGCCTCTATAAAATGGTTATAATAATTCCTTGTTCCATCAATGTTGTGATAAAAATGAAGCAGTGTTTCTAAGTGGGGGTAGTGGGGCTGTGAGATCGGGCAGTGAAAGCTAATCCAATTACAACCTGATTTGCTGACAAAAACTTATTTAACATAGTAACAATAGTCCTTGAATTACTTATGCACAATATGCCCAACTGTGTGCAGGGAAAGTGATGTAGCTGTAAATCCATGACTGTCAGAGTTTGTAAGTGAAGGAGAAGGAGGGAAGTGATGGGGCAGCTCCTTAGGCTGCGTGGAGAGGAAAGCACTGATGAGTCATGTCTAGGCAAAGATGAAATGTGTGCATCTCCCTCCTCAAACCTGGATTTATTTTTATTGTTTTGGGCTTCACAATAATCTTGATCTCTCCCATTTTGACACTGCTTGTACCTCTGAGGAATGCCCATCACAGACATATGAACATAAACACCAAAATTATCTTATGATGAGTCTAGCTAGTCCTGGATCTTCTCATCTCCCCAGATGGCAACAACTGGCTATAAGTCAGCCTAGTGCCAGCTGGCAGGTTCCTCATCTCTGGGATGCTCAAGGGACGTCAACAGTGGAACAGCATAAAGATTTCCTTTTGCAGAAAATAAACTGGGACCAGAGTACATAAGTAGCTGTCTCTGCCCTACAGTGAGGTGACCCTATCCGTGAGGTGACTGCTGCCAAAAACACCCCTTCTCAACGTTAGCACACTTGATTTCATCAGCTTCTTGTGAGCAGCTGTGAGAAGTCTTGAGTAGGAGTGCCACTTTTTCCCCAGTGGAGCCAAAGGGGAATCAGTAGTGAAGCCAGATGAGCTAGCTGTTTCCTTCTTCTGAGAGTTAAGCTGTGCAAGTCATCTGCAGGTTCCCCGGGTCGTGATGCTTCTGGTGGCAAATTCAGTGCTCGCTGCCTGAGCTTCAGATAGTGCTGCTGCTGGTCTTCCTTGGGCCAGGTTGCCTGAGCAAAATCTGCCTCTTCACTCACATTGAGAGAGGGTGCAGATCAACCATTCCCAGTTCCCCCTTGCATCAGGTGTCTGCTCATGTCTAAGCTGCCTTTACCATTCAGATATACTTTAAAAGGAAGTAAAGAATATGGTAAAGGTGTGGTCTGCCCCCTATGTTAAAGTTCTACTGTTGAGAACCTGGGATGAACCCATGTGAGAATATGGGAAGGTAGTTTGCACAGAGAGTATGTCTCCATGGTGTTCCTTCTTTTATGATGATGATTTGTCTACTTCAGACAACAAGACAATAGAGGTGGTCCAAAAGACAAAATTCAGACTTTCTGAAGTGGGAAGTAGAATTTTCAAAATTACCACAAAAAGAAAAAGTAAAGATCTTAGAAAATAACTGGTGACTTTACATGGAAATATTCAGAATGAAATGGAGTGAGAGCACCAACTTATAAGTTATCCTCTTGACTACAGTTTTTGCCTACCTTCAGCTCCTGTAAAGTCATAAAACGCTTGTGGTCCTGGCTGAACAGTTAACATGGACCTCATGATCTGTGGTAAAAGGTGTCCTCAGCCTCAGCCTCTGCAGACCAGAGATGCAATCTGCAAGATAGTTCTTTGTTTGTTTTGACTATTAGATTCTGGGAGAATTCTGGGAGAATTCAGCTCCATGCTCCAGCCTTTTGGGTAGATATAGAGAAGCATTCATAATTTTGCCATCAGTTTTAATAAAGTGGCAGGAAAGGTTTATGTTCTTTTGATAGTTTGTGGAGGAGAAAATTAATCAGGAAATTTCTGAAGGAGGTCTACCCACACAGTCTTTGTTCAGAAAGGATCCCAAACAGTACAGATACTCCTGAAGAATAATATGCATGAATGTGATGAGTACTAGACATAAAGTGATAACAGATATGTGGTATGTTACATTTTTCTAGAGAAGATTTAGGCCTGTTCATGATATGCAAATTCTGAGCAGATTAGATTGAGAATTAATTACTCTTATTTTAAATGGTGATAGTGCATCCTTGGGGACAGAAAATTAAACCTCACAGCTTATCAAAGCTTCCTTTTCTATCCATATTTATGCTGGTTCACTTCAGTTGAAGTACTGGAAAAGAACTCAGGTGGTGAGATGTAGCCTTTGTGTTTAGTAGTGCAGGCAGTTCAGCTTCTGCAAGATGCCATGTAAAAAATCCATGCCAATGTAGTGACAAGGGATAGGAAAAAGGCTGATGAGATTCTTTGTCTCAGCCTTTAATAGTCAGAGCAGTTATCCTCAGCATACCAGTCTCTGAGCTGGAAGACAGGAATGGGGAGCAGAATGAAGCCACTATAATGCAGAAGGAAATGGACAGTGACCTGCTTCCCCACTTACACACTCAAAAGTCTATGGGGCCAAAACAGATCCACCTGAGGATACTGAGGGAGCTGGCAAAAGTGCCTACTGAGCCATGGGTAGTGCCTACTACCCATCATTTATCAGCAGTCCTGGATAAATAAGGACGTCCCAGTTGAATGGAGATTAGCCAGTGTTGGCCTCAGTTTTCTTTAGTTAGGGGTACCAGTATTTGTTTGTTTGCTGCATTCATACCAGTTTAATCAGAAGAATTAAGATGAATATTCATTATGAATTAAAAAATACACACAGAATCCAAGAGTGAGTCTGGTATCATTGTTTTACTGGATGTAAAAGAAAGCTTAAGAATGATGGAGGCAAAAAGAAGTCATACATTTAATGTGTTTATTCACACTTGCAGATATTTTTCAAATCCTGTAAAGGTATTCAATCATTTTACTGAGAGTTCTGAGAATCAGATTTTAGATTTTTTTTGTTGGAAACTAAAATGTGAATTATTTTGTACCTAAAGTTATAATTTTTAATGAGTAAAAGGAACAAGAAATATATACACGTTGCTGATGTTGCAAGAATATTTTTTAAAATGCCAGTACTATATATCCTCCATTTACATACACAAATATTTAATCTGCCAAAAAATAATGGTAACCATGATATCACACTCAAATACATAGTTATGTAGGAAAAATAAAAAAATAGCAACCTTTACCACCCTCCAAACAATGCATTTTTAACACCCATTATGAGTAGACAGTTACTATTCCAAAAGGATATTTCTATCTTGGCAGATGTTTTTGTTTGCTCACCTCTGGTCCCCACTATTGAACACACATCTTGGATTACTTGAAGATCAAAGATCTCTTAATAAAAGGATTAACACCTGAAATACGGTTTTGACAAGGCATTGTGACATATTGTTAGGCTTGATCCTTCTTCCCTGTGTCTTGTCCCAGGAGACCTCTCAGCTGTGCGAGCCATTGTAGTGTACCACAGCCAGAGAATTAGAGAAGTTTCTGTAGTTTGCAACAATAGATAATCTGTTACTCGTGTTCTGTGCTGTTCTGTCTTGCATTCACACATTTTTTTTTTGTCCTATACTCACTCTACTAGTATTTCTACTTGCATTTGGTTGAGAAGAACTCTTTGTCTGCTTTTGTAGTTTAAGTTTCTGTAATGGAGTACACAGACATAAGAACTTAGGTTCTATTTAAATTTTAGTGAAAAAAAATACTATGAAAGAATTAAATTTTTTAAAAATTCTATGACTGGCTTACTATTTTTTGAGAATATGTAGAAACTGTCCTTTGTGCAGGGCAAAACCAAATTTAATTTTGTAAGTGAAACTTTTGAATTTTTTGGAAACAGGATTCTTTTACATATCGTCCTAGTGAATTTCATTGTTGTTTCCTACAAAAGACTGGAAGAGAGCTATTCACATTAGATGAGAAGGCATGATAGTTTAAGTCTCCAATCTTTTTGTGCTGAGAATGGTGAATAATGTGGCAGCATTACCTACACCTGATTCTGTAATTTCTTTTCACTTTCTCCTTCCCACTAAGAGGTATAGGAACCAGTGCTGTTTTCACTGCCCTTCTGAATCTAGATTTTTCTTCTGATGTGTGATATAACATCTTCCAGGTCAAAAAAAGGTCATTGTTCTCAGATTTGATGGCTACTGGATATAGGAAAACAAATCAGAGTATCTGCTAGAGAAAACTAAAATCCTTCAGCACAGAGCTTCTAACAGACCTTTACTGCTCATTCAGCATTGAATAATCTTGGTATTTTCCCACCTGCTTGGATTTTTATCACTCCATATAGTACACTTTGCAGGAACATTACATATGCTGAATAATGCCTTGTAGCTACAGTAATGCCACTGTAGCTATACAGAAGGAGCAAATGAGGTCTTTAAACCTGAAGGGAAGATATTGCCTGTTTTTCTCTTCTCTGTAAATTTGGCTATTTAGCAGATGCTTGCCCTATCTAGCAAATATTAATCAGACCTGCTTGTCCTGAGGAACAGTGAGGATGGTCACAAGAAAGTGTGCTTGCATCTATGTATCTCATTCTTTGCAGAGGACTTTCTTAAGAATAGGAAAGCATCGAACCTTGAGTGTGTTGTCCAACTGAGCAGTGAACTGATTGTTGGAGCATGCCTAATGCAGACGTCATTTAAGACAGATGAAAGAATCACCACTTCTATGTTCTCCAGACAGCCTGTAAATTTCCTCTGGCAGTGACTCAAGTGGACATGTCTGAAAGAATGGATATTTTTCTTACTTAAGAGGCTTTAAGGAAGTCTGCTGTCATGGTGGTATCAGCAGGCATGTGTTCATTCAGATCTGTGCCATGTGCACCAGGCTTCGCTGGGAAAATCTGTTCTCAACAAGCATGTCAGAAACCTGTTGGCAGAAAGAGCACTAACCTTTCTTAGGGTACAAATTATTGATGGTTATTTAATTTCAGTTACAATGTGCCAGATTGACTAGGAGAAAATTTGGCTTGAGAGAGAGAGACTGTTTTACACAAAGTGACTTTTTGCTGTGACACAGTAGGAGCTGCTACAGATGGATGAAGAGGACTCTTCTTTCTTACTTCCACTGTGATGAACATCCTACATTTTATGTTACCATATTTCAGTAGTACAGAAGCGAAATATGTTATCTATTTTTTATTTTATTTTTTTTTTGTTAATGTTGCCAGAAAGTAAGATGACTAACAAAATGAAACTGGTTTTGGTTAGAAGAGTAAGGTGAATATGTGAAGCTGCTCCTTCTAATGTCTTTTCAGACATTTGATAGATGACCAGTAATGCACTGGAAGGAATCCTTGGTAATTCATATAAAGGAGTAAAAACCTGTACTTTATTCAGTAATATTAAGACTTTTAAGGCTTTATACTATTTAGAGTGGCTGATTACACACAGTATGTACTGCATAAGTTATTTCTAGTATTAAGACTGAATTTCATGCCCAAATCTGAAATATAAAACCTCATGTTTTCAAGGTAAGAAGGGACTATAAGGTCATATATTTTAATAAGCACTAAATTGGGCACTGGTGTTCTCAACTTCTTCTATGCAGTTTATTGTGTACTTAAATATTCTGGAAATTTAGAAGGGAAAGAAGATAAATGATCACACCAGTTGATGTTTTCCATAAAAGCAGAAAAACAGTCTTTTGGTTGAAGGGATACTGCTAACATTTAAACCCATTCATAGCCCTAAAGGGATGTGAATTTTAGTTGACTGTAAATAAATGTTAGCAGAATAATGACCTACAGAGATAGCTTTCTATTATTCAGTCACTTATTCTATTTGTAAGTTGTCTGATATGGCAGTTAAAACAAGTACAACATCAAATCATTTCCTTAAGAAATCTAAACACCTTAATGTTAAAATTACTAAAAATCTACTGTTGGTTTTATTTCTTTACTATGAGAACATCTTTATGTTGGTTGTGCTGCTTCTGATTGTCATGCAAATCTAGGAAGATAAGTTTCAAATGGAAATACCCATCAGAATGGAAGTTAGATATACTGCACAATGTTGTACAAAGATGACTGGAGTTTGATGCTTGTCTATAAAACAACACATTATTTCATGTGATGTGATGATGCTTGCTGCAGAAAATATGTTCTGTGCTGTAAGAACTAATCTAATTTTCTGTTTTTCCTAACTTTAAATGCATCTAGTTTTAGTGTCATTATTATGTGCTAAGTTAGAAGTAAATATCCGTTCACAATCCCCTATGCTCCTGTTTTAAAATCATAGCTACTGAAGTGTGATCAGACTGTGCTTTCTGCAAACATATGTTGCATTTGCTGGTCCTGCTGTATTTAGTGGAAAACAACCCTCACTTTAATTGTGGCAGTTGGTTTGATTCTGATCTTATGTTAGTGTGTCTGATAATTTTGCTTGTATTAACATGGTTGCCCTGTAGAGGGTGGATGAGAATTCCTCACAAGAAACCTTCATTCTCAGGAGTGTTTTAGTGCTTTAAGTGGACAATCTGTGCAATGCAGAGTATGCCCTGAAATTTATGAATGGCACTGTAAGTTAGACTATGAGAGACTCTGATTCTCTTTCAGCTGTGTAATGGTTAGGTAAAATACATACTTTTTCCTCTATACCATAAACTACAAACACAGCTGCAGAATACACACGGTCAAATGCCAAGGACCTAATAAGATTTTGCTTTCCAGAAATATAAATAATTTAATCAGATTAATGACATTCTTCTACCTGAGAAATTCTATAATTAATAGATTATTGAACCAGCGCGCAAGTTATCTACCATTAACAGCTGGAGGAATTTTGTTGTCTTAAAAAGTGGAATCAAATTATATGAATATTCCTGTCATGCGATCCGTAAAGATAATACACCTCTGTCATTTTTTAAGCTATATAAGTCCATGGATTTCACATTAAAGATTTAAAGTACAGGAGGTGTTATTTGTTAGAATACTGATAAAAATTGTTCAGCCTTTACAGCTGCCTTTTCCATTTTTTAAAACCCTCTTTGTCTTAGTTGCTTTAAAGCCTTTTTTTTTTTTTTTTCCTTTTAGTGGTATACTTTCCCAGTTCCTGTGCAAGTGCTTTTTGGACTTTCTATGACAAACACTCAAAATATTTTTACAGATGTTTTGCCCTGTTGATACAGGGAGCATATTCAAACCAGACATATAAACAGATGTGAAGCAGGAAGACCTTTTTTAAACACGAAAGAAATCTTGCTTGAAATACGTAGAAACATATTTACAAAGCGTAAGCTTCTTCCCTGATGCATCCTCCATTCCAAGAGCTGGTTTGGGATAAGAGTGGGGATGGAGCTCATCAAGGTCAAATATACATTAGCATGCCATAATGAGGGTATTGAACAATTCTTAAATAATAGAGGCCAGGGGAAAGATGGTTGGTGTCTTAATAGGCTGCAGAGTTGAACAGAAGCTCTTAGAGATTATAAAAATATGATGGCTATGTATTTGAAAGTGACCTCCTAATAGTTTCAGTCCTCTGGCAATTTAAAGTGAAAAAACTTTGTTGGGAAAAGTCTCTCCATTTTTAATGTGTTACCATGTCAGGCTGGAGCTGCAGGCAGGATAACTGATGACCTTTGAAGTCCTTAGAATAAATTATGATTTGTGTGCAAGAGACGATAATGCAGTTAAAAAGATTTATGTAATAGTTTTTCAAAGAACTCAAGTAATTAACACAGGGTCATAAATGAGTAGGATTTACAAGGAAAAAATTACTTTACTGGAAGAGTCCTTTTCAACCCATATGATTTTGCCTCCAGGCGCTTGCTGATGTTTAAATGGAGAGATACCTGATGAATCCTCTATGCAGCTGTGAAATTACAGGGACACCTGTATTGTTAAGAACCCATCCAGCTTTAATAGGAGCCAGGTACTTCCCCTGTAGAGAAGTGAGCTTCTACTTGTAGGACATATGTCGTAACCTTGTCACAAAGTATCTTTAGACCTCAGGCTAAATGATAGACTTAAAGCTACTTTTAATCTTGTTAGCTTTATGGGTGGCCTAATAATTTCTAGTTGCTCTGAAGTAAATTAGGAACTCTACAGGACTTGTACCTGTCAAGGCATAGATATTTCTTTAGTCTGCAAAAAAATTATCTCATATGAAGTTTTAACAGTGATGTTTAGAAGATGCTTGACACCTATGTAACAAATGCATGATAGTTGATGTTGTTAGTACTACTGATAGTAGATATCTTTTAGTATATGACTAGGAAAAAATAGTCAAGGAAAGAAAAGCACTTCCATACTGAGCAGTGGTGGGAAGTATTAAATTCATCTCCTCAGCATGGTTCACACATACACACACACACACGCATACAAAACAAACAAACAAACAAACAAACAAAAAACAACGATCTCTCTTTTTCCCCTGCACCATAGTCCCCACTGCTTTTAGCTCAAAACCTCTCTTCTGCAAACATTTCATGGCCTCTTTCACTGAGGAAGCTTGATTTTCTGGTGAGGACAGCCACATGAAAGCCTGAAGTTTTAAATGTTCTGAAGTTTGAGTATTTTTATTTTGGGGGTGGGGGCAAGTTGAGTTTTCTTTAGTGGACTAGAGAAACAGTCACTATTTGAGGGGTTTGTATTGATATGTCCATCACTTACATTTTTTTAATAGACTTAAAAACATTTAGAAAACATGCACCACACCACTTTTTTCCCCTTATCCTGCCTTTTAAAAAATAATATTGTCGTAAATTCAAACTAAATAAAATGGGGCTATGTTTAAGCTCATTGAAATCTATTATTTCTTGATCTCCCTACATCAGCAATGAGATTTTCCTAGATAAATATATACATTTATGTTATTTTGATTTCCCTTTCTCTTAGCCTCAGACTTCAATATGTAGTTCATTTGCCTTACATTCCACTCTCCCAGTCCAAGAGAAATCGAGATGGGTTTAAATATCAAGGTACGGATTTTGTAATCCCACAGGAATGTTGATGCTTTGAAAAGTAACATTTTATTAAAAAAAAAAAATCAATGTTTGCAATTTAACTAGGAGTGGATGTATCAATGGACATTCTGGCAAAGGGAAATACTAATATAACAAACTGCTATTACATCGAGAAAGGATGCTCATTTACCTTTTGGCAACATGGTTCTTTATGACCAAAGCTGAACAAAATGTCTTTCCTCTGTTTAGCCTAATCTTTTTCTTTTCCTCAACAAAAAACCACTTACACACATTCTCAAAAGTATGTCTGTAGCTGAATTTGAATTTGATGATATCATATGGCAACATAGGTACTTTCAAGCACAAAGAAGGGTCATGTCAAATAACCAGAATGACTCACCCTTATTATGAATCCCAGTGCATAACTCTTACCTCTCATGCTCCTACCTAGGAAGCTATAGAAGATACTATAAGCTCTAAACAAAACTTAATTCACCTTGCCATGCATTTACAAACTCTTTGCACAGACAATGGAGTGAAAACATCACCTTTTTCTTTTATAAACAGGCATTTACTTGACCTGGGTCAGCAAGTTGTAAAATGCAAATGTGGAAAAGAGTGAAGACTATTACTCCTGACGATTTTGGATGCTGATAATGTAAAACTTATTTCTTGCCATGCAGCCTCTAATTTAATTTCGCATCTGCAGAAATAAAAATCGGAGGCTATGTTAGAGGAAAAATATAGGTAACCCATTAAAACTTATTTCAAATATGATAAGGAGAGGATGAAGTTTGGGAAAAGGCCAGATATTTAATCAGGGCAAAGTAGACAACTTTATTTTATCAGTGCTTCTAAGTCTAATTGAATGAGCTTTAGATGCATCAGTGCAGTGGGCTCTGATTATCTGTTTTGGTTCATTCCTCCACTACTTGGGCTTATTAGCTTAGTGGTTAGATAAACCCTCTTGTTACACCTACAGCTTGGATGCACTTAATTGTTTTCCTTTCTTTTGCTAGCCAGAGATTGTGATAAGGTATTTCATGATGTTCTTCTGCTCTGATTTCTGAAACTTCTAATTCTTATTTAAGACTTTTATAGGAGAGAGTGTGTTAATTATGTTTTGGCTATTTGTGCATAAGGATGTATTTACACATTGTCTTTTCTCCTAAATTTTCATTAAGCATGTATGATAGTCTGATTATTGATAAAGGGGCTAGATTGCAATCTGGCCTTAATGGCATTTCTATTTTTACAGCCACAAGTTTGTTGATTTTACTACTTCAAAGTATTTTTGTACCTCTAGCTCTTCTGTGTTCTAATCTCTAGTTGTCTAGCCATCCTGTTTTCTGTTGCACACTGGCAACAGTGAATGCTGTAGCTCACCTTGCCAAAGGTACAAGGATGCAGCACCATTTGCATGTGTTATGTTTAATGAACTATGTTATCAAGCTGATTCGGGCCTCTGGGGGCAAGGAAGCTGTGATGCTACTTTCAGCCCTTATTTTGTACCCTACCTCTTAGCTGTGATGAAATATTTTGCAATTTGTTTGAGTCTGGACTTCTTGCTTTGACCTAATTTCAGTGCTGGCTGGAGCCTGTTAGAAATTTCTGGGTGAGGGAGGGCTGGTGCTTTTCAGCTGCACAGTCACACATGTGGCCATCCCATGTAGTTACTTGCTGGGTGTTAAAGTGGTGTCTGCATTTTTTCTTCTGCTGTTGAATGGCTGAAGCCTGTGGTTGATCCGAGTCCCTGGCAGCTGTTTCTGACCTTTGAATTGTGTCTTGGCTCTGACACACAACTCTTGGATAATATCCTGGCTCTGGTTCCTCCCTCTTGGCAGGTTGTTTGGTTCCTGTCTTTGGCCTGAGCCTTGGCTTGTATCCTGGCCCTGGCTCCAGACCCTTGGCTGCTTGGTGGCTTCAGTGTTTGTCCTGTTCCAGGGTTTGATCTGAATTAGCTGTGCCCTTGTGTCCTGCAGTGAATGGTCTGCAAACATTTAATAACACCGGGATTGTGTACAAGGGAGGAAAATGTAATTGTTGCAGAAACTTGTCTCTGGAAGTCCATGCTCCATCATCTGTCCCTGAGATCAACCACAGTGAGGTCTTACAAAGACAGAGATGCTATTCTTAGTAAAGTTGAAAACTGACAAATGTATTTCCTTTGGTTTTTGAGCATCTGAGCTCACACAGCCTAAATGCCAGGTTACTATATGTATGAAGGAAAGGATGTCCTGGAGTGTATATTTGGATTGCAAGAATTTTCTACAAAGGAGAGAAATAATATTAAAAAAAAAAAAAAGAAAAAAAAAAAAAAGGAAAGCCTAAACCAAATTAAAAAACAAACACAAACAAACAAAAGTCCACACTGACCAACCAACCAACCAAAAACAGAAAAAAAGGTTGTTACTTGTAAAATTTGTTCTTGAGTTGTCCAGGATTCTTAGCTTTTTGATCCAGGAGAGAGCAAGAGAAACAGGAGAGGGAAGAAAGTTTTTGATGGAGAGGAAAACTTCTGTAAATCAACAATTTTATTCTTTTATTAATTTTTTATTAGTGTGATGTCATGTTTAACTGTAAAAGATTAAGCCATGTGGACCTGGATCTTAATCTGACCTGAGTCCTAAGGAAATATAAATTGTGCTAGAATGCTGCTCTTCAGGGATTAGACATGAAATCTAGTGCACTGGGAGTCCAGAGCCAAGGGCATGCAATAACAGTAAACAAATGCTTAAGGAAAACTAACAATGTTGGCAAAAATCCACTTGCCGGAGATTTCTCAATGCCTATCTGCTGTGCAAGATCTGATTTTCATTTCTATCTGTATATCGGCATGTCTTCACATTCTGAAATCACGTAAATCATGAGTAGTCTCATCAGTCAAACTGTCTGGTTCCAGACCATTCCAGCTCTTATTTTCTTGGGTGCAATACACAGCATAACTGATAATTCTGGTTTGTTGTTTTTATTAGGACCAAAACAAACAAAATTAAAACAGCACAACCCAAACAAAAATATGTAGGCTTTTGACAAGGTTGTGGATGAAACAGTAGAAAGTAGAGGAAAGGAAGAACTCGATGAGTGGGGGGATGAGAGAGACTATAACTTCCTAAGGGTGTACTAAGCTTTGCAAATCTTCTAGGAGGGCAGCAGATAAAGGATATGGGAGATAGTGGGTAGCACAAGAAAAATCTGGAGGCCTTAGAACAGCAGGAGGCACCAGACTCATGTCTTAACTTTAGAAAGGAGACGGTTTTCCTACAGGACTAAATTATTTCATGGACTTAATTATAGTCCAGGAAGGCACTAAGAGTTTAAGTTGTGTTGGAAAGCAAAACCAGTGGAAAAGGTGGCTGATTTGTAAGATGGATCTTACTTATTCTCATGCCAAAATTTCACTTCATTCTAGAATATGGAAACTTTATTTTCTTTTTCTCATGCCCAGCTAGGGTCAAACTAGAGCCTCCTTTTTAGCAGGATTTACTATTAAACATTTAAATCTAGACTGTGTTTGTATTCTGTCATTCCTATCATATTTATTGACAATGCCATCAAGTAAACCACTTTGGAAGTGTTTTCCAACCTGACTTTTACTGTACAGTTTTTCTTGCTCCCTTCCAACCTTGTGTCTCTGCAGATTCCCCTATAATTCTCTAACCTTTTAGTAACAGGATTGGTTGTCTTGTGCTGGATGTCTGAGTGTTTTAAATCTTCTTTACTGGATTTTTTTGAAGAGTGGTAGCCTTGTGTCAGTCTACTAAGGAGAGTCTGGTAGATGCCAGCATATATGTTATGGCAAAAGCAGACAAGGGTAAATGCAGTGCTGTATGTATTTTTCAATAGATCTACTTAAGCATCTTTCCCTGTGTGGAGACCTCAGACTTCCCCTGAAGTCCAGGACCCTATTGGTGCCAATGCATTGTCTTGGAATTCAGTGCTTAAATGTCTGTGAATTGTCTCTGGAAGTCTTATGCATTCAGATAAACACCCACTGTGAAGAAGTGGTACAGTAAATCTTTTTTCTCTCCTTGTACACTTCTCCGCAGGTGCTATGTAAGCAAAGCTTGTGAGTTGGAACCAAAATGATGAGCTGTATGCAGTTTTCACTTGTCCAAGAGCGTAGATTACTGCTTAATTAAAAGTGACATTCCAGACATGAAGCAAGTCATCTTGCTCTCATTGTGTGGTAGTAATGTATTATGTTTTTCATAGCTGCAGACTCAGCCTATCTGTCTAAGCTTCAGCCACTGTCTCAGTGGTTGCAGACAACTCTTTTAGAAGAAGACACAGGGGAAAAAGTAGCAGTTATGGCTGGTCTTCTTTAACTCCTGTCACTTTTGTTGGGAATTATGCAATTGCCTATACATAAGGCCTACAAATCTAGCTGCACCAACCAATTAGGACTGCTTATAGCAGCCCTCTGCTGGTTTTATGTTGAGCTGGTTTGCTTGTTATTGGGGAGCGTTGCTTATGTTGATAGTCTAGGATATAGCAGTAATCTATTTGAATCATCAGTTGCTTTTGGAGAAACCAATTCAGTAGTTTTATAACTGGATCTGAATTATAGTTTCTTTCAGGCTATCAGATTCAGCACTTCTAAGCCCAAATAATATCTTTTGAAAGCTGCCAAATCTTAGTCAAATTACTCCTGTGCCCTTGTTTCTGCTTTCCCCTCTCCACTCTGTCCCATAAATGCAGTGTATTTTGTCAAACCTATATCAAGTCTATCAGTTTCTGCCACTTAGTCATTGTTGCCTACTGTTTTTGCTCTTGCTCTCAAACACCTGGTTATTTTCTCATCAAAATCAAAGCACTTCCCTGTAATTAAACAGTCATAGGACATTGTGTTCCTGTAAGTAGGTCAGTGCCTCCAGGGCCAGCGTCAAAGAATGATATCTGGTGATCATGTAGTTCAACCCCCCCCTGCTGAAAGCAGAAGAGTTCTTTCCCCAGCTGGGACTAGTGCTGCAGATCAGTTTATTGTCTGTGCCTGACAGGTACCAGGTTTGCCCCCCCTACAGGCAGGTAACTTTACCCTTTATCCTCAACAGGTTCTTATTTCTAAGACATATGGGTCTTAACCACTACTAGTATTATACCAAATTGTGCTGACTGTTATCAATCCTACTTATCTGCAAAAATAACTTTGGCAAAATTGTCAAGCTTAACAATATCTGTTAGCTTAATAGAATTTTTTGTGTTCCTGTTATGTCTGAGAACATTATGTTTTGTGTTCTTTTCATTTTTGTTTAATTGTTTTAGAAAGGAACTTCAAAAAGCTAATTGTTTTAACAGAAAAGCAATGCATTTAAAAATAGTTATTGCTTCAGTTTTGCTGCAAATTATGATATAATATCAAAATTTGCATGTAAAATACATGCTTGGGAAGAGTCTGGAGTCAACCAATAGACTGTTATTTTTTCATAAAATAGTTCTTCGTGAAAGTTCAAAAACCTGTAAGGCTTCGCTTTTAAACAATTTACTTGAGATGAAATGCAACCAACATATCATCTACTTATGTATATAATAGCACCAGCTGCCCTTGTAATTTGAACTGCCTGGATTAATCAAGCAGCTACCTGATTAAAAATTGGACTACAAATGAGCGAGTAAATACTTAGTTTTGAATAAGTCAGAGTTTGGGGGGTTTGTGTCAGCAATCTTGCTGGTTTTTTGGCAGCTATATTAATGAGCTTTTCTTTCATTGTTCAAATAAAAGCAAAACAGCCTTTGAATTTTGTACTCAGATATTCCACTCATCTGCCTAATGTTCTTTTTTTAATTAGAAGGATACACATATGACTTAATTAATCAAGCCTATCTTAGGGAATTATGCATTTATTAATGGTTTCTGCACTCAAACACATTATTAAGGGATTTGTGCTAAGTACCTGACATAAACCAGCCTAATTTTGCTTGCTTTGCTTAATGTATTGAGAAACGGTTTGTGGATCAGATTTCAAAACATTCATGCTAAGAACTAATGTCCTATTTAGAATGTTTAGAAATGCAGCAATTTGGCAACTGAGTACTCCAGGGTGTTGTGTTTAAAATAAAATCAGTACCATGCAAGAAGTGAGAGGAATGGAACTTTGACTACAGTGAGGATGGAAGAAAGTAAAATAAGAAAAACTGCTTTACTTCAGGTTTGTTTTCATTTTTTTTCCTTTTTTTTTTTTTTTTTTTTTTTTTGTTAAATAGAAAAGAAGTGGAATAAACATACACTTCTATCTATTCATCAAGAACTGGAATCTGTGATTATTTTTCATTTTGGGTTTTTTTCTTGACATTCCACATTACCTGGAGGTTGTGCCAGATGGACAAAAGTACAAAAACATTTGTGATTTTCACAGGGGCTACACTGGAGCCCGCTTCCATTTTTGCCCATTTGGGCCCACAACACCCAGGTAAGTTCACTTCCCCCTTGGGAACACGAAGGGGCAAGGAGAAAGAATTCTCTGAAATAGTTTCATGAAGAGTTTATTTTCTTCAAGGAGCATGAGCACATTTCCAGGACTCCTGCATGTACTTGCCTTAAGTAATGCTCCTGTGACTCATCCTGTGTAAGGACTAACTATCCTCATTTTTTTGTATATGTACTATTGCGGTGTCCTATCTAAAGAGCAATAGAAGATGTTTGTCTTTAACAAAAGTTTTTTTAAAGACAAAGTTTTTTTTATGAGAATGATACAAACTCATATGCACTCTCAAACTAATGTACATGAAGGTAAACAGAAATCCTTCCTAGAAAGGAAGAAGGACTTACGTTGTTATAGTCAGAAATAATGATATTACCATATAGGGAAAATTTCCATCTTTACAGATTGTCTCTCAGCAAGACAAGTTGGCTTCTCTCCATTTGGTTCTGGGTCTCAGTGTATTCAGTTCTTTGGGGCACTATTATTTCTCTCTCTTTGATGTCCTACCTGAGACAAAGACACTCTGTTATCTCATTGTGATTCTGCTGATATAGGACAGACAGATTGCTTAAACTGATCCTTTTGACAGCTGCAGTTTTCTAGACACTGAGAGCTGCAGTTCACCTGCTTGGGGAAATGGGAAGAATCCCAGTGAGAAGGATGATTATTGCCCTACATAGCCCTAAGGAACCATACAAAATAAGATACTTTCTAAAGCTTTAGTTTTCCCACTGTTTTTAAATTTTTCCAGTCCCATTTACTACAGATTTGGGATTCTCTCTCTCTGTCTCTTTCCTCCCCCTCCTACCCCTTTGCTTTCTTCCATTGGAAAAATAATACTTTACTCCTCTTCTGAAATAATTGGTGAGTGCCCTTGTTTGTAACTTTAGTACTGTTTGTCTGTTTTTAGGTGACTTGTTGCTGAAGAGTTCACCTGGAATTCTCAGGCAGTGACCGCTAACGTTTGTCCACTGGTCTTTTGGATGAATAGAGCTAATCCTGACTCAATCTTCTTTGTTAGTTCAGTTAAGTCTACAGGAACGAGGCAAAAAGGGTTTGAAAGGAGTTTAAGTCTCACGTGTGTACTTTAGGTCTCATAAAGTGTGCATGGACAGTTTCTCCAAATTTAAATGAAAGCTTGAAAAAGACAGAGTTAATTTTGAAGAAACAGAAAAGTGCCTTTGTGGTGTATGAAAAGGAGAACATGAGACAAAAAAAGAGAAAATTGAATTATTTTCTAAAGGTTAAATCAGACATTTTGAATTAAAGTTAAGGTCTCATTTCCTCCCCTCTGATGGTTTGCCTGTCACTGAAAAGGATTAAAGTTATATGGGATCTGAATTCATGTAAATGTTAATGTGTTGACCTTATCCTGCTTACTTCATTTTTCTGCTTCCCATGCTACTAAGACTAACTTTCCCAGACTAACTCTTTCAAAATGGATTCCTCTTCCATATCATCCAGGTTCTTCAGAGAAAAGTCAGAATGGGCCACTCAAGCAATTGGCAAAGTGTACAGATGCTTGAAAAGCTGGGCTCGATTTATTTCCCATATTTGAAAATGCTGTTTATCTGTCATTAGTTTTTTTCTTGTTTTTAACTACTAGTCTATAACTGTTCCATTTTCCTTTTTAAATTAGTGGAATGTCTTATACAAGGTTGGTGAGGAGCTTGGTACAGGATTCCATGTAGAGCCCCATACTCAAGCCATGCTAGTCTAGAAACAAGTGTTGCTTTGTTAGTTCCCTTGTCAAAGGAATTCTGACAATCCTGGTATGATGCCTCTGTAATTTCATTCTGAGGAGTCATCTGTGACTACTTCAACAGTAAAGGCATAGAAATGTTGGCCTTTACTTTTTGTGTTACTTGAAAATGATAGTTTAATTCTGGAGATCATTTCAAGAATGGCCTGTTCTTGAACAGAGGTTGTAAAATATTTTACAAACAATAGATATGGAATTTAAACTGCCGTGGCTACAAATGTTATGTCAGGACTAACTAAAAAATGAGACTATAATTCCTCTACTTTGGATCATTGGAAATTATTTTGTCTGCTTAGAAGACTAGCAAAATTGTGAGCTGTGATACATAGCAGTTGTTATAAATAACAGTTGTTTTCTCTATCATGGAAATGCATTATACTCCTAGTATAGTTGATTCAGTATGCTTCTAGCCTATAACATATACTTTAGTCCTGGCAAATGAGCTGTATTAATGTGTTGCCTGGACATTAAATGTCTAATTGAAATGAAAATTATCAAAATTTAATGAAGCTGTAAACCAATCATAGACTAGAGTTGTTTACTTCAGAGAAGAGAAATAGTGTTTAATAGCCCAATCAAAACACATATTATGGTAAAGGTGAGACAACAGTAAAGCAGTAGCATGGTCCTGTGATTTGTATCCTATTAATCTTGAAACTTTGCATTACTTGTCCTTTTTTCCCTCCTAATCTGCTGGTTGTCCTTGCAGAAATCATTTATTGGTTGTCTATTTCCAGACTGCTCCCCCTGTAATGATGTCCTGAAATATTTGTTGCTGCTTAACCAAAGAAGATACCTCCACAGTGTATATCATAGCTTATTTTCAGTTCTGTGCCTGTTTTTTTGTTGTTGTTTTTGTTTGTTTGTTTGTTTTTTGTTTTTGTTTTGTTTTGTGTTTTTTGTTGTTGTTGTTTTGTGTTTGTTTTTTTTTTTTCTTTCCTACACAGGGTTCAGTAATATATGTGCCATGTACACACACTTCATTTTGGCCTTCTTCCTAGAACCATATCTGACTGAAGAGTTAGAAAGTGCTTACAGGTCCTGCATGCAGTCTGAATGCAACTTAGATTTTTGTAGCTGTTTCTGTTAATTAATTTTTAGTCAATTTAGGTAACAGTGAGATTTTTCAGTATGTGAGATTTTTCTAAGCAGTGGCAAAATGGCTCTGTGTACTATGTGGCAGACCAGAGAGGTCTTGCTTTTGTTACAATATAGTTAAGGCCTTAGAGTTAGTAACCATAGATTGTTAATGTTTAGTAGTCAGCTCCTTGCACCTCTTCATCAAATTTTGTTAACTCCCCACAAACTTCCTCTTTTGTATTTGAGCGTACCTTTAGAGTAATTGGGTTTGCCCATATCAGAAGTACCTGAACACTCTTTTACTATGATGCTGTGGTTTGTGTTGGTTTTTTTCAAAGATCTGCTAAATCCTCCTATAGTTGTATGTTCATAATATGCTGTAAGACATGATGCATGTTCCTAAATAATTTGGATTGTCTCCTGGCTATAACTGAAACTTGAGCAGGGCATTTGTCCCACCAGGAGTGCTGATGTTGGATACAACTTTTAAACCAGGGTGCCTCATTTTTCTCCAAGAACAGACCACATCTGTGTGGTGTGTACTGGACTTCCCTAGCTCTGGTCATGGAGAAGCTCTGGACACAGTCTTGTGATACAGTCTTGTGGCACCTACCACAGTTCTCTAAGGGCGGAAGCAAAACTAGGAAAGTATTAATGATTTTAACTGTTTCACTGGTGGCTGCAGCCTCTGAAGACAGCTCCCTTTCTGTCCTCTTGCTTCCTTTTTCAACATAGCTGTGTCCTGCACTGGAGCCAGTTATGCTGCTTTCTGCTTCCCACTTCCAGCTGTTCCTGCAGGCATCCAGACTCATCTCTTCAATAAAGTCTGGACATCTGTGGCAGTAGTTAGGAGCAGGGAAGGAGAGTCAGGGTTTTCAGACCTGCCAAATCTCTGCCTAGTGGTCTGAAGCCTCACTGTGTGGTACACTCCAAAGCTTGGAGGATGGCTGTCTCTGGCATCCCAGTCCTCTTCCACCCGGCACTGGTCTGGGCTTGCTCAGTGCTGGTGTGGTGAGGCACAGGGTGCGTGGGATGTTTCTTGACGCCTCCTCCCACACTCAGAGTAGGGGGCTTGCCAGTCTTGGAGTGCAGGAGCAATGATTTCATCAGTGTGTGATTCTGTTTGGCCTCAGGCGAAGGTATTTTCAATGGTGGATGCAAAAGTACAAATGGAAGGATAAATAAAGTTCATGTGTCTCACTGGGTGTGCTAGTGGTTTCACGGGGCTGGCTGCAGAAAGAACCTGCAGACTGGGAGCCCAGTAGGACCAATAGAGTTAACCACCCCTCTACTCATCTTCTAAACACACAGGAGAGATGGAGATAAAAATAAAACCCACTTCCTTTTTATGAAGGTACATGCTGGTTATAGTGCATGTAATGTGCATGGGTTGAATGTGCAAGGCAGATCCTTGCATTTCTGCTCTTTTCCAGAGCCTAGCTGCTGAATAAACTGTCAAACCACCTGCTGCAAATCCTTTGTAAGCATACCCACTGGTACACCTTTCAACAAATATAAATAGGTCAATTAAAAAAAATAAAAATGTGTGGAGTTGTAAGACCCTAGGTTTGAGCTATGAGCTTATTGAAGGAGTTTTACATGAATATATAAAAGGCTCCAAAAATCCACTCACCAGAATTATTAAAAGGCCCTTCAGTTCTTTTACACCTTGAGAGGGTGCAAGGGAGAAGACACTGCACATGTTTCTCAGAAGGTCAAATAATACACTTTTACTGGCAAACTTAAGAAAATAGGAAAACTAAGCAAAAGTTTAAAGAGCAACATTCAAACAAATAAAGCATTCCACAAAGCATTGACTTAGCATATACTACTCCCATGCAACTTAGCAAAATCCAATTTATCCATCTTTAAGTTACCCATATATCAAGAAAGGAGATTAAGAGAAGAAGTAGTAAAGAAGGAGAGAGAAAAAAAAAAAAAAGAGACTTATAGCTATCACCCCAGATCCAGTGTAGATCCAGCTACCAAGAGTTCAGGAAATGGGAGGGCCATAACCACCCAATGGCCGTGTCTCTGTTTTCATCTGCTCTGTTTTTATCTATCTTGTGGCCACCATGCCAGGCAAGACTTCTGGCCCACTGCCCACTCTGGGGCTTGGGGCTGGACTGGGTCTCTGGGGACAGTACTCCTGGTGTCCTAGTGACTGACAGCTGCTCCAGGGCTGCCCAAGGAGACTAAGGGGATGGTATGGTCCAGGGCACCATTTCACCTTTGTGAAATTTGACCTGTCCTTTCCCTCGCAACATACACACATTTGTTGGTCCAAACCAATAATTTTTATCTTTTTTTTTCCTTTTTTTTTTTTTTCCTAGGCAAAAAGTAGTTTTTTGTACATGTATGTGCAAATATGGTCATGCTGGTGGCTACCTTTAAGAAACACCCCTTCATCATCTGCTGGCAAGGATATGGCTGACCTGAGTGGGAATAACAGGAGTTTCAAGAATTGACGGGTCTGTAAATCCATACGCTTGCTTTCTTCTGCCTCTCTTCATCTGTGAAAGATTTTAAAGGCTTCTACAAGATTTTTTCTACATTTTAAGGCACTTGGACAGAGGTTCTTTCTATTGCTATCCTATACACTTTTCCTGTATTAATTAGATTAGGAAAGTACATTTTCTGCTGAAAGACTCTTAAACAGTGTCATTATTTTGATAGGTAATACCAATGACCTACGTATACCCACCCAGAGAAGAGAAGGTAAACAAACAGAAGTCTCAAGAAAAGTGAACTTCTGAGGTGTGAAAGATGAGTTTCCTATCTCTGGACCTTTAGATGAAGTTCCTCTGCTGTAAAAGGGCATGACACTTGCATAGGTACATATTGCTAAATTGCTAATCAGACCTGACTTATGAAAATGTTACTGAACTCATATAATCAGTACTAGTTTTGAAGCCCAGGATTATTATATTCTTTTCTCCCTGTGGTTTCTATTTTGTGACCTGTGATTTACGTTACTTTTTCTGATTCTTTGCCAGAGAAACTTTTAAATGGAAGAATAGTAAAAAGCATTGTAGAAGAAAATGTTTTCTTAGTACACAAGTATTGTTGCTCATATTCAGAAAACGGATTCCCTGACTGCAGGTGTTTGTGGAAATAAAAATAAAGGCACCTGATTAAAAAATCATTGTGGTTGAATTGATTGGTTCTGCATTTCAAAGTTGATAGTTCCAAAAAAACCCCCAAACTGAATGATACTCAGATAAAGTTACTATAAAGACCACAGCACAAGATGCTATTAATGGTTATAAAGAACTAAATTGTTTAACCTTTGAATAAAAGAAAAATATATTCTAGGTATTTTTAAACCCACTTCTATTAGGTTCAGACTTCCCAGCATGGCATTACATTAAACTGATTTTCAACCAAGAGGCCAAATTTCAAAGCTTTTCTGTGATATTTTTTAATGTACTGTTTTTAGCTAGTGTTGGAAGAGTTTTGCCTTGGAATCCTTTAGGAATCTTAGAGCAGCTACTAAGAATATTTTGACCCCTCAGATACTAAAATGGTTTTGAAATGACAAGTGTGATTAAATTTGTACGTCCTCTTATGCCCTTCACAAGATAAAATACCAACTTAATGTAAACATGTCTTCTGCTGGAAACCTGTAGCACAAGGCAATTTGGCTCTGTAGTGTAATGAAACAAAATTATTCTTTACCTTACTTGTTGCTGCTGTTGTTGCAAGAAACAATTGATTAAATTAGTGGGACTTGAGGGGCAAAACCCAGCTGCTTTTCTGTGTGCCGTAAAATTTCTCTCTTAACTTCTTGATTTATTTGGCAAGGTTTTTAAACCAATGTTTAAGTATGAAAACATCCTGATCAGCTGAAAAACCTTGTATTTCTGAAAGACAAGGTTTATAAAATATAATAAAATTATAAAATACTCCTATTTCACAAAAAACTGCATACTGTAGTCATTGAAAACCTGTGCCATATGTTTCCTTGGGGATTAACCTTCTACCTCTAGATACTGAAAAGCAAATGGAATTGCTTTAAATTAAAGGCTGAGAGAAACAGAGAACCTGGATGCCACAACAGCTTTTACAATAAGCAGGTTGTCTGGAAGTACAGCATTATTTACATGTCACATATGGGACAAGGGGTGGGAATCCTGCTGAAAGATGATGGTGGTGGGCTGGGGTTCAGATTGCAGAAAACTCAGTGGATCTGAAGATACTTTCCAACCGCACCCCTGCCAAGAACATTTTCATTCTACAGGCAAATCAATTGGTCAGAGCAGGTTAATTTTCTTCCCAGGTTAGAAGCCAGGCAAAGGTCCTGACTTGTGAAGCATGCCATAGCTGCAGACTCAAGCTTCAGGTCACTCTTGTTCCAAGTCTGCTGCTATCACCTGCCAATGTATCAGCCAGAGCTTGGCAGCTGCCCTGGGACTTTTTGTCCATCCCTCCCATTAAAAACAACTACAGTTTGTCCTCTCGGGATACTTTTTGCTCTGTCCTTATTAACCTGTAGTAATAACAGAACAAGTGGAAGAAAGTGATTTCAAACTTGGCTGTTATGCTATCATTGTCAGGTTGAGGCCCTAAGACTTAAAATTTCATCCATCTTGTTGCATATTGTAAGTGCACTTGCACTTGATAAAAGACTGTGAATAACTTTGGGTTGGTATTCTGCCCCTCACCATTTTAGGTTTCACTCAGCTGATCTTCTAGGCTTTCTGTCAGTTGAAAATTTGAATTCAAAATCTAAGTTGCCTAATTGAGAGAATGAGAGAAGTCAGCTGGTTCTTGCTAGTTTCTCCTAAGAGGAAAATGGTGTCTTGGTGGGACATGTAGTGGACAGTGCTCAAACAACTGGGCCACAGAAAGCTGTAATTTGAAATAATAAAAACAAGGATGTCTTTTTCTCCCTCTTTTGGGTACAATTTTACAAAATTTAGCTATTTCATATATTTCATATATCATTATCCTATTGAGTTATTTTTACAATTATATTAGCTGTGCCGCCAACTGGTAAACCTTTATAGAACTATGAGATTTTGGCAGCAATCTCTTGAGCAGTGGCATTATATTTGCAAGTTGTAAAGTTAGAGTATAAACCCGTGAATGGATGTCAAGGTAAATATAGATATCCTGGGTCTATATAGATTTTATTTAACTTCATGATTTTCATGTGAGTAAGGAGAAAAGAAGAAAGGAGAAGCACTCCCACTTGAGGAGATGTCATTGCTGCCATTAGTTTTGGTGTGGTCTTTGCAAATATATGTAGCCCACCTTTAGGTAGACAGGAACATCAACTGTATTACATTATCAGTACTCTCTTGAAAACACAATGTATGGTGATGTTATTGTGGATATCATATTTTTAACAGAGAAGAGGATGAAGCCCTTCTGCATATAGTTACCATGATAAAAGGCTTCAGATAGACAAAATCTTTGCATTTGCAGAATTCTTTTTTAAAAAGTGCATAGGCATGTGATTATCTGGAATTTTTCTGTAAGACCTTAGAATAACTGAAACCTGTATAAATCTCATCCTTTCAATCCTAAAGTTGAATTTGAAAATTAGTAATTTATTTGCCAATAAAATCTTTTTTTTCTGGGTTAAAAAGAAAAGAGAAAAGAGAAGAGAAAAAGACATTGCTGCTTACTTTGTTGGACTAGAGTTACCTCAAGTGTTGAGTATTTCATTACCTCAACCTGACATTTGAGCACTTCAAGAAGAGAACCATTCTGGCAGAGGCACAACCACAGTTGGTTCCCAGTAATGTGTTGCATTTGTGATAACCGATTCTCAAGTATACCAATGCAGTCTCAAGCACTCTACAAGTGAGTAAAAAAAGATGAAAGGAGGCTCATAGCACTTGTTTGACAGCACAGTTTTCTTGAAGTTGAAAGTTGGGTACATTCTCACCAACAACTAAAATCTTATTAATTGATTCTTTGTTTTATTGGCAATACATGTCTTCCAGAGGCAAAAGAAGAGGATGTGATGTTTGTACTTCTCTTTGCTCCTTAGAGCCATGCTATTCCTTTTAAAGCTGTTTTAGGAAAAACGTCTTTTCACATGTGTTACACTGACTCTTGAATGTTCAAGGACTAAGCAATATTATCTTAGATTGAGAGCAAAATTCCCATGGGGTATTTTCTGACATATCTCTGTGGAAATTATTGAATAACCAGGTAGGGTTATTAATAAACATACAACCTTGATGTTCAAAAAGCAAAATATATATTCATGAGGAGTTTATGCCTCTTATGTAGAAACTTACTACAATACTTAGTACAACCATTTCTATATATATTTTCCAAAAAGACTTTAAAAAACCCCAACACACCTTTAACAGTATTTTTGAACTTCAACTATTATACAAATAATGATAGCTCTTAAATAATGATAATTCTTGAAGAGATTTCTAATTTCATTCTGGAGATGGGAAAAAATGAAGCCTTTCATGTTCTTTTAAACAAAGAAAAATAGTGAAGAAAATGGGATTAGAAGGTAAGCTTTTGATACTAGCCTTCCTTTAATGTGTGTATTACACTCAGTGTTCCAGAAGATGGTCCCATTTCTATGTTACTGTTTAATATAGGACTAAAATAAAAGTTATCTTTGGTACTCTAAGGTCAAGAAAGCTGAGCTAGTGGTTGATGTTTGTTTGACACACTTGGATTTAAGTCCTTTCTGTTTTCTCAGGATGATCTTTAGTCCCTATGAAGGGATGTAGGTAGAAGTAGTCATCAGATCCAAAAGTGTGATCCACAATTCCATGTACAAGTTTTTAGAAATCTTTTACTTTTTGGCAGTAAAGTTTTCAATGCCTAGAGATATGCCTAAAAAAGGTTTCTGTCTTGTTAGTGTAGAGGTGATCAGGGCCTGAGTCTTTCCCAGTATTCAAATAGGACTCCTTCATTTTCCACCACCTTTCTCTCCAGGCAGCATGTCCTGCATAACCTGATCATACATGCATGTTTCTCACTCATCTGGAGCCAAACTATGCAACAAAACTTGACACAAAGTACATTACTGACCACCCCTGACTCTTCCCCGGCTCTTTGCCTTTCTCTGTTGGACCAACTATATATTCCCCCATGTCTTAGTTCAAGGGGAGAACTAAGATATCTATGTTGGCCAAGAAATAATCCCTCTCTTTTAAATTTAGAAAACAGAACTTTAATTAGAAAAATACATATATATGAAAAGGATAACAGTTCTTAACCACAATACACACACACACATATGTATAAATATATATATCTCCAGAAAGAACCAAAAAACAACAGTTTGTAATAAACTTTTCCACCCCCAAAATGGTAAGGCAAACAGTTAAAAGGTCGTTTGGCTATCCCCCCAAAAAAGGGGAGAATGCAATTATATCTACGGACAGCAGGTGGCAATGCCGTGCCCAGCTGGTTGGGCTCTCTCTTGGATGAGATAGCAGGCGCAGTCCCCAGGTCAGCTCCCATGAGAAATCGGAAAGAATGCAGCAGAAATCCCATCTCCTCAGGGGCAGGAAACAGGCGCTCTCTCTCTTGCTCCCCCACTCTTTTCCTCACAGCAGCTTCTGTGGTGCCCACAATACCTCATGGATGAAAATGGTTGAGTTAGGGAGGGGGAATACACAGTCCAGCTATCCAGTGATGCTGGGACCAGTGTGGGTGTCCCCCATCCTCGCTCACTCCGCCGAGAGCTGAGCTCTTGACCTGCGCAGAAAGCACACAGATCCTGACCCCTTCCCTGACCCAAGCCTGTCTTCCCTCCCCCTTCCAGCCTGGGGAGAGATCAGAACAAAAGTTCCTGGCTAAAGCTGTTAACATCAGGATATGTATATTCATTGTGCCCTTTGTTAACCATCTTTACTGACACCAAGGCATTGGCTCCAAGCTTTTTTGGAAGGAATTCCAACAGAGTATTGAAACTATAACACCCCAATATCTGGGGATTGGAATGAAAGGCTTGAGGGTTAGATTCTAGTCTCACAGGCAAGACTATTTACATATTTTGATTTGAAATTATTCTAGAAATACTAATATTTATAACTTGGATATTTCATATAGAACTGCTATTTCATTAATATGTTCATGCTGTTTGAGAAACCTAATCACATGAGACAGTTCACAAATTTGTGACATTTACTATTAAAATCAGAATAGTGCCCACTGCTTTTTAGTCATTCACATTTATGTATGATAACTCTTTTTGGACAGCATTTATTCATTAAGCTGGGAAAATTGCGTCTTTTAAACTGTTTTTTGTTTTGTGTTCTAGACATTAAGAGTTGGTGGCCTCACTTCACTGAACTGTCATCTGTATTTTAGTTTTGGTGCCTGCCTTGTGTGGGATTGCTTTTATTTTAAGCATAAATGTACTTTCAAACAATTCTTCTTGTTGGCAGTTATCTACAAATAACACAAAAACATGTCAAATAAATTTCAGAGTGTAATTAGTCTTTTTTTGTTTGTTAGTTAATTCACAAAATGCATTCAGAAAAACTACTTTTGGTTTGGTTCTTGGTTTGTTTTTTTTAATAAAAAATAAATAGCTCCAGACTTTTTTTTAATGGAACATCTTCTTAGGATCTGAGAACTGTCTTCTACTCACTATCATTAAGAACTTTATACATTTTGATTCCACTAGAGCACAAAAAGTTTGATTGTAACTTTATTTTCAAATACTGATGATTGTAAAAAATAGCTGTGAGAATTACAGCCAGACAATGTGCAGTGTTCATGCAACTCAGAAATAGAGTAGGATTTCAAAAGAGCTCAAAGGTGACCTATCCCCATTATTCTTGAAGTCCTGTTCAACTTTTTTCTCTCCTTTTTTTTTTTTTTGTTTTTTTTTTTTTTTTTTAAATCAAAAGAAACTGGCCCAGTTATTACTATCTGAAGGAATATATAACATAGGTATATACATCCTACTAATCCAGAAGTCATTAATTAACTTTTTGGGAGTAAACTGAGAAAAATACCCTGAGATTAAGTTCAGTTGGTTAGAGCATGGTTGTGGGTTTGATTCCCATATGGGTCATTCACTTTGAAGTTAGACTTGATGGTCCTTGTGGATCCCTTCCAACACCGAATATATTGTGAAATTACTGTGAAATGATAGGCAAACAATTGCAAGACATCTTTGAATACCTTCAGCCCATTTCACTGCTTGTGAAACTGAAATTTTCCTGATGATGTAATGGTGATACAGAATTTTGGGAAGCCAAGATTGTGGTGACCCTGAGAAGCAAAAAGACGGAGTTGCTTGAAAAACCAGAAGAGACTGAAAAACTGATACTGCATGTATGGTCATTGATCTATGAAGTTTGCTAAGGCCATGAAGCAGCTTGAGATACCACATTAGCAGAGTTCAATGTGCTGTTTGTGTGCACTGAGTGACATAGTGAGGGAATCACTTGCAGTGCGTGGGCAGTTTTCCTCTATCCTCCCTCTGTCAATGTACACACACTTATCAATCTGAATTGTATGGTTTTCAGATTTTACTTTGGAAATGGGCAGTCTCTTGCTAGATTTGCACACTTCTGCTACTAATGGATGTCAAAATAGGGAAAATATTTCCCTTTTGTAAAATCTGTAAGGATTCTTAATTATAGTCCCTGATAGAAGTAACTCCTAAAGGTGAATAAATTTGAATTGTCTGTCTTTCAGAGGTGCTCAGCACTTGTGCAGTTGGGGGTCAAATGTTAAAACCTAGACATTCTTCCTATTGCTATTGTGGTGTGCATTCTCCAGGAAATTAATTTTTCACTCTTAGCAATGTTTTAGTATTCAGATGTGGAAAATCCTTAGAATCAATTGTGTTCACTGCCTGTCATCACATTTCTGATCTTCATACTTGAGTGCTCTGATTATCTGTTATAGTGTCAAAATTTTCTTAATTTTTTTCTCCTGTCCCTTACCACCACCGTGGTTTGGGAGGTGGAGGCCAGCTAATTATCTAAAGGCTAAGCAAAGGGATGGCTGATAGTTTTGCATTCCAACATGATGGCTGTGGAGAAGACGGGGTGGAGGTGGAGGGTTGGGGAGAGAGGATTCCAGATTTTTGCCATGCTTCTCTTCTCTGGCTGCTTTATGTGCCAGCCACCATTTGCTGGGCTGGTGGAAGCACCTGGAGGGGGTTCCCCTGCCTCAGCCCCTGACTCTGCATGCCCTGTGCTGTTCTTCGGAGAGAACACTACCTGAGTTT
>JAWWEE010000085.1:37429401-37439617 GCA_035221455.1 Xenops minutus
CTGACCATGTGAATAAACTCTTTCTCTGCTTTCCCCTCCTGCAGTAGTCTCTGTGTGTCTCTTTCCTGGGGCACCTCAGGGACCATGTGGCTGGGGGGAAACAAGAAGGGGGAGTGTTCCACCATGCTATCGCAATTTGGGATAGTGCTGTCTCTTTATTTGTCCAAGTCAAGATGCAAATTTTCACAACCTGTTCCTTGTAATGAAGATGATGAGGGGAATAATTAATTGCACAACTTGGAAAGTATAATAAAATTTCAGCTCTGCTGCTACATCTATATTCTTTCTGCTCTGTTTTCATTCTATGAGGACCTAAAAGAACCAATTACAGTCCATTTTGACCATAACCTTTTGCATGGTAACTTTTGAAGAGAATCATTCCCACTCAGGGCATGCAAATGATCAAAGACTTCTAGTATGATTAGAAATTAATTTCTTCCTGCCTTACCTCTTCCACCCTGTTCCATTTCAGCTTTTAAACTGTATAAAAATGAATGTAGATCAAACCCAGAAATTCTGTTACTATTCAGAAAAATAGTGAGAATTTGCCACAGAACTACTGTATTCTACAAACTCATCCTACAAATCTGATGCTCAGTGTTACTTTGCCATAGACCCAGCCCTAAGGCAATGTAGCATAGAAAGATGTTCAGTCTGGTGAAGTCTGCTAAGAACCTGTGGGCTTCCATGTGTGATTTTGAATCCTGTTATGTCCGCTTCTGTCTTCAGGACATGGTCATTTAATAATTGTTCCCTTTTGATGTCTATTCAGACTCTTCTAAGATATGCTGAAAAATCACTGCATGTTTGTTGGGTCTTCAATGTTACTGTGTTAATCTCTTCTCCTAGTGTTAGTATTTTTTCTTCAAAAATATTACATTCAATGCATTGAATATCCATGAATGTATTGAAAGTACAAAGACAACAGTACCTGAACACAGGCACAACTTCAAGTTATAAGATTTGTTTTTAAAACAAGGGCCTTGTTTTTCAAGTGTTTTCCAGGAGGAATGTGACACACAGGTCTGCTTTCAGCAAAATTGTTAATTATAGACCAAAAGAAATTATTATGAGTGAAACAACACAGAATTTGAAAGTGAAATGGCAATACATAGTTAGGATCACAGAATCACTTAGATTGGAAAATACCTGTAAGATCATCAAGTCCAACAATTAACCAGACACTGCAAAGTGCTGAATGAAACTATGTCACTGAGTGTCATGTCCTCATGGCTTTTAAATACTGCAAAGACTGTTGACTCAACCACCTTCCTGGGCCTTCTCAGTGAAGAGATTTTTCCTAATATCTAATCCAAACCTCCCTTGAGGCAACCGGATGTTATTTCATCTCATCCTGTCACTTACTCCCTGGGAACAGAAATCAACCCCCACCTCACTATAACCTCCTTTCAGGTAGTTGTAGAGAGTGATAAGGTCACCCCTGAGCCTCCTTTTCTCCAGGCTAAACCAATCACAAATCAGAGCTGCATGAATGGTTTGATGAAGTGTAAAATGACCTACATTGCTGTACTTTCAGGTTTCTCCTCCTTATGAAGAGGCAAGTACATGCACTTCTAGCATTTTTGAATGAAGTATAATTGTAAGAAGCTTTTGTGCTAAAATGTCTGTGAACCCTTAAAATAAAAACATAGAGACATGGCAGAATATAACCTTTACATGACCTTAGTGCTTGCCTAACAGGCCGTTAACTCTTTGTGATGATGTACTCCTTCCCTGCCTTTCTTTCAGCATCTTTACAGGCATGTTTGTTCTGGGAACTTTCTTCTTTTCCCCCAGACCTTTGAAAATAAGTCAAAGTACTACTTGAACTTTTTTTTTTTTTTCTCATTGGTTGCATGACATTAGTTTTGAAAGGAAGCTGCTGTTATTTAGCACTCATTCACTAAGTATTCTACAAAAGGTAAAAATGGCAGTCACCTGAATGTCTTAGAGTAAAAAGCTACATCTTTGCTGTCTTAGAGATGCCAGATTTGAAAGCATGCTATGTCTTGTTACATCTGCATCCGTGATCCTGGGGTGTTAGTAGCTTGGCAACGTTCCTCCTTCTTTTATAAGAACAGGGTGAGCTTAAGCTGTTCATAAATCCTTTCTGAGAAACATGTCTTCAGAGTTCACCTGGAAAGGCTCTTATAAGTTGTTTACCTATCCCCAAAGTGGTTCTAAAAGGAAAAAATATAATGTATTGTGGCAAACTACACTAACCAGACAAAAAAGCAAAGAAAATGGCATCAGTTGATTAATGTAACTTGTATGTGAAATTGTTTTGATCAGCCTTTATCAGGATTAAATTTTTGACTGAGTACTGAGAGAACAGCTAAGAAAGACAAACAAACAATTTGAGATAAAATGTGTTAAGAAAATGTGGTAATGTAGCGTCCAAAATATTTTTCATTAAATGAATAATTAGGGCTTAGTTGTAGAATGCCAATTGATTAAGACAATAAATAAGGGTGAATAAGTCACTGAGAAAACTAAAACACCACAAAATGTAAGCTGAAGTATATGCTGCAACCATAAACATGTTTATTTTTACTTTAGAATTTTATTTTTTAATTCACTGAATGTCGTTTTAGCTGATATTTTCTTTGTGGGTCTAAAATACAAAATTTTCGCAGTGAATTTTTGGTAAGAAATTGTTTTTGTACTTGCCCTGCTTTATTAAAAAAGGGCCTTCCTTCAGTATCTAATTAAAAAGGTTGTACCAAGTGTAGATATTTTTAAATGTTTACAGTACTGCAATATTACAAGTTAATATAAGCAGATATGTCTGTTGAAGCCAAGCCCCATTGATGCAGAAGACATTTAGAAACTTGTCTGCATATTGGCATCTTACTAAGTTAATATTTTTTCAGAATTTAATGGTGTCTAAAGATTGAAGAGTGAAAACTAATATAATTATGTGAACATAATGGTTGTTCTTTAATAATCATTCACTGCACTTCTTTTGGCATTTCACAAACCCATTGTAACAGTCAGGATATGAATACTTGTTTCATCTTCTCTTTGCTGGAAGAATTCTGGAATTAGAACAAGTCTTAAAATTGTTCATATAATTAGTTTTCATTTTAATTATGAGATTCTTCGTGCATTTTTACTCTAATTTGACAAAAGGGTAAAAGAAATACCCTACATAGTGAGACAATCTAAAAAACTTGATGTATCAGCAGTCTCATCTTGGTCCTATGAACATTTTCAGTTGAATTTAGGTAATTTTTTAAAAATTGTAATACCTTTTTTACTTCTAGATGTTGTGTTGCCACCTTATCCTTATTACAGACTGTGGGAATGCTTTGGAGTAGATTTAAATATTCTATATATTAGCTGGAATTGCAGGCAAGGAACGGCAGATATTTTATATACTTACTCAGTTTAATATACTCTGATATTTTGCTTTTATTTAGTCTGTCTGCTTTCCTTTCTTTCTAGTTCTTAATCTGCTTCTCAATATTCAATCTTGAGGTACTTCAGAGATTCACCTGAGACAACAAAATCTCTGCAACAGACCCACCAAAGTATCCTGTCTTTTCTGATCATTTACCTCCTGCCCTTCTGTGCCTGATAAATAAGTGCAGGGCTGCCCAAATTTCCTGCCTCTGTGGTTGTCTCCCTCTACAGTGTCATTGAGGAGTAACAACTAATCTTCATTAGAACTCTGACTCATAATGCAATTAATTGTGTCAGGAAGTGAAATACAGTATTTAAGTAAGTCCCAACATATGCTGAACACTACAGTAAATGATTCATTGAAGAAGATGTATTTTTCCACAGGCAGATGCATAAAGATCTGGAGTTTTGTGCACTTGAGTTTCCATTTTTCGTTTTGGGGTGTGGAGGTTTGAGTTGGCTCCCTGCCAAGCCCAACTGCTGGCCACACGGATTCCACCACCCCTCCTGAGAAAGAAGGGAAAAAAAAGTACCAAAAAGACAATTGTATTAGAAGTATGTATATATATATATATATATATATATATATTCATCTATATTACAATTATATACAATCAAACACTATGAGTCTACAGAAGAAATCTCAAAACAACCCCAAAAGGGAAAAGGAGGGAAAGGGAAGTGAGACAAAATGGGTAAAACAAACAAAACAGATACACACACACTCGTAAACTCGGGGAAAAGTTCAATAAGTAACTAATACAATCAATTCTCACCAAACTCCCCTTAAGAGAAAGCAAGTCCTTCCCCTCCGTACGGCTGGGACAGCAGCTTCTCCGATGGGCCTCAGCTCATAGAGATAAGAGCTGAGCCGACAGAGAGCTGATGTCCTCCAAGCACAAGAAAGGAAGAGAGAGAGAGAGGAGACCTTCCTCCTGTCTTTATATACACCTAATTAGGCGAAGGAATGGTGTAGAATACTTCCTTAGTTATGACCTTGTTACCAAGGAAGGCCTAAACCAAAACCAAGAAAACTAAACAACCACATTGGGTTTCAGAATTTGTTGTTGTATATTAAATAAAATGGGGCCTTGCATTCAATCATCATGGTTTCTTAAATAAATGTGTAGAAATTCTCAGATGTAGAGTCATCTCATTATTCTCATGGATGTTCAATATGTTTAACATATTACCTTTATTAAAAGTATTTGATCCATGAATATTTTTTCTTTTCATGAAAGCAAGAGCAGATTCATTACAGTCTTACTCAATACAATAATCAATTATTATTATGCCAGTGTTCTCATACAGAATCAAAACCCACCTTCATGAACCCAGAACATGTCTATGGCAAAAAAAGAAATGGAGGATATGAGCATTTCCAATCTTACCTAATTTCATAGTTTGAAAACCATAACAGAGCAGATCTGGCTACTTCCACCCAGGGAATGTGTATGGAATACGACTAGACATTTCTCAGCTTTGAGGAAGGATGCGATCATAACTGCAACTAAAAAAGACCACTTGAGATGCGTAATCTGGCCTTTATGATGTGCCAGATTAATTTTTGCTATTATCTTTGTCAGAAAAAGACAGCTTTTTTCCAAAAATAATTAAATGTTTTCTTAATGAATGCTTCATTATAAATGTATTTGGTTAGTCTCAGTATTGATGTATTAAGAGTCTGGGGACTTGAAGGGGCATGTGGCAGGGTAAGGTAGCATGTTTAAAGTATAAATATCCTATACAGTATAACACCAGTAAACGCTTAAATACCAAATATACTTCTGTCTGACTTTGTCTTTGCTTTATTAATTGCTATACTTTCAATAACCTTATAAATGTTTCACTGTATCTGAAATATACTTTCATTATGCAATAAATGAATATATATTTTCCTTTAAGCATGATTTATGATTTGCCTTGGCAGGCTAATACCAGGAAACTGTTTGCCACTTCTGCCAAAGATCGTATAAATTCTAACCAAAAAAAAAAAAAGAAAAAAAGGTCTTATGGTTAAATACATAATTGCAGTTTACCAATGGGTATTACAGCTAAGCTGAGAAAAGTAAGACTCAGAATGTTGTAACACACATTCTGTACAACTCTTTCTAAGCATCACTGATTTCACATGTCCCTAACAAACTCCTTTTCCAGTTCTCCTGCAGAAGAATTGTAAGTATAGAGACAGTGTAAGTATTTCATCTATGTAGTGCATTCCTCTTGAAAATCTCATTGACAGTTGCAGCTGGAGGAAATGTGTGTAGATATTGTGTAGATAGTTAATAGTGAATATTACAGAAGCACATCATCAAAGTGGTCCTTGCTATGGTGACAATAAAAATTCAGGATTTTGACTATTTTTTTCCTGTTGAACATAGTGTTCATAAGTTCAATAAGATTGATTTTAACTTAACACAGATTTAACCAACTTTTCAGATGAAAAAAGTTCGAAAATAGAAATAGCCAGAAAAATAATTATTAAAGGTGATATAACAAGAACAGAAGTGGAAGAAGAAGGGTAAAAGGGAAGAGGATGTTAAAAGTTGCATACATTTACATTTTAAGGTATATTGAAGCAAAATAAAATCAATTAACCCTGAAAACACTCTGTTCAAAATATTTTAGCTGAAAGAACTCCATATGGGATTTAAAACTGATCTGAGTAATGAGAAGGATGCAGAACAGACTAAGGAAACAGACCCTCACTCTACCTTCTTATTCACCATTTTGGAAAATGCAGGGCTGACTTTCCATGCATTGCTCAATGTCTGTGCATGCTCAAGAGCAGTCTTTGGGGGATGCTCTGTGCTTCCAGAGTCATTGCTGTCACCTGCTTACACCAGGGTGCTTGGCACCTGTACTACCATTATGTTAGTGATGACAGCAATAGCTTACCAGACAACATTTAGTCGGAGGCATCTCACTTCCAAGGAAGATGCAATCATTCTTATGATGCTCAAGGCTTTATACCATGTCCTTGGCTAAGTTTATGATATAGAAACATTCTCAACTTGGTGACTTTTTTAAAGGATCATGTTAATTTCTTGTCTGAATCTTAACAATTGCCTAAAAAATAAATTCCTCCAATATGTCAAGGATGAGAAGCTTGCTGCTGCTGTCCCAGTAAAGGGCTGCTACCACTGTTCAATGAGCAGCAGCCAGCTAGGATACTGTTTGGGAGACCCTTCAATTTAGCATGGGAGAAGCTTTTATTAGTACATATGTCTAATCATTTACAATTTGGGGGGTTTTGTTTGTTTAAAAGCTTACCAAGAAAACATCAGATGCATTTATTACTCAGAAAAGAATTCAGTGTCTGTTTTTCCTCACTCATATCTACTTTGGCAACCTGTGGATTGTGAATCCTTAACTGATTCACTTTAGGCAGACAGAAAATACCAAATATATTTGGCTTGTAAGGGAAATGTTACAGAATGCTTTTTAATACAAAAAGTTGTTTCTTCCTGTTGCATGAAATGTTTGCCCTTTCAACATTTTTTCCTTAACAATGTGCAGATGACCAGTTCCCCATCTGGAGCAAGTGGCCTCCTCAGAGCTCATTGTTTATATGGCTCCAGTCTGAGTTAACAATAAATAAGTTCTTTGTGTAATTGATTGGTGGAGCACTTCCATATGTGTGTTAATCTATCAGTGGGAGAAGGGTTCCTATACAGGAATATTTCTTGTTTTAAGACTACAAGTCAAGACTCATAGCAGACCAATAGTTTTCACTAGACGGCTGTTATAACTGGTGAAAACAAAACTTTTCAGATACATACTACTTCAGGTCACGTCTAACAACAGATCCATATGTTCACAGACTCAGAACCTATACTGTGCTCTACTTTGTTACGATTGACTGGGGTTCTTTTCTGACATTTTTCAGTTCAGTTAGTATTTATAAAAGTGAAGCCAGTAACCAGAAAAATGAACAGAAAATATATTTAAAGGAGATTGTGTTTTAATTAGATGTTTTAGATTTTCAGGAAAATTTGACATAACTAGAATGAATTTGCAAATTAATTTGGTCAGTATGAATTTGTGCTTCTGCTAAGTAACATGAGGCAGTTTTCTTTACACTGAGCAATCCAGCTTGCAACTACTTTAAACAGTCTAGTTCTGTGTACTTAAACTAATATTGTTGAGAGACAATTTTTTAGCCCAAAAACCACTTGTACCTGAACAAATGGCAGGGTTTAATTATACTTTATTTAAATTCTTGTATATCCAGAAATGCTCCTAGGTCCATAAGAGCTAATCTGAACTTTTGACTGTATTGGAAAAAGATGGTCCTAAGTACTTTATGAAGGAAATGCAAGTGAATACTTGGTAAAAATTCCTGATTTATATAGTTATGTAAGGGCTCTTGTAGGATTTGGAAACTATTTTCATATTTATGATTTATTATCTTGGGAGTGTATTATAATATGTCCCATATGCTTTTACCCCGTCTTAATACAAATTAAAAAGTTCAGGTTGCTATTTTCCTTACAGAAAGCCAATATACTTTAGTACAATAGCACTTTTATTATGTAAAAGATTATGTATGTCAACTCTTTTCCTTAACAAATGTCGTTTTAATGAAAGTGGGCAAAATTATTATGCCTTAATAATTCTGAAATGCATGTTTGCATTGCAAATTATCTCATGTTTTGTCCGTCCACATATTCCATGACTCCTTTCTGACTTACAGTTGGAAGCCTATGACAGAGAATATAATGGCTTGCTTCAGGCAATACAGCAGTCAAAAAAGAAAACATCTTGCTGGGTGGTGTCCTCTCCTGGTATGCAATCTGTGGCTAGTGACCAAGGGCAATTAGGAAGAAAGGTATCCTCAGCTGTGGGATTGAGGACTGTCCCAGGAAAATCATTAGAAAGTAGAAGTCTTCTCCCACTTATTTTCTTCACATATGACAAGGCCTGTTCAGAAGCTCTGGCAAAATACCTGCAGTGGAAGGGCTGGGTGGGAACAAAAGGAACCAGTGGCAGGAGTGGCTGTATGAGTTGCACCAAATGTTCAACTGAGAATTAGAAAAGGTGTGATATAAGTCAAAGCAAAATTAAAGCAGAATGTAAACATATTTGCCACTCCTGTGTTTGGGTTAGGGGTGAGGGGGTGCTTGAAACTGTATGTTTTTGCACTTTTTTAACTGCGAAGGATGATGAGATGAAAGGGGAAGAAGTAACTGATAAATCTAAGGAAAATCTACTATGAAGTGTTGAGGTTGATTTTGAGAACATGACAGAGTGGTGTTGGTGACAATTACAGCTTTCCAGCACTTCCACATTTCCAAACCAAGCAACCAAAGGGAAGTATAATTCGCCAGCACTTAAAGCGCCTTAAAATGATATTTTAGGATTAATTTCTTTGATTCTCAGCTTTTCACATAACTGAACATACTTCATAAGGGGAAAGACCACAAGAAAGTTCATGACATCTATTATATGAAGCACATAGTCCATGCAGATACCTTATTAGACAACTTCTGAGCACAGACAGAAGTATTAAAAAACTGTCCAACTGAATGAGATACTTTACTGTGCCAACTTCATTCTACTGTTTCTATCAGCTCTAATTATAGTCAGCTAATTCCATTAGCTTCTTAAATACATTTTAAGCTGCAGTACTTACAAGCTAAGAGCAAGTGCTGCCCTTTAATGGAGTTACCATTTTCAGGGTAACCTTTTCATTCTGTCAAGAAAAGAATTACTCATTATTTTTGCCATGATAGAGGCTTGTTATTTTTCTTCTTCTTTTATTGGATTATTTAACACCAAAAACCAAATAGCATTTTGTTTACTTAACAATGTCACAGATAAACACAGAATATTCTGCATTTGAAGGGACCCGTAAGGATCTTCAATTACAACTCTTAAGTGAATAGCCCATGTAGGGATTAAACCCACAACCTTGGTGTCATTAGCACCATGCCATAGCCAACTGATCTAATCTTAGGTCAATATTTGCAATGCGTCATCAGATCAAAGAAAAACATGAAGAAAAAAGGTTCGTGAAAAGGAACAAAATTGCTTGATATTCAATTCTTGATAAGGTACAGAAGTCCATGTAATAAGATACTATGTTTGCTCCTTCACACCAAATGATAGGAAAAGTGCACCTGTAGCCTGTTTTTAAAGGTTAGACTGTTATTCAGAGAAGTTGTATTCTCTGCTATAGTCAACAACTTGACAAGTCGAAATGAAATTCAATGATTTGTCCTTTTATTTGGAAACAGAATAATAGGAACGACAAAGCAGAAACTGGGCTGAACCAAAAGATGTAAGCTTGCTCTTTAGGGGAGTTTGAAATCTTTTCCCCTTAAAAAAATCCCACCTTACATTGCCTATAATGCTCTATTTTTTTTATCATAAAAGTGTGTGACAATTACACTCTATGATTAATCCATCAGGTAAGAATTGCATTTGGGAGAATAATGGTATAGTTCTGTTACAATATCCTAAGAGGAAATTCTTGATACATTATGTCAATACAACAGACTGTACTGAAAGGTATGTTTCCTTCAAATATTTCCACAAAATTTAATACATGTAAAAGGCATTTTCTTCATAGAACTACATCCATTTCTACCTGATCTTTATAGGCATTGCATATACTTATATACAAGTTTAAATCTCATACTTGCACCACTCAGATATGTGTCCCAGTGACACAGACCTGAACGGGATAACGGGACGGACCACTCCACACGAAACGCGGGAGAAGGTGAAATGGCCGTTTATTAAACAGGGTAAAAGGGTTTTATAGGGGCTAGCTAGAAGGGGCTAGAAACTAGGCATGGTTCGGGGA
>JAWWEE010000085.1:37447221-37454721 GCA_035221455.1 Xenops minutus
ACCTTTGGTTTGCTAAGTGCTTTTGAGGAACAGTTTTTAGATCCACAATCTTAAGATATCTGATACTACTGTTTGAGAAGCCCTGGATGTAAAGCTGAAATTTAGATGATTATACTATTTAAGCTTCTGAGGGATTTAAGCTTTTTAAGTCTGTGCAAGCAGGTCCCTTCACCTTCATTCCCCAGTGTGACCCATGAGCAGAAGCCAGCAGGATCTTGCTCAAAAATCTTTCAGTTTTGGTCAGTGGCATCAAAGAGCTTTTTCAATGTGTTTTTGCCTTTTTTGTTGGTTGGTTGTTTTTTTTTTGCACCTAAGTCTCTGCACTGTTGATATCACAACCATAACATTCAGAGTAGTAATTTCTGTGTTGGAGAAATTAATTTTCACAGAAAATATGCTGTTTCTAAGTGTGCTGAGTCCTTCATGGAAGTTGCAAAAGAGGCAGTGTCATTAGGGACGTTATAACCATGATGGACATGACAAACCAAGTAACGATTATAATGCTACTTAGTACAGGAACATAGGTATGTGTTTGATTTTCTAAAGCAGAGTTTTTATTTGTAAGGAATGTAACAGTAGGAATGCAGTGAAGAAAAGATGTGCAAATCTGATAAAGATAAGCCGTGAAAAGGAGGTCAGCAAGTCTGTGACAGATTTGTAAAATTCTATTCACTCAACTTCTACACCATTTTGTCTTCTCTCTTGTAACTGGGTACCAAAGTAGAATTCTGATAACATTTCTGAAAATCTGAAGCATGTAAATGACTAAAGTTCGCACACTGATACAGGTAGTTAGAGAAACTCAGTTTGTTGCATTAGTGATTTAGAGATTTGTGTAACTGAAAGAGATAATTCAGATGAAAAAGCTAATGCCATACAACTTGGTAAGGTTTTTCTTCTGGCTGAATAAGAAGCCTGTTGTGCCCATCTCTCCCACTTTACCTGGGTTAAATGTTGACAATGGGCAAAGTGTGCACATTCATGCATGTGCATGTTTGTGGCCCTGGGGTCCAGGGCACTGTAAAAAGAAATGTTTAGTGCAGTTTCTCCTAGCTTATGTTCATTGTTCCCAGAACAACTTCTTGTTTCATGCTCCTGTCATGCACTTATCCAGGTAAAGTGTAGGCACAGGTGCTGAGGTTGTTCTCACTCCAGGGCTTTCTTGTGATGAGACCATGCAATTAGTGTAAACTGGAGATTACACTGTCATGTGAACAGATGGATATAAGGCATTGCCTAAGTCAGACTGATACAATATTTATAAGATTCTGCTGCAATGATCTGTGATGAATGTATAATACTAGACCTGCCAAGCATGTTAGCCAGAAAACCAGTGCATTACTTCAAATGTGTGTGGCTCCAAGTCTGGCTCTGCTTCTCAGTTCCCTTCATAAGGTCATAATAACTTACTTGTCTGCTGACACTAATCATCGTCATCTCTAAGTAGTATTGATCTTTTAGTGTCTGCCAGTCATCGTTATGTGGCATATATTGTCACCACAAAGACTTCTGTTAGAAAGTTTTACCTGAAAATAAAGCTGTTATTTGGTTTTAAACTCCATCAAAGTCTAGTTCTTACTTCCTAATGCATAGTCTTTCATATAATGAATTTCATATGATTTCATATAATGAATTTCAAATAATCTCATGAAGTGCCAACAACATGAAAACTTATCCAGAGAAGGGAAAAATAAAGTATGAATGGAAAAAAAAACTCTAAAAATTCTTTTCTTCACTGTATAATTTTCTGTTTTGTTATGATTCTTTAACAGTCTTCAGAGGGGGAATATGTACTCTTAAGTGGAAGCTGGAAGGGAAAAGAAACTAGCTTAAAGTGCTTGTCTCATAAAGCTGAAAATCTTCCCATTTTTACTCCACAGGCAGTGAGTTTAGAAGAGAAAGATTTATTTATTGTGGAGATGTTACATTTTGGATACCACTGTCTCTCAAAAGATCTAGATATTTATGTTGTGATTATGTTCTTCTACCCATAGTCTGAAATCTGAAAGCAACCCATGCCCTATACAAATCCAGAAGATAAGGGGCTAATATGTATGTCTCAAACACTAAGAGCCTAATAGTCATAACAAATGTAAGACTGTTGATAAGAACAGGCTGCGAGAAAGAACAGGATGTGGCACGAGGAGGGGGCCATATAGAGGTAGGGTAGCACTTTTCTGGGACAAATGTCCTTGATCTGTCTCCTGAAGATGAGCACAACACAGTACAGCACAAGAGCAGAAATTAGGTTGAGAAGTGAGCATGGACTATTGAGCAAAGGTTGGCCCAGTAGTGGGGGTATTAAGAGCACTAACAACACCTGAAGCCCTCAGACCCATTTCGAGAAACATCTAGAAGAACAAGCTGTGCATGATAACTCATTTGCTTATTAAAGTTAATGAGAAACTTAGCTCCAGGCAGGGAAACATATATAAATGGTACTCCCTCGAAGCCGCAGTGGTAACCCTCTGGACACTGAACGCAGGGTGGATCAATGCTGGAGCTAGGACTCGTGATCTTTCTCTGTTTCTTCCTAGATTCCTATTTTTCTCTTTCTTTAATCTCCCCCTCTCTCTATTCTCTTTCACCCTACTCCTTATTCAAAATCCTCCGACATCTGTTTACACTGTAAGGCAAAGGACTAACATACCAATTTCTTTGCTACGTGTATAATTTACTAATAAAACTTTGCAAGCTTTTGCAAACCCTCTGACATGTATCCTTCCTTTTTGACCATAAGCATTTCCACATCTGTGTCCTTTCCTTTCTCTTTTGGGTTGGGACTCCACAGCCCAAACTTAAATTTGTGTGGAATTTAATCATAAATTAATTTTTTCAGTTCACTCTCTGAGTGGAAATCTTTAAATAGCACTAGAAACAGTCCACACAATCTGTCAAACAAACATTTATGAAGGAACTAATTCTGAAGAATTTACTTATATAGTCAATGAAGATCAAAGTAATGCTGTCAAAGCCACAGAAAGAGTATATATTGGATCTCAATTTCACTTGAAACCTTTCAATTGTAACAATTTGATTAGGAAACCAAGCAAATGTCTTATTCCAGAGCAAAGATTCAGACCACTTTGTCTGCAGGGGAGGATGAAAGCTGCTGAAACACACAGGCTACATCTCTGGCTTGGAATTCAGCTGGGAGCTTACCCATCCTCTGCACTTATGTGTGTATGCTAGGGAAAACCACCAGGGAGCTCTAGTAAAACGCTCAAGCCATTGCTGATTTTTAGGCAGTGAGTGCTCTCAGGAAACTAAGATAGAGCTGTGAAGTCTGGAGAGTATGGGTAACACAAACATACGATAAGGTCCCATTTCTGACCTCAGGTCACTGAGTCAGTTGCTGTGTTATTGAACACCTCCATCTAAAGTGATAGATGATCAGACTGATTCATCACCTCTGATTTTGTGAGGCTTGCAGCATAGTGGTCCTACACCAGCTCTTGGCTGGGAAGTGCATGTCACCTCATGAAATTGTGGGCATCTTAGAGAGCACATGGATTGTATAGCTTGGATTTGAAGTCAGAGTGATCAGAGTAAGATCCATATTCTGGTTATATAAATGTGACAACTAATATCTTTTAATACTGCAATGTAGCAAAGGAAAATACAGTGAAAAATAATTACATTCAACCAGATAGAAACTGGAAGGGAAAATGCAAAAATTCTCTGTGAGTCTTGGGAAGACATGGATTGGGAAAGTTAAATTCTGCTTTCTTCTATACCTATTTTCATGATTATTATGAGGAAGAACTTCTTTATTTTGCAAGTGACCATGCACCAGAACAGATTGCCCAGAGAGGCTGCGGAGTCTCCCTCACTGGAGATATTCAAGAACTGTCTGGACACAATGCTGTGCCATGTGCTCTGGGATGATCCTGTTTGAGCAGGGAGTTTGGACCAGATGACCTACTGTGGTCACTTCCAACCTGCATCATTCCATGATTCTGTGATTATGACATGCCAAATATAAATAATTTCTTCATAGCTTTGGGGCTATCTGCACCTAATCCCAAATAATGTAATATTTACTCCAATACCAAACTAATCTTCCATTTTAGATTTAGGTCAAGAGCTGCTTTTAACTAAGACCTATATCTTTATGGGTCTCTGAGTCAAGGCTGAAAGTATTTAGCAGCTGTGATCACTACAGATCGGCCTCCAAGGCCATTAAGAGCATACCAATATCAATATAAGAACAAACTAAAACAAAGAACTGCTTATTTAATTGGGAAACATGCAGTTTTGCTGAATCAAATCACCAGGTTGCTCTCAGACCATCCCAGAACATTCCTGGAGTGGATAACTGCATCTGCCCACAGGCGTGTTCACCAGGGAAAGGCAAAGAGGCATAGAAGGCCCTGAGGTGGAAATCTAATAACTGAAAAGGTCTTAGGTGATCTAAGATACCAGGCCCATTTGCAAAGCCTGGTGAATAGACTTCACTAATGGCTGCCTCAGGTTATCTGGGTAGACAGTGACAGATCATTTTATAAGGTCTGAAGGGAGCCAGATCAGTCTGCTTAGAAAAACAAGTAAATCCAGGCCTGAGACTGAGTTTAAAAAAAGATTTACAAGGCTCACTGGTGCATGTGGCTCTCTCAGAGAGAATTTTGGCTGCTGGCCCTGTATGGCTACCCTATTTCACAATTGCTGCTATCTGCAAAGCAAGTGAATTACTTTCTTCTAATTGCAGAAAGTTTTTTTTATTTTTATTTTTGTTTGTTTTGTTTTCTTACTAACATCTTCACTGTAAATGGACAATGAACTGCATATATAAAGAAGAGAAAGGAAAGATCTATTACAAAATGATCACATAAAAGAAAGTATAAATCTTTTGATGTGTGACCTTTTAGTTATAGGTTTCCAGGGACAGACTGAATTAAAAAAAACCCTCACCAAATTATTGAAAGAGTTATGTCTTCCATTCTACATAAAAACAAAAAACAACTGCTCTTCTAAGTAATACAGAAAAGAATACACACAGAACCATTATTTTTTTTAAAAAAATAGACTCTTGAAATCTACTTAATGTGTTAGAAATTAAAGTGTATTTTTTTCATTATTAAAAGAGTTTTTAACTTAGTCTTAAGCAATAATGGCCAGTAATATCTGCTGGAACAAGTTGAATTGTTGAAAAAGGTCACATGAAAAGTCTAATTATTCTTGTTCTCTTTAAACCTGTGTGAGATTTTTAAAATCTGCTTAAGTATTGCAGAAAGAACTTCAGATTCAAATATTTTCCCCAACAAAAAGTCAAACCAAGTTATCCATTGATTTCAAAAATCAATTGATTTTTTTATTAATTGCTAGGAGATACACAAAGAGAGAGAAGAAAGATAGGAAAAATACAGCGATTATTTTTTAGAAGTAAAGAGAAAGAATACAACCACAAAACTAACCTTTTTACCAGGATATCAGTGTATGCATGTGTGTGTGTGTGGCGGGAAAGAGCTGTTTTAGCCTCTTTTTCTTCCTGTCTGTTGTTTTCTTCAACCATATCTCTTAGTAGCAGTGGGTCTGACCTCTCTGTAATGCAAGCAGGGTGCTCGGCTCTGCCGCTCATGCTGAGCCTCGCTGCAGGGATCCGTGCAGAGCTGGACCTTCCTGGCCTTCAGAAATACGGAAAGTCAGAGAGATGAGGCAAACTCATGTAACGCAGTGGGCCTCAGTTCCCTCCAGGCTGGCATGATCTCGGTCTCCATTGGCAGTCAGGCAGCATGCAGTGTAGAAGAGAAGAGGTGAGGAGAGGTTGGGGAGCAATTCCCAACTGAAGTAGCCTCTTTCCCCCTTGCTCCTAATTTCACAAAATTTGTCTCCAGCTTTTATAGCATTCAAAAGGGGTTGCGTGTGGTTCCTTGGCATGTAGCCTTGTTCAGATGTTCGAAAAGATAAGATATTCTATAAAATGACAGGGTTTTCTGGCAGAATGTTTGTTTGTAGGACTGTTTTAGCTACAAGTTTTGTTTTATGAGAATCTTCACAAGCAGGATGTAGAACTTTGCTGACTCAGTTTGTTATGACAGGATGTTTTTTAAGAGGGACTGGGTGTTGGATAATGGAGGAATATTATTTATTACCTTTTGTGTGTATACAACAGAGATCCAGGGAAAAAAAAAACAACAAACAATCAGGCATTAGTGATAGAACATGTAGGATGATGTAGTGGCCTGCACAGGGTTTAATTTTACTCTTTTGCTGTAATTTCTTTCTTTTGGATGCAACTCTTATATGATTCATAAGCATCAGAGAAACACAGTCTGCATTTAATTTCCATACAGTTCCACTCATTAGTCAATAGAAACTTAGTAGCCATCACCCCTGATTAGAATGAAGACTAAATGAATGTGTGTGGGAAAATTCAAAGGAAAAAAAACCAAAAAGATATTATTGAATGTTAGAAGCAATTTCTGTACTTTCCGTCTCAACAATTCATAGAATGCTTGTGAACACCACTGATGTTTTATTCTCAGAAATGGGAAATTCTATTCTAGAGATGCATACAGTGCAATTTCGCAAGTATAATTGCCCTTTGACTTTACATAACAAATATTTTCAACTAAGAACTGTGCACTTTTCTGTATTACTGAATAGCCCTTCAGTTTTCTGGTGGATTTACATCTATGTTTGGTTCAAACAAGGGAGTATGGGATGGCTTAGCCCATAGAATCAGATAAGATTTATCAAGCTCTGTGCAAAAGATAAGATCTGGAGAAAACGCTCCTGTTGAAATGCTGTTCTTCTGAATGATTACTTACTTCCCTGTTTTCCTAGGTCCTCATACTGTTTTCTTATAACAGGAAGGAATTTTAAGAAGGAAAATTAATAAGAGAAAAAAGGCAAGCACAGAACTAAGTTCTTCAGACAGGTAACTCTCAGTTCTCTGAATAAAGAGTAGAGAAAGAAAATAAGTAGGGGCCTAACATCAAGACATAGCTAAAATTCACACAACATTAGATAACAACAAGCTACTGTTAGAAAAGTATGAAAAGAATACTGAAGTTTGTTTGTGGAAGAATAAATTATTTGAGTCATAAATAGTTTTCCCCCTTCTCTTTCCTCTTCCACTCCCCTTTTACTAGCTGCAGGCTCTTTGCTCTACTATAGAGTTGGTTGGATGAAAAGAATAACACTTCTAAGGTGCATACATTTAGAAACAAATGAAGAATCAATTAGCAAAGTCTCAAGTATGTTTCACAGAAACAGCATTAAAAGGGGCATATAATATTGATTATGGTTTGGATACTATCTAAGATCGTTTTACTTTAGAAAAAGCTGTCTCTAAGATCAGGGCTTGTTGTGCTCATCCATTGCCTGAAGGCAAATCATGTGCATCATTTGGCAGTCTCTTGAACTGGCTTCTCAGTCCTCTTCACAAACTGAAACAGAAGCAAAATAACTGGCTGTAATAAATGGATTAATTGATCCTCCAGTGGCTGAATTAAAGAACTAGATGACTGAGATGCTTCAGTCCCATATGATATGCCT
>JAWWEE010000085.1:37459721-37489848 GCA_035221455.1 Xenops minutus
AAACCTTAACTGACAAAGTGAACAACAAAAAAGAACTGGGCACCATAGTAGCTGGAGTAGCAGTACATAGGAGCAGATGGCGAAAAAGGCCCACTGGGCCTGATATGCTAGATGGATGAGGGAGCACCCCTTTTATATTTGTTATTACAAATAACAGCGTAGTCAATTACAGCTTTTGTGTTGATGTCTGCCAAGGTGAATTCTCCAACGAGGTTGTTAATTTTGCCTTGTAAGCGTAACTAATAATTGACCTGAATAATGGGTAAAGACAATTATCATTCTTATTCCATTCCCTCTCCTCCTTTGAGATACCCATCTCTTCACCTATGGCGTAGCCTTACAGATATTTGAAGGAGCAATTATTGTGCTTGAGTGATCAGAAATATTCTGAAGGACAACAAAATTTTATGATGATGTAATAGAAATATTCTTGGTGACAGATTCATCAGGAAAATGGATACCCCTTCACTTCTTCATGCCTCTGGTGCACTGATGTGCCTCTGTCTCCTTCAATGAAAGGAAAGTCCCACTTATCCAACCTGATTTCCTTTCATGACGTGGTAACTCACTTAGGTGATCAAGGCAAGACTGTTGCTGCAATCTTTTTGGATTCCAGTAAAGATTTCGATACCATCTCTCACAGGATCCTTCTGTAAAATGTCCAGCACAAAGCTGGATAAACACATCATGTGGTGGGTGAACAATTGGCTTATGAGTCAAGCACAGAGGGTAATGGTGAATGGGGTAACATCAGACCGGTGACCTGTCACTAGAAGGGTTCCACGTGGCTCCATCCTGTGCCCTGTTCTCTTCAACATCTTCATAAATGACTTGGACGCAGGACTGGAAGGGATACTGAACAAGTCTGCAGATGACACAAAACTGGGAGGAGCTGTTGACTCCCTGGAAGGCAGGGAGGCCCTGCCAAGAGACCTTGACAGATCAGAGGACTGGGCAATCACCAACCATGTGAAGTTCAACGAGGGCAAGTGCCGGATTCTCCACCTGGGATGGGGAAACCCTAGATGTACATACAAACTGGGGAATGAGATGCTGGAAAGCAATGCCATGGAAAGGGCCCTGGGGGTCCTGGTGGATGGCAAGTTGAATATGAGTCAGCAGTGCCCTGGCAGCCAGGAGGGCCAACCCTGTCCTGGGGGGCACCAGGCAAAGCATCAACAGCCAGTCGAGGGAGGAGATTGTCTCGCTCTGCTCTGCACTGGGGCAGCCTCAACTTGGATTCTTTGTACAGTTGTGGGTGTCACAATATAAGAATATAACGCTATTAAGAGTGTCCAAAGGAGGGCAGTCAAGATGGTGAAGGACCCTGAGGGGAAGCCCTATGAGGAGCAGCTGAGATCACTTGGTCTGTTCAGTCTGAAGAAGAGGAGACTGAGGAGACCTCATTGCACTCTGCAACTTCCTCATGAGGGGCAGAGCAGGGGCAGGCACTGATGTCTTCCCTGTGGTGACCAGTGACAGGACCTGAGGGAATGGCCTGAAGATGGTCAGGAGAGGTTTAGGTTAGTTCTTCACCCCAACGATGGTTGGGCACTGGAACAGGCTCCCCAGTAAAGTGGTCACAACACCAAGTATGACAGAGTTCAAGAAATGTTTGGATGATACTCTTGGGCACATGATGTGACTCTTGGGAATGATCCTATACAGGGCCAGGATTTGGACTCAACGACTCTTGTGGGTCCCTTCTAACTCTGCATATTCTGTGATTCTGTGTGATTCGTATGGGACCTGCTTGGTTAGGTCAAATGTGACTGTTGCTTTACGTGATCAAAGAGAGACTCCTGTGTCAGAGCATGGCTACAAACCACTGGAAATATGAAGATGGGAGACAGCCCTTGTTAATGATTAAAAAGTGGCACCTGTTGTTGTGTCTGAAAATAATCAAGAGGTTGTTGCTTTCGAAAATAATCCAGAGGAAGACCAATCGTAATATGACGGCTGCACTGGCACTTGAGAGAAATGTGACAAGCTCTGTGCTATCTTAGCTCTGTCTACTTATAGAGATGATGTCCCACCACTAACAATCCCTCAACTTTTCTATGTGTCTTGAGTTTACATGGCCAGATTTCAGTAGCAGGGAGGCTACAGAGGAGGTTTCTGTGAGAAGCTGCCAGAAGCTTCCCCCATATTCAGCAGAGTCGATGTCAGCGTGCTCCAGAATGGACCTGCCACTGGCCATAGCTGAGCCAATCAAGAATGATAGTAATGCTTCTGTGATAACATATTTAAGAAGGAGAAAAAAGCTACTGTGCAGATGAAAATTATGACCAGTGATAACATGTGAACACTCTGCAGATACCAAAGTCAGTGGAGAAGGAGAGGGAGGAGGTGCTTCAAACGCCAGAGCTGTGGTTCCTGTGCAGCCCATGATGAAGATCACGGTGAAGCTGTTGTGCCCCTCTAGCCAGTGGAGGACAACAGGGGTGCAGGAATCCACTTACAGCCCATGGAAGAGACCCATGCCAGAGCAGGTGGATGGTCAAAGGATGCTGTGACCCCATGGCAGGCCCATGCTGGAGCAGGTTTTCCTAGTAGGACTTTTGTCCCTGTGAGGTATCCACACTGAAGCAGGCTGTGCCTGAAGGACTGTACCCTGTGGAGAAGTGACCCATGCTGGAGCAGTTCATGAAGAATTGTCTACTGTGAGATTTGTCTCACACTGGAAAAGTTCAGGGAGGATTGTTTCCCATGGGAGGAACTCCACATTGGATCAGGGAAAAGACTCCTCTCTCTGAGCAGTAGCAGAAAACAACCCGTGATGGACTGACCTTAACTCCCAGTCGTCATCTCTCTGCACTGCTGTTAGGAGATAGACCTTGGAAAGGAGGGTGGGGTAGGGAAAGGTGCTTGGTGTTTTTAAGATGTGTTTTACTTTTCTTTGTCCTGTTCTTATTTAGTTAGCATTAAATTAATTAACTCTTCCACTTTGAGTCTGTTTTGTCCACAATGGTACTTGGTGAGTGGCACCTCCCGGTTGTGAGGCACTGGATTATTATACTAATTATTGGCTCAGATCAACTCGAGTGTGCTCGTGTTTGTGTGTGTAGAAAGGGGATAGCCCTGTCTGTGAGGGGCAGCTAAAGCAAATTAAAACAGCAGCACGTGCCCTTCATGTTGTTCGCAACCTACCACCTCGGCATGTGAAAGCTGAACTCGCACGTGACTCTTGGGTAGTGGTCAGTTTTCCTCTCCTTTTCTCTTTATTTACTTCTTCCCTTAATCTCTTTTTTTAATGTTTTAGGTAGCTTGAGACTGGATGGGTTGGTTTGCTAAGTTTTATGGCTTAGCATGTGTTAAGTCAATGATTTGTGGAATGCTTTACTTTTGTTGTTACCTTTCAAACGTTTGGCAAGTTGTCCTATTTCCTAAAATTTACCAGTAAAAGTACCCCCTGAGAAAATGTATGCAGCTTTTCTCCTACATGCTCTCTCTTAAGGTGTTTCAAGAACTGAAGGCTTTTCTAAAAATTTGGTGAGCAAATTTTTGGAGCCTTGTATATTTTTTACAGTAAAATTCCTTGGGTGAGCTCATAGCTTGAGACTTAGGGTCTTACAATGGTCCTTATCTTAATTCGTGAACTCTTTGTTATATTTTCTCTCCTCTGTCCATTTGCAGAGGGGACTGATAGAGAGGCTTTAGCAGGTTCCAGGTGCCCAGCAAGGGTCAACCCACTACAATAAGCCACACTTGCTACTTCAGTAGTTAAATATACAGATAATTGTGATTGACTTTCTTCTTCCTTCTTGTTTGTTTTAGATGATTTAACTATTTGACCTCTTGATGTCATTGTTCATGGGGGAAAAAAAAATAGTTGATTCTCAATACTGCTTTCAATTATGCATTAGAAAATCCATCTTCACGTGGTCGTCAACTTGTAAGACTTACCTGTGCTCTAATCTAACATTTTACAAAGAAATGAAGTCTGACTTTGCACATGGTGCTGCTTTACACTTTCTGCAGGACGACTTATGGTAAAAGACTTAATTAGAGAAGATTTTGCACAGAAACATTTAGTCATGTGATATTGTTTATCTGCTTAGCCATGACTGACTCATTAAAATCTATTTTCTAGAGTTGAAATTTCCTTCCACCTTTAAAAAAATACATATAATCTTACTGTGTTCTACCTTTTTCCTAATCTTGCCTCTTGGTGTAGTAGAATCACATGGTTTAGGCACACTTAGAGGGTAGCTCAGGGAGGGTGAACATTAATGAGATTCACAAATTTATAGATTCTCCTTTTTTAATGTAGGTATCGAAGTAGATAAATAATCCTACAATCAGTGTTTTGTTTTTGTGGTTTTTTTTTTTTTTTTTTTTTTTTTTTTTTTTAGTCTGTACATTTAGAGGCAGGCATAAGCATAATTCTGCTGCTGATACATCTCTGGTTATTACTAGGTTTGCAATTCAATTACCCAAAGAGCCTCAAGTACTATTGATTATTCATGGAATCCTTGGGTTGGTCTGGCTACAAAACTACTCATTAATCCCTTGAGTGCCCCTGGGCAGTCAGTATGCATTTAGCATAGCAAATCTGCTTCAGCTGTAGAATATAACAGGCTTTGGATAGTGAAGTGGCTGGAATGAGATCAGGTCTCCAGCCAGGCCACAGCCACCAGCTGTTGGTACTCTTCAGCATGACTCAGGCTCCCCCTGAAAGTGGTCGTGGCACCAAACCTGCCAGAGTTCAAGAAGCATTTGAAGGATAATCGTAGGCATGACTCTTGGGGGTGGTGCAGGGCTAAGGGTGATCCTTATAGGTCACTTCCAACTCAGCATATTCTCTGATTCTGTAACAATGTTGTTCAAAACCAGATAGCTGTGGGCTTTCTGAAAACAAAGTGCCCAAGGAGTTAAGTTAAGCAAAATCACGTGGCTCATTTGACAGCTGTGCAACTCTGTGAGTAATTAAGAAAATGGCGGAAAAAATCCCTCTCTCATGGCTCATATTTCCAAGAGGCTATCAAGTTAATTTAACAACAGTTTGAAGGTATTTTAATCTATTTTTTGATGCCTAGCACTCATATAGATGCATGTGTCAGAGCAATACAAAATCTGTGATTGCAGTTAATTCATGTCCAAACCAGATTAACCACAACAGTCAGTGTAAAGTCTGCACTTGTCATTTACTGCTTCCAAATGCAATCACACTGCAGTTCGTTGACATGAAAATAAAAATATCTGTTCCTTGCTCTTCTCACCTGGTTCTGTTTTATTAGATGTGCATTCCACAGAAAATTCTTTTATTTCTTCTCCGTATTTACATACTTCTGCACGTGTTGTATTTTCCTGTGTGAGAAGCTGAGGTTTAGATTTTGCATTCTTTATTTTGCAAATGGCAAAGCCCTTGCAGACCAGTGCAGTCCAGTCTGTGTAGTCCACATAGTCTGGTTTTCTACAGAAAAATGCTGAAGATGTATCGTAGGTCAGTAAGCTGATATTAAAGCAGATTGATAGAAATGTCTAGAGAAGCTTGTACAACTCTAACTTCACAATGTTTGACTCAAGTTAATGCTTTCTGTGCATTGTTTCTGAGTGCCCAGGTGAGACATAAAAACAAAGCAAATAAAACTACCAGTGGACTCAGATTTTTTCACTGGGCCTATTTTTTTGCAGGTATGCTTTTGTGTTCACACATGCATTTGTGTTCATCTACACACAGCAGTATAATTTCGTACTGTATATGTATTTAAATATATAGTGGTGAGAAAGAGAGAAATGAAAGAGGAAGAAGGATATGAAGCTGCTGCACTAAAAAACTTTTCTGATCAATATCTTACTGTCATATATCAACTTTTGTATCTTTCTTTAGGATGCTGTCATGGTTTAAGCCCACCTGGAAATTAAACACCACATAGCTGCTCTCTCAACCCTCCTCTCTCCACACCGCAGTGCAATGGGGAGAAGAATCAAAAGTAAAACTTCTAGATTAAGAATAAGAACAGTTTAATAATTGAAAACAAAGTAAAATGCAATAATAGTAGTGAATAATAATACTAATGATAATAAAAAGGGAAGAGAAAAGAACCCCTAACAAATGATGCACAATACAATTTTTCACCACCTGCTGACTCATGCCAGACCCCATTCCTGAACCCAGATCAGACTCACTTCTGGTCTATATACTAGGGAGTATATACACTGTGTTGTGGAGTATCTCTCTGGCCGGTTCAGGTCACTTGTCCCATTCCACTTTTATTTTGCATACCTCATCAGTGGCAGAGCATGAGACAATAAAGAGAAGTTCTTGACTTAGGATAAACATGACTTAGCAGAAACCAAAACATCATTATGCTATCAACATTATTCTCATTTTCAATCCAAAACGCAACACTACAACAGCTACTGAGAAGCAGTTAAAGGATTTACATTTAGAGATATAGAAGAGACTTTGCTTCAGCATGCTTAACTTAGTGTGGGACCTGCTGAGTTCCTGTACTGTACAGGTATGATTTTAATAGTGTGCATCTGGCTAAACACCACAGTTCTGATATGACCAACATATAGTGAAGATGTGATAGAGATTTCTAAAAGCTAATTGAGGATTTGACAATATATGACAAGAGAAATAGTTTTCAAGGGTGAGATTGGTTCTATCAGGACCATGAGGACCTGGCAGGTCAAATAATCAGACAAAATGGCTGAATTAGCAGTGTCTGCTCCTTCTGCCTTTAGCCAGTGTTTCAATTTCCTCTTCTCCCAAGCATTTTATAGCAGTTGTTCTGTTTAGACTATACAAACTGATTCAGAGGAATTTTAACCTGTCTGAGTACCAGGCTCACTGGGTATTTCAATTGTCCAACCCAATTTTTACCTATTGATTATTTCATGTGACAATCTAGGAGTCAATGTTTTGAAATATGGATAAGAATAGTTTTTAGAAGTACTCACCATCTCCTGGCATGCTTTTTGGTGTGGGTTTTTGTTTTTGTTTTTTTTTTTTTTTTGTTTGGTTTGTTTGTTTGTTTGTTAATTTAGAAGAGCTGAATTTCAGTAGCTGTTGGATTTTATTCTCCTACAGGGAATTAAATTTTTAACATCTCAGACAACTGTGGTCAAGTGCACTGTTTTGTGTGTTATTTCTGCAACTGGATATGTAAAATCCAGTAGTGTGTCAAAAATAATCTGTATAAATAGTAAAAAAAAGACCTAGTAGATCTTGCTGGGTGTACATCACTGTACTATAAGTGGTTATTTTAAAGGGTATCTAGGGGACAGAAGAGTGTCTTTCAGCTTGTGTGACTAATGGGAAGTGTAGCTCTACTTTTTAGCTCTGCTCTTCAATCTTGGTGATTTTTTTGCCTCAGGATTGCTCCAAAATAATTTTAAGTGACTTCACTGGTCTCATTGTTGTCACTGCTATAGGCTAGACTGGAAATCAAATATCATCATTTCATTCTTCTGTTTTACCTGCTTTCAAATGAAGGAAAAGACAGCTCTTGCTTCCTGTTAAAACTTAACAGGAGTCATCACAGCACAGTGTAGCTAGTGCTTGTTTAATAACGTTAAGCAGATCTTGAATGTGTAAGAGGATTCTGTACAGTGCATATGGCATACAGTTGTGTTTTTCAGCCTCTGTGTAGATTGCTGTCTTCTTTCAGAGTCAAGATGGAGAAGTGTTTCACTTTTTTAATTTCATGGTTTACATCAAACCCTTGAAGGAGATAAAATACTGACCTTTTCCTGTCTTTATATTTTGAAGAACACAACTCACAAGGCAAAAAAACCTTGTCACATTCCAGCAAAATTGCACTGTCACTGGAAAACAATTGTGAGGAGAATAGCTAAGGCAAGGAAACTTTGACTCTTCCAGTGTGTTACTGTCCAGCAAGATGTATTTGAGAGAACTTTCCTTTGGCTACATTTAAAAGAATAATAATAAAAAAATATTAGTGCTCAGGTCTAATTTTTGAAGCATCATTTGTAAAATTTAACAGTACAATTACCATCCCCTCCATGATGTGCCATATTATACAGTGTTACTTAGTGTTTGCAGTAAAGTCAGCAACCTTGTTTAAACTGTGATATCAGCCCTAAAGTATGGAAATAAAATACTAATATTTCATCCTTCTATGGAAATCAAATACTGGTATTTCATCCTTCCATCCTTCCTTTCCTCTGCCCGTCTCCCCACCTCCCGTCCCCCGCCCTGGTTTTTTTAACCTATCTAATAATTAGAAAAGGGAAAAAAAATGTTTTGAATTAGCTGCAAATCCAGATAACCAATATGGAGTCAAATAGCTGTAGCAATGAAAAAAAGTTTTTTCACCCCTTCAGGGTGACTCATTGTGCCAGAAATACTGAGTTGTGTTAAAACTGACCTAGGACTTGGTTTCTGTAACTCAGGGTGCCTCTCTCGACTATTTCCAGGGGTAGGGATCAACATCTGCTGCACAGGGAATTGTGAAATAGCAGGTATAGCTCTTGAGATGCTGGGGCAAACCTTTCTTTCTCACACAAAAATTAAATTGTTCCTGCATTAAATTCAGGAGCAATTTATGCAGGAGAGGTTAGTGAATGACTAGCAAACTAGACCACGTAAAGCGCTGTAGCTTGACATTTGTGTATGTGAATGTAGAAACTGATAGCTTGTTGTGTTATTTCAGTATAAATAGCAGAGGCAGCTAAAACTATTGTACAGATTTGATTGGTGTGGTGTGAAAGATAAGGTCACCCCTGACAGTGTGGGGTCAGACACTTAGACAGCAAACTGCTGAGAGCTAGAAGTGTAACAAAGCACTGCTGTGATAATACATGAAACTTGTCATTGTCTGAAATTGTTCTGGTGTATACTGAGATTAAGCATGGAGGTTACATGGGAAAAGTAGATTTCAAACACAGCATGGCCCACCTGCTCACAACACCTCTTCAAGAGGAAAAATGGTTTATATTCTGTACCTGAGCCCAACTGGATTCAAGAGGATTTTTATCCTGATACCTGAAAGTCCATCACCTTGAAAGGGACTGATCAGCACAACATGCTGCTGCTCCCATCCATGCTGCTCTCTGGGGATGGGTGACAAAACCTGTCTGTCCTTGGTGGCTCAGTGATGTGGGGCCAGCTGATGCATTTCTGAGGAGCCAGCTTGTTTTGACACAGGATTCAGTGGAGCAGAGAAGATTAACTTCCTGAAAATGAAAAGGACAGAAAAAGAGGAACTGCTTATCAAATATTCACATTTCAGATGGAACTTTACACTCCATGAAAAGATCTTAGATTTCTGTAAGCTCTCCGGAGCGCTCCTGACAATGTGTTATCAGGTCATGTTTGCATGACAGCTTCAGCCCATGCAGGAAACATTAAGTCACATGACTTCTAAGATGGAATCAATCAAGTGAACAGTTCAGATTCTGGAAACTAGTTTCACCTTCATCAGGTCTGATTATCTGTATGTAAGACATACAGTGTGTCAATCCTATTTCAGTCTGACTAAATTTAGTGCCACAATGAGAATTTTAATGAACAAATATTATAATATGTATAAAAGATGGCACTGAGATGATTTCATGAAAGTCCCCATGAAATATGAACTATTATTGAAGGCTTCACTCTACATTTACCTCACATAAAATGTCCATTTAAAAGGCCTTTGTCTTGTTAATCTTTACAAGTTTGTGTAAGACTTTCCATTATCCTTAAGCAATGTTAGAGCTGCAAATGAGGGGATGACAACAACAGTTCAGATTTTTTTATGACACCAAGGTAACAAGACTATGCTAAACACAGAGATCAATATTCCCAGAACTCTTCTTACTGTCACACAATTATTACCTCATAGTCATTGAATGCATTCAGGAAACATGAGCAGACCTCAAGATGAGTTAACTCTCCTGTCCCTGTTGTGAACAGTGAATTCATTTTCACAGAATCACAGAATCACAGAATGGGTAAGGTTTCAGGGACTACTGGAGGTCATCTAGTCCAACCTTTTTGCTCAAGCAGGATCTCCTAGAGCATGTCAACCAGGGTTGTGTCCAAACAGTTTTTGAATATCTCTATAGTCTTTCAAGCTGAGGAATAACTGAAAACAGACATACTATGCCACCTGTTTTCAGTCAAATTTTTTCTCTCAGTTTTGCTTACAAGCTGAGAAAAGTGTCTGGAATCAAATTAGAGGATTGTCAGCTCTTCAGTTAATTTTGTGCACTCTGCTAGCAAAACACCTGTTTTCCAGATAGAATTGTGTAACACTACCTTTTTTTTGAAGGCTGCTATCCCAAAGGAGTTTGAGAAATAGTCTCAGTCCATGTGATGGGCCCTGGGCATAGCAACAGAATAACTCTGGATGTACAATTCCAGGTTTTGAGAAGGCTGCAGTGAGTGGGTTTTAAGCTCTTAGACAAACACTTAACATGACTTTATTCAGTGAAATAATCATTCTGATCTTCCTGGTATTGCAATTGTCATTTCAAATGTGTAGATATTCTTGAGATCAGCTTTAACCATGATTGCAATAATGTCTTTATCTGTTGTAGCAGCCACTAAGTAGAATATTGTATGGTACATCTCTCTGGTTTAGGAAACTAAACTTAATATCAATGCTCATCCTGCTGTGTAACAGTTATTCTTCCCATTAAAAAGAAACATCAGCCTCCTATGGTTCTGATGGACTATCAAATTACATTCAACTCTCCCATATGAATACAAAGGTTTGTAAGTTCCCTCACTTTCATATACTCTGTGTTGAAAAATAAGGGACTACAAAAAGGGGGAAGAGGTAATTTAAAATACTTGAGATGTTCAAACATCTGAAGAGGAACAGATACTTTAAAATACCTTTGTATGCTTTTTAATATCTATTTGTGAAATGCTGGATTTCATTTTGAAGTTGATTTTTCCTAATTCATGTCTAATCTTTAATTTTTTTTTTTAAAGTTTTTTTTTTTTTGTTTTGGTTTTTTTTTTTTATTTGCAGTTATATTGTTCAAAAACACTGTGGAAAAAAAAAGTCACTATTCAAAGGTACAAGCCTTCTTTAAAGACATGTTCTTTTATGTTCTGCAACATGCCAGGCATTGTGTTTTATCAACATAGTCAGCTTATTAATTTCTGATGATTAAAGAAGTACTGTCAGGTGAATATTGTTTAAACAACCCTTTTACTTTTTGAAAGTGTGCTTGAAACCAGAATCAGGCACCACACCTTTTATGTGTGACAGAAAAATAAAGCAATTTTGAGGCAAGGCATTATGCCAACATATACATAACTATCTTTTCAGTATTGCAGTGAATGGTGACTCAAATATCCTTCTTCCCTTGCTCAAATATATTATTTGCATGCTGAAAAGGTTGTCTTAAATCGAAAGTTTAAATAGCTGCATGTGATTTTGAGACCAAGAAGGCTTTCGCTTTGAAATAATGTTTTTATACATTCCTCGTTCCTTTCCTTACTCCATGATTTTTTTTTTTTTTTAAATGAAAATGAAAATAGATGTTGCTTTTTAAGGTAAACTTAAAATGGCCTTGAGAAATGAAGTAATTTAAATACTTCCTCTCCAGCTATATTTTCCTGGGTGTGAGGCTAATAGTCATTGGGATCACATTGTAGAGTGGCTAACAGAACAGATGCAAATTAAAAAAAAAAAACAACCAACAAAGCAAAACCCCCAAAACCCCCCAAAATTACAAAACAACTCTCTTAAGTGCCACTCTCCAAGACCCCCCAAAATAAAACAACAACAAAAAACCCCCAACCAATCAATCAGAACCAGCCAACCAACAAAAAAACCCAAACAAAACCCCCCAAAATCTCCAATGAACCAACAAAAAAAACCCCAAACAAATCAACCAAGCAAACAAACAAACAAAAAAACAACATCAAAAACCAAACAAAAAACCTCCCAGCCCCCCAAACAAACAAAGAAGAAACAGGATTAGTCTTTGGGAAGACAGGAACATCTTTTTGCATCTTGGAATTACAGTTCAAGTTAATGATAGCTATTGGTATTATAATTAAGACTAAGTGATGAATTTGTTGGGTTAATTGCAGGAAATCTGCACACCAGTTGTGTTTGATGCAGCTGCAATCTTACATTTAAAATTTATCTTTGTCATGGTGTTCTTGTCAGAAAAAAATGCAATCAACATATTTTTTTCTTTTTCCTTGAATCATATTACTCCTGATGTAAAGCTCATAGAGGATTTTTCTCCATCAAAAAGTGCTTTCAACCAACACTGAATCTCTAAGGAAGGATTACATAAACCATGTCATATTTTTTTCCTTAAAGTGCCGAATACATATTTTTTATCCCAATAACAGCCATTAATAGGAAGTTTAAAGATTACTTCCCTTTTTATTAGTATCTTTCTTTATTTTCATTTGAGGCTTCTTATGTCCTGTAACAGTATAAAATTAACCCCAGTGCCCAAATTATCCCTGAAGAATATACTCTATAAGCAGGAAAAAGAAAACAGACTTCTCTGACTTACTGTTTCCTAACACCTTTACTCACTTTTGTCCCATCTTTTTTGGTTTTAACCTAGTGTCCATTTGGGCAGCCTTACTTCTCATTAAGTGGAAACCAGCATTTTCATTTGCTTGTTTCTTAAAATATTCAAACACTTTATACCATATAGGCCATCAGCAATCTAACAATACTGAGTTTTACATGAATCACAGAATTTTAGAATTATTTGGGTTAGAAGGGACTTTAGTCTAACCTCACTGCTGTGATCAGGGACATCTTTCACCAGGTCAGGTTGCTGAAAGCCCTGTTCAACCTCACCATGAACTACAACCTGTCTATGAACTACAACTCACCTTCAGTGGTGGGTCTTCCACAACTTCTCTCAGTGACCTGTTTCAGTGTCTAACCACCCTCTTCCTCAAAAGCTGTCTAAATCTATCAATACCCTTTCTGCTATCACTATAGGACCTGGTAAAAAGTCTGGTTTTGTCTTTCTTATAAGCCCCCTTTATAGACTGAAAAAGTACAATATGGTCTCCACAGAGCACAGGCCCACTCCTTAAGCCTGTCAAAGTCCTTCTGGATGGTCCCTTCCCCCAAGCGAATCAACTGCACCACTCAGCTTGGTGTAGTCTGTAAACTGCTGAGGGTACAGTCAATCCCAGTTGTTATGCCATTTATGAAGATCACAAATAGTATTGTATCCTTGAGGAACATTATGAGGATCACTACTTGTTTTTGGTTTCCACTTGGGCTTTGAGGCACTGATTGCAACTTTTTGGTCATGGCCATCCAGCCAGTTTTTATCCAACAGTCAATCCATTAAACCCATATTTCTGCAGTTTAGAAAGAAGAATGTTGTGGGGACCACAAATAAATTTAGAATATGAATAACCTGGGCACTATACATTTTAGTAGATCAAGGAGTTATTAGAACATTCCCATTACAAACTCCTGATCATCTTTTTGCTTAATTGATTTTGCAGTATTGAATAAGTTACAGTGACACCGCTACTCTTGTAATGATAGAGAGTTAACATGTACAGATACTAATTCAATATAAAATTTGGTGAAATAAATGAAGACAAATTCCTAACCTCTTACTTTCTTAGGACATAAAAATACAATCTTATGTGTGAGCTCCACTCAGACTTAAATTATAAACTGTCTTTTTGTTGTTGGAAAGTGTGATTGTGTGTTGTTGATTATACAAATTCTTTAAAAGGGAACTCATCCAAGTATGCCAACCCCACTTGGAAAACTATTGCACGGAATTAGTTGGAAGTATTTGGGTAAGCAAGAAAAGCGTGTTTTGGTTTTCAAGATTGAATTTCAGTTGTGTGTTGGGTGCAGCCCGCTTGTGCTGCTTGAACCATATGGTGATTCAGTATCTGGATTGGTTTGTAACCACCTGCAACTTTTTACTTTTCCAACTCACTGTCTATTTCATTGACTAGTACTAGATGAATCTGTCTTCTTGCAGTGTCCATATCTTAATAACAGAAGACTTCTTCCCGAACACCAGTAGTACAGTATAGGAAACAAAATTCCCTGTAGTACATGGAACAAAATTTCTATGTTATACTTGGTGGCTTTTTTCTCTCTCTTTTCTTTTTTCTTTCCCCAAACACAGAATTTAATTTGTTTAACATTTTCCTATTCTAAATAACTTACAAAATCTTATTTCTGTTTAGGAAACAAATAATATTTCTAACTCTCAGGAGACTACAAGCATAAGGCATTTTTTCCCCAAAATAAACCATTGTCTTTTTCTCATTAGTTGCTCTTAGCTTCCACCATGAAATACTCTTGATGGTCTAAGTGCCTTGCAATTTGACTGGGTTTTTGTGCATATGGGGCGGAATTAATCTATGGTTTAACTTCACAAACTTTAAAGGAGATCTACCAGGCATAATTTTGATGCATAATATTTTTTCTTTCCAAGGCACTGCATTCATTTACTCAACAAGGAAAAGTGTTCATAAAGGAATAAAGTATATATTTTCTGTGTTAATATAGATATATTCTGTCACTTCTAACAAAAGCTATTCATTTACAAGTAAAGACTCAACGTGGTCTTTTCATTCTGTATCAACTTAGCATTTTTATGATAGAAGGGCTACTTAGGATGAATTAAGTTGCTTTATTTTGAGGTAATAGCAGAATGAATGAAGGAAAAGTGACATTTATTGTAAAACAATGGAAATTATACAGCATCTTGTACTGACTTATAATCTGGAATATAAAATTGAAATTCTGGTGAGATTAGTTAGATACACTACAGTTTATTAAAATAAAATAGAATGAAGCTGTGTGAGGCTAGTAAGAGTTTATGCATTCTGGGGGGCAGAATATACATGTCTTAAAAACCTGAAAAATTCTCTCAAAATAGTCAAGCATATCTCCACATACGTCTTGGACACAGTTATCTATCTGGAATGGCACTGTGATTACAGGCAGTTATGAAATTGTATTTGTAACTTCTGGATTGATCAAAGGAATAAATTGTTTATCCATCCTGTCCAAAGACAAATGAAACTTTTCTCCTTGATCTCATATAAATTCTCTGTCAAATAATATTATTATTTCACTGACTCTTTATTGTTTACCTCATTAGAAGGAAAATTTAAGGATGTTAGGCTGTTTCTAACAGAAGAAACCTGCTGAGTGGGAAGAAATACTGTAAAGAAAAATTGCATTTTAGGTGAGTGAAAATAGATATATCTGTGTTTCTCTAGTGAGGAAAATGAACAGTTAAATAATCCCTCTGAGTCTTTCACTCCCTTTAACATCTCTTTAGATTTTTTTCCACAAGAGAATGGTTTGTCCTTGGATAAAAGTTGCTAAGAAGGCAGTTGCTAAATCAAAGTGGCTAAGCCAGGTTCTGCACTAAGGACACAGTCTACAATGTGCTGCCTCACTGCAGGGGAACTGCAAAGAAGAGATTGCAGCCCAGTGACCTGTCACTCCCTCCTCTCACTGGTAACAGGGGTGTATGAGGGAGAGCCAAGGAAGTAATATTTTTCTCTCTGATGCTGTCTGTCTTAGGGAGAAGGAAACAGAGCCTTCAAGTTGCTCCCCAGCAGGTTGCTCCCCACCAAAATCACACTTTTTGAGTTTATAGAGAAGTACACACAGAGTCCTCACTATTTACAGCAGGCATCACAGCCTCTGCTCTCAATGTCTAAAGGAGAGAAGCTTTAATTTACAAGGGAGTACAAGAGGTCAAATATGTTTCACACTCACATTTTCTTTCACAATCTCCTTCTCCTGTTTTGGACAGAGTTGTGATGACTGGACTATTTTGTTGACTTCAAATTCTGAATTACTTGTTGAGGGAAAATGTAATTTATGGATAATCAGACCCATCTCTACACAGGCAACTTGAGTTGTTACAACCAGAACTGTCGGGGTTGGGTCTATAGCTCATCCAATTAAGAAATATCCTCGTATGTAGTCTGACCTCAAATTCATTGTGTTTATAGCTATACTGCACCTGAGATGTTTGACACAAGAAGGGATATGAGACATTTTAAATACCAATTATCCCTTCTTATGTTTTTGACTAGCAAAATATTAACAATAATCAACTACTTATGAAGAAAAAACCTGAGGTTTGGTTGCATTCAAAGGTAATAGTAGACATTTTGTCTACATGCTTGATTTGCTTTCCATACTTCTAAAACTTTTATTTTTCCTTTCTGCTCATCATTTTTCAGAAGAGCTCTGTGACTTCATACATTTGCTGGTGGTTTTGCTAACTATGTCCGTACATTTCTTTACACCTTAAAAGACTGTAAATGTAATCCAATGCCAGGCTGTCAGAGGAAGCTGTGGATGTGGGATACTGCAAATCAGAGGTGTGGTAGGAAAGATGAGTATGTGCAAGAGATAACTGTACTTGATTAGCTAGATTTAAATAGTGTTGAAAGAATTTGCCAGGTGAAAATAAAAATTGTCAGTTCAGTTTAATTTCATGGTGAATCAAACAAGGAAATTAGATTCTGCTACTCTGTCAGTTTGACATCTACAGCAAGTGACAATTAGAGATGATGAGAGAACTTAAATTTATTCCAAAAGTCTTGGTTTATTTTTTTTTCCCGTTGGGCATGTAACTTTTATTTACCTTTTCTATGCAGAAATATAAGTCAATATTATTTGATTAACAATTTGTGGATTTCAGGAATTCATTGTTTTGTAAAATTCATTTTGATAGAGTACTGTAGTCAGATTTAGAGACAACTTAGCAATTTTTGAAGTCTACATTCCATTGAAATAAATTCTTTGGATGATATCACATACAGCACTAACACTCTACATAGAATAAAAGTCATAACACCTCAAACAAAAAAATATTACAGTTTAATGAGGTAAAGATAAATGCAATAGGGAAAAAGCTCCTTTTGCTATACTCAGTTGCTCAGTTCAGTCCTCATTTTCTTCATTACCCTTGAAAGACAAAATTAAGTAACAAATCAAAACACAAACACATTCTTTAAAAGCAATTTCAAAGTCCAAATTCCAATTAAGTAAACTTCACAGTTAAATTAGGGTTCAAAGAGCATGAAAAATCAAGCAGAACTGAGTCATGAAAACATCGTAGAGGAAGTTGCATTCGCTTCCCAGCATAAGCAGTGAAGTTTGTGTCCAGGAGGGCAGGGCATAGATTTTGAAGCAATATAGAAATAACATGAGGAAATTATTTCCCACCTTATTTTTCTACTTCAGATAGAAATGCATTGTTGTCTGGCAACTGCAAGGAAGTCATCAAACCAACATAGAAAAATGGAGAAAAAAATCATTATGACACATTCTAGAGGAAAAAAACCACATCTCAGATCCTGCAGTAACCTGCTTTACTTTGAAAGTAATAAGCTATGAAGAAAAGATATGTATTCTCGCTGTAGTTCTCCATTTGTTAAAATAAGAAAATATTTATTTTATTTCATCCTTTGCCTTTGTCTATAGCTCTTTTAAGATCTTAAGGGTAGGAATAAAGCACCTCTACCTACCACTAGGTGGGAATCAAACAATATGCATCTAAGTAAGCCTGGGAGCTTTGCTTTGGCTCTCATTGTGTTCTGTTTTTCAGAAGAGGGTCTCAGACTGCCAGTTTCATATGCAGTTAGTTTTAGCCTGTTACACAATGTTGCTCAAATACTCATATGGCCTTGCAGTTCTCTGTGATTCTTTCATAGTTCATTTGTTTCTGAAGAAAAGGAGATGTGCATAACTCATCTCCTACTGGACTGTCTCCTACTGGCTTCGCTCTCACTCTCAAATGCAAACTCCTGATCAGGAAGTCGCATGACAGCTCTTAAACTGGCACTTATCAGTTATGTACTTCAAACCTGATGTCTGGAAGTTGTCAAAAACTGAAATAGTTAATGGCTTAAACTTTCTAAGATCACCCAAAGTCTTTTGTCCACTGTAGCAGACTGAAAAGAAACAGCTGCTCACCCAGGAAAGCCTACCCCTCCCTAAATACGCCTACTGAGAAAGGACCTTCAGATCACTTAAGTGGGTGCCATTGTCCAGCTATTCCAGGTACAGAAGGATGTGCATACCTGAATCTACAAACTAGACTTCCAGATAAGGGAAAAGGCTGATAAGAGGCAAATCCTGTGAGGTGGAATAATCCTTATCATGCCAATGTTCTCCCTTACATGATGACTCTGCTGTAAAAATCCCTTGAAGATTTTTCACATTTGGCCTTGTCTACTCATCTCAAATGTTGGAGCCATCAGGATGGACCATGATTGATGCTGAGTCTTAGGAAGTGTCAGAGACTCCTGATATGTCCCAGGGGCATATCTGGTGACACTATCCATTGTAAAATTCCCCACCCCAGAGGATGTACAAGGCATTCCCACCTGAGCTTGAAGCGTATAACATCTCATGAGATCTTTGAGTTTTGGCTGGGGCCTTCCCACAGCCCCAGGAAATCAAGACAATCACTTCAATCAACAGACACTACGTATAAAATTTCATTGATGGGTCCAGTGGGTGGCCACTATATGTATCTTTCCACCTTCTTTTTCTTGCTTTCTTTCCCTTTTCCTTAGGTGTTATTTTCATGCATTATTATTGTTGTATTTCTATAAATTATAACACCCAAAACAGCAACATACCTTTTTACCTTTGAAATAATACTGTTCTGAAATCAATCCTCCCTATATATGTTTACAAACACAAAAAATTCAGTGTCATTTCACTCCAGTTTGCCCCAAAAGATTTATTAACAAGAACCTGGGTATCCTCCCCTTCTGGGATGAATCATAACAGGAGGGAACTGCCCAGGATAAGTATCCCTGAATGATATGTTGAGGGTTTTTTCCTACTTCCTTTAAAAATGTCTTAAAAGTGGAATTGGAAGATACAGCACTGAAAAAGAAATTATTTATTTAACTGCAGTATAATATTTCATACAAGTGTCTGAAGGGGGCCTACAGGGAAGCTGAAGAGGGACTCTCCATCAGTACTGATGGGACAAGGAGTAATGGGTGCAAACTGAAAGTGGGGAAATTTAGATTAGATATTAGAAAGAAATTCTTTGCTGTGAGGGTTGCCCAGGGAGGATGTGGATGTCTCAACCCTGACAGTGTTCAAAGCCATGTTGGATAAAGCCTTGAGCAACCTGGGAGGTGTCCCTGCCCACAGCAGATGGGGTTAGGACTAGATGATCTTTAAGGTCCCTTCCAACCCTTTAATCTTCTATGATTCTATAAAGCACCCTAGAAGGTTCAATGAAATAAACACAGGTTGGTTTCTCTTTCACATCCACTGAGGTACTATTTGCATCCTCTATGTCTGATGTTACCAATTTTTCACAGCTCTTCACTGTAGGGTACCCTAGAGTTTGTATTAGTACAGGAATCTATATACTTCTTGGATGATTTCTTGTTTGTTTTTGTCTTTTAAATTTCCCAACAATTTTTCAGAAATTTTGGGGTTAGAAAACAGGACAAGATATAAAGAAAATTTGGGAAAAAACTTTTGCATCATCAAAAAAGCCTTTCTTTGGCAATTTTTGTTTGTGTGGAATGCTTCAATTTGCACTGCATATGGTTTGACAGGGAAAAGCACAGGCAAAGGGAAATCTTTAGGAAACATATGAAGCACATGTCTTCACAGTGAGGCAGTGTTCTCCTCAGTTTTGTTTCAGAGGAGTTCATATATGACTATGAACTGTTCTTGAGATGCTCCGAAGTTGGAGCCCTGTTTGCAAAAATATGGCTTGTTTGTTGAAATGACTCTCATTCATAAGATCTTTAGAAATTAAACTAAACTAAAATGCCACAGTAAAAATTCAGCTAATACGTTGCTTTTCTTTTTAACATATTTTTTGATTTTTTTAATTGGAAAATATATGCTTTTAACAATAACTTCCCTTTCTCCCAGTCTGGCATAATTAGTCTTGGAAATAAGACATGGTTCTGAATATTTCTGAAGAAATAGAGTTAATGAAAATATTGTTAGCTTTTTACATCAAAATCAAGTAGGCAACTCTAATCTTTACCCAGAAACCAAGTTTGCAGTGTTTTATGTTTGGGTTTTTTGTTTGTTTGTTTGTTTACAGTAAACTTTTAAAATCACACACAAATTTCTGAAATCCTCATAGAACTTTGTGGTTGCTACTACACAATCTAGATATCTTTCAAGGAAAAGCTAAACCAATAGCTCAGCTTCATGTGCTCAGCAAACCTTCTTCAGCTGTTAACGCAGATGCAAACCTCAAAATATCACATGTTCTTGAAACAACCTCAAGGTATGTGTTTTACAGAGACTTTCAGTCCAGAGTAACAAACTAAATTTTGTCTAGAATAAATTCTTCAATGACTTGCAGTGGACATAGTGTCCTCAACATCAACAGCTGCGATGTAATAATTGCTCCTAGTGGTCCAAATGATAGTAATTTAGGCATAGCTGATTGTAGTAACTGAGATACATTTTGTAAGCTCTATTAAAATGCTAAAAAACCTTAATGAAAGAGTTACAAGCCAGAGGTAGGCTTGAATTCCATGTCCATCTCTGGATGTCAGATACAAGACAACAAGTAGATGCAATTAAATTTTTGCTCTAATAACATTTACAGTTTAGTTTAAATATTGGATTCTCAACCAATAAAAACCTGTCTTCAAAACTGCATCACATATTCTTTAAGACAGTTGCAACTAAATTTCCTTGTTCTGTGCAGAAAGTTCAGCAAATTTTCTTTTATGTGTAAAGAAAAAGTCTTGCAGAGGAGCCTAGTATGAATACTAGACTTGATATCTGCCTATGATTGATTAGGTAGTGTGAAAATAATATGCCAGGGTTGATGCCATATTATATGTTGTGTTTGGATAAAACCTGAAATTGTTGGGTGTGAAACTGCTTTATACTTGGTTCATTAAACTGTTTAAAGCCAAGGAGTTTTATCAGTAGAAAAAAATGATTCGTTGAGACTGACATTCCTTGCTGAAAGCATGTGTTTGCCAGTTTGCTGAAGAACTGCCTGGGTTTCCATCAGATTGCCTGGGCTTATACAGAGTGGAAGACTGCATTCCTGAAACTTTAACTCTGGCATTCCAGTGGGACCTGATCCTCTTGAAATGAGGGACAAGGCCAGACCTGGCTAACAGAGATATCACCACTCCTGAGAGAGCTGCTGGGGAGATGGGCAGTATTGGCATCTCCAGCTGCTTTTCACTAAACCAGCCCAAACCCTGTTCATACAGGTCCCTCCAGAGAAGAGGAGGATAAGTGCATGCACCATATGAACAGCCTTATTAACATAAAAGCCCAGTGGGATTTTGCCATTATATGTAATTTCAAAAAAGTAGGGTTAGATAAAATTACCCTTTACAGAAATTACAAGTATTTCTGCTTGCATAGTATATAATTTTATTTCAGTGAAATTCACATTTAAAACTCATTAAAAACCCTAAATTTTCTTCAAAGATGAAAATAAAATGGGAAATTTGGCTTTTCACTAATTCAAGTACTAATATAAAAGAGAGCTATCTGTGTAAGTATTCACGCACATGGATGTGTATATAACCATATTCTGGCATTTCATGGGATATTAGCAACCAAAACAAAAAAACAATGAAGCCTTAGTAGAATCTAATTTGTGGATGTTATATGATTTCATTAATAAATGGAATAACAAATGCAAGAGCCAGGTTATTGTTACAATGCATTTTGGAAATGAAAACAGGAACATGAAAAGCAACTGGAATAAGGAGTCACAGGACAGCAACAGCCCTGAGGAAAGACAGCAGTGAAAAGCTGAGATTTAGGAGAAGTGTTCCTGAAGCTCGAAGCAGACATTTCTCATTTCTCTCCTGTTTAATGGAAATGTAATTATTTACATTATTACTATGCCAATTTAATTTTCTAATGGCAACTACTTATCACAAATTTTAGCTCAAGATAAAAAAATTTTCTCATTAACATTTAAAACTGGCTGATATATGTAACTTTTTTTTTATATAATTTGGACCGTAGAAGACTTTCTTCATAGAAATAGGCTTATATGGATTTCTTTTTTTTCTTTCTAATAAACATATGGGCAACTGGTCAGGTAACATTTTCATAAACACTTGCCTCTCCTTTTTGACCAAATGCTGGAATAAATGGGGTCAATATCTATTAAATTCTTGAGCTAATTTGAATAAATTTAAATGAGCAACTAATTTAAATAAGTGACAGGACTTCAGGGCCAGGTATCTCTAATAATCTTCTCATGTCTTAGGATACCAAGCACCTCATGTTCGAGAAATTTAGAAAGACTTGCAAACAATCATTCTAAGGCACTTATATACAAAATTCAATTGCTTCAGTAAAAAACCCACACAAAACTATCTTTGCCACTTTAAAAATAAAGTATAATACTGATAATCAACTTGATAGAAGAATACATTAGAGTAAACAGTTTTTCAGAAATATAGAATCTCCACTTGTGTCTTTTATTTTACTGAGAAGGCTAATTGATATTCAATTATATAGTCAGATCATATATAAACCCAGTGAATACTTTAAGATGGGCTGTTTCTTGGGAATGATAATAAAGAACATACTGACTTTGTTCTTTAAAACAAGCAACCTCCCTTCCACCCCCAAATCCATCTCCATTTGGACAGCTCACTTCCATTAAGTATGCTGTTTGGATTGTGCACAAATGTGACTCACTGTACACTTGCATTTACGCTTAACATTAAAGGAAGTTTAGTTAAATGTTTCTGAGACAGAAGATTTTCTGTACATGTCACCATGTTCTTGAGAGGTGTGTTCAAAATGCTAATTTGAAAAAAAAAAAAGAAAATACTAGAAAGGTGTGATGTTTAACGTAATCTGGTTGATAAAACAAGGAAGTTATTTGATTTCTATGGCATTGTTATTTAAATATATATTTTGGTGAAGTTAAGGAGAAGAGGAATTAGCACTTTTTTATACTGAAATGTAAATACTTGTTTTAATAATTTTGTTATAGCGAGTGCTTACATGTTTATGTCAGAATACAATTGTCATTACTTAGTATTTAGGCACAATTGGAAACACTGCAATTCAATGAAGCATACATAAAACAATCTTCCAAAATATTAATTATCAACTTGAAAACTATCTCAGCTGCAACAATGCTGTGGTTCATTACCTGTATATACACTCTCCTCAGCGTACTAATGGCTACACGCAGATATTTCAAACAACTTCATAAACAGAAGAGCACAGACAGTCAGGCAGTGATTATTTTTTTCAAGACCATGTGATGTCCCGTAATTCTTCAATGGTGCCAAAGTGAACACATTCTTTGTCTGGTTCAGCAAAATGACCATGGGAAGTATCAGAGCTGTATCTCCTTAGTGAGCTCTGCAGGGATTTAAGTCACCTTGAAAAACAAGCTATGGACAAGAGACTTGCCTGTGAAAATGCTTTGTTAGAAAGAAAAGTTATTTTCTCTTAAGGGTATAGCACTTCTTCTAATACGCACATGGAACAACATGGCTGCACTCCAAACAAGTTGTGACGGTTTATTGGTTCATCTCAAAAAATAATTTCATGCAGATCTACCCAGACAGCCAGAGAGATCAAGCAGATTGAAAGAAATTGCTAGAGAAGGAAGAGAGATGTTCAGGCATTTGTGGCTTTCCTCTGCATTGTCCTCCTTAAAATGTTTCTCTTCATCGGGATAACATTGGTGAATATTCAATTCATAGTTTGATTCATTAATATCTAATTTAAACCTGATCCTTGGTTTTAGCTGTCCAAGGGTACTACATGCACATGGAAGCAGAATAAATATCTACAGGTGTCATCAGTTGTTTTGGAGCTGACCCTCAGCCACCATGAGAGAGATTTATGAAATCATTAACTCTATACCTCCGCCTTCCTTTCTGCAGTGTGTTCTGTTGTTTCTTTTTCTAAGTACAATCACACAGGTATATATCTAGTGGTTGTCTGATTTGTGTTTTTATATTGTATATCACACATCATCTCCATAAAAGTCTGTCATGAGTTTCTCTGATTAGGTTTCTTGATAAGAGGAAGAGTGGCTTCTGTTAGAAGCTGCTAGAAGTTTTCCCCTATCCTATGGAGCTAATGATAGTCAGCTCCAAGGAAAATTTCCTGCTTTTGAATCATTGGTGGTGCCCCTACTTGAGAATATTTAAGAACGGAGGACTTGTTGCACAGTTGAAAAAAAAACCTTGCAGCCATGGATTAACAATGCAGACATCAAGGTCAGTGCAGAAGTAGGAGGAGAAGGAGAAGGAGGGACCTCACAGGAGCAGGGAAAGGACTCAAAGCTATGATTCCCTGACAACTGTGGTGAGGACCATGGTGATACAAGTTGTCCCCTCGAAGCCCATGGGGTCCATCGGGGTGCAAAGACCCCCGTGCTGGAGTGGGGGGATGCATGAAGGAGGCTGTTACCTCATGGGAAGCCCCAAGATGGAGTGGAGTCCTGCAAGAGATTTGTGGCCAGGGCCCATGGAGAGAGAAACCCACGCTAAGCAGGTACAGCCAACTTATCTATAAGAGACTGCACCCCATGGAATGACTCATGAGAGAGCAGAGGATCTCTCTCATGGGAGGGACCCCACGGAAAGCAGGGGAAGGACTCAGAGCTATGATTCCCCTGTGACTGTGCTGACAACTGTGGTGAGGGAAGCTGTCCCCTTTGCAACCCACAGGAAAGACCGCTGAGACAGCATATTAGGAAGAAATGCTGCTTAAGTCTTGGACTTACATCTGCAAATGGCTGACGCAACAACTGACGAAAAACCTTCCATTCCCTGCCCCCTGCACCATAGAGGGGAGGAAGGAGAGCATGAAAGACAAAAGGGGGTGATTAGAAAAGTATTTCTGAACTGGTTTTATTTTTTTATTTCTAGTTCTTAGTTTGTTAGTAATAAACTTAAGAATTATTCTGAGTTTGCTTTGCCCATGGTAATTAATAAAAGCTTCTCTCCTGGCTGTTATCTCTAACTGTAAATTCCTACCTAGCTGGATTTTTTTCCTTTTCCTCTGAAAGACGAAGGTGGCGGGGGGAAAGGCCTTGAAGCAGTTCTGTTGGACATCAGGCATTCAGCTAGGGTTCAAACCACCACAACATCTCTTTCTGAAGATTCACTAAAATAAATGGTGAGACTTCTCTGTACTTGAGTTAATCAATGAATTCTCTTCAGAAGTAAAATAATTGTATTTCAGTGATCTTCAGGTAATGGAAACCATTGTATTCCTAGATGGCAGTAGTCTACAAGCCTAATTCTTATTCAGTTGATCCTTGGTAGATGCATTTAGTGTAGGAACAAGTTTAGTAATTCAAATGAATCTTCCTTCTTCTCTTTTAAGAAATCACAAAAAGGCATTTTCTATCAATACTTTTGTATTTTCTTATTCATGACAACCGAATGGATGGTAGGTAACTTGCAGAATGCATGTCCTGCCTGTGATGACAGAAAAAACATGGTACTATTTAGAAAAATGATTTGTTTTGTGGGCTAAATTTGATGTATTAACACTTATTTTCTAAAAATTTGCTTTATTTTCTAGACAGGTTTTTGACTTCCTTTGTTGTTGTTATTGTGAGCTTTTTGCTTTTTATCCTTTCTAGACTGAATAGATTAAAAGAAAAATAAAAGAAATGCTATGCAAAGTTCACATAAACAAAAAAAAAAAAGGATGAAAATTAAAGATATTTCAAAGTGATCATGTCACTCAGAAAGACTTTTGAGAAGCACAAAATTATTTTTCTAATTGTTCTGCAAGAAATGCAGAGAATAAACTTATGTCATTTTTACTTCAAATGATGAGCTGGCGTTATGAAAGAGTGAGAAACAGAGCATCATTTTGTGTGAGTCATAATCACAGCACAATGTTATTTATTGATTTATTCACTAAATTAAAAGCAATTTCAGAGCCTGAGCACAGAAAGTTCAGAGTGCTTTTAACTCTGATTTATATCTTATGGAAAGCAGAAAAAGGTGAGGGGAGAGCAGACCTTTGAAATACAGAATGTTAACTAAGTAGATAAAAGATTAAGGGACATTTTTTATATGATTGTGCTGTTTCAAATCATGCAGTGTGCAGCTACTGCAAACTTCACATACAGTCCCCGAGATATTGGAGATTATAGGAAAGTTACTCTTAAATTTAACGAAATATCAATATTGCATTATCAACCTTCTGATAAATATTTCAGAACTGCCTAGCAGTTCTGGTTTTATCTGTGTGGTCATCAGTGAATATACATCTTCCTGTCCTTCCTACCAGACTTATTTTCCTGAATAAATGCCTTGGACTGTCATAATTAATGAATGAAGTTCTGGCCTGTGGCTGTTGGTTGTAGGTTTTTTTGTCACTGCCATGTTAATACAAAGTGGTAGTGCTTTGGGTTTGGTTTTGACAAGGTGTCAGAGGGGTGTAGGCTATGTACCCAAGTCTGTTTTCTCTTTGATTTAAGTGTAAATTCTACCCTATGGATAAATAGCACATGAAGAATAAATTTATAATGGTTTTCATTATGTTGAGCATTTTTATTCTTTTGAGAGATGAAGGTTTGGTCCATTTTTCCAAGTTCAGTTAATGTTTTTTAATTTCGTTTTTCTAAATACTTTTTCAAATGTTCCAGCAAATGGCCTTGATCATGACAAGGATGAACGCTATCAGACACAGATTTTGTAACTCAGTTACAACTACATTATTGTTATCTTTGTTGTTATTATTAAAAAAAAAATAAAAATGGAGTTTTTCTAACATATATCCAGAATTTTGGTTTACAGAAATCTTAAACATTACAGACCTATTCCCAAAAACCTAAATTCCAGCCCTCCTATTGTCTTCAACTCAAATTCTGCTCTTTTAAGAAAGTCACAATATACCATTAGAATGGAATTAGCAGTAAAGGAAAAAGTGGTTAGCTATGCATAATGCTGAGTAGAAAAACTGCACAGTACTATTCACATGAAAATTTTGCATTATCATTAGTCTTCCACTATGAAAGACAAAATCATTGTAGTGTAACATTTGGACAGGTACAGTCTTGGTTTCTCTGAGAACAAATAATTCAATACCAATGTTTACATAGCAGGACGATACTGTTTGCCATTGTACCAGTCCTGCTCTTTTCAAATCTATGTATTGCATCAAAAGTATTTATTTGTAATATTTTACTGAACATTATGAGGGTTTAAATCTGTTTCATAAACAGATGTCATTTTGTCTCTATGACAGTAAGGCATCCTATGACACTTTTTGTTCACCATCTATAAATAACAAAGTCCCTGTTTGCTTGCCTAGGATTAAGTTTTGATGAGTGCAATCAAAAATTGAGTCTATTCTGTACAACACTTGCATATTCTGGTTTTTGTTACAGTAAGTGAAATCTTGAATAACAGAAAAAAATTAATGACAGCAGTAAGAATGAATATATAGAGTATGGAGAGCATTGTTTCATCAAGAGTTCTGGATATATGCTGGCATATAATGCAACAAGAAAGGTATCATGATTATTTCTATCAATTCAGTAGTGCTTTCTTAATTTACCTAGATTTTCTGACTTCACTTGCAAATCCTTATCTGAAATTGTGGTCAGTACTTGTTGCTTTAGCTTGTTACCCAGAAAAGTCACAAAAATATGGAGTAAATGTTTCCATCAGTTAGTGTGCCTACTGAAAATATTTTTACATGCAGAACTGGGCATTTTGTCTGTTATCCAAATCTTAACATCTGCTTTCAGTGTTATAAAACAATTATGATTTGCCCAATGGCCTATTGTGAAATGGCTTTTTTCCCCTGGCCACATCATATACGTTGCATACCTGGCCTGCAAAATTATTATCACACCCTAATATCAGCCAGTACTTACCCAGGACAGATATGACACTGACAATGGACTCATGCTCTAGTGTGAAGTCCCTCACATGGGATACAGTCCTACACAAACTGATCCAACACATGTCCTTCTCCCGACAGTCTGCAGTTCTTCACAAACTGCTCCAGAATGAGTTCCTTCCCCAGGATGCAGTACTTCAAGAATAGACTACTCTATCAAGCTTCCTCCACAAGTTCACCAGTCCTCCCAGCAAACCTGCTCCAGCGTGGACTCCTCACTTCGTGGGTCCACAGCTTCTGCCAGGAGCCTGCTCAGGCGTGGGGCTCCATAGAGTCACCACCTCCTTTGGTCACATCTGCCTGCTCTGGCATGGAGTCCTCCACATGCTACCAGTGGGTACCTGATGCACCACGGACCTCCACTGGATGCAGGGAGAAAGCCTATTTCACCATGGTCTTCACCATGGGCTGCAAGGGAATCTTGGCTCCTGTGCCTTGAGCACCTATTCCTTGCTGTCTGCAGAACTGTTTAACATATTAACATGTCTTCTCTGGCTGCAGTCCGTCCTGTGTAATCATTTTTCCCTTCTTCAATATGTTACCCCAGAGGTATCACTGATGGGCTCAGCCCTGATCAATGAAGGTTCCATTTTGGAGATGGCTGGCACTGGCCTTGTTGGACATAGGGGAAGCTTCTAGCAGCTTCTCACAGAAACGATTGCTGTAGCCCCCCTCACTACCAAAACCTTGCTTTGTAAACTAAATGAACTTACTAAAAACTTAGTTTATTCATTTTCCAGAACAATCTTCTCTCCATTGCAACTAATGGAACAAAATAGAAATAGGTTTTTCACTTGCCTTAGAAAACAACTAGTTTAGTGTTAATGAATACTGATTGTCACTCCGCAATATCATCACCAATAATTTTTGACACTTATTCGAAGGTCAAGAGACTGTCCATAGTTTTGTTCTCACTGTTTACTCTAAGCTTACTGATTCTGATTTGAATTAGATCTGAAGGGAACTGCCTCTAGTGACATTGTGTGTGGAACCGTCAAAGACATTTCTGTTTGACAAAGAGAGTTCTGGGCTATTTTGCAGAGCTTTCGTACAGATTTGGTGTGTGAAAGAGAACCTGCAATGCCACGTCTTTGTAAGTTTCTGAGTCTACATGAGCCTGTAAAAGGGTGCAACAGTAATCCTGAGGTTTTAAATATCCTCCTGCCTTTAACTTCCTTTGTGCTATCAGAGGAAAGTGTCCATAGAGATTGTGACTCACATTTAGATTTAAAGGAATTATTCTGCTGTGTTGAATTATGCAAGGTTTCTTTTGGTGTTCAAATCAAACACCATGTTGCAGGTCCCTATTATTCCCTGTTTAGGTAGTTTATGTTGTCTTGATCAGGTCAAACCACCCAAACAGGCAGCTTGTCTTATTCATGTTCATGTTCCTTGACCTAACCTATCAAACAGAGCTGCCACAAATGAATGAATTAATTTCATTTCTACCAGCACAACTTCAAGTTACACCTAGTTCACAGCATGTGCCAGGTACTTTGCAGTACAGCCTTATTGGAGGTGTTGTAAAACAAAATGCAACTGTTTTGTACTGAGAAGTAGCTCACACACACACTTAGATATTGGTTGTTTTTTCTTGAGATGCAGTATCAAGTAAGAAAAGTATGAGAAACAGAACAAGAATTGTTTTGTTTTGAGTGAGATCATTGAGACTTCGTCATCCCATTCTGAAAGAGCATTAAAGTTTAGAAACTCCATGGCCTCCTGTGCTACAAATACTATTAATTTTTAAATAATTTTTCACTTTTGAGATTTTTTATATTATTGTAGTAAATAAAAAAAAAAAACAAAAAGAAGAAAGGAAAAGGTAAACAGTGGCAGATCACAGAAGTAAAAGTTTAAAAATAAAAAAATTAGACATTTAGATTTGATTGTGCCAACAGAGCCCATTTTTTCACATTGTGATACATTCTCCATTTTATAACATCTTAAATATTTTGCTTTCTGACAAGATCTTTTCCTAAAACTTATCACCCACCATAATGCATCAAAGTTTTGTCACAAAGAATATGTATAGTATGATAAACTTAGTCAATGTGAAATTATGAAACTGTTTTATGCAACGAACAAAGAAATACCAGAAGAAAAAAGTGGTAAAGAATTGGACTTAACTGCTTTATGTACTGGATTATATCTTTGTGTTTGCAAGTGAGTGCCTCTGTGGTGGTTTGCAAGCTCTGAAGTTCATGGCTGATGACTACTTGTTATTATGTATGTCATCTCCATCATGGCTAGGCTTCATGAATGAAGATTTACAAGGGCTCTACCCACGCTTGCTACAAGCACGCTGGTGGCTAAAAAGG
>JAWWEE010000085.1:37514609-37553228 GCA_035221455.1 Xenops minutus
TGCCTCCTGACTTCCAACTCCCCTCTTTATATCTTTGCTTATGTAAAGAAATGAGATGGAATACTTCCTTAGTTATGGCCCAGTTACCAGGAAAAACCAAAACCAAAACCACTACACCCCCAAAAAATGGCAAAGCAGTAGAAAAGATTCAAATGGTTTATTTCAGAGGTGAGGATGCTGAAAACTTCTAGATCCTAACAGTGTTGTACAGGCAACACCAGGCCTCAGAGCAAAAAACAAAAGACAAAGCTTTTGTGCATTCCTCAGGCTTTTTCATTGATTCCCCCCTCTTGGTGCCCCCATGGGCTGCTAAGGCCTTGCAGCACATCTGTGAGTGTTATCTCTCTTGTGCCCAGAGAGTAACCTTCTGTGGAATACATACAGAGAAACATCCTAAAACTTTGTCTGGGAAAGATGCCTCGTTCCAGGCAGAAAAGCTTCCTTAGCAAAAAATAACTGCTTCCTTGGTAGCAATATCTTCTGGAAAAGAACTGTTTACCCCTGCAAGGAGAATTCTTGAACCATTTCTCATGAGAACATTTTATCAAAGAAAAATAACATCTGAAACCCAAGGAGCTCTGCTCAAATCCAAACTGTCTGAGTTCAGATACTGAACCCAGACAAAAGCAAGTAAGTGGTTGCAGAAGTGAGAAAGTAACAGCCTCAATTAATGGCCACTGTAATAATGAAGGTAGATAGTAAAAATCAAGGACTGGATAACAAAAGAACCTGGTACTACTTCCATATTGGCTGGATTACTTTTAAATGCATTCATATGTACTGCAGATCACAGAATGGTTGAGGTCATCTGGTCCAGCTACCTGTCAAGCAGGGCTACCTAGGGCTACTATGTAGTTGAAAATCCTATTAAATTAATAAAATTGTTAAAGATAAAACATAATTCAGCATGCAGAGTATGGAACTAAAAATAAAATGTGGTTTCTTGAAGTTTTAGAAAGCACTTTTTTTTTAATAGGAAGTTTTATTGCATTGAATAATTAAATTATCATTTTGTGGTGTTGTTTGAAACAATATTTGTTAAAGTGCCATACAACGAGCCAGATGCAGAACTCTGGCTGTTTTCTTGTTCAGTGGAGACAGCTTGGATTCTGCAGCCTTTCAGCAGAGCATTTAAATAGGCAAAGCAAGACTGACATATATCTATAGTACGTATTCCATACATTAAGGTAAGTTAATGCACAGTCATAGACATGGTAAGCAATGTGAATTATTTTCCCTAGAATAGATCAATGTTTCTTACATTACAGAAATGGAACTACCTTGGAATTCTAAACCAATATACTTTGACATCTAACATATACTGCATAAAAATAAAACTTGAACATCATTTGTCACAGAAAAATCTCTATTTAAACTTCCATATATATTTTGATGAAAATGCCTGAGAATTCCAGAAGCCAGAATTTGGTTACTGCCAGCAGTTTGGAGAAAAATTAAGATGCATCACACAAAATTAACCACACAATACAACTCTAATACAGTTGCAATTAGAGCACTATCTTCTGCATGTGGGCTAACTGAACTGTATTAGTTGGCTTCCTCTGGAAGTTCTGCTTGTACTACAAACTCTTGCTTTAAAGCTTAAATCGGGATTAAATAAACTACCCAAAGCAAGAGCCAGTCCTTAACTAGACTGAGCCAGAGAAGAATTGGCAACTAACTGCAATACTAAATGTCAAACTCTCTTTGTTTAAAAGGGAAGACACCTGCTACTGGGGCATTCTTGCAGTAGATTACTTCCAGCTCAGTGCTGGCTGGTGATGATGGAGAACAGCAGCAGATGTGGGAGTGAAACTCTCTCTGAAGAAAAGAAAGAATGCTCACAGTTTGTTCATCTTCTGAACCTGTACAGAAGGCAACTCTTTATCAAATTGTTAATAGTGAACAGCATATAGAGCTATTAGGGTTCCTCCCCTCACACTGAAGAGACATATTTTCACAGTGGTAAATTCAACTCTTGAAAAGAAAAGGTTACCTTTGGAGCTGAATGCTTCACGTTATGGCCTTTCATTGACATTGTCTTGTGCAGCACTAGGATTTGGACTTGAAACTTGTGGGTCCCTTCCAACTCAGGGTATTCTATGATTCTGTGATTTACAGGTTGTGTTTTCTTCATATTCTGTCATTCTTTTCATGGACAGGATAAATTATATTAAATAAAAAATGAATCTATATTTTCCATTTTCCTTTCCTTTTAACTCAGTGTGTAGCCCTTGGCCAACATACTTAATGCCATGAAAACTATTAAAAAAAAAAAAAATTACTTACATGTAGGCTTTCTATGGGCATTTGCCTTAGAGCATTTCCCCCGAACTTGTCTTTGAAAACCCTATCCAACACAGAAGTTTGCTATCATATTTTAAAAATGGAAGGGTGAATAGTACGAGAGCTTGAAATCAAAAGTATCTACACATCTCACAAATACTAAGACATAAGGAGGATTTTTATTTACGGACATTACCATATGTCCTAAGGAGTAAAAACTACAAATGAAATAATTCTGTGATTTCTAAATCCATTATCAAAAATATTTTCAAACTGACAGATTTCACAAGTGGTATTAAAAAAACTTATGAAATGAACTATGACTATAATATTCATCTCTAGGAATATCCCGAGAGAATGGCAAATTGTAGCTATTGATATTTTCTTTTGATGTCTATGCTGAGAAACATCTTTCTAATAAAAAAAAGTTACATAAATAAGCAATGTACTGTATTTCCTTTGTTTTTAATTGCTTGCAAAACTTTGGCATTACTGAAGTATTAAAACAGTAAGGTTTCCCCTAAACTGCAAATGTTCCCTAATTCAAATGTTGAATCCTTTGCAACCACTGAAACAATATCCTTTGATCTGGATGTGTGTAATATGGTTATGTTTAGGAATCCTTCAACCTTTTGCCAGCATTTAGCTATTACTTGAAAAAATTTCATCTGAAATGCATCATCTGCTTTTGGTCTTGATTTTCTTGTCATCATCCCATGCAATGCCTACAGCCTCTTGCATTCTATGCTTTAGTAGTTCCCTGGACTATTTCCATGCCTTGAAGGGTCTATCAAGAGGTTTTATTGTGCCAAGATCATCTTCTGGACTATATTTACCATTTAACACTATATTAAACAAAGTTGAATATAGAATTTGTTACCTCACAATATTCAGTCAATAAGATTAGTAAAAAGGCACTTACAGTTTTAAATTCAGCCTAATAGAGCAAAATATGAAATAAAGTTCAGATAAAGTTATTGGTCATTTTTAGATGACAAAATATCAAGAATGAATAGGCCTAGTGCTGAATTATCTTTCAATTAATGAATATCAGGTACTAAAACTTAATCTGAAGCTCTATGAAGTCAAGTTTTGGAAATTGAAATGATTTAGCAGTTTTTCTTCAGTTGTTCCTCTTATTACCTTGTTGACGCTTCAATGATGATGCATCTTTCCTATCAGAAGACCTTCAATATTCCCTTTTTAACAGTTATACAAAATAGCGGTGTCAATAACACCTTCTTTGACTTTTTAATCTAAACAGTAATCAAACCCCCTTTTAATGCATTCATTTTTCTTCTTCTTTGTGACTACTATTACTTCTCTGGCAAGAAATAGAAAGAAAAGGAATTTCAAAATGCCTACGCTGACATTAAACACTAAAGTTCACATTATGCACCACAGATGCTATATACAGGTAAATATCTGCACACTTCATTATTTCTAATATTGTTTCCATTTATCAATGTTCTGAATATTCTTTACAGAATGAAACACAAGCAAAAAATCCTCACAATCACTTCTTTATTGCTCTTCCATGTGTATTGTTCTTTCTTTCCTATAGCATACAGTGAATTTTTTAGGAGTAACTGAGTTTGCAGCAAATATGCACGCCATCCAAGTCCCTAAATTTTACTTTATAGGATAAAAACACTTGCAATACAAAGATTAAGCATGATCTATCACTAATTTAAAAGTTTTTTAAGGATGAAGAAATTGTAGCAAAAACACTTTTTAAAAAATGCTTATGACCTGGTAAGCAATAAATAGTTTACATTCCCTGTGGTTTTATAAAAATTGTCAGAACTGTAGTTTTAAGAGTTCTAAGACTTAAGAGGCTGAAAACTGAAGAGGAAGTCATAATTGCCTAATGCTAAGTGATATATTAAAAGCATATGAGAGGTTTTGAAGTGGCTTTATATAGAAAATAATGAGTTACAGACATGGGTATAGGAGTGTACTGCCAAAATTCTGAGGTTCTAACACTGGCTTCACCACAAGTTCTAATTCTGAATCAATAATGTAGTCTTAATCTTCCTTTCTAATTGGGTGTGGGGTTTTTTCTTGGTTTGTTTTTTTTTTTTTTTTTGGGGGGGGGGGGTGTTTATTTTTTTTGTTGGTTTTTTTTTTTTTTAATTTGTTTGGTTGGTTTTCTTTTTAGATAAGTGACACAATAATTTCTGATAATATACCTTAGTAGCTCACCAAAGGTTGCATGCCTCTGCAAGGATCCATGATTTCTCATTCAAAAAAAGTGGTTGGAGAGTTTTGGAAGTTCTTCACAGGCTCAACTTCCCAGTAGAAATTACTGTGATTTTTTTTTCCCCAGTGAAGAGCAATAATGAATAGTTATTTTGTGTCATATCTTTAGCTGATGTAAATAATTTGAATGTAAAGAAGGTAAAAGAATTTTAAGCAGAAAATGCCCATGTGTACAAGTAGATTTTCTTACCAGTGTCTCAACTTAGGAGATTTTTAAAAATCTTAAAATAGCACTTCTGTTGTAGATGCTATTCATTGCATCTACAGACTAATATATATGCCTGGATTGAAATGCCACAGAAACTTCTATGATGTTCTGAATACTGCCTTTTTATATTTTTATTTTTTCATTTTTCTAAAAATTCTGAGGCCTTCAAATCCCACATTCTCAATATCAAAGCCATAATGGAATTATGTAATGTTAAATAGCTCAAACAAACTAATTGTTTACTTGTACTACTATTTGGTGTTAAAATTCCAAAAATATTTATCATATATATTAATTCCACCATGATGAAAATTAAGCATATGAATTAGTGTTGTATTGAACATGACAAGCTCAATGGAGCTTCATGGTTTAATGGCCATACACGTTTCACATTTATGTGATAAAAAAATCCATCTGATCACTGTCTGCAGTGAAGCTTTTCCAGGTCCTATTTTTCAAAGTTTTACAGTTGATTTGATTGATGAGTTTTTAATTTTTCTTATTTCACTAGTTTTACTCCTCCTGAGTAACTATATACAAAGGACAATTCTGTGTCTATTGAAACTATCTGGCAATCAATATGCACAAAGCAGAGCTGATTAGAAGTTTGAACATGAGAATAACTAAAAAACAGATTTCTATTTGAGGAAATAAAAATTTTGCAGGAATATTTCAAGTTTCTAAAAAAGATATTTCCTTTTTCACTCAATCCAAGTCATCTTCATTATGTGAGAGTGAATAGAAATTAGGTCCCTCATTGGGAATGCAAACTAAAATCTGACAAGGACTTAGTGCAAGAGAATGCAGATACCCAAACATGAATTTCCTACTTTTTCAGTGAACACACTTTGGTGGGACTTTGATGGTTTTTCATGCTTTTCAAAGTCCTTTTTGATTTGGTTGATGTAGTAGCAAGTACTCTACATTTCACTACTGTTTTAAGAACATGGAAATGTGGGCAGTTTCCTGTAATTTTGGAAGAAATTAACCCATGCATGTTTTTAAGGGTTTGGTTATCTTTTTTTGTTGTTGTTGTTGTTTTGTTTGTTTGTTTGTTTAAGTAGGCATTAGTGTAATTTGGCCAAAAGATTTTTGTTTTATTTTGTTCCATGCCATTTTAAATATATAGTGGTCATAAATTTCTCTCCTTTTTATGTTACCACTCATTACATAGATAAGATAGGTCATATGCTCTAAGGAAATACAAGTCTTATTTCAATGTCTTTTGATTGATAAGTTTTCCTAACTTTAGTTTCCTTTTGCTTTTTTCTAATTATTTTGAAGGAAATTTGGTTGCTATCTGCTAAGTAATAGGCAGTGAAAATGTACATTTGCAATTGTCAATAAGTGACTTATACTGTCAATTCAAACAAAGGGTATTCAGTTTCAAAAGCTTGAAACTACAGTGTTTAAGACACAAATTCCCTTTAGATATCTTATGTCAGCAATACAGATCTTTGCTCTACATTCATCACAACTATTTTCTCCCCTACTGGTTTAAAACATTCAGAAAAAAAATTTACTCTGTACTGAAAATCCTTTCCCTCATGTACCTGTCAGCTATTGTAGATTCCTTGATGACATGCTACACAACAAAATTTTACTTATACTTGATACATTTTCCTTTTTCTATTTGTTTTTATTACTTCTTCATCTTTTGATTAGTGGTTACTTACTGTATTTTTGTAGTGTCTTTATTTTTTTCTTTTTCGATGCTGAACATGAGAATTGGGGGAGTACTTGAGGGATATCAAGTTTAGTTAGGACTTTTTTTGACACAGCAGTGTGATGTCAGCACTGCATTTGGTTGTAAATGACTCGAAAATCTTATCTTGTTAAATTTTGAGTTTTCAGTATCTGAATATAAGAAATATCCAAGGTACTTTAACAGAACAAATGTTATTACTTCCAATCAGATTTTATGCTTGTAACATAGTAGTACTTCTGAAAACTGCAGGATGTATTAACGATGTGACACTGTGACTGGTGATGGGTGAATGCAGAGGCAGTCTAGGTAAGGCTAGCAGAGATTGTTTGTTTATTTGTTTGGTTTTTGTCTGGCAGGCTGAATTTTACATATTTTTTCCAGGTCCATGAAACCTTTAAGTTTGTAGCAAAATTAAGTGTCTTACTATGGATGGGTGTTCAGAAATTAGTGTCCTTTCTTTTAATCCTATGTGTATCATGGGACATCTTTGTTTTGCCTTGTTTCTCTCCTGTCTCCATTTATCTTCAATTCACACTGCATAAATAAAGTCTTTTAGCCTACCTTTTTTAACATTGAACCATCAATAATTTTCCTTATCCTTCTTTTGGAACCAGTCATACTGTTTGTTTTTTTTTCCTTCTTCCAGTCTTACATTGTGACACTTTTTTCCCCCTCCAGGTTTATATTTGCTTAGGTCTGGGGTTTTTTTCATGCATTTCCATAGGGTTTTTTCCTTTTTTTTTTATTCCCCCCTTTTCTTCCCGTTCTTTTTATTTTTCTGTTTGCCTGTTTGTTTTTTAATTTCATCTGAATGACCTACAAATACTTAAGTGTAGGCCTTTTACAATGGACATACTATGTCTCATGTTACTTAATTAATGTTCAGTGAGTAATTCCATAGAGGAGAGTGGATTATTTACAAGTCAATGGCTGTTTTAGTAGTAGTAGCAATTTCTATTAGTCACAATTTAATAGTTTCTATTTTAATTTTTGATTCAAATAAAGAACAAAATCTTTTTCTTTTTCTTAGTACAGGTGACCTTGAAACACACACAAGTCAATATGGATGAGTTACTGAAAGTCAGATATAATTCTAAAGTCACTTCAGTTCTACGTTCTGTGCAAACTAAAAATCTATGAAGAGAAACCAAAACATCTTAATAGTCTAGAAACATTTTAGCATCTTGTTTCAATATTGTAGTTGCCTCACATGCTTTTAGGAACATTAAGTATAATATGTCTTTTGTTTTCTGTCTCTTCTTATTTAAATGTTCTGCTCCTTAATTAAATTTGGATCAAAAGCCCAGGAATTGGAAAAAAAAATAAATCTGATTTTAGAGTGCCTTACTGTGGCCATTAGCACATAGAGCTTACTGCTGGGAAAGACTGATGCTCAGAATACAGAAGAAAATAGCACCTACTTTCTCACGCTGGTGTATGTTTGCAGGCTTGATAAAAATGCAGGACAGCAAATGCAGAAATTGTGTGGAAACACAATTCACATGGTAATTCCTTTGTATCTGAATAAATTCTTTTCATGTGCTTGAATGAAGGCAGTGGGAAGATTCGAGCATCCCCTCCCTTAAGTTAAGAAGTTCCACATTTAGAATCTAAGCGTGTCTTACAGCAAAGATCACACTTTAGCCACTCAAAAAAATTAAATGTGGAATTACTGATTAAAATCAAACCCAAGTTAATCTAAATAATTTATCTTCAGATAAAAAAAAAAAAAAAAAGCCCAAGTGGAATTACTCAAAACCTTAGTTTTGCTAGATGAAACAAATGGATATTGTAAAGTTTTCCTCATATTATTTCCACTCATGGTTAGTGACAAAACACAGAACTGTTCTGACACTTGCTAAATTTCAGTCAGATATGAAATACTATTTTTAGATAACTATTTTAAATAAATTTGTGTCACAGGGCAATGCAGAAGAACCCCTGACCAAAGGTAATATTCATGACGTGGGAAAAGTAAATGTAACGAAACTAGTAACATGGGCTGAGACAGGTGGGTCTGAATTGATGCTGTACTTTTCAGAACTGATGTCACAGCATCTTAATCTTTGTTCAGATTAGGAAAGTGTTTAACAACTGTAAGCATCTTGTACCCAGGGCATTTGTTGAATGTTTGATGTGTTTGAAAATTAGAGCAAGCAATATTCCTATGTGAGAATGCCCACTGATTTTTTGTTTGTTTGTTTTTGTTTGTTTGTTTGTTTTTTTGTTTGTTTGTTTTTGTTTGTTTGTTTGTGATTTTTTTGGTGACAGGTTTCTTAAGACTGGCCAGTAAGAACTGATAAAGTAATACTCTGAACAGAATGAAGTACCTGGCCATAATCTATAGCGTCTCTCATGCTGTAAGGCTGGCTCAACATCGCCTCTTCTGTCAGTTTTAGGTCTGCTACGTAGGTATACTAGTGTGTAGCTTAATATCTATTTGCAACATAAATTAAACTAAATGCACTAATCAAAGTAGGGATGTACAATGTTGCAAGTGGTCGTTAGATTGCAAGTGACCTAAGTCTAATCCCTCATCTTTCTTTTTCATCTGTCAAGCATCTTCTCTTCCAACATTACTGTTCAGATTGGATATGGAATATAGATTACTGTAGGAGTAAAGTGCATTTCCTTTACAGTATGCCATTCATACCTGTTCCTGCTTTCACTGTTTTGCTGTGTTTTCATTACTCTTCTGCTGACTAAAACAGGAAACAAAATTCATCCAAGTGTCTACTCTCTCATTGCACCCCAAAAGCTAACTCAATTACCATGTTTTCCTACACAAACATTGAATCTGTCTACATGCAATAAAGGTTTGCCCAATATTTCTAACAAACCATACCTTAGTATGATTATAGTTTTGCAAACCTTTTGGCATCCATAGCTAAATGGCATGTTGGCAGTGAAACAATAAACTAGGTTGAGATTTTCATCATTTTGGTTTTGCTTATGGAAAGCTTTTGGTTTTTTAATTGTTGAGATTCACTACCCTGATAAGTTGGGTTATTTTTCTAGGACTGAAAAAACAGTGTTAGCTCTACATAGAACTAAAATCTGAGTGTTGAATTTGGCACATATTCTTGAATGAAAAGACTTAATTTTCCTCCTAGCTATAATCAATGTAAAGAGAAAAAAAAAAAAGAGGTGTTACAACTTTTTGATTGTGTGGTTTGCTTTGAGTTTTGCTTTTTGCTCATTTTAAGAAAAAATGAAACTTCCAAAATAACTCAACACTAAACCAGAAAATTTGTTCAAGCAAATCTGGAAACCTGTGTACCATAAAATAGCTTTTGGTTACTCAATTATAAAGAATTAAGAAAACATATAAGATGGATGTGGGCAAACATCATTGGTTGCTAAATGTGCCTGACACAGGTTGGGATTGGGTCCCAAGCCTGAGAAAACACCTGTAAGTCTAGTGTACCAGCTGGAGAGTTCAGTGTGCTAAAGGACTAACAATTGTTGACTGCTGCCTGCTGGAAGACAAAGGCCTAAAGAACCTCCGGCTCAGTAGCATGACTGAGATTGCAGATGACAGTGTTATCCACCAAATTGTGTGGATGGTACAATAATGCTGTTGACAGCCATAACACAACAATAAACTTCAATAAAGTAGATAATAAAGTGCCCATTCCTTTACTTTCTTCCTGATAGTGGGCAAATCAACCAGTCTTCCCAGTACAGACATATAGGATGTAGTGTCACCTAGAAGTGAGGAACTTTGTGTTTTTTGAAGAAACAACTCTTTACTGTAGTTTCAGGAGAAAGATGTGAGGAAATACAATAGTATACTGCCTTTCACCATCCTGTTCTAAAAGTCATTCCTGAAACATATTATTTCCTAACTCAACTTGCAAGTCAGTAAGCTCAAGTTTCACAGTAATGTAAAAACTAATCTCAAAAAGTACAACATGCATTTAAAGACATAGGGGAACAAGCCATCTAAACCTCCACTTACTCTGAATCACTTCAATTACTCATTTTAGCTTCAAGGAAATCAGGAGCTTTGAGCGATGCAGACAGATTTGTCTAGATTGCATGAAGAAATAGGACGAAATAAGACAAAAAGATTGTTTGAGAGGTAATAAGTCTAATGAACATTATAGCATTTGAAACACTGTTTTTATAATCAGTATAGTCCAAGACTGGAGTAGTAAAAATACATCCTTTTGTGGTTTTTCTTCTTTGCCTTGGAACTGGGCTTTATTCTAGATTTATGTTGAATCAGGAATTCTTTTAATTTTTTGTTTTATTATTATTTATGTGTATTTCTGAATGTTTGGAATGCTTGTAAAACTATTTTTTAGTTGTGGGACAAACAACATTATGCCCTTTGTATTTAAATCTTCCACACTGTGAGGGGCTTGTTGGATACAGTAAGCACATTTTTAGCCAGGATGAATTATAGATGAGGATATGGGTTTATGACTGTTGAGGTATTGTATTGGAAAGTTGTTCTGGCTCTCTCTGTTTGTAAATGTGAAGGAAATAAATTAAATGCAAATATCACAGCCACTGCTTTCCTTGTAGATTGGGGGTTTGTATTTTTCATTTCAATTGTTCTCAAAATCCCATTGGCTTACATTTATCAGTTGTGGTCAGAAAAACAACAACAAACCAACTCTGCACTCTAGTCCTAATGCTGATGGGACAGATTTCCTGAACTATAGTCTGAGAAAAACATATTTACTGTAATAAATAGCTCTTACAAAAGTTTTACATCCTACTATGGCTAATCAGTTTGAACAAGAGATTTAAGCTGTAAATAGTTTTGAAAGTAAACAGAGCCTTACACTACGTGACAGCTACTATTACATTTTCTGCTTTTGAGTGTGAGAAAATTAATGTGCCAAGGAAGTGCTTACTATCTGAGCACATCTTGCTCCAGACGTTTTTAACAACTGAAATTTGCAGTGGGTAGTCCAGTGAAGTATCTTGTCATTAAATTATACACTGTACATTAGAAACAGATGTATCACTGGAAACCTTACATAACAGCACAGTCTTCAAGATCTGTCAATTAGGATGCTACTAAAGCAAACAAACAAACAAAAAAAACACATAATGAGTTACAGATTAGCTAGTTTACCTAAGGAAAAAAAAAGACAGAAAGGGGCAATGGTTTTCTGTTCTGCTATGCAACACTAACTGTGGGAATTAACCAGTGAATGTTTTTCCTTTATTTTTTAAATTTTTTTTTAACTGCAAAGCAAGTAGCTTTATTTATTGGGATGGACTGATGCATTTCCTGAGGTGTTTCTCAACTTCTAAGCGATATAATACTATACATTAGTATATTAGTAATATAATTTGTGTTGGTTTTTTTTTTTTAACATTTAATCTTTAGAACTCACTGTTCTGAATTGGAGAAAAATTTTAACTCAGCAAATAATATGACAGGTGACAAAGTCATATTGGAATACTATATATAAATTTACATAGGAGTGGTTTTGTGAGAAGTGATTAAACTGCTGCGATGCTTCCAGAAAGGAATAATACAACCCAGTTTCTTTATGTATTTGTCATCTTTAGGGTGTGGACTTTTGGTTTGATTTTAATTAAATAAAGAAAAATAATTTTGTTATGCTGTGGATTGCAATGATTTTTATTTAATATGTCAGAAAGTTTCATGTCTCTAAACCTCAGGATATTCACATTATAGAAATACAATACAATATAGAAATTTCTATTTTAAGCAAACTACTTTGTGCAACCTTATACTTCATATCACTTCTTTATAAGAGTTGATGCTAAAATGCATAACTTCCCTCTTGTAAACAAACAGTGAAGTCAACAGTTACTTTAAAACAGGAATATAAATCTAATAAGAAATCTATTGTAGATGTGCCTCGGGTGCCTGATCCAATAGCTGTCTGTGTTCAGTAGGTTTAGAGAGATGGATTGTAAGTAGCCTTTTTACAGGAAAATAGTTTGACTCAAATTTTTCATTTTTTGAATATTTGTAGTGACACCTGTTACAAAAAATTCTGCTCTTCAAAAGTTCTGATGTCATGATCTTTAAGCAGAAGGAAGAGTAAAGTTTCCTGAAGCAATGATGTTAGCACTGCTCAGCAGTGAATATTCTCTGGAGACTTTGTCAATTTTGTCAATAAAAATTGATTTTCTGAGTGACGATGGGTAAATCTTGTGTCTAAAATTTGTGATTTTAAAATACAAATACTTTTTTTTTGTTGTTTTTGTGGTTTTTTTTGGTTTTTTGGTTTTTTTTTTTTTTTTTTTTTTTTTTTTGTTCTTCCTGTGCAGTCATTTAATCTCTGGGCTGTTTCTCTTCTGTGATGATGCTGAAAAGATATCTAAGTCTTTTTATCTTCCTCTCTAGCACCAAAGAGTCAAAACTCTCCCTTTCATCTGTCTCTCATGGGAAATGATGTTCATCCTAAGATAAGAACACCATGTAAGTATTGCAGAAGGAGATGTTTGTATGGTTGCATATTTAGCGCATTCCAGAGATGGGGAAACAGAGATATTTGCAATTGACTTTGATGCACATTGGCCTGTAAAAGGGTATAAAATACCATTGGAGATTGAGACAATTGGGCAAAGTGGTCTTCCAAGGTTGCATATCCTCCTCTCCTAACCCTCCCCCACCCCTTCCCTCACAGGGATGCCTTCAGGTCACTACCAAGAACTGAGAACACTCACTTTTGGATGGCTGAGTGAAAGAAATAAGATTTAGTCAAATATGGAAGAAAAATACTTAAGTAATTACACAGATAATTTATTGCTACACATTCAAGAATTCTGAAAGGCAAAAACGTGCAAACCTGTGTATTTGTAGCCAAACCTGCTCTTTAGACATAGACCATTGACCAAATCTGAGGTTAAGTAAACCTAGACCATTGACCAAATCTGATGTTAAGTAAACCTAGCCACACCTAGACTTCCCTGAGAAGTTTACAAAGCAAGGATGTATCACTGAAGCTCATGAATCAGTAGAGACCACAATCTAATTCTATAATCCATAGTAAGTGATGATGGAGTTGTTATTTAGATACTGCATTGGCAATATTTAGATGCTGTGTTAGCAACAAATCTAAATGTATTCATCCACATAATCACATACTTCTGGTCAAGAATCTTCTCTCAATTACTCTGCTTCAGCTTCCTATGCTTTATCCTTCTCTCACCTCAATTTAAACAAGTTTGTCAGTAGAGATATGATTATATGGAAATAAAGCTAATGGCAAACCCCAGCTTTTGAAGAGGAAATTAGTTATTTATCTTCAATATTAGTGATTCAGGCAGCACAATAGAGGGAATAGAGAAATTATGAGAAAAGAGCACCAAATGTATCTTCTCTTAGAAAAACATGACTACATATATGGTTTGGATGCAGGTTAGAAAAGATAGGAATTTAAATTTCAGAATCTTTAAAAAATGATGCTTATACCAGTGATTAATTTATTAATAACATGATAGATCAGTAATCAGTGGGCCACATATTCAGTATCAATATCAAGAATATAACAAATTAACTATAACATTAGACACAAAATGGTGATAACAACTACAAATTTCTAAACAGTCTTCAAAAACTAATACCAAGATGTTCTTATCATGCACATATGCAGAAAAATGCAATCACATGCATATCCCCCCCGTGTCCAAGCCCTTGGGGATCACAGTCACATCCCACTCCTAAATGCATAGGTTCTCCTCCTTACCTGCACACCCTTCCTATTCTGGCATTATTTGAACCCACACAGCACCCTACTCCATGCTGATCTGAGTGCCAGGGAGAAAGTCCTCCATGATACCCCACATGCATACCCCACAATGTTAACCACCAGTTCTGTGCAAGGTGCTTCCAATGTCCCATGGGAATTCTGCTGGACTCAGCTTGGACAGGGTTCATGGAGCCATGGGGAGGCATCCAGCAGTGAAAGCCATGTGCAATTGTTGCTTTTTCAGAACCAATGTTTGTTACCATTACAAACTTTCATGTTTCTGATATATTTGTGGGCTGACTACTACATTCCCTGATTACATTTTAAATGGGCTAATAGTAATCATGGTCTGTGTAATGATAATTTTTGGACAAAATGACATCCTGAATGTTTGGTGCCTTTGATCAAGACATACTGTTGTGATTTGACCTTGGCTGAATGTCAGACATCCACCCAAACTGCTCCAGCCCTGCTCCCCTTTCCCAGAGGGAAGGGAAAAGAAAAGAAAACAAGTAAGAATTCATTAGTAGAGGTAAGAGCTGGGAGAGGTCATTTACTGATTATTTTTATGGGCAAAACAGACCCAAAGAGGGGATAATACTTAAATTTATTTAAGATAAGAGCCAAAGAAAAAGAAATTAAAAAGCTTTAAAAATGCCTTTCTTCCATTCCTCCTTCCTTCCATGTTCTCTCTCCTCCCCCCATCCAGCAGTGCAGGGGGATAAGGCATAGGGGTTGCAGTCAGTTGTTTCTTCCACTGCTAATGTGAGTCCACCCCTTGAGCAGCAGTTCTTCCCAGTCTGCTGACCTGTGGGTTACTCCTCCATGGGATGCAGTTGGGTCTCTGCACCCCGATGGTCCTCTATGGACTGCAGGGGGACAACTTGCTTCACTATGGTCTTCACCATGGGCTACAGGGGGCGGGGCACGGTTCTGAGTCCTTGCCCTACTTCCTTGGGGTTCCTCCCTGACATGGGAGACAGTCCTTGATGGACCTCTCCAATGTGAGTCCACCCCTTGCACAGCATTTCTTCCCAATCTGCTGTCCTGTGGGTCACTCCTTCATGGGAGTGCAATCCTTCACAGCTAAGCTGTACCAGTGTGGGTCCCCCACAGGGCCACTAGTCCTGCACAGGAAAAACCTTATCCAGCCTGGATTTTCCTCTCCATGGGCCAGAGTTTTCCTGCAGGATCCCACTCCATCCTGGGCCTCCCATGGGGTAACAGCCTTCTTTGTGCATCCACCTGCTCCAGCATGGGCTTCTCTCTTGGCTGCAGGGGGGTCCCTGCACTCCAATGGTCCTCCATGGGCTGCAGGAGAACAACCAGCTTCACCAATGGTATTCACTACAGGCTACAGGGGGTCATAGCTCTGAGTCCTTCCCTCCTCCCCCTCCTTCTGCACCTGCTTTGGCATCTGCGTTGTTATCCCATGTTCTCACTCTGCTCTTCCCTGGCTGGAATTTCTTCTGCACAACACTCTTCTGTTCTTAAATAAGTTATCACAGAGGTGTTACTATGATTCCTAATTCGCTCAGCCTTGGGCAGCAGCAGGAAGTCCCTGCTGGAGCTGGCTATCATTGGTTCCAACCTTCTAGCAGTTTCTAACAGAAGCCACCCCTGTAGCCCCCCACCCCTACCAAAACCCAGCCACAGAAACCCATGACAGTAGATGTAGAATCAGTAGAATCAGACAGATGTAGAATTTCATCCTACCAAGCGCTGCTTTCCAGACCTCTTACCATGGAGACACCCTCCAAGCATGCTGATTGCTTCATGCAGAAGCTTTGAAAAAAGAATGACAGGGATATTCAGTGCCTGATGAAAGTTAAGAACATCATGATCAGTTTCTCATCTATGTAACATTTAAAAACATTGTAATTGCAATATTAAAAGTACTTTAAAGTGAAGAATCTTTAGCCTTAAGGTTGTTTCAAGACACCATTAGTCTTGGAGGATTCTGTCTTTATCTAAACTTTGGCTTATTTTAAAAGCATTAAAAATTCTTGAGAAATTATTAATCTAATGGTACCCACTAAAAGTGATTGAAAATAAAAGCAAGGCAACATAGATAATGTGTCTGCACAATCACTGTCATCTAGTCTTACAGACAGTCTCCATAACTTGCTTTTATAATTCCTATTCTCCAAGACCAGAAGTGTGGTATTTGACTAGTAGAAGTGAGGAGACACAGGAAGAATTTTCAACCTCACACTCCGAAAAATTGATCTAACACTGAATTAAGATAAAATTCTTACCATGGCTATGGAATTACAGGCTAGATGTGAGTGGCTAACAGCTATTGGTTTTGTGTGTGTTTGATGTGTTGGTTCATATTTCACATGGCATTTCAAATACTGCCTTTACTTATAACTGCATGAATCCTCTCATTTTAGCATTAGGACAGTAAATGTAATTTTTTATGCGCACTTACTATCCTTCTCCTCTCACATTTATTTTCCCTGAGATTTTAGCACTGATAGTTTTATTAATGTTTGTCTAAACAATGGTTCTATGTCTATTTTTCTTATAAAATGCATATGTCAGAAACTAGCAATTTTAAGAGAAAACCAGTGAACCGATGAAATATATAACGAACTGTAAGGAGCAGATTTTGTTCTAGTAAAGCCTAGTACAACAAATTAGTGAATATCCTCAAGGTTCTTTTTGTTTTCTTCTTAGATTTATTTTTTTTTTACATGGAACTATGATTTATTTTTAAATAGGTCATTATCTGGTCTTATGTTTTGTCTATTCCAGAAGGCCCAGTGATGTCTAATTTGAAACAAATTCAATTTTTATACCATCATTAGCTTCTAGCTAATGATTGTATGCACCATTGTATGCTAATGGCTGACAGCACCCTTATAGGAAACAACCCACAATGAATAATCCAATATTTTGTCATATCTGTATAGAAAGTATGCAATATCACTATAATTGGACCTTAGGTAACTACAGATTATGCTCTTGGACATAATTATGCAATTATGCTTGGATCTCACTAGATAAAAACATGAGATGTTTTAAAGCAAGATTTTTTTGTTTGCAGTTAAGCAGGAAGGCAAAGAGAAATCTATTTTTCATGAGCCAAATCAACTGTGGGTTTGGTCATAGTCAGTGAAGACACAAAAGAAGTCTCTGGTCTTTGCTGTATTGGCTCAGTTTCTCAGAAACTAATTTTGCCTTTGCTGAATGATTAAAAAAAGCAACTCATCCTTTTGTGGGCATATTACTAATCAAAGATTTGATGACAATCTAAAGAGAAGTAGGGAAGAAAATAACAAACCTGTTAAGAACACTGAGCTATCAGGCATTTTCCTTAGCTTCACTAAGAGAGGAGGTCCCAAAAAAATTGACATGGATCCATCAATTCTCAATGATGAAACAGGTTTTAAAGTGGCCCTATGGCTGTGGGTCATGCATTATAAATAGTTTTCTTCTAGGCATTTTTCGAGCTGTGTGCCAGTGTATGTGATGACCTGGAAAGCTATGAACAAAAAAAGTATTGATGAATGTACTGAATAAATATAATACAGCTGTTAGGCCAAAATTTAGGAAGCCATGATTTGGAAATAAATTGAAGAGAATATATGCTGTTCCTGAATCAGAAGTTTATATTTCAGAAAGAAACATAGCTGGCATATTTGCTGTGTCAAAGAATCATAGAATTATAAGGGTAGGAAAAGACCTCTAAGATCATTGAGTCTAAGCAGTAACCAGAACTTTCATATTCACCACTAAACCATGTTCCTAGGTGCCACAAGTAGATATTTTTTAACAGTTCCAGGGATGGTGATTCCACCACTTCCCCAGGCAGCCTTTTACAATGACTGACAACTCCTTCTGTGAAGAAATTTCTCCTAAAATCCATCTAAAACTCCCCTGGAACAACCTGAGGCCATTTCCTCTTCTGCTATCACTTGTTACCTAGGATAAGAGGCCAACCCTCACCTTTATAAGACTTCCTTTCCAGTAATTGTAAAGAGCAATAATGTCTCCCCTGAGCCTTCTTTTCTCCATGATAAACAACCCCTGCTCCCTCAGCTGCTTGTGCTCTTATGAGGAGCATGTGCTGCTAGCTTCATGAACAAGCTTCAACACTTCAGTGTTTTTGCTGCCATGACGGAACCAGAACAGAACACAGGATTTAAGGTCGTGGGCTTTCCAGTACTGAGTACAGGAGGACAATCATTGCCTTGTTCCTGCTGGCCACACTGTATCTCATGCATTGACACAAGACACCTCTTCTGCTTTTTTGGAAACAGAATATATTGCATGAGTGGTCCAAAGAATGGGGGATAAAATGGGAGAAAAAATGGTGTGCCTTCCCTCATCCTGAAATATCTGCAATCCAAGTAAACTGCATTCAAAAAAGATTCACAGTTAATGAAAGACCATGAGTTTTGTTTTCTTTTAATTAATTGACTGTGAAAGTGCTAATGAAAAAGCATTGCCAGTCTCGGTAACACCATAAAAACAAATAGGAAGCCTGCCACATACTTGCAGGTACAGATGCAAAAAGTCTACAGAATCACAGAATCAAGTAGGTTGGAGAAGACCTCAAGTCCGATGTGTGATTGAACATCACCTTGTTAACCAGACCTTGGCACTAAGTACCACATCCAGTTTTTTCTTAAACAACTTCAGCAATGGTGACTCCACCACCTCCCTGGGCAGCCCTATTCCAATGTCCAGTCACTCCTGGAAAGAACCCCTTCCAAATGTCTAAACTAAACCTCCTCTAGTGTAGCTTAAGAGTGTGTCCTCTTGCCCTATTGCTAGTTGTCTGGGAGAAGAGACCAAGTACCACCTATCTGAATAGGTAAAGAATACCTTGTGTCTCAAAGATAAATCTGTATGATGATATGGTAATGCTTTCCCAGCTTCTAGAGGGAGCTGGAAAGTTTATTTTTGCATTAATTTTAGGTGCATTTAGAGGAAAACAAGAGATGAAGGGAAGTAGAAATTACAAGTAGTATATTAATACAGTACTTGTAGCTTTACTTTTTGTTATTTTTCTATCTGTGTGGTGTTTTGAAGCTGTCAGAGAAGTGATTACGCATCTCTAGAACAAGAAGCAAGAGCCTGAAATCTTGACTGTTTCTGACTTGAAAAGAAAAACTAAAGGTAGATTTTACTGGACTGCTTCAATAGAAGAAGTAGGCTGAATATCTGCAGTTTACATTATAGTCAATTTAATAGTCATATTACACTGAACAGGGAAGAACAATGATGATGATTTATGGAGACAGTTGTAATTTCAGTGGAAAAGATGCGAGAGAAAAAGAATGAATGTGCTAGAAAGTAAAAAGGATGAGCTGACTCTGAGAAACTCACATAGGGATAAAAGAGAAGCAGAGTATTTGTAGTGGAGGGTCTGAAGGAGGGAGTACTGATTTTCAGGGTTATTAGGGTAGAGTTGCCATCTTAGATCATCAATCAAGAAGGGACAAGATGTCCCATTTCATTTCAAACATGATAATAACAAGGCTAAATTTTAATTTTTTGTTTTATGGGGTTGAATTTCTAGAAAGTTGTCTTGCAGAAAGTTGTGTGTGTTAGCAGGTTTGCCAAGAAGTGGTACCTAAGCTATTTGTTAAATGTATGAGATAAGAGGAAACTACTTTCTTATATTATGGTCAGAGAGAAGAACCCTTTACTACTAAAGATTTGATATGTTTATCCTTACTAAGGTGTTTCAATTACACTCCTTGGCTCCAACTTCAGCCTTGTACAACCAACAGACCTTATGCCACTTAGAAGTGTAAGATAGAAGGACTGTGTAAAATTCCCAGAGAAACTGAGACTTTTTTTGTTAAGGAATTTATTCCTATTGAATGATCTTTCCCCAACACCTTTGCATCCAGATGGACTACACAAAATCCATTGATAACAGAATAACATGCCCTTTCATCTAGTATGCATTATGAATGGGTGATTTCAAGATTTCAACTATGCTGTTCAAGGGGAGAACTATGATATCTATGTTGGCCAAGAAGCAATCTCTCTCCTTTAAATTTAGAAAACAGAACTTTAATTAGAAAAGTATATATATATATTTATAAAGGATAACAGTTCTTAACCACAATACATACATATATATATATCCAGAAAGAACCAAACAACAACAGTTTGTAATAAATCCTTTAAACAACAAGGCAAACAGCTAAAAGGTCTTTGGCTAGCCCCTAAAAAAAAGGGGGAATGCAGTTATATCTACGGACAGCAGGTGGTGATGTTGCAGCTCGGCCGGCTGGCCTCTCTCTCAGGTGAGATGGCAGGGCACAGTCACTGGGGCAGCTCCCGTGGTATCAATGACAAGAACAGCAGGAACCCCATCTCCATAGTGCAGAAAATAGGTGTGTTCTCTTTTCCTCACAGCAGTTCCTGCAGTGCCCACGGTTGCCCACGGATGAACGGTTGAGTTAGGCAGGGAGAGACACAGTTCTGGCTATCCAGTGATGCTGGAACTAGTGTGCCTCTGTCCTCACTCACTCCACCAAGCCACTGAGCTCCTGAGCCTGAACATAAAAATGCAGAAACCCTGGCGACTTCTCCCCACCAGAGCTGTCTTCCCTCTCCCTTCCAGCCTGGGAAGAGACCAGAACAAAAGGCTCGGGCTAAGTCATTAACATCAGAATATGACTATTCATTGTGTCCTTTGTTAACCATCTTTACAAAACTCAGGCATTGGCTCCGAGCTTTTTGGAAGTAATTGTGACGAAGTGTTGAAACTATAACATATGCTCAATGCAAGGCTTTCTGTACAATACCATACTTGACAGAGGATGAAATAAGAATGAAGCTGGGGGATTCTGTGCTGCATTCCTCTTTACCCTGTGACCATTACCTGTCACAGATCCATATTTTATTTTTTTTTTTTACTTCAGTGATCTTTCTGTTGTCAGCTGTCTCATATACTGGCTTGCAAGAGATTTTTCCCTGGGATATTGAATGAAAAAACTTAAAATGAATAGTTATTCTGTCCATAACATCAAGATACAATATTGAATTTTTAATGTATAGAACCTACATAAGCAGTATTGTTTACCTAGAAACAGCATTTTTTATGGGTCATTGCATAATCATCAAGTTTCTGAGAGTAACATACCACTATGATTTGAATTTCTGGAGAATGTAGAAAGAAAAAGACTTTCCAAATGTTTTATTCCTAAATAGAATTATTTGGACTTTTTAGTTCATTTGTACAAATCACTACTCATATAGAACTTTATTATGCTTCTAAGAAATATTAATTGCTGAGGTTTTGACCATTTGGTTAGTAGATAAACACTCATAGTAATTTGAACAAACTCAATACTGCCAAATGTTGTCCTTCCTTGACGTCTACTTTTTCTGAGCTAGACTTTTTTTCACTAGAGAATGCTGAGATCTGGACTTCATTAACAAGGAATGCTGTGGAAGGTAAGTTTTCCATGTGACAGAGAGAAATATTTGGCTTCTGAGACATGTCTATTATAATTCTCAAACTTGTATTCCTAAATGGGGAACAGAAGGAGTAAAAGAATGTGAAAAATGTATATTCTGAAGAAGAATTGAGTAGGCAATGCATCACAAATCTTAATTGTGCATACAGTTACCTGATATCCACATCTTGGAAAATCTGACAGAATTCCCTTGTTTATATTTTCTTTTTTCTTTTTTGCCTTACACTTCCAAGACAGAAGCACATACTGAAATGCAGATCAGAAAAAGATGAAGGATGGAGGACTTCATGTTAACAAGATAAAGATTTATTCACTCATGGGTCACTCAAAAGGACAGACAACAATGGTACACACCTGAAGTAATTTTTATCTAATGATTGCTAGGTAGACCATATGAGTGAACTAAAAGATCATTTATTCTTGAGAATGTATGCCACTGCTTACTTTCCAGTTTTCTTGACAGATGCAACAGTGGCCAAAACTGAAAGGTGAGTGATTGATAATAATCTATATGGAATTAACATCACATTGGGTGATGCTTCAGGCATCTTGGTGGATGACTGTAAGACAAGAGTTCAACTCCTCAGATATTTGTCAATTTAATAAAAAAATGAGAGACAGTTACAATTGATCAAAAAGTATTAGTAGGATTCCCTATGAAGATTTCCTGAGGTCACTAGCAGGAAACAGAGTAGTTTTCTAAATATGGTGTTTCAGTGTGCATCACAATGGACATAACACTTCCAGTGTGCTGAAAGATGAACTGTGGGATACGCTAACTTAAATTCTAAATAGGATGCACAGCTCCCATCTCAGTTAAGCACAGGTATGATGTCCAGGTCAAGGGCTCATGCTTAGTAATTTTGTTTACTTCTAAATGATAACGTATAATTTAGACCTCAAAGGAGAAAGTAATAGCCAGAAGCTATTTCTCTTTTTCCTATTTCCCGTATTCCCCATCCCACAGAGGTGAATTTTTTTATTTTTTTTTTTTTAAATACTGTAGAACACTCCTAACACAGCAGTTGGAGGTAGAAAAAGAACCCTTACCAATGATTATCAAAAGACCTCTGAAATTATCTGGGTGGTTTCTGAACAAGGAACTAAAGCTACATAGTCTAATGGTTCACAGTTGTAACAAAATTGTTGCATGAGGTTTTTTATTTTTTCCCCCCTGATAAATTGTACTCTTTTTCTTTTTTTTTCTTTCTTTTTTTTTTTTAATTTTTTTTTATTTAAGTAAAGGTATTTGGGGGGCTCAGATTCTTTTATTAAAACAGTTGTTAGAAATCTGTGTGAAATCAGAATACAGGTAAGAACTTAAATTCAAACCACCTTGTTTGGATGACTGCAGTCAAAATCCGTTTTAAATCCATCTATATATAAGTAACAGTACTGAAAATTCTACTTTCAAAAGTGTATCCAACTTGCTGCTGTAAAAATAATATATGGGTTTTACAATACTTGTTCATTTCTGCCAGGTCTCTTCAGACAAAGTGCTTGGATTCATATTTTTATTCTACCATAGCTTAATTTTAAAACTTTTTCAAAGACTGTATTTTGTTATTCTTATCATGAAGCATGATAGGCTACTCAACTGAAAAAAAATAAAGGGAAACATTACTTCTTAGTTTCACAGTGATTTGGGACATAGAATTTGGGATTCACTCAAATGCCTTTGACTATCCTTTGTGGTATTCACTGATGAGGTGACTGAATGCAAATAGGTCAAACTCTTCTGATTTTAGAAGGAAAGAAATAAACTAATTTCCTGTTTGCCATTTTAACTATTAGGTTATGAAAAGTGTTTCTCTGAAGTATTGTTCTTCTTCGCATAGAGATCAATAAGGATCATCAAATCCAACTCTCTGCTTCTCTCTAAAGACAGCAACCTAAACCTAAACCATATAGCATTACTCAGATGCTCCTCGAGTTCTGACAGCCTTCTCAGATTTTACATCTTCAAAGTGAACAAGCTAAGTAACCCCAGCAGCTACTTGAAATTCTTCCTTTTGAGGCCTTTCAGCATTGTCATTGCCCTTCTCTGGACACATTTTAGTAGTTTGACATCCTTCTTATATTGTGGTACACAAAACTGAACATAGAACTCAAGGTGATTTCTTTTAGCTGTTATATCAGAATAAACACCAGATTTTTACCTAAATGTCATGGAACAAGCAGTCTGGGGAGTCACAGTTTATTTCCTTGTATGAGTGACAGGACATACAATAGAGTTGTTGATAGAAATTGAGCAGAACAAAACAAATCAAAAGGTAAACTATGGAACTTAACAATGGATAAAAAAGTCACAGAATACATGGCATTCAATCAGTAACATACAAGAGATTTCATCTTTCTGTAGTCCCTGTGTCTCTGAACTGAGCAAAAGCAAAAATGTCATCATGAAAGTATTGACAGATGGCTTTTATGAACTGTAGAATAAGTCTGACACATAATGCTTTTCAAGAACATTGTATGGGATAAACTAGCCTGCAATATTTTTTAGATTAATTACTGTTACTGTGATCTTCCACATTCTTTATATAATTTGGGGTTATGCATTTTCCTTTTGAACTTTCCCTTTGACAATAACAGTTTATTCTTAGCATGCAATTTAGTCAGCTTATGCTTAGTGAAATATAGCACATTTTTTCTGCATCTGACATATTTGTGGTCTGTTTCTTATGTTTCAAGATGTCTGTAAAATAAAGTAAAATAAAGTGAGTTTTTCTTGCCTTTCAACTATAATCTTATGCATTGCTGAAAATGTAATTTTAAAAGATCTTTCTATTAGAACATTTTCCATCATTTTAGACTAAAATATATTTTCAAACACTAATTTTGACATGACTTCTATCATAGTGTAATTGGAAAGTAAATTAAAGATGTTTCATGGCCAAGATATGTAATATTGTTTTAGACATTTTGGGTGTCCACAAGCTGTTTTTACCTGTTGATCACAGTTTATACAGTATGGATTAAAAGTCCAACATTTCAAAACAAAATTTCATCGAATTTCCAAAGTGAACTATAAGAATAATCTTTCTTGTTCCTAGCATGCAAAATCCTCTACTAGAGCTGAAACACTAAGGGATACTTTCCACTTAGAATTTCATAAATGCAAACTGAAAAAAATTTAAAATTTTGAAATATCAAACCCTACAATGTTCAGCTTTATTCCTGTATTGATTATGTGATTTTGTGTAACTTACTATGGAATATAAGTGCAAGTGAGATTAAAATAATTATTTTTAGAGATCCAGATTAATATTGGATGAATATTATTCCTTGTTTGACTGCTTAACTGAAAATAGATTTTTCAGTATGTCACCTTTTTGCAGAGAGACATTTTTATGTTATTGGGAATACAAATTCTTTAGTGTGTTTCATTTTAGTATGCATCATAACATTGTTTAGTGAAATGAATAAATGAAGGGCCTCTTTATTTTTTACATACTGATATGTGTGGTTTATATTTTGTGTGGTTTTAATTTAATAAGGCAGTATTTTCCATTAAAAGATGTCTCTTATTCCAAGGAATGTTGTTATGGAACTGTGTGTATGAAGTTTGATTCTCACTCAAATTAAAAGAAATACTTTGGAAACAAATGCCTTAAAACACAGGAAAATAGTTAGTAGCCATTCTGGTTTTAAAACAGTTGAACAAATTTTTGTTATGAGTGGGGTGTCTGAGACAAACAAAGCAATCAAATATTCTTAAAAGGAGTGGAAGAACCTGTGTAAATGACCCTACCGATCTATGTGCATCTTTCTGTCTTTTTTTTAATTCACTACTTATCCTTTCTCTGCTCATGAAGAAATTAGGTTTTTGGTTTTTTCTCTTCTCCCCTTCTTCCCCCCACTTCTAAAGTTGACAAGTTACATGGACAAACTGTTTCATTCTTCCTCTGGAAAATATATTAGTTAGCAAATTATATTCTTAGTGTTCAAATCCTATCCTAATCTTCCATCACCAAAAACTTACTTACATTGGTTTCAGCTTTAGGAATGGAGTTTGATGATCTTAGTCTCATTCTGGGTGAATAACTGTACACATTGCAAGAAAACTTCTTAGGAGATACTACTGAGTTTCAGATGTGTGGAAAACCTTTGTAAGGGTAAAACAAGCTGAAAGGATAAAAATACAGAATTAATTCTTCAAAGTAACATCTTCTAAGAAAGTGCAGTAAATTTGTGATAAATTTAATGAGTTTATTCATTAATTTTTCAATTACCTTATCAAGCTACATTTCTTTTATTAGAAAATGAATGACTATTTCTTTAACACTCTCCTAAGTTTTATATGCATTAAGAAGGCAGGAAAACCCACAATTGTTACTGTCTCTTGAAATCCATGGGAGAAAAGGTCTGATTTTCTAATCATTCTGCTTTTAAACCCTACTTATCTTTCATTAAATACCTACATGTCTGCATCTGGAGTAAATCATCACTTACAGGCCTAGTCCCTGATTTCGAAACAAATTCAAATAATCAGCACCCTAGAGTCATGCATAAATTATTGCACTCCAACTGAGATTTTTAAGGAAGCACTACTAAATTCATAACTCATGCCTACATGGATAATGTTGTTAGGTCCTCTAGTCTAAACTTCCTTTAAAAGATCTTCTTTCTTTGTTTTTCTTATCTCTTGAAAATCTGGGGGGGGTTGTTTTGTTTTGGTTATTTTCAATTACATAAGAGATATTTGAAGGTTTTAATTAGTTGAAATTTTATAGCCACAAGGAAATATTTTGTTTCTTTACATAAATTTTCTCTCATTGCTTTGAAATTTAAAGTTATCCTATAATAACATAACACTTATGGCAGTATATAGTAGGTTTATATTTTGTTTAATTTTATTTTTTTAACACAAAAATATTAAATTTAGATTAATAAATCCAAACAGAGTAGTAGTCTTCTGAATGCAAAGGGTTATAAATCTCAAGTATAATGAGTACTTTGTGATGGTTTAAAAAAATAAACAATTTACTCAACAGTTCATAAGGGTATTCATGGATCAAACCTAAGGCAATGAGGCTGAATGCATTTCTTTTAAGAGTTAAATATATTTTAAAAGCCTGTAATTCTCATTTCTGTTTAATATCTGTTTCTGCTTTAGTAGTTTTGTTATTAGACTCTTCAAAATTTAAAATTTTGCAAGTTACTTATTTTCTGACCCCTTTGGATAGGGACATCCATCTCTGGGCTACTGACCTTTTAAACTTGGTGACATGTTTTTAGCCTTTCATTTCTTTTGCCAAACTCAGTCATTATTGTCCAAGTCAGCTGGACAGAAAAAGAGGGTCTGTTGTGGCCATTCTGGCAGTCAGAGCTTCCAGCTGGTCTGTCTATAGTTGGTCTCTGCTAGATCTCCAAGTAATTAGCAATTTGGCCCTGGTGAAAGGCTTTTGAGTGGGAGGAAGTGTTCAAACCAGTCAGTAAATCACTGGTTCTTTTCCTTTGTTGGGCCTAATAAATATAATATGGTAGATGGCACACACTTGTTCTGTGGCTGCTTAATCTTTTGCTTTAATCTCTTCTGATTTCTACTGGGAGAATTTTTTCAGAGAGCTGACCAACATCCTAACAGAAGCTAATGGCAGAAACTGCACACTGGGGATTTGGATAGGTGGGGTTCTTTTGTTTGTTTTTGCGTGTGTTTTGCTTGTTTTGTTTTGTTTTGTTTTGTTTTTCTTTATTTTTTTCTTTTCTTTTTAAAGAAAGAAAAAAAAAAGGAAAATAACAAATATCAAGCAAAGCAAAACAACCAAAAAAACCTCCAAAACAAAAACAAAATTCTCCCCCCTCATTAACTCTAAGCCAACAACTCTCTTTTTCCTTTTCATAGGTTTTGAGGAGATGTGCAAAGGAAACTTAATATGCATGTCTGTTCTATGTAATCCACTCTTTGAGTTAAAAGTTTAGGTTTCCTATCTAAATTGCAGATAGACCAAACAGAACAGTAGCTGTCACAATTTAAGACAGAAAGTCAATGGAAATGTTGAGGAAAATTATGCATTCAAAGTAATTAATCCATAGCAGAAATTCACAAATATATATTTTTTTAATTTTTATTTTATATTACATTTTGCAGCATGTGAATTTACATTTGCCACAAACACAGTAACACACTTGTGAAAATATTTACTAATGACATGGAAAGGAGTGATTAGAAGAGTACAATTGCATTGGGATTTAAGCATTTCACATCCTGGAAGCATAGTCTCTCTGCTGGCATACTTCTGATGCTGAAAAACCTCAGAATAAAAGGAACTGCTAAGAGAACCTTTTTTGTCTTTTAGCAGCAGATATTTATTGCCAACATTGGGAAGCTAGCCAGCTTGTACTGGGCAATCTAGCTTCACTCAAGAAGTGCAAAACAAATCATTTATACATTTCAGGTAGTTTCATCATCTAACTTACATATTCTTAACTAGGTGGAGTCCAGGTGAAATTTGGGCAGAGCTTTTGAGAATCTTTTTTTTGGCTCAACTTTTAGGTAGTCTCCTCTTCTTACTTCATCCTCTGGTGGTTGTTCTGATACTCTTCATCAGTTTGACCTGACTCAGATTCCTAAGTGTACAAGTCCTGCCTCTGGGCCTCCTATATCTACTTTAAACGTCAAAATCTACTAGATTTATGGCTCTGTATTCTATTGTGTTTTACTCCTACCATTCTTTCTATAATGGACAGACTCTGGTCTTCTAAGCAGCACAGAACAGGACATTGAACAGAACAGAATAACAAGCTAAAACAAAATATCAGACAGTTTTCTTCCCTAGCTCAGCAAAGCAAAATATTTTTACTAATTCAGTTAACTCCTTGAAGTCTCGTTCTTGTTTCACTTCAAAATATGGATACTTCCTTAATGTCATGGGATGCAGTGGTGCTGGCATACTTGTATTTCTCTCCCTTTTTTTGTGCATTACAGATATGCAGATATTTGAAGGGTTAAGTAAGGTATTTCTTGATGTATAGATCCTAAAGTAATACTTACAGCTCTTCACAAGCGTCCATTACAAGGCATTTCTCATTGTGGTCATGATGATAATTTCAGGCATCAATACTGGTTTATTGAAAAAAATTTAAGTTTTTCTGCCTCAAAGAGTGCAATGCGGACTTGAGTAGGAGATTACCTCTTGTTAGAGGCCTGAAAGAAAGCCTACATCCTTCTACAGACCTGCCTCCTTGTTTTTAAATAGAGATATTCCCACATAAAAATAGCACTTATTCATAGGAGAGAAATCTCCCATCTTAGAAAAAGCTTCAGGTGCCTTTGGACCCCTATCTCTAAGTGGAACAGTGTCATATTTTACTTTTGGCAATGACTTCAATATTTCTATCCCCATTTAGGTTTATTAAGATCTATTGCCCATGAAAAGGAGAATACATTGAGCCAAAACTAAAGATGTCCTCCTTGTGTTCTATTAATTTGCTATAAACTTTGAATATTTTTCAGACAAATGACCTGAATCCAGAACCCAGGTATGTGTTGTATTTTGCATCCCTGTCTTTGTCAAAACTGTTGTCCTTTCTCCTGTGTCACTCAGAATGAAGTAGAGATGATCTACATGAAATTTGGGGGTTTTTTTGCTTCTTGGATGGTTTTGTTGTGCATATGAAGTAGAAAAAAATCATATAATACCTTCAGGGGAACTAAATTTTTGGATAGTGATTTGCTATTTGATGGTTAATTGTAAATTGGTAATTAAGTTCATTGAAGGCAGTTGAACATTGAGGCAGCCAAAATCAGAGATTACCCTTGAAAACAATTTCCTAATTCATGTGGAGTTTATAAAGCTTACAGTTGTAAAACACTTTAAGATATCTGATTAAAGTTGCTATTCAAAATATTATATTTTCATATATTTGAAACCAGGAAAAAATAGGTATTATTTTTGCTGGAGTTTCAGACATGAAGGGTTGGGTATGTACTAGATCTTCTTTTGAGGAATGTTGCATGGACTACTCCACCAAACTTGTGATTGCCTTCAAAAAGGAGGACATGTACTACCTAGACATGATCATATGTCAGTAAAACTTTTTGATCAGTTCAAAGATTGTCCATGTAAAATACGAACTGCAATGATCTGAGTTTTTAGTTTCTGTGGTGTTTCTACTCTCTGTTCCTGAGGTATCAGTCAGTCTGAATTTCATCGTAGTGTAGTTGACACAATAGGCAGTATTTTTCCATTAGACATATAGTGCCAGAAAACATTTGAGATCAGTGTAGGTTCTCTATAAGCCTGTCAGGGAAGAATCTGTCCTACTGTGGTTTTCTATATTGCTGCGTATTTTCCAACAATCATAAAGGGCGCCCTTCATTTGTCTTTCAAAGTATGCCTTTGCCATCCAGATTTGAGAGGCTTTGGTTGTGTTGTTACTCAGTGTGTAACTTAAAATACAGAAGGAAAGATTCACATGTGTGTAATAGAAGTACAGTTTTATAGGAAAACTGCTCTTCACATGCAGGAGGATAGAGGTGGGATGGGGAAAGGGACAGGATATGCCCATTCAATAGTTAAGTAGTCTTGTTCACAGTACCATGACACCACATCACAAGTGGTGCTATATATCCCCACATCACAAGTCTTTGAGAAATTATGGCATACATTGATACATACCACTTGAAGCAAAAGAAATCAACACCTTACACTGATCAACAGAAAAATTATTTTACAGAGATTGTGGCCTGTAGATCCATGAAAACTTAGCAGTTGGAGTGTAAAATAATTGTTTTAACAAGTCCTGCTTTACGGTCTGTAAAATAAGTTGTAAAACCAGTGTAGTGTAAATAGTTATCTCTTATGGTTTCATAACTGAAATGGTTTCACTAACTGAAGCCTTTAGAAGACAGTATGAGCCCAGAAGAGAAATTTCTTCTTGCAAAGATAAGGTTTAGTTAGAAGTATACATCATATTTTTTTCAGTGGATTGGGGAATAAGAGAAGTGTCCTAGTTACAGTTGCCAGAACCAGTTTATTACTATGTGGGTGTAACCAAAACTGTGTACTCTACACACTCTATGTCATTTCTCATGAACTCTTAATAATGAATCATCTGCAGCAGCTACCTAGGGAACACCAGACACTTCAGGCGACAAGATGGGTGTTAAGGAACCCTGCAAGGCATGAGAATGTTTTCTGTCTTCTCACCAAGGACTTAGCCATCATAACTCCCTTCCAGGGAGGAATTAGCACCTTCACACTCAGCCGGAGGGGTTGCGTCTGCTAATGGGCCATTAGGGACGGGCACATTAAGTAGCTGCAATGACCTAGACGATCAAAAATTCCAAAAATATCCCATGACTCACAGAGTAAATCACTCAGTGTGAAATCCCTAACCTGGAGGAGGTACTGGGCATTCTCACCTGAACCTGTGAATATATAATCTTGGGGTTTGGGGACTTCTGGTACCACTTGTTGGATCCAGAGGAGGACCAGGACCTCAATAGGACCGCGACTGCCACTGTTGACAAGACTGTAGTGATACTCCTCACCAACAGATTTCTTTTCCTTTTACTTTGCTTTCAGGGGGACCACGTCCTGCTCAGCACAGGGGCTAATGAACATCATTCTGTTCGTGCCCCGTGGTGCTGTGTTATACACCTGGGTTTTGTGTGTTAAAATCAGATTTTTCTCAGTCACTGTATTTATTGTAATCTTTTTAGTAAATTGTAACTCTGACTTGTAATCTCTCTTGACTTGAGTTCATTTCTCCCACCCGTTTACCTTTAAATCAGCAAAAGGGGAAAAAAGAATATAATTAAAACTACTTACGACAGTATCTGTACTTTAGCTAAGAAAAGTTACCAAGTAGTTATCATATTTTCAAAAAAATTGCTGATGTTACACAACTGAAAAAGTATTTGTTTGGTTTGTGACGTAAAAGAGGTTTATGCTATGAAGTTAGAACAGGCTACTCTGCTTTGTTTTTCTCATGATAGTTTATTCTAACTTAGATTTTCTTATTCTTCTCATTTAGACCTGTATATATCTGTATATATCTTTTGGATCAGATATGTTGTTTGTTGTTTTTTTGGTTTTGTTTTTTTTTTTTTTCCCCCCACAAATTGCTAGGAGATGACTAGAAGTAAAAATAGAAGCTTTCCTACAGTCATGAGTCTGGTCAGATAAGTTTAAAATACTTCCTCCGGAACCTTTTTGTATTGTTGTGGGGGTTTTTTGTTGTTGTTTTTTTTTATGTTTGTTTTGTTTTGTTTGTTAGGGGGTTATTTTTTTTTAATTAAGTCTAGTAAATTTATGTTTGTATTTAAAATTAAATATTTATGCATTACTTGAGTACAAAGGAATTCACCCATGTGATTTTGAAAAACTTGCAGTAACTAAAGGAAGTCGGGTTTATGATTTACTAAAAATGAAATATATCTATTAGAATGACAAGAATAATAAGCTAAAGTTCTTGTTGACTTTTACCACAGTTGTTTTGTTTTTCTCTCTCTTTTTTTTTGTTTTGTTTGTTTGTTTGTTTGGTTGGTTTTGTTTGGGTTTTTGTTGTTGCTGATTTTTAATATTTGAATACTTAAACTTTATGTTGTATGAGTTTAAAATTATTCAAATCGACCTTTTGGATTATCTTTTATTGTTCTAGGAGTACATCCCAGTCAAATGCTGGATTGTGGATGTCTAATCTATGGGTCTTTGTTAATATATACTGTGTCATACATCATCTACAGCACATGGAGCTGTTTTTATTAGAACTCATAATGAAAGAATGCGAGATTAGCCTGACATGTACAAAAGAGATGGGAATTGTGTCCTGAACATAAATATGGATTACTTGCACATTAAGAGAAGTAGAAAAAAACTATGAAAATTAACAGATATCAACTTTTAAATTAAAGTAATATTTCTATGGCACATGTAACTGAACCATGGAATCGAATAGCACAAGATTTTCTGTAGGTCAGAATTACAAAGGAGTTCAAATAGCATATAAGTAAGCCATGGAAGAAAAGTCCACATGATGGCCATTAATCCAAAGATCTCTATACAATCATTATTTCAGAAAGAGTTATAGTTTAGGTTGTTGGAAAATAAATCTGTGGCAGTATTCATGACATTGTTTATTGTACATACAGTCTTGTCTCAAACTGATACTCCTGACTACTGTTAGAACCAATATTTTCAAATTAGATGTCTTTTTGAGCTCAAATCAGATATTCTGTTGCCAGACATGTGTGAGCTGCAAAGGGCTGTTATTGAGCCTGGAGCATTGGTTACGATAGCAATCATCATATGTTCTTCACTTTTAAATCTGTTTGGAGCATTCAGAAAGTAATTGAGTATTTAGAGGTGTTTACAAAAAACACAAAGATGAAAATAAAAGTATGTGTTACCAGAATAGGATCAGAAAGAATATACCTAGTTCATCTACTAAATTAATATAAAATTATTTGTGGGCTTCTGTGAGCTTTGAGACAGGCAGTGGAGAAACAACCCCAGAGATAACATTGGGTTTTTATCTTAGAGAAGCCCATACCTTATTAACATGCACATCCTTCCCTGTTTGTGCCCTTGTTTGCTCTGTGTAAATAACTTGAAATAGATGGTTTTTCCTTGTGTTCAAACAAGCAAAACCCTTTGATACTATGAAGAAAATTAGTAACAGGTGAAAGACCATGTTTAATAATGTTGGGACAAAACAGCCATTTGCTTTAAAGTATTTGTCCTCTAATCTTCCTTAATTCCTAACAGATAATAACTGTTTTCTGTCACTACAATTCACACATACCAATTTCTCTGAAGTCCCTGCATAGCAAGAATAAACATGAAAGAAACCACTTTAGTAACTTTTCATCATATGCAGTACTGTGAGGTAGCATATGAAATCATTGAGATTTACATTTGTCTTCTTTTTCATATTTACTTGAATTGGACAAGATAAATTGAACTGGATTTTCTCACTTTAAGGATAAACATATGTGCTGTGATCAAATGCAGTTATAGATTTCAATTTTGGATTATTCAATTTGTGTCTTTCTATATGCTCTGTCATTATTGCCTGTGCATTTTTGAGGCTTGTTTTCTCATACACAAAGAAGGTAGAGGTTTTCTTTATTATTTTTTTTAATGTAATCTAAATCAGTCTCTATGTATTACAAAAAGTCCTCTAAAAGCCAATGATCCTCTTCAGATTTAAATTCTTCCCTTAAGAGCCACATGTCCTTCTTGTATTTTCAGTATAGAAAATACTCAACCATTTTTTCCTTCAGTGAATACATTTATATCCTTACTGTTAAAAAAAAGGCCTTATAAAACAGATTAGCTCATTCATAGCCAATTTAAGTTAGAATCTTTGTTACTCCAACACCATTATGTGTGTTTTCAGAAACACAAATCACTACTGAAGATTGTTAATAAGGGCTTAATAGTTGTTCCTAGCTGTTGAGTTTTGCCAAAAAAAAAAAAAAAAAAAAAAGAGTCTATCACATCACCATACATTATAAAAGGACTTTTAAATATTAGTCTTTCAGTCAAATTGTACTAAGAAAAAACACAGAAACTCAACAAAAAAATCAGCTTTAAGATTACTTGCATGATATAATTTCCCAGAGTCTGGTTGGTAAAAACCAAGAAGGTTAGGGAAAGGAGAGATAAAAAAAAGAAAAAGGTAAAACCTCCTCCCCCCAAAAAAAACCTCAATAACTGCCCCCCCCCCCAAAACCCCCCTCCCACAAACAAACAAACAAACAAAATAAACAAAACAAAAGCAACAAAAAAAGAAAAATGCAACAAAAAGCACTTGCTTTTTGTCAACATCTTTTGAATAATTCTAAAGAAACTATTAAATTACAAAATTACTTTGTAGATGGCCTTCTGCAGAGTTTGTAAACTGCTTGTTGAAGACTCTGACACCTAACTGGCATTCCAATAAGACTAGGGAACTGAAGCTTCTGGTACATACCAGAAATTGATGTACTGGAATTCAGACACAGTTCAGTAAATGGAACCATGTCTCTTACTCTGAAAAAAAAAAAAAAAAAAAAAAAAAAGAGAATACTGGCTGCACGTCTGAAATTCTGGCACATAAAAGTTCCCCAAACCCACTTTGTTCTCATGATTTTCCAAAAATATTTCCTAGATTAAAAATGTACCACAAATGCCCCCATAGTCCTGGTGTTATGTGGAGAGAAATGAACTTGTTTATTTAATTTCAGAAATACAGTTCAATATCCTGACTGACAGACTGAGTCCTAAATATCAGGATTTTCAGCAAGGAATCTGCGGGTTTTTTTTCTTCTTCTTGCCTTTACATCTCTCTACCATGAGTACACTGCATGTCACATCAGAAACACGAGCAGACTTGGATTTTGGTTACGGTTTTTTTAAATTTTTTTTGGTGGAAGATTGTTTGGGGTAACAGTTTAAGTCTGAATTTGCACTAGCATTAAAACAGTTGAATCATTTCAAAAACAGAGGCAAAAATAAAAAAAGACTTTCTGTGTTAACTGGGATGTTAAATTAAAGATGAAACAGTTTACTGTATGACAGAATATAAAAAAAAAAAAATTGATGTGGTCTTTATATGAAAAACTAAGTAAAAAGATCAATAAAGCTCTTTATCTTTTCACTTAGCCTCTTTTGTTCTGTCCCTTCCTAGCACCTCTCTTCTCCTCATCTCTCTCTCTCTCTCTGCCTCTCCCTTGAGTTTTCGTTTTTTTTTCCTGGAACATTCTGTTTCTCTTACGAGCTAACAAGTTTGCTGTGGCTCTATGTCTCATTCCGTTCCAGGCTTGCAGCTGTTTTGGCAACAGAAGAAAAAATCCCCATAACAAATCAAATAAAAGCCTGTTCTGTGAAGAGGAATTGAAAACAGCAGGCCTCAAAGAGGGCTGCACATGAGATGCCTTGTTCTGGCTTTCAACACAACTCAAATCAGAAATACATTACCATAATCTGAAACAGCCCACTGCTAACACAAGACAGATGGTGGGTAATAACCCATGCATCATTAATAAATAAATTTCAGCATTAAAGGCTTTACAAAGAATGACAACATTATCAGGGCAACATTACTGCCTCTTTTTCACCCCCAACATTATTTCACTCTCTTGTGGGTCTGTCTCACTCCCTCTCCCTCCCTTTTAGAGTGATTGCACTTTTGAAGGAAATTAAACTTGGTGCATGCTTTAATCAGATGAAAGCTATCTTAGTATGTAAGTCTGAAACTCCATAAGGGAAAAATAAAATATCTGCCAAATTGTAATTGTTCCCATGTACTTCTATTGGATCAGCAAATGACGATTTATTGCATGGCACTCCACTAGCTGTCTTTGCTCTCTCTCGTATTGTACTATTCTTTTATTTCACTGCAAATTTTAAGCAAGAATTTTGGCATTATGTTTTCTACTAAATTGAAAGATATATGTATAATTTCTCAGCTTTTCTTCTTCAAACTGTACCATCTGTGGTCTCCCTTTTCTTTCTCACTTATTTCAGAGATAATTTTGGGTAAAATATATATACCTTTTAACTTAACAAATGTTGGAGGGTATTAAAAATATAATAATATATATATATAATATAATATACCACAACACATTTGTGCCTGACCAACATGAGTATGTCACTTGAAAAGGGAAGAAAGAACAGATGGGATGAAATTTTTACAGTATGTTACACAGTTACAAATACAGAGCTTGAATCCCAGGTGCATTTTGAAATGTCTATATTGCCAGAGTTCATAGTGCTGCACTCAGCATAGGGATACAAATCTGTCATAAAGACATAAGAAGACCTGAAGGTTCTGTTGTGTATGTGTGGAGAGTTGATCTTCACTGGATATCATATGCCCACCAAACCACCCTCACCTCTTCAAAAGGAGAGAGGAAGAAAACACAATTAAAATATTATGGATAAAGAAAAGAAGACTGCTCACAATTACACAGAATATTCTGAGCTAGAAGGGACTGACGAAACTCATAACAACAAGCTCTTAACTGAATAGCTTGTACAGGGATTGAACGCACAACCTTGGTGTTCCTAGCACTATACTCTTAACCAACTGTGTTGATCTCAGGGTCATGGGCAAAAGTCATCTGGCTTCAAGGAATTTAATTTACGTCAAACTAACTGTGACAGGATAATGATTTTGAGTAAAAACATCTTCCACCAACCTCTCTTCTTCCCAGGTTTAATTTGACTCCTAACTCCTCCACACTCTAGCCCTTCATTTCTGCCTCTTCTTCCTTCTCACTCTCTTTCCCTACTAAAGCCTAAACTTCCTCCCAGGGGAGAACGCCCTTTGAGAGCTTCTCCTGTGTGGGTTTTCACTGTGGGCTACAGTTTTTCAAAAACTGTTCTAACTTGCATTCCTTCCATAGAGAATCTTTCAGGAACGGGGTGCTCAAACATAGGTCCTCCATGGGGTCATTGATTCTGACAAGCCTGAACTTGCATAGCCCTTGCATAGCCCTGTCTACCAACTCTGGCCAGGTACCTCCTCCTGTGGGGCCTCTCTATGGACTGCTGGTTTCTGCAGGGCACATCAGACTGCTCAGCATGGACCACCATGAGCTGCAGGGGATTTTCTGCTGTGGTGCCTGGAACACCTTCCTTCCCTCCCTTTCCACTGACCTTGGTGTCTAGGGGGCTGTTTCTCTCACATATTCATTCTCCCAAGTGCTGTTGCACAACTGGTATTTTATGCATTCTTCAATACATAAGTTCTTAAATTATCCCAGAATCACTACAAACATCACTGATGGACTCAGCTTTGGCCAACAGTGGATCAGTCTTGGAGTTGGCTGGAACTGGCTCTGTCCAGCCTGGGGCCAGTTTCTGGTGCCTCCACGCAGAAGCATCTCCTGAAGCCCGTTCCTGCTGCCAAAACTTCAGCCAGAAAATTCAATACAATGTGAAAACTACCATGACTCTCTGTAAATGCAATATATTTCACTCTAAACATTACTCTGATTTCTGGACTTTTCAGTTGCTTGCTTTGGTGATTCACTAATGAAAAAATGCCTGTGAACTTACCTGAAGCAATTAATAGAGCATCATAGTTGGGAGTAGTGGGTTGGCTATGATCCAATCCAAGAAAATTCCAATATGAATATTTACATTTGGAATTATATAAATTCAATTACTCTCTTTGTATTCATTATCAATTTTAATTCTTGTTCTAAAATGTCCTGTAATACTCAGTACAATTAAACGTTATTTCCAATTGTAGTAGTGATTGGAATGCTTCCTAGTTTATATACTTGTTTACTTGTCTTTCACAAAACAAATTAGATAGATACAATATTTTTTTCTCTATAATGACATATCCCCAATGAATTATTTTCCCACTTAATTGGTGGAATTGTGTATCTTTCTTCTGAAAGGATTTCTAGGTGAAGCAAAAAAACCTCTGCTTTTCACATATGTTGTAGTTATATGCTTGTGTCTTTGACCATAACTACGTCCTTCTGACTTGCTACTATAATTCCTACAAAGAACATTGTGTGGGTACCTCTGAAAACTTGTCTTCTGCACAACACAATCTTATGTTTACTTATTTTTATGGGATTTAATGAACATTGCAGGGCAAGACTGCAATTTACCAATCTCATACAAAGCACACATTTCTGAGGTCAGTAATGAAATCGTATTTATTCCCAGGAATGTCCCCAGGTTCTTTTCTTTTTTGTTTCTTTGTCTAAAAGTTGCTTTAACAGTTAGTCATAGTTATCTGAGAAATCGTCCTTAAACAGGAGTAATGAATACAGCCCAAAAATCAGTAAGAGGAACTGTGATGGAGAGGCCTCAGTGGAATATGTAATACTCATTTCACATACTCGGAAGGAAGGAACTCGGAAGGAAGGAACTCAGAAGGAACTTGGAAGGAACTCGGAAGGAACTCGGAAGGAAGGAACTCGGAAGGAAGGAAGGAACTCGGAAGGAAGGAAGGAACTCAGAAGGAACTCGGAACTCGGAACTCGGACATCGGACGGACGGAAGGAAGGACGGAAGGAAGGAAGGAAGGAAGGAAGGAAGGAAGGAAGGA
>JAWWEE010000085.1:37553328-37566985 GCA_035221455.1 Xenops minutus
GTAAGTGTCCTTCTCATTTTGCTGACAACTCGATCCACTCATGAAAGTCCTTGTATTCGCTGGACTCCCCTCCTACACTTACAGGGTTTTGATTATTTTGTAAAATTGCAAATATATTTTAAAACACTAGGTTTTAAATTAGGTGTCTGATTTTTCTCTCATTTGCATGGCTAGCACTTTGAAAAAATACTGCAGTGGCTCTCAGGGCTCAATACAGGGCTCTACACTGACTTTCTATTCCAGACAATTAGAGTACAAGGCTCAGTGAGTAACTGAATCTTGTGTTCAGTTGCTAAAGTAAAAACTAAAGGAGCACAGACTGGGGAAGAAGGATGAAAAACAAAATAATATAAATCAAACTGAAGTACATGTTTCAAACAAACTCCGAGTTAAAATTGATTCTCCTCTCTGAAAATGTCATAAAATACAAAATTTTCCCTCTAACTAAAATGTTTTATGTCAGTAAGCATTCACCTCAGGGACTTTTCAGGGTGTGAGAATATAAGGCTAGGCTTCCAAAACTGGAAGATGAGGAGACATAAATTATTTGAAACATCGTATTGGGCAGTAGCTAACTCACTTAAGGCTGTGTTTAATTGGCCCTTCATGACTCCACATTAACTGTCTCTGATAACCTCCTTGTCTTCCTTACGCTTTGACATAACTTCCAGGAGCTTCTGTTGCATGTCTTATCAGGCATTGTTATGAGTCTGTCTGGTTGATAGTAATGATGACGTCATGAATGTGAGTTCCTGGTAGGCAGCAAACTTCTCTATGGAAATTCTCTGTATAGCAAATAGATGCTTTGAAAAGGAGTATCAATTATTAATGTCAATCATGCTCTTCTGGTGGCACTAGTTTTAACATAGGTAGGTGGTCAGATCAGCTTTGCATAGTCAGCTTTTCCTGGATTATCTGTATTACTCACATGTTCTTCTTTCTCCAAGTCCAGAGCATCAAGTCTGTTATGTAGGGGCACTTCAGAGGACAGAGAATGAACAATATTGTATTCACTACAATAAAAAAATTGAGGTGCTGGGATGTGTTCAAGGAAGGGAAATGAATCTGGTCAAGGAACTAGAAAATAAGTCTTATGAGGGACAGATGAGGGTTGTTTAGCTTGTAGAAAAGTAAGTTTGAGGGGGACCTTATTCTCTACATGCATCTGAAAAGGTGCTGTAATGAGGTGGAGATCGGTCTCTTCTCCCAGGTAGCAAGTGACAGAAGGAGAGGAAGTAGCCTCAAGTTACACCAGGGAAGGATAAGATTGGATGTAAAAAAAAATATATATTTGGAAAAGGCAGTTGGACAGTCAAGCGTTTGAACAGACTGCCCGGGGAAGTGGTGGAATCATCTCTGGAAATGTTCAAAGAACACACGGATGCAGCACCTGTGGACACGGTTTAGTGGTGAACATGGCAGTACTGGGTTAACCCTTGGACTCTTAGAGGCATTTTTCAACCTTAACAATTCTATGGGACTGTGAAATATGGCTGAATGTTGAAGAGCAGAAGTTCATGCTGATACTGTGTCTCTATTTACAGAAGTTGAATGGTTGAATGATGTGTATGTGCGTCCTGCATGTTGCTTCTCCCTCCCCCCCTCTCCCCCCCCCGAAAAAAAAAAAAAAAAGTAAAATAAAATAAGTTTTTAAATGCTTAAATTTCATACAGAGACATCTTCCAGAAAATTTTTGGAGAATGTATTCTAAAAGATCTTACTCAGTATATTAGAAAGACATTGAGAACAGCTAAATGTCCACCTTAACAGCACAGTATAACAGAATTGCAGAATCATTGAATTTAAAAGGGACCTCCAAGGTCATCTAGTCCAACCACCTTGATCAAGAAGGGCAGTCTACAGACAGTTGCCTAGAACTATGTCCATGAACATTAAGGTTCTTCTATCCACTACATTAAAAAAAAAAATGTATGAAAAATCCAAATATTTACAATTTTATCACTTAATTAGTAAACTATATTGGTTTTTAAAATATATAAATATATAAATTAATATTTACATGCAAACAAACGAATAGCATTTGCAAAAAAAACCACACAGACTAGTTAAGTTGAATATTTTAAATGTCAAGTATTTCTATAAGTATCATAATTTATTATACACTTGGTATTTTATATTTTGTAAATGTTTTCTTATATTCTAGATCAGATTCAATTAAGTCAGTTTTCCCATGTGGTTCATCATAATTTCTCTTGAGTCTTTTTTCGTGTTTAAACCTTTTTATGTACTTATCTTTCTCAGACTTCGATTTTTAATTTCTTCTGTCTGTTCCACATGTAGCCTGCTTAACTGAACTTTCCACAGTTATGAAAAGATAACTTAGGTCAAACTTATTGTGCATGCATGACACTATAACTGAAATTCTTGTTTAATTGCTTAGCATAGCAGTATTACATTAATAACTCAGTTGTTTTTGATTTAGTGTTCAGATAAACAGAATTGACCAGTAGTTGCTTAAGAGTTCTATACTTTGCTTTAGTCGTGGAAATAATCACTGCTTTTACTCAACTTGTAATCTTTAGCCAAAATTGGATCTGAGTCCTAGTGAGCATATAAATCTCACAAAACACATAAAAAATGCAATTATACCATAAATTTTGCTGTAAAGCAGAATTAAGAATTAAAACTTGTATTTAAACCTAATTTGAAGTTCCCTTGACTTCAGCCATCCTACTCAAAATCTCAGTCATTTCAACTTTTACACTGATTATTATTTCTCTTAAAAAGTATTTACAATGTTTGAAAACCATATTAATGACCAAATTTGTCTTTCCCTATTAATTATTTGTATTTCATGAGGTACAACTATTTTTCAGCCATTGCTGAAATTTAATTTTATATGTCTGTCCATTTAAAAGTTAAAGAAAGTCATTGTAAGGAAGAACATGGGAAGATGAACCATGTGCACTGGTTAACTCTGTCAAATTATACATGTTTAAAAGTCTCTTCAAAATGTCCATAGCAACCTCTGGTTAAAGTACATGCTTTCAAATTGCCACATAAAATGTATTAACTTGGGCATCTAGGAAAAAGGCAGGCTTATAGACATATTCTATTTATGTCCTGGTCTTCTAATTAGGGTATGCTTGCACTTCATGGAGTAAAAAGAGGAGCTAGGTTGTATTGCTGTGGCAATCTGCCTAGGCTCATTAGCTCTAACAGCAGGGCTAATAAACTCAGGTGCAGAACCACACAGCCATGGATGTTCTGCCTTTGGATGTATCATTTAGGTTAGCATTTTCAAGGTACTACTTTATTCCTTTAAAATGTCTGTCAAAGCTTCACATAAACATAAGTGAATCAATAAGGAAAGAAAAGACTCTGCTGTTGTAAAACTGAATACATTTTTTGTTCAGTAAAAACTACATCTATTGTCATTTAATGTGTTAATGGAGTATTACATAACACATCATATTCATTATTAGAGTTGTTGATTTTACACGTAAGACTTGAATCACGAAAAGTTTTGCATCAGTTGTTATCATTTACTGTTTCTTGAGGTACATTACTTTTCAAAAGGTTCATTAGCCCTTTATTAAGAATGAAAATACTCATAAATCTAGCTGTTAAAATGTATTTGGAAGAAGGAAATATATTCCTGTTTTACCTGAGAAAACAGTTTTTCTCTGCAGTGAATAAGTGTATATAAATACACATATGTAAAGTTCCTGGAAGTGTTCAAGACCAGGTTAGATCGGGATTTGAACAATCTCATCTAGTGGAAGGCAAGCCTGCCTGTATTGGAAGTTGGAACTAGATGATCTCCGCAGTCCCTTTCAACTCAAACCATTCCATGACTCTATTAACATTCCTGAGAGCATGTCCAGGAATAAATTTACTTAAATGCAAAAACAGTATTTGTCTTGTAAATTGTTCTTTGATCCAAGGCATTTTCAACCAGAAAATTTACTCTAAATTACTGATAGTCAACATTATTTTGTCTGTGTAATCTGTGGCAACCTCCACAGAGTGCAATTAAAAGTGTTGTGTATATATGTAAAAAAAAAATTAAAAATTACATCTTTAGTGAAGTTTCAGTAATTTCTGGTGATATGATTTATCATGTGAGGTATGTCATGTAATTAGTTAAACAAGATGATTTTGAGTTTTATATATATGCATTGCTCAGCGCATTTTCAAAACCCTATCTTTATTACAGGGTGGTTATAGACTTTGCCACAAATAACTGAAGGGAAACACTTTTCCCATAAAAATCTGTAACTGGACTTCCTAAAGCTAGATGATGTTTCATCCCCAGGTATTCTGGAACTCCAGAAACAGGCCAGCGCTCCTGTAAGAGATAAGGTAATTAGAAATCAGAGGGAAGTCGCTCACAGGTTTAGCTTCTGATCCAACACTAGCTACCTTCTTGTTATTTTATGTATTTTTTCACTGGTCAAGAAGTACACACTCAGTGTATTATCTGTAGGAAATACAAAGATCTCTTTGATAACTGCAAAAAATACACAAAAGACTAATGATTTTGTAAAAATGCTTAAAATACACATGTCAGGAGACAGATCTGTCTAAAATCCTTTTTGCTAACCAACAGTGATCCTTAGTTTCTCTTCTTCTGCCCAGCAAAATCTCTATAACTGCAGTTTTGTGTCAGAAAATAGCAACATTTTTCCTACAGAAAAAAGAAACTGTCTCTTAAATTGACAAGTAAACAATTCATCCTCAAATGCATGAACTTTAACATTTCACCTCAAAAAATGTAATCCATACAACTCTTCAGAAACTGTATTTCATATTTTTGAAACTGACAAAAAAACCAATTTATGAAAAAGTGCATTTTGCTTTTAGGTGTCTATTGAAAAAGTACTAGTTTACTCCCTCTCCCACTCTATTCACCTTCTTTTCAAATAATTTTCAGTGACTCACGTGGAAAATTCCTGATCTGCGTATATGGAGGAAATTTTCATTATAGATAATTCAAAAAAGTTTGAATCCTTGAGCAGAGATTAAACAAGGAAAACTTCACTCTAGGAAAGTCAGAAGAAAATGAAAAAAGCAACAAACAAACCACCGAAACTTAGAAGATGCAAATGAGTACAGTTCAATTCTTACAGCTAACAGAATATGTAAGATAAAAATAACTTGGCTTTACAGAAGTTAGTCACAGAAGTTCCATTAACTTTGATGAGGCAGAAATTTTTTTGAACTTTCCATTTATATACCCACTGTACAAAGCATAACAACTTAGTCCTTCCTATATTACTGAAAACAGAGCAAGTAGGTCTGCTATTTGTTTGTTCCCTGGGAACTATAGAAATATGAAGAACATATATACCTGCTGCAACACTAATAGTAGCAAATTACCTTCTGGATAGTACAATGTCAAGGAATTAACTCTATCCTTGAGAACAGGAACCACATTCCTATCCTGATACTAGACTTTTGGGTCCTGACATGAAGGCCCAGACAGATGTGATGCAACAACATGGATAATTGTTCTATGTTACTGCTTCTGCCTTAGTTGCAGGATACCTATTGGGATTCATTGACCACTGATCACAGAAAACACATGCAGAAAAACTCAGACTGCATCCTAGCAGAGTATCCATTTCCCAAGGTTTCACTGCGCTTTTTCTGTAAAACTATCTAATCATGACCTAACATTTCATGAACTTCTATTTATCTTTCAGTGTGGATTAACCTGTGTTGTGCAAAAACAAGAACTAGAGGGAATGAAAGTGTGGAAGTGAAAGTTAGGTAAAGTCATACTCAGTATTTTAACTGAGTGCCCTGGAATAGGGTAATTACTGTCCCTTAATGTTAAAATGCATCATTACGGTAAAGTCTAGGAGTAAATATCTTTTAAGAACTTATGGCAAGGACTTTTGCCTTTTGACGGTATCTATTTTAGACATCAAAATTTTTTCTATTGATTTTGTTTTAAACCTGCTTCCTGACAATGGAATGAGCACTTACTACTGTTTATATTGGGATGTGATGGGTTGACCTCGGCTGGCCACCAGGTGCCCACCAAATTGCTCTATCACTCCATCTCTTCAGAAGGACAGAGGGAGAAAATTCAAGTAAAATACAGTGGGTTGAAATAAGGACAGGATATCACTTAACAATATTGTCATGTGCAAAACAGATTTGACTTGGAGAAATTAATGTAATTTTTTGCCAATTAGTTGTAACAGTTGAGTATGGTGAGAAATAAGAACAAAACTAAAAATGCCTTTGCCCCACCCCTTCCTTTTTTCTATGCTCAACTCAGTCCTGACTTTTCTGCTCCTTAGCCCTGAGTGGTACAGGGATGGGAAAACTGGTGTTGCAGCTCATAGCCTTTCATCTCTGTCTTTCCTTCCTCCTCATGTTTTTCCACTGTTCTGTTATGGGGTCCCATCCACAGGATACAGTTCTTCGTGAACTTCTTCAGTATGGGTCCTTGCCATTGGTTCTTCCAGTGTCATCTGCACCTGCATGTAACTCTCTTCATGAGCTGCAGTTCCTACTGGGTGCCTACTCCTCCACAGGCTCCAGCTTTCTTCAGGGCATATCTGCTTGCTCTGATGTGGGGTCCTCCATGGGTTGCAGGTTGATGTCTGCTTCACCATGGGCCTCCATGAGCTGCAGCTGGACAGCCTGCCTCACCAGGGACTGCACCATGGGCTGCAGGGGAACCTCAGCTCCAGCATCTGGAGTATCTCCTCCCCTTCCTTCTTCACTGATCTCAGCATCTGCAGAGATATTTCACATATATCACTCCTGTCTTACAGCTGCTGCACTTTATTTTTTTATTCTTAAGTATATTTTTTATTCTTAAATATATTTTTATTCTTAAATATACAGAGATGCTACTGATATCATTGATTAGTTCAGCTTTGGCCAGTGGTGGGTCAGTCTTGTAGCTGGCTGGCACTAGCTCTGTCCAAGGTGTTGACAATTTCTGGTGTCTCCTTTCAGAAGCCCTCTTACAGCCTCCTCCACTAGCAAAAACGTGGCTGCATAGACTCAATACACAGCAAAAAGAGTGATAAATGCTTACTCAGTGTTTCCTTTACATTAACGGTTGTATAGTCATCTAGAACGCTTCTATCTGCTGAGGTTTATTCTAAGATAGTGGCTTCCTGGCAAATTAATGTCTCCTTGTATGCAGACTCTTTCTTATTTGAACGTTGTTTTCACTATTTGTTGTGCTTTCCTAGTTCTGCTATTTTCTTAGATGAAGTTATCTGAACCATATGTTGTATTTAAAATGTGAATTTGTACAGTAGCAGACTGATAGTGATTTGTATTTCATTCTAAATTCTCTGATGGTTCCTATTATTTTGCATGGCATTTTAGATGTTGTTAAAGATTGAATTGACTGTATCAGAGAAATATTTACTATAACTCTTTCTTGACAAGTAGAAAGGTTTCATTGTCTTAGTATATTCAAGGCTTTTTTTTTGCCCCATGTAAATTACTTTGCATTGACATAGACATTCTCTTGACAAGATGTGCATTCAGGTTTGTAAGACCTTTCTGGAGCACTTCAATGTCAACTTTCATTTGGGTTATAGCATTTTTCAGTCAATTCTATAACTTTACCATAGACCCTTCTTCTTACATTAGTTTTGAATACATTTAGTCTAACTGAGCTGGAGATCATTTTCCCCACAGCAGTCCTTGTACTAGTGTGGTGTTTATTGGTAACTAGAATGGTGTTGATAATACAGCAGTGTTGGCTGCTGCTGAGCAGTGTTCCCACAGACTCCCCAACATTCTTCCCCCTATCAGAAAGCTGGGAGTAGGCAAGGTCTTGGAGGGGGACAAACCTAAGACAGCTGACCCAAGTTGACCCAAGGGCTGTTCCATACCATTTTCAGATACAGAAGTTAAGAAAAGGAGAAGGAAGAATGAGGCATTCCCTATTTACAATATTTTCCTTCCACAGCAACTACTATGCATGCTGGAGCCCTGCTTCCCAGAAAGTGGCCAGATATCATTTGCTGATAGGACATAGAGAATAAAATCTTTGAGATTTTTTTGCTTTGCTTGTGCATGTGCAAGTTTTCTCTTTTGCTATAGTAAACTGCCTTTTCTCACCCTACAGGTTTTTTTCCATATGATTTTCTCTCCCCAGTCCAGCTGAGAAGAGGCATGGTAGAGTAGCCAAGGTCAACCCACCACACTATCACAAGTTCCTGTAACTTCTAATGTGAACACTGGCATGTCAAATATGCAAAAATACGTTTTAGATCATGAAAATCTTGTAAATTTTTTCTGCTGCATTGTGTAATAATCTAGGTGATCAAAATCTTTACTACAGCAAGCAATCATACTGTTATTTTGCTCATTGAAGAGCTCATAAATAAAGGACTGTAGTTCTCTTGAACTTTCATAAATTCTTTGTTAATATTTTATGTCACTCTTTGATTATGTTCTGTTCTTTTGGTATAGACATTAATGACAGGGGTGAGTTCCACATCATAACAATTTAAGGTTTTAGTTGCTCTGAAACACTTGAGGGAAAATACTATCTCATTTATTTGAACAAATTTATTCTAAATTCTATTATATTGATATTTTATTATAAATCTATCTCTTGTCCTCTGTGAAGAATAGATTAGCTGGGAAATTTCTAAAATCAATGTTAGTACTCTCTTGGAGACACACATAAAAGTTTGATTTGCCTTTTCTGCTGTGAATCAATATTCTTTGATATTCCATCTACACCTTAATTATGTGTTTTTCTGACCATATAAGTACTGTCTGAAAATGTTGTTTTGGGGGAGGGGGGGGTTTCCTCTCTTTTTTATTTTTGTTGTTTGTTTTGTTTGTTTGTTTGTTTGTTTTTAGTTTTCATGGTTTTAGGAAGCTAATGCTCAGAATAATTTTTCAGACAGTGACTTTTTTCAGCCTGGCTGCTGATTCTTGTCTTTTCCTTGTTGGTAACTGGCTTCTCTTTTTTAAAGGATGCCTCTTTGTATCCAGTAGTCTCCTTTTCCCTGATGCTTAACTTATGCCAACCTTTCTGTATGGCCCATTTAAAGTCTTTACTGAAATATCTGAATTTCAGTGAAATATTTTGTACACATGGGAAATTATTAACCAAACTTGAGAAGAGGATGATTTATAGAGAATTCCAAGCTGAGTAAAAAAGCTGAAATAAGATATGTCATGGTGAAAAGAGTGTACATGCTAGTTCCTCAAGAACCAACCTTAAGACCAACAGTATTGCATACTATCTATCCACCCAAGCTATCAGGTAGAGAGAAGACTTGTCTGTATGTAAACTCATAGCTAATCATATCATGACAACAACTCTTCATTATTTACATTGCACTGCTCCTCATTTAGACATTTAATGTTCATTGAGTAGGGAATCTCTAAGTGGTGGACCATTTTCAAATTTTAACTTACTCTTCAAAGTGAATAAGCTGTCCCTCAATAAAATAATCTTACTGTGAAGAAGTAATCATGAAGACCAATCTCCTGGAAATTATCACAGAGAAAATTATTGTAAAGTATCTATAGTAATATAAATTCTTATCCTATCTCACTGTGCTGTGACATTACTGGGTAAACAGATGTCAAGAGTATTGTTTATTTAGACTTGTGTCTTAGCTGAGGATAAGGCATTGTTATAGTTTCAATTATTAACAGCTAGCCTATAGTATATTTAACCAAAGACAAACCGTTAGGCTCTTGTATAATTAATATTGGTTTCAGTAGGCTCAATGTTATACCTGCATAGCAGCTGTAGCCCACTAGAGTTCTGCCACTTGGGCACAAAGCTGTGTTTGGTTACAGAAATAGAGAACACCTAAAAAAAAGTCTATCTTCTGAATTGCTTTCTAAGTAACTTCTCTTTGCACTCGCTTTTGTTAGTGTGTTTGTAGTCTTGCTTTTCTGTGAGGGCTAAGGGGAAACAGGGCTTTATCTCCTCCAGGACCATGGAATGCATATGTCTCCTACCTAAACAGGAGCTCTCTGTCTAAAGTCCAAAACTCATACAAAAGCAAGGACTTTTGTCTAAACAGTTTGATTGAGGGACAAGTTGATAAAATGTAGAAAAAATCCCCTTACTTCATAAATCATGCAAAAGTTCCCAGTCGCCAAGGAAGAATCATATCTACATTAGCTGCCAGTCACCCAGATGCAGCTTGTTCTTGGTTTAGATAAGAGGAAGGTCTACAAGTTATTTCTGCCACAATCATCCTTGGCTCCCAAGCTATAAAAGCATAATGCTAATACTTACCATAATAGATGTGAGGCTATTTATCATTCTGAGAATTTCACATGCTAGAGAATTAGTTGGGACCGCTGGTGGGAGATGCTCCCCCCTTTCACCCCCCCACTCACGGCCCCCGAGATGCCCCAGAGCGAGACACATGAAAACCACAGGAGGAGAAGCAGAGAGAGTTTATTACCATAGCTGGGGTGTATATATAGATTTTAGGGGAATCCAAATTACTACCAATAGAAATCAAGGGATAAATGACCAATGGGAAAGGGTTAACTAAGAGCCAATAGAGAAACTTAAACAGACGCTTTCAAGGACGAATTCCTTGGTGTTTAGCTACATAGATAAAGGGGTGTTCCAAGGGGTCTTGGGAAGAAGAAGGATGACTAAGTAAAAAAGACAAGGAAACCATTTTACAACACAGTAAAGGCTTCAGTTTTTAAGACATTTTGGCTGGTTTCTTCATTTTCTTCAGAGACCCATCTGACATGATTTTTCCCATTTCTGATACTGCATGTTCTCTGCAACATCTAGTGGCCATTTAGATATTAAAATGGATAACAGAAAGATGGAATGTCATGCATCACATACATAACATTTTGTGTAAAATGACATACAGAAGTAAACCTGATTTAATGCATGCAATCAGTTACAGTGTGCACTCCACGTGGCATTGCATACAGCACAGTATTAGATAGATACTTTCACAGAAACTTTCAGCCTTATAATAAGGCATTCTTTGAGGCTTTGTATATCATAGTAAAGTAAATATGTGTATCTTTTATGGAAATATTCCAAGGATTTACATTTACATAAAACATTAATACATGTGATTTTTAATTTTTATGACTATAATAGCAGTAGGGTCAAAACACAACCTCCTACTCATGTTACCCATATTAATTGTAAAACACTTGAAAGCAGGAAAGTCCACTTCAGAAACAAATGTTTCCAACTATACAAATGCACTGTATAAGTTCTTTCGTAGCACTTAAGGATCTATGTAAGGTACTGGAATAGTAATTTAAATTATATTAGATGTGTTTTTTTGCCTATTTTGGGCTGAGTAAACTGAAATATCTTTAGATGCACAGAATTTCAGATGTACCAAGCTTCAATGCAAGATCAACTACACAGAGGAAAAAGTAAAGCTCTGGGTAAACTTTGAGCAATGACAGAACCAGAGGGAATGGCCTGAAGTTGTGTCAGGAAAGGTTTAGGTTAGATATTAGAAAAAGGTTCTTTACCCAAAGGGTGGCTGGGTGCTGGAATAGGCTCCCCAGGGAGGAGGTCACAGTACCAAGACTGAAAGAATCCAAGAAGTGTCTGGACAATGCCCTCACTGTGACTGAGGGATGGTCCTGTGCAGGGCTAGGGGTTGGAGATGATGATCCTTGTGGGTTCCTTCCAAGTCCGCATATTCTGTGATTCTGTGACTTATCTCAGTTAGGTCATATATTTATTTTTTCAGTTCAAATATCTGGGCTTGCAGAGCAGCTGGCTAGTATTGCAAATGAAAGTCCAACAGTAAAACAACAACCCTTCCACGTTAGCAGCAAAAGAGGAAGGAATGCATCAGGGTGATGCACACCATCAAATTGATTTATTATTACAGCTGGTAAAAAGGACTAACTAAGGCCCTGTATTCAACTTGACTGTTTATTTATGTCACTGCTAGACTCTCGGCTATTTCAGGAAACCAACTAAGGAATTTCTGCCAAAATTCTTTAATAGCCTTTCTTAAGATAAACTTTAAGGACCACCATAAAGATATTAAACAAAAGTACAAACTAATACAAAAAAAGAACATACCATAACAATGTCTCCCAAGAAATGTCCCTACTTTTTGGGTTTTACTGTTGATATTGTCTATGTCTTTTTTTTTTTTTAATGATTTTAAGTATCTAAAACTAAATACTTGAAATTCTGCAATAATTATATTGAAGCCTTTCACCTTAATCTAAGGATGTGGTTCACTTCCTGTACGTAGAGAAATAGTTCTAATGACTCTAATAAGAGTACACTCAAATATTTACAGAATAATGGTGGCCATAAAAGTCATCTGTCCTAGTTTAAATGTAAACCAGTGGTAGAAATTAACTCAACTCAAGAGAGATTACAAGTCAGAGTTATAACTTACTACAAAGATCACAATAAATACAATAATATAGAGAAAAAAATTAGTTTAACACACAAAAAACAGATGTATAACCCAGCACGCTGAGACACAAACAAAATGGTGTTCATTAGCCCCTGTGCTGAGCCCCATGTGGTCCCTCTGAGTACAAAGTAAAAGGAAAGGAAAACCTGTGGGTGAGGATGATGGTTACAGTCTGGTCAAGAGTGGCAGTCATAGTCCTGTTGAGGTTCTAGTCCTCCTCTGGATCCGATGAGTGGTAGCAGAAGTCCTCAAACCCCAAGTTTACATATGCTCAGGTTCAGGTGGGAATGCCCAGTATCTCTCCCCAGGGCAAGGGATTTCACAATGGGGGATTTACTCTGTGAGTTATGGGATATTTTTGGAATCTTTGATGGTCTAGGTCATTGCAGCTGTCTCTAGTGCCAGTCCATTATGGCCCATTAGCAGACACAACCCCTCCAGCTGGGTGTGAAGGTGTTAATGCCTCCGTGGAGGGGAGTTATCATGGCTGAGTCATTGGTGAGAAGACAGAAAACATTCTCATGCCTTGCAGGGTTCCTTAACACCTAGCTTGCAGCCTGAGTTGTCTGATGTGTCATGGGCAGCTACTGCCAACAGTCCATTATTTGCAGTTCATGAGAAGTGACATAGAGGGTGTAAAATACAGAGTTTTGGTTACACCCACACAGTGATAAACTGGTCCTGGATGCAGCAATTAGGACAGTCATCCTATAGGTAGTTGCTACAAATGCACTTTAAAAAAAATGCAAGGGAAGCCTATCAAGAGGTATTTCCATGTACTGAAAAAGGCTACAATTACCAAAAGTATGAACTATTTCATTGTTAACACAACAGTAGTTTTTTGAGGAATTTTGAAATTATACAAAACACTTTACAAGATTTTTTCAGTTTTATGCATTTTTATATTTTTCTTTAATCTTGGTAGATATATTAATTTGTCTTAGTGGCATTCTCATGCTAATTAAGTCAGAGCAAAATAATTTAACTTCATTGTTTACTGAAAGATTTGATTTATCATTGAATGTGTATATTTAAACATCCTTTCTGTTTACATTTTAATTTTTACTGACGGACAAATTTTGATGCCACAATCCTCTTACAGCTACAAAAACTTTATTTCATATCTTCAGATATTTTCAATAATGTATAAAAACAAGGCTTCAGCAAGGTTTATGAACATGTGTTTATAACTTACAGGTAGCTCCCTTCTGGTGCCATAGGGTTTTCATGAATTTGTAGATTTTTATACTTCTAGGTAGTTTTTCACATATAGAGCAGCTAACAACCTC
>JAWWEE010000085.1:37567085-37582837 GCA_035221455.1 Xenops minutus
GGACGCCTTTCGGATTAATTTACTCTGCATGTCTGAAGCGGTGGTGCCTGGAAAAGAGCTCTCGGTATTCCTGAGGCTGTGAGTTCAACCTAGCACCGGTCTTTTCTCTCTGTTACTTGTCAACACGTGTTGTACTCTTTTATACTCCTTTATATTCTGTACCCCAAAACCCTATAAGTAAAAGAACTCTTGTCTACTTTACCCACATAAAGTTGTCTTGGAAAGTTTTTTTCCCTCTCCTTACGGCAACACTTCATTCCTCTTGATCTTATCCTCTTTGACTCCCTGATAGATCAGCTGGGCTTCTGAACAGAGGTAACCAAATCAAAGGATGATATTTAGCCATTTCTTCTTGCAGAATAATTGTCAAAACAGGGCTCAGAAATAATGCTTTTACTTTTCTAAAATATAACTAATATTTTTACCAAAAAAAAAATTATTATTGATTGTAAAGAAAATTGACATTTTTCATAATGCCATGAATTCTTTGAGATCTGTAGGGTGGCTGAGTGAACTTGCTCATGTCTGAAAGTCTCTGATATTATACCATAAAGTGTCTGTCACCTGAACAATAAGCAGTAGGAGGAATTGCAGAATCACAGAATTGTTAGGGTTGGAAGGGACCTCTGGAGATCCTCCAGTCCAACGTCCCTACCAAGGCAGGGTCATCTAGAACAGGTTACACAAGAATGCATCCAGATGGGTTTGAAATATCTCCAGTGAGGAAGACTCTACAAACTCACTGGGCAGCCTGTTCCAGTGCTTTGTCACTCTCAGTGTAAAGAGAGTGTTGAGGTGGAACTTCTTGTATTTTAGTTTATGGCCACTGCTCCTTATTCTGTCACTGGGCACCACTGACTAGAGTCTGGCACCATTCTCTCTTGATACCCACCTTTGAGATCTTTAGATGCATTAATGAGATTCCTTCTCAAACTTCCCTTATCCACTCTAAACTGGCCTAGCTCCTGCAGTCTCTCCTCATAAGGGATGCTCCAGATTCCTGATCATCTTTGTGATGTTTTAATGGACCACCTCCAGTAGCTCCTTGTCTTTCTTGTACTGAAGAGCCCAGAACTGGACACAGCACTTCAGATGTTGCCCCACTTCGGCCATGCTCTTCCTGATGCACCCCAGAATACCATTGACCCTCCCAAACACAAGGGCACATTGTCAGCTCATGGACAACTTGTCATCCATCAAGAGTCCCAGGTCCTTCTCCACAGTTCTGCTCTCTAGTAGGTCAGCCTACTAGACTGTAGGTACTTCTACTGTACTGGTACTTGGGGTTATTCCTCCCCAGGTGCAGGACCCTACACTTGCCCTGCTTGAACCGTACTAAGTTTCTCTTTTCCCAATTTTCCAGCCTATTAAGGTTAAGGGCAGCACAATTTTCATGTCTGTATTTCACCGCCTCAGCTAAATTCAACCTACTACTACACAGAAAGAGAAACACAGACACATCTTGCCACTCTATGTCAACATATAGCAAAATGGGGCAATGGTCAATCAAAATTTTATTTTTTTCATGCCAAGAGAAGGCCATAGATATTATATTATTTTTCCCCCTGGAAGGCTCATTGTTTTTCAAACAAACCAGGAATGAGGCTAGTACACTAAACTTAATTATTTTTACTTCCACCTTACGAAAAAACCACAATCAAACAAGAAAACAAACAAACAAACAAAACAAACAAATGTAAACAAACAAAAACCCACAAACCAAAACAAAAGACCCACTCAGAAAAGTATGGTAATTGATGTTATGTATATGTTGTACTACATGGGAATGAGAAGAGGAGGCAAAATTTCTGACAGAAGACAGAGGCAGCAAACAGTGTGAGCTACTTCTTTCCTGATGGTTCATCTGGTAGAACACATTAAAGCTAAGAGACACTTCCCTACATACATCTCTGGCTTTCATATTCTCTATTCAGTGTTGAAACATGTACATGTATTCATTAGAAATTAATTGGAAATGTAATTCATTAGGTTTAAAGTAATAGATGAAGAAGAGTGTGCTTTCAGTTGGCTTAAGTATATTCAAAGAGTAAGTAAAGTTCCTTTAAGTAGTTTGACAAAAGAAATTTAACCCTAGGTTAAAAGTGAGAAGTAAACAAAAGGTGAAAAACTATGTATATTGTCTAGTTACGTGCCTTGTTTCAAAAACTCTTGGTTTGATTTCCTGGTTTTGTGCCCTTAGTGGACACATATCAACAAAATGTATTACATTAAGTGCATCCCAAGAGCCAAATGTACCTGAAGAGAGAGAAAAAAAAAGAAAAACCATAACAAAACCCAAGAGAATATCTTCAGTACTTTCTGATATTCTGAGAGCCTTCAAATGAGTCTGGAAAACCAGATGGAACTAGTAATATCATCTTATCATGCTCCAATTTCTTCTGTGCTTCATTTACTTCAAAACCAAAAACTACATAAAAAAAATAATGAAGAAAACCTTCACAATTTACTGGCAAAGATGATCAGATAAAATATGTTCATTGAGAAGACATTGAATATATTTGTTACTAATATCTTTATTAATATGTTTCATTATATCTAATATAAAAAAATTTCTTTACCAATATTTAGTTGAAAGAATTTTCTTGTATTTGACAGTTAATTTAAAAGAAAAAAAAAATGGTTACATTCTCTCAATAGGAGCAGGGACTATAGATATCTACTGCAGGAAAATAACATAGCAGCTAATTTTAGCCAAACAGGTAAATAAAATAAAATTAAAAAAAAAAAAGCTGAATGTGAGTTTTTATGTGTCATATGATTCCTTTCATTAAAAAAGCTTGAGACATAACTATGCTAATAGAATTAGTTTTCTTTTTGCTAATACTTTAAGCTAAAATTTATATCTTCCCACCTAACCAGATAAAAATATCAAAGCATATATTGAGGGTCTGATTCTGTTCTCTGTTGGATTCCATGGGTGTAATTGAACAAACAGAAGAAACAATCAAGGAGCCCGAACTGGACCCAGAACTCCAGATGTGGCCTCACTTGGGCTGACTACAGGGGAAGAATCACCTCTCTTTACTTGCTGGCAAAGCTCTTCCTAATGCACTCCAGAATACCATTGGCATTCTTGGCCAAAAGGCACACTGTTGGCTCATGTTGTCCACCAGGACATCTGGGTCCTTCTCTGCAGAGCTACTTTTCAGCAGGTTGGCCCCTAGCCATTATATGGTGCATACTTCATTATCCATATATATATACAATATATCTTGCAATGTGTCTAACTGTTTTTCTTGAGAGCAGTCATATGCATTCCTTTCTCTCCCTATCTTTGTGATGAATGACACTTCTCCTTTCTCTTCTCAACACCTTTAACCAACTGCCTAATATTTTGAGGCAACTTTTCTTTTGCCACCTCGCTTTTACTTTCACCACATTTACACCAATGATTTTGTTTTACTATATCTCAAGACATCACCCTTCCTGAAGTCTGAAAACCTATAACTTCACCTTTTTCCTTGGTTTTCCTTTGTCCTTGATGTGATGGCTTCCTGCTGAAATTTCTTTCTGCATTATTGTCTGTGATGGTTGGAAATGTTGTTAATGTCTTAAACACTGTCAAATCATAGAAAACTTTTTTTGTCAAACTGCAAGGAAACAACTGCCTGTCTGTGACCAGCAAAGCACCCAACCTTCCCCAGTATGCTTCCTGACTGGAATTTGGACTGTGAAGGGGAAATTGAGACAAGACTATTGTCTAATCATCTGTTGTATCTTGGTATCTCGTTGGGATTCCTCCCTAAAGGCTTGGAGCCGATGCCCTAAACCTCGGTGAAGTTGGTTAACAAAAGAACCAATGCATATGAATATCCTGACATAAAGACTTAGACCAAAGGCCTTTGTTCTGTTCTCCCAGCCTGAAGGAGGTGGGGGGGGCAGGGGGGTGCGGGGAAGACAGCTCAGTGGAGGGGAGTCACCAATGGGTGGATTTCTGTGGTTTTTCTGCACAGGTCAAGAGGTCAGCAACTCTTGTCAGAGTGAGTGGGTATGGGGGACACCCATGCTGGTTCCAACATCACTGGATAGCCTGGACTGTGTTTTCTCCCCTCTCTAACTCGACCATTTCATCTGTGGGTGATTGTGGGCACTGCAGAACCTGCTGTGAGGAAAGAGGGAGAGAGCATGCCTGTTTCCTGCCCCTGTCGAGATGGGATTTCTGCTACTTTTCTCATGGGAGTTGACCTGGAGGATGTGCCTGCCATCTTGCCTGAGAGAGAGCAGAGCCAGCCTGGCATGACATCGCCACCTGCTGTCCGTAAATATAACTGCACCCCCTGAGAGGGAGAGGCAGCAGCTGAGGCACCAGATCGCCACCTGCTGTCCATAGATATAATTGCATTCCCCCCCCCTTTTTTTTTGGGGGGGGGAGGGGGGGCGGGTAGCCAAATGACCTTTTAACTGTTTGCCTTGTGGTTTGGGGGTAGGGTGTTTATTACAAACTGTGGGGGTTTGGTTTTTTTTTTCTGGATATATATATGTGTGTATTGTGGTTAAGAACTGCTATTCTTTTAATATACATATATATTTCTAATTCAAGTTCTCCTTTTTTCCTAAATTTAAAGGAGAGGGATTATTTCTTGGCCAACATAGATATCTTAGTTCTCCTCTGAACTATGACATCATCTCAGGTCTGAAGAGAGATAAACAAAGCTCAGGAAGGAGGAATGGGTTAGGGTTAAGAATCTGCACTAGCTGAACTCAGCAGGTGGTAGGGGAGAAGTTTTGGGGGTGTAATGGCAAAATCTCACTACAACAAATACAATAAACCCTGATACCCCAACTGGGAAAACTACCTACACATGGGACATTCATGTGAGAGGCAGCTGAGAAGGGGTCACAAACCATCAAAGACCCCCAATGTACTCTGCAAATTAATTCCTGAGGCCTTCTACCACTGCACATGATCAAGTGATGCAACAATTATAGAGCCTGTCACAAGCATCTTCTGAATGTATTAATCTATTAGACTTCATGGCTTGTGAGACCCTCACCACTGAGAAGATGACAGGATGCTGCTGGATTACATGGACTGGTGATATGTTTTCTATTTTAATCTGTTTTTGCTACCCTCTTTCTTCCTCCCTTCCTCCTTTTTCCTATTTCTTTCTATAGACTTTGGCATATGATCTTGCTTGCAGCTTAATTCAGGCATAGGTATTTCTAGTAATTTTAATAACCGGATCAGAACAATATCCTAAGTTATTTTGGGGTTTTTTGGCATATCACGCTCTCTAATAAAACTCTATACTTCCTTTTCTATATTTAATTCACAATCCCAAAGTAATGCAATGCCATTTTGTTTAGCTCAGTCCTAAAAAGTTAAAGAATTATATAGTGTAATCTTTCCAGAGCATCTATTACTGGTTATTCTTCGGAATGATCCATCAGAAATGATGGTTGAAATCCAATTTGAAACAAAATATTCAAAAAACCCTACCACAATCAAATCTTTCCTTGGAAAGCAAGAGGGTAGTGAGAAATAAATATAAGGAAGTAACATATGTTTTCAAACCAACTTACAGGCCTAGCTGAATGGAGAATCTAGTCAAGTACTGTTATTCTCATACCTTGTATTTTGTCTCCTTTTAAAACAAGGCTTTTAACAACTGAAGACAGTATGTTCAAGAGGAGTTAGATAAAGTGTTTATCTCTAAAGATTAAAGTAAAAAACTTATCTCTTTCTGTGAATTATCTGGTATATATCTCCTATCAGATCTTTGAACTGTTTGGTGCAACCTGTCTTACTTAGACAGGACTTAGAAGGAAATGAAACTTTTGTTCTATTTCTGGTTTATCTTCTCCTAAATATTTCTCTCTACTTTCTTACTTTAATTATTGGTGCCTTTTTTTTTTTTTTTTAATTTTCTTTCAACGCTGTGGTGGTTTAGTTTTCTTGGTTTTGGTCTAGGCCTTCCCTAGTAACCAGGTTATAACTAAAGAAGTATTCCACACCATTTCCTTCACATAATCTGGGGTATATAAGATGGGGAATTTCCTCTCTCTCTTGCTCTCTCCCTTTCATGTGTTTGGAGGACGTTAGGTCTCTGTGTTGGTTCAGCTCTTATCTCTGTGAGCTGAGGCCTACCTTGTTGTCCCAGCTGCGGGGACGGGAAAGACCTGCTTCTCTTAAGGGGAGCTTTTTGGTGAGAATTTATTGTATTAGTTACTTATTGAGCTTTCCCCTGAGTTTATGAGTGTGTGTGTATCTGTTTTGTTTGGTTTCACCCATTTTCCTTTCCCCTCTTTTCCCTCTTGGGTTTGCTTTGGGATCTGTTCTGTAGATTCATAGTGTTTGATTGTATATAATTGTAATATATGTGAATATATATATATATATACACTTTTACTACAATTGTCTTTTTGTGTACTTTTTTTTCCCCTTCTCTCTTGGGAGGGGAGTGGAATCTGTGTGGTCGGCAATTGGGTTTGACAGGGAGCCAACCCAAACCTCCACATGCACAATTGCTGAGTTGGCTTTATTAGTTTCTTCCTTATCTTGGGAATTCTACCAGATGTCCAATGAATTTTGCATTCTTTGTGTCCACTGTCAGTGGGCATCCTTTTTTTACAATCCTTGTTAATCTCCTTCTAGGTCTGAGATTATGCCAAGCCCTAAACTTTAACAAGGCAATTCTACAAAGTAACCTGTTTTTCTAACACATAGACATAACTTAGAGCTTTCTTGTTATCTGCTATCTCTTTCACGGATGAAATCTCCCTTCTTGTTGATTAGGCTTGAAAGTATTTCTTAAGAAAATTTACATATTCCCCATTTTGCAACATCTGCTTTGGATTTCTTGATCTCACACCTAGTGGCTTCCTCAGTTGAAGCCTAGGAAAAAGACTGCTGCAGCAAAAGTCTTAGAATGGAGCTTTTTCCCACCCCCTTTTTTTTTTTTTTTTTTCCCCCTAGGATTTGGAATTGTTATGATAATCACTAGGTTAAAAAAAAATTAAAACTTTGATTAGAATTAAATGAAGCAGATTGCACAACAGCACTTTGCTCTTCTGGAAAATACCAATCAGTTATATATAAAATCTTTCCAAAAAGGATGTAAGTTTTAATAAGTCTACTGATTTGTTCATCAGCTTTAGACATAGGATACCAGTGTCTTCAAAATCTATTGTTTGGTTCTGTGGTATGCCTTACTCCATAGGCAGAAATTTGAAAAGTTTCACAGAAAATTGTCAGAACCTAGTAGCACAGCACTTTGTAGAAAGAATACTATTTACTTCAACTGACAATGATTAGGTACAGGATATGAAAGAAAGAAAAAATCTTCCTGCAGTTTATGTGTTCTCTGACAAAATTCCATTACTATGGAGAAGTAGTGTAGGTCTTCACTGCAGAACCCCAGCTTTAAAAAGTTCATCTTGAGGCCATCATGCCAAATGTACCTGATTCACAGCCATGCTTATTAAAACCTGTAATAAACATTCCATACAAGAAAAAATATTTGAAATTATTGTACAGGGAATATTTGTTACGTTGGTAACAAATAAAATCTATATTACTATTGCGTATTTTATTTTTATTGAAGAATTGAATCCTTTTCAATTATTGTGTGGGATGGGAAAGTTGTAAACAAGGTTATAAATCTCTGGAATTTGCTTCATGGTAATAATACATTAAGCAGACAACTGGTATTCTCCATGCACTGAAGTGGAACTACTATGACTCACTACTTTATAATTATGTGAGGATTATTAACACAACAGGAGAAGTAAATTGGCTACTCAGCACGAATACCACTCTGTGTCTTAGCTAATTACATATATCCTAGGTTAGCTGAGCTAGGCAGATCTCCCATTGTGCTTGGAATTGAGAAACATACATAAAAATGCTAATAATTTACAAAGTAAAATTGGTGTTGAAAATTATAAAGGTTCTCAGAGGATTATTTAAATTGTTCGGTATTTTATATATATATATATATAATATATATTTATATATATTATATATATAAATATTTTTATATTTATATATAAAATATCAATAGCATTAGAACAATCAAACCAATCAAAATTGAAAAAAAGCGCCAAACCCCATAGATGTAATTGAATTTTTAGGTTATATCACTCTTATGTATCATGGGTGGCAAGTAAGTTTGTCAAGTTGAATGAATATATAAACCAGCACTGAATTATTAATATACCTATATCTCTTCTGAGTAGTTACTAAAATCTTACATAGTCACAATGAGATGGTTACTTTCAAACAAAATACACTTTTTAGTGTGTTTCTATGCATATGTATACAATATAAATATAAAAATCTGTTAGCATGTGATTCTGATTAGAATATTTGTATTGTTTTCTGTGTTTTTAGGGAAGCACTGCTAATATGAAAAATATTTCACAGACTAGGATCATGTAAGTGATAGAAATGCTATAATGCTTAAAGAAATCTTATACTAAATACTCCTCTGGTTCTGGAAACACCCATGTGTGAAAAACTTCCTTTGTTGAGTGTTTTGTGAAATGGCTTCCAGGAGTAACGTACAAAAGTGCGTAAGACTATGATCCTATGAACCTTTTTGTAGTGGCTTACCTGTGGGAGCACAAGTAGTTCTGCTAGTTTTAATAACTTCATATACAATTGATCAATTTGGCTGTGAATGTGTAGATTTTATGAGAGAAATTAATATGATATTATGACAGGAATAAATTTTCTGGCACATGGTTTTGTCTAAATCCTGATGTAGTTCAATTGAAGAACTACATATGTAAGAGTCTTGTAGGCTCAAGTATTTTTATCTCAATTCTAATCACAACTGGAAATAAAAAGAGTTGAAATATTCATTAGTATAACTAAATTTAGTGTAATAAACATGAAAAATGAAGAAAAGCAAATATTGTGTGTGTGCATGTGTTCACATGTGCATTTTCCCTTCCATCTCTGCTTTCAGTAGCAAAAAACTAAATCTCAAACATCCTGTTTTTAGAATTTCAACAGTGTTCTATATTCACAAACAAATCCAGATCATTTTCATCCATAGAATCAAATAAGACAGTAAAATGCCATAAATGCATAGTTAAGTTCTGATTTTTATCAAAACAATCTCTTGTGTTTAGTCTCCCTCTTATGTAGTTTCTTTCCTTATTCTTCAGTACCTACAGGTGTAAAATAGAAACATCTAACATTATATAAGAAAACACAAAAGTGAATATAATTTTATTCAATATAACTGTTGTATGTAAAATATGCAGTACATTTGCCAAAACCTGCTTAGAGGAACCTAGCTGTGGTGATTTTGGCTTGGATTTACTTGATTTTCCTCAGAGCAGCCCACATGGTGTTGTGTTTTGTATTTGTTAATATCTATGAAGTATTTTATTTATTGCAGAGCAGTGTTTTCCCAGCGTCAAGGCCTTTCCTCTTCCTTACACTGCACTGCTAGTAAGTGAGCTGGAGGTGAACAAGAAGCAGGGAAGGAACACAGCTGAGAAAGATGACTAGTTGTTTGGGCACACTGTGGCCATCCCATATGGCATTGTGCTTGGCAGTAAAAACTGAGGGAAAGAAGGAGGAAAGGAGGACATTTGGGTTGGCATTTGTCATTTTATCAGTTCGTTTAGATACATGCCCAGAATAAAGATGAGTACAACAAACCTACAAATATTCAAACACTACCAAAAAAAAATCTTTTATTGGAGCGAGAATAGAAAAAAAACTAGTAGCAAAGAGAATAAAAAGCTAAAAAGGATACAAAACACTACTTTATAAGTTGGCATTCATACAGTATTATGAACATCTTCTACTATAGTATTAGCAGTATTAGCTAGTAAAAAGGGAATCAAAGGAATATAAAAAGGATATAAAATGTTTGCTTCCTTGGTTGCTTCCTATGAGTAAACTGTGGTTACCTACATAGACAGGCCAGGGCTACCAGGATCTGCAGCAGCTTGTTGGTACCTATGCTTAGAGAGCATGGCTCCCTGTGGAACAACACAGTCTTGATGGTTGGATGAATATTGCTCAACTCAGCAGTCTTGGCACCCCTATTTTATCAGCTCTACATTACACTACATAGGGCCAGTACGTATTATAAAGTGATGCTGGAAGGGCAGCCAAACACCACCTATTCATGACCTAATAGCAATAGTCTGCGCATGCCCTACTGTAGGGCGAGGGGTGACTGACCCCTGCCCACATAATCTTCCTCTCACCATCATCTTTCTCACGCCTATGTACAACCTCTACCACTGTGTTTCAAGGGTATTTGTATCTATCTTGCAGTACAGAGCCAAGCCAAGGAAGAGCTCAGCTATGATAATAGGGAACATCATAGGTAACATCCAGTGAATTTGCTAAAGGTACAATGGACCTTACAGTTAATTTGTGCAATAAAGTTACACTGTACAATACTTTGGTTGGTTTCACATCCTAATATAATTACTTTCTCACCCGTCTTTGCTCCATTGATCATCTAAATCAAAAGTAGCCCCCTTAGATACCACCAATTTATGTATCAGTTTGTTTAGATACAGTCATCCCAAGTCCCCATTAAACAGGATGGAGACCTGCTTTCCTGGAGATGGCTGAACTCCTGTCTGCCCATAGAAAGTGCTGAATTAATTCCTTGTTCTCCTTTGCTTGTGCACACAGCTTTTTCTTTATATACTAAGCTGTTTAGTGCACAAATATTACTTTAGGTGTGTTTTCTCTTTGGCACAATTTTACTACATTATAACTGAATTTCTTTGATAATGTCTTAAAAGCTAATAGTGTAAATTCATTAATGTGTAAGTTCATTCAGAGTTCTTATTATTCCAAATAGATGAAATGCATCAGTGGCTTACTAATAACAACTGTTTCTGTTAAATATCATAGTTGATGGCATTAGAGAAGAGTTTCTGGTTTTTGAAAAGAGTTTTTACTGTTTCATTGCAGTTTCAATGTCCCACTTCAGTCATTTGGAACCATGAGTGCCTCTCATTCTCTTCCTATGAACTAGTGAAATTGGACCATTAGTCAAGTACATCTTCATTTTTCATCCCAATATAACAGAAGTTATTACTAAATTAGGAAGTACTTTTAGGTAGAGCTTTGTTCTACATATCTTCATAAAAATCTGATTTAAGTTTTCTGCTTCTACTTTCAGATGTGGTTGTAGGTTAATTTATCAAATTGGTTGTTCGTTTACTCTGCATAAAAATGATTGACACAAAGAAGTTCAGAATACAGTTTCTGATCTAACTAAGTTATTGTTTGAAAATGCTGCTCTGAAGACTGATGGCAAAATAGGGATAGAAAACACTCCAGAAAACATTAAAATATTATTTTAAGTTGTTAAGTTTGTTTTGAACTCCTTGAGAATACTTCAGAATGTCAGTTTTTGATTCATAATTTTAATTCAACTTTCATCAACCTTTTTACAGACTATGGAAATCAAATAAAGAGGGTAGTCTCATTTCTAGTCAAGGCTACTTGGTTTAGACATCTACACTAGAAGGAAAAAGCAGGCAGCATTACAGTGAAAGCAAAACAGGAATTGAAATAAAATACAAACATGGATCTGGAAGACAAGTATTTGGCACCAAAATACTGGGACTGACTTGTCTACTTAATATATGGGGGGGGACAGGCAAACACACTTCCTCCATGTACAAACCCTTGGAATAAAAAAGAAAAAGAAAAGAAAAGAAGAAAAAAAAAAAAAAGGAAAAAAAAATAGCAACCACAAAACCCTGGGAATAATACATAGAGCATGACCTATCCAGCACAGACATCTCTGATTATAACATATTGTTGCCATGTTGTTTGTTGTGTTTTGGGAGGGCTGGAGAGGAAAGATTTTCTTACAGTTCCATAAACTTCAGATTGAAATAAATATGGCCATCCTCACTCCACTCCTTTTACCCCCTGAATCATCCAGGCCCATAACTTTGTGCTTTCAATGTCCTCTGTCATGTTGGATATCCTAATTCAACAGGAAGGAAATATGATGATTATGGTTTAATTCTTGTTTTTTTATCCTCATCTAGATTTGCCCAACGATGAAGTTCAACAGTCTGAAAAACCTGAGGTGATGGCAGCTTTACTATTAACAAAATATGATATTAAAAAAAAATAAAAAAAGGAAGAAAAGGAAAGAAAAGGTAAGGAGATTACCAATTTCTCAGAGTTCATTTACATAACTAAGTACATATTATAGATTAAACAATTTTATTTTTTAATGACAAGGTGCATATTATTATTTTTAGAAATACAGCTTTTCATACTAAAATCATCACTCAAAAAAACTACAAGACCTGTTAAAGACCCTGAATATTCCTTCCAAAAATAAAATTGAAGCTCAATTGAAGAATAATAATGAGAAAATAGAACTAATTTCGCAGTGCAACTAATACATCTAATGGCCATTTAGAATGTATGTTTTCATATACAGAGCAAGATAACACTCTTTGTTTGACAGCTAGTAGTTTTAGAACTCTAAAGCTTGAAAAATAATTTGTATAACATCCACATTTGTTAAACTCTGTTGTCAATAATAAAAGTCAGAATTAAAAAAAGAAAGTATTTCATTGAAAGAGTTTTAGACTATTTTCAAGAATTCTTTATCCACAGCCTCCCCCTCAAAACCAAACAAACAAGTAAACAAACAACAAAAAAGAAAAAGATAGAAGAAAAGGCTACACAATTTATTTTACATGAAATTACTGTCCAGGCTCTTCAGATGTATTTCTTTCAGAGCTGTTCTCTCAAAGCAGTAATTTTGTCCTGAAAGCAGCATTTATCTGATTTTGCCTCTGCAATGATTGTTCCAGATGAGCAAGTTCCCACAGAAAAAAATAAAAGCACTAATGCAGCTTTATCTATTTGAAATGTCCTCCACTGTCATCAATATTAACTGAACAGTAGGACCTAAGATGTGGTGTTATTCAGTAAGTACCACCAAGTTTTTATTCTACTACAAGAGAGTTACACTTCTGGCTCTCAGAAACACTGAAGTGCTTCTGGGCAGCAAAACAGAATGCAATGAACTAAAACAAACCAAACCACTAAAACAAATAAATAAAAAAAAATTAATAAAATAGCATGGAATAGAGTAAAATAAAATAAAAACTTCTCAAACTTACATCCAAAAAAACCAACATTGCATTTTATTTGAGTGGATCTCTGACTATATCATGTAATAGAGCTGAAATAGAAAAAAGGCTCTTAGGATTTGGCAGTGTTCTTTCAGGCTCTGCTAGTATTGTGTAGGTACTGTCTTTTGTTAAGAAGATAAGACCAATCTTACTTTTCAAGACAAAGACTTGACTTCAGCTATGACCAAAACTTTCTGTTTATGTAGGGAATAGTTTAACTATGGCTGGCTTTTTTCTTTCTACTAAGATGCTTCTTTAATATCTGAGTGAAGCCCTTAAGCATAATGTAGCAGGTGCATTTAAAACTGACAAAATCATGCACAAGATTCAAAGGGAAGTGGAAACTTTTATGATGGCTTACTTTCCTAACAACTCCCTGACCTTTTTTTTCCCCCCTACTATTGTTTTCATTAAGTTATCTTTTATAATCTCAAGGTCTTGCTCTTGAGTGAAAACAGTCAGTTCAGAATCCATCACCTGTGAAACTATGATTTGTTTTGCCTATGTGCAGCACCATTGTTAGGGATAGAGTGTTCAGCTCAAGAGGAGAGAGAGACCATGTTATGACTTCTAACAAATATACAAGTCATTGATTATGTCTGTATTATCACAAGAAAAATGGGAATAACCTTGCAATTAGATTTTACCCATGTAAGAATAAAAGTTGAAATGAAGAGCTGTTACTAGATAAAATATTTTTTTTAAAAAATGTCCAGCATCTGTTTCGTGTATTTATAAATAGATTTATATAGCTTCTGTATATATGAATAGAGCTCTTTTTCTAACTATATCAAGCCCTTTCCTTACAGTCATGGGACAGTTGCACACCTATCAGTCTTAAAATTCTAATGTTTTGTAAGTCTGTCTTCTACTCCTTTCCCAGAAAACAATATTTTAATATTTATTTTTGAGATGACTCTATGTTACCACAATATAAGAGGATGATGAAAGAGGGGTAGGGGTAAAGTTAATTTCATTACTGTCATTATGTGGTTTTCGTGGTTTTTTTTTTGTTTTTGTTTTTGGGGGGTTTTTTAGGATTTGCTTTTTTTTTTTTTCTTTCCCCAAATGTCAAGTCAAATTACATTTGCTTCCTCATCCCAGCTTTCCACTCCTATACCTACACTGGCTTCTTCAATACATAAACATCTTTTTTTGGGGGGAGTGAGAATATTATAAAGTTTCACAAAATAAATTTGTAATCCTCTTTCCACTTTTTACTCATTTGCTTTTTAATTAATCTAGTAGTTCTATTTTTCTGTAGTACATATTATGCCACATACTTACACAGCAAAGGGTAGGGTGAACAGTAGTGTAGGAATGAGGTAGAGGGACAATGCAATGAACAGGTGATTGATAAAGATATCTTCTTGGAATATTTATCACACAGAAACATAATGTTTCAGTTAACTGAGAGTATCAACCGTACAAATGTTCCTGAGTTTTGCTTCTTGACCTAAGCCAAGACTTGTATTAATTTGCTTTACTTACAGGTAGCTTACTATGAGTTAAGTATTATATCATGCACAGTAAACACAGAGATATAAAGACAGTCACAATTTTCCCACACTGAAGAGTGAACAAGAGGTATTAGTTCCATCTTTTTACAAATGTTCCAATAGTAAATTATCAAATTACAGCAAACAGAATAGCAGTGCTGTGTGCTCCATACAATATTCACAGAACTGCATGAGCTCTGGTAAGTGTTTCAATTTTAAACATGCAGTTTAAAACAAAGTTTTATTCAGATATGAAAACTCACCTTTGATTATGCTTTTCCTAAAAAAATTACTGAGAAATCTGTTTTGTCTGTTGTCACTACCTTCCTTTCATCCATTCAATATAAATTTCTCCCTTGCACAAGATTTTTGAAGGTTCCAAATTAATTTTGCTCGCTCACTCAAATAAACATTAAGAAATCATTTAATAGGGAAAGGGGACATGGTCACTTCATTTGTGTAATTCCATTTAAAGGGTAACAAAAGTGATGATCCTATAAAATTTAGATCAAGCTCATGGGCCTGAATTGTAAAATTAGCCACCCTTGAGTGAATTGTAGTCTGCATGCTACCATTTAGCTGTTGCAGTTGAACAGGTTATTATACAACAGTATTATACATCATTGAGAAGTATGGGATAAAGATTCTGGAACCAGCAATTTTAATATAAACTCTGAAAAATATAAGAATCATTAGACTGATAGATTGTTAACTATTTGATGTCAGAGTGACAATTGCTCTTCCTTTCTTATGTCTTTTTATGACTCCTTTGTAACTGTGGTCCTCTCACCATCAGAAGAAAAAAGACTAGTTCACTTCTAAGTGATACTTCATGTATTTTAAATTTGTGTGTAACTCTGTAGAAGCAGCAAGATTGGCACTTTTTTTGCCTTCCTTAGATTGAAATTTGTAGGACTTCTTACTTATCAAAGAAGATAAGAGGCTGTTCCAACAAGATCTTAATATTTCTGTTCAGTGAGTTTCTATTCTCTGTCACACTGCTTGCTGATATTTTTCTTTCTGTGTCTACCTGCCAACTATAAACACACATAGTCCAAGAATAAAAAAAGACCTTGGGTTTTTCCTTAAAAAAAAAAAAAAAAAAAAAAAAAAAAAAAAAAAAAAAAGAAAAAA
>JAWWEE010000085.1:37592216-37605791 GCA_035221455.1 Xenops minutus
GGGTTTCTTTGGTGTGTTTTTGGTTTTGGTTGTTTGTTTTGTTGGTTTTTAAAGGGCATTCAGAAAGGAATTGTGATTTACAATAAGGCTCAAAATATTGATGCATTTTGGGAAGAGAAGCAAAAATATTTCCTCTACCTCAGTGATATGTGATATGATCCTATGAACAAGGGATTTTTCAGTAACTTCCAGGACCAATATGGGGAATTTAATAAGCAAGATATTTTTCAGGCAAATATGTTGTACACCAGCATCTTTTCATTCATTATGATGCTTTGTTTAATTCGCATAAAAATTTTTGGTGAGTCACAGTCAATTAATTCCCATGATAATGATTGAAAAATCTATTACATAAGTGAGATTTTATGTATTATCTATTCTTCCTCATTAGCTCTGAAGTTGAGAACCATACCAAAACTTAGTAAAGGACCCAATGCAAACAGTTTTCTATCCACATCTTAAGAGGAGTGCTACCAGTAATTTTGCCATCAACTATTCTTGCAGTTCTATTCTTTGCATCAACTATACATTGCAGTGAAAACAAACTTCAGGAAATATAACACTTAGATTGTAAGCAGTTCTGCTTTGCAGCAATTCCTGCTGGAATCTACTTTTTTCAGTAGGAACTGGGTCCTAAGCATGTGTTGCTCTTCTCAGTGAAGCCAGTGGAATGATTCAGTTTCAGTCTCTTGCAGAAAACTGCTGTTAAAAAATAATGCAATACATTATATTGCATAACAGTAGCCAAGTTTGAATCAACAAAAATCTTCTACTTTTGTTGCTGGCAGAGGATTATTTTTTCCGCCCATGAAAACATAGAGCCTGCATCATATATAAAAATATTTAAAAAGTTAAATTAGCATTTTGAGAAAATGTGATACTTTTTATTGTAGAATTCATAGCTTTCATTTATCAAAGTCTCAATCTTCAGTCCAAAAGGGACTTCATTCTTTTCAAACACCTGCAATGCATGCAGACTAAATAGGGACTTGCCATGCTTCAAAGTACAAAATAAATATTCATTTGAGTAGAATATAGGAATTTTGAGGAAGTGGTAGCTCAAGCTACCAGAAGTCAGATCACTCGTGTACTCTAGTAGCTCATTCTGAGTTTGGATGACCATTTAGATGACTGAGGTTAATTTTCAATTCACTGGGACATGAGTATTGGACATAAATGTTTTCATTTCAGAGCTGACTTCTTCACCCTTCAAAATTCACCCTAAAATGTTCATGGCAATACGTCTTTGTGAAATAGGATGATATATCTGCACTATATCTAATTCCAGCTGGAGAGTATAAACATTTAGTTCAACAGTCTGTGAATTTAGTGTTATTAATGAGGGTTGTCTGCTCTCTCTGTTGTATTTTATCTTGGAACACAACTTTAATCCCTGTGAACCCCAAGATTGCTGGGTAATTCATTGGGTTTTGATAATCTTTCTTTCTACTGGAAGCTGTCCTTGACAAAGTAATTGTAGGAGGGCAAAAGTGTCTACTGATTAAATAATTAGAAAAATAGGTAATAGATTTCAGATAATTCCACACATAAATGTCAGATCAGGGAGTTTTTTGGTAATTGAATTTGAAATGATACACCAGGTGAGGAAGATTCATCATGAATTACTTCCATCAGTCATTTCAGAGAGCTAGATGGAAAGACATGTAAAAACCAGACTAGAAGTCTGAGAATTTATTCTGTATTTGAACAGTCATGTACTTGAAGGAGGAAAGCAGATCAGAAAGGAGGAAGGATCTCCAGGAAACTGTCATAAAAGACTGAAGGAAACACAAGCCCTGTAAGGAACCTGAGACGAAGAAGTGTATTCAATTGTTTGCTTGGCTAAGATGTGCTTATCTTTTGTAGTGTGACAAGTAGAGAACATGGCCTGGATTAATTCTACTTAATTGACATGCCTTGAATGAGTGTGCAATCTCCCAATAATCAGCAGAGCAAGCTGAAAAAATACCTCAGTCTGATCTTTAATAAACTGATGTCCATTTATAATACTTATCTCAGTAGATAAATTGTCCAGGGATGGTATTCTTAGAACCTAGTCACCTCAGATATGCACTTGCATTTAAGTGATAAAAATCCATTCCTCACTATTTCACTGTTTCAGTCCTCACTATTTCAGAAATTGTGTTTACTAGATCTGTGTGTTATGTATTTGTTTCCACATTTTATTTCTACATGTTTCTAAAACAGGAAATAGTAAGCTTAACTGTCTTGGATAATACTTTTTGGAAAGAACGTAAAGAAATATGAGACTGTGTTAGATGAGCTCTGCAGCTCTGCATCCTGTTTTTCTGGTTATATAACAATAGTTGCCATGAGCAAGATCTCCTTTTTCACAGACATTGTTATCACTCAAATTTACTCTTACAGGTTGGTGGAAAACTTACCGCAATTACTAATTTTCTTAGGTATTACAAAGCGGGAATTTCACTGGCCTGTCAAATTGTTTCTTGTCTTCTTTAAACTCTTTCAGATCTGCTTATTTGCAGACCTTTTCTTTATTTTTATATTCACATTGGATCTATTTACCTGTCACTTACCTCAGAATAGCCAGATTCATCTTTGTCAACACAGAGGTCTTTACTGAGGCAGTCTCTCGCTTTTTAAAAATGCAGTTTCTCTTTTATAGTACCCTCTTTTAATGTAAAAGCAATCCTGCATTCCTGCTTAGTGGACCAAGGTGAAATGCAGATCAGATGTTCATTTCATTGCTGTAGAAATGGTAACTTATTCACATAAAAATCTTCAGTGCAAATGTTTTGTATATTTATCATCATGTTTTAAAACAAGACATATTAAGTGCTTGGGATTTTCCTTTAATTCCTTTTTCCTTCTACTCTTTATACACTGTTTCTCTGAGCTTCTAAATGAGTAAATGAATGAAAAATATTCATGTAGGAACGAACTTTAAATATTAATGTCTTCTTTGATTATCACAAGCAGATAGAGACATGATAAAATTATAACTATTATGTAGTAGAGAAAACACTGTCTGCCATTTTACAGAATGTATTCAGTTTTTTGTAATATAGAAACTTCATTAGGAAGTTATCATTGAGGAAAAATGTAAATTAGATAAAGGTAATTTTCTTGATTTAATTTGAGAGTCAGAAAGTGACCTTTTACCTGTGTAGGGATTTGTTTAACTTTAAAGTAGCAGTCCTCTGAAACTAAGGTGCAATTTTTAAAAAAATTGGTACACATTATGAGCAGAAAAGGTAGATTCAAAATATTTAAAAATTGTATTTAAATAGCAAATAATAAACAATTTAATTTTAATATTTAAATAAAAATTAAGGAAAAAAGAATTGCTTGGAAAGCAGTTGTTATTTAGTGACTAGATATGAAAGACTTCTCCTAGAGTATATGGACTGAGATTTTGTTGGAATCAAATAAGATCAAGATTTGATATTCCTCTTTCAGGAATTTTTAGGGCCCAAATTTAAAAAACCTGGTATTTGAAATTTGGAGTCTCTGAACTGAGAGCAGTCCAAGGAGTAGATTTTCTCAAGGGTGTTTGTTCAGCATTAACCCACAAGATAGAGACATTGCAGGTTACTTCTGTTATTTATCCTGCTTGGGGAAAAAAAATCAACAGATTTTATAAAAAAAATAAAAAATAAAAAATTACAGACCTCTTAATTCCTAATCAGGATTGTTCTTCCTCATCTTTAAATAAGCGTATTTTAAAAAGTGGTCAGGACCTCTGTAGAGGTACTGGAAACATAAATGGGTTTGTTCTATATTCAGTATTCCTCTACAAAATGTGTTTTTGTTAGGGATATTGCCTTCTGACAGATTTCTGACTCCTGCAAGATGGGTGGCTAGCTCCCGAAAAATCACCAAACAGTACCTTTGATGGCAACAGCTCTAGCTTACTTGCCTGATGTATTTGTGAGGCTCTTCAGCTTATTAAACTCAGAAGAAATTAATTCCCTTTACAAAAATTAATTTAATAATTTTCATTTGCTCATAATATTCAGTGGATTCACAAATTATTACTTTACTAAAACAGCTATCAATATGAATGTGGCTCTGCAGAATATTGGAAATTTGCTTAAAAAAAAAAAAAAAAAAAAAAAAGGTAAAATAAAAGCTAATTTCAAATCATTTGTAAAACCCAGACTGACCAAAGAAATTTTTGACAGCCAGAAATGCACTAAAACTGGGCCATCTATACTCCTGGAATCATCTTCATTTTCCTCTGAGAAATAAAAAGAAACAGTAGCACAAAATGACAGTCAGTTTATCAGAAACACAAGAGTATTTTTAAAAAGGGATTTCAAGTTTTTCAGGGTTTCATCTTTTTTTGGAGTCTTTCTGAGAAAGACACTTTACGTTCCATTTCAGAACATCTATGGTAAATCAAGTAGAGAGGGACATAATAATACAACAAAAAGCAGATTGTGTAAAAGATATAAACACACACACACAAATATTGCATAAATATGATTTGGATCTCAATTATAATTTCCACCTCTGTCTTTCTTTCTTTCTTGCCTTCTCTTTCAATAGACTATATTCTTTTCCTAACCTCAGAATCTCCATCCCTTACTTATACACTTTTGTCTTGTTCAACCTTCTTCCTGATAGCCAGTATAATGTGTTTTAGATGTAGTATGAAAACAGTGTTTTGTTTTCTGATTGCATTCATGCTATGAATATTTTCTAAGTGGAAAATAAACCTTCATCTTCTAGAGATAGGATATAATATATTAATCTTCAACTATGTATTCCTGTGCTTTTTGAACTTTCTAAAACATGTAGATAAGTACACTAAGTCAAACTGTGATTTTTAATCAGAGTTCTAGATACAGCTATTAATGACAATTTTGGGGAAACTATTTAAATTAAACTTGATTTTGTTTTTGTGTTTGGTTTTTTGTTGCAGTTTATTTTTGTTGGTTTTTGTTTGTTTTGTTTTTGTTATTTACAACAAGGAGCATCCATTCACATTTTTGCCATTAATATTATCCCGATGCATTGAGATGTTCAAGAAGCCGGGCTTTTTAAAATTTCTTTTCAGGTTTTTACAATATTAATCATCAGGAGTCCAATAATTGTCTTTACACTATATATATATTTCACATAGTATTTCCATCTACAAAATAGTAATGTCATTTGAAACTTAAACTTTTCCAGTTTGTAGAGTAAGGAAGTACTGGAAAGGGGCAGATTCATCTTATTAGTTAAAACTACTTGTTTTCCTTAAGCTGTGACATTATTCCCTCCTTTTAGTCTTCTGAGTACTTACCAATCTGAGCGCAAAAGAATTCCCACATCTACTTCCAGATGTGATCAAAACCCACAGTACTTTGTTCTGTCAGCTACGGCAGAAATAACAGAATAATAAGGCCAAATTCTTTGCTGGCATAAGTCTGCTAGCTCACTGGAGTTATTCCAGCAAATGTCTTGACTCACAGTTATTTAAAGAAAAAACAATGAGTTATTAGTACTATCAAATTCTTTAGCCTTGGAAGTATAATTTAAGTATGTGTTATAATCCAGTGGATAATGAGGGATACACTACCAGACAACATCAGATTTTAGAAAAGAAAGCCAAAACAATATCAACTAACATTACATTTTGTTTGTCTATGCCTTATCAAACGTTGATGGGTAATACAATGTCACAGCCTTTTTTGAAGGCCAGCTAGCTTTTTTTAAACACCTACATAATCTCAGTTGTACATATTAAGTGATTGTTGCTTTAAAGTCTTCACAATCTACCACTGGTTACAGCCTACAGTTGTAATCTTCACATTGCCAGAGGGGACATGACCTTTGATCTCTACAGTTGCAGCCACATCTTGGCAAGTGTGCAATATTTATGTTCTTGTAGATGAAGGATACAGAAGTTAACAATGGAATGCACTATATAGAAGTATGTCCAATATCTTACATTTCAGGAAACAGCAGAGAACAGCCAGATTTGTGAGCAATTTGATTCTGTGCAACAAGGTCTTTTTGTGATGGTTACTTTTACAAGGTGTAGGTTATCAGACTTTCTGACCTGGAAGAATTAAAATAACAGGAGTAAAACAGCTTTAATGAGTGGACTCCTGCAGTGATAGGTCTGCTGTCTAAGAAGAGTAAAAAATCTTGTTAGTGTTTTGTGGAGAATCAAGAACATTGCCAAACATAGCCATGATAAAAGAGGGTTCTTATACACTGGTCCTATGGTACTGACTTTGGCATCATGCTCTCTGCCCTGGCGTCACATTGTTGAACACATTGTTGAATGGTTTTTGAACATTGCATGTTGGGCATTGATTGGTAGGGAGAAAGAGTTCTGGTTTCTGATTGGGGAATTGATAAAGAAACAAAAACTAAAAAAGGCATATATGTACAAGTGATTTAAAGAATAAACGCTTCTTTGCCGCTCCACAATGGAAGGTCCATGTCTCACCCACCAGAAATGGCACTCAAACAGGGACTTCAAGAGAGCTGTAGGGAGTAAAGATGTCTCTCCAGTGGTCTAGCCCAGCCAAATCAAGCAAAAAGAATATTCCTTTAGGACAACACCCAGCACCTTTGGGAGAAAACAGAATATCACGTGAGGTGAGAGGCTGGGAATGTGGGAGGAAGATTATCCCAAGAACAAAGGCAGAGCTTAGAAGCTTTAAGTCACCTGTTATATAGGCAGAATCAAGACCTATCCAAAATTAAATTAGTAACATTTTTAGACTGTATAACTTTGCATGCACCTGGATTCCCATTAGACTGGACTTCTTGGGAGAAAGTCAGACAGAGACTTTACAAAAAAGCAGGGCCTGGGGATCCCGCAGAGTGCAAGCACCTGTCCACATGGGGAGCAGTCATGGCTACATTGCAGGCAGTCCGAAAGAGGTGACTCTTGCCTTGGTTGTGGACTCTGTCCCCTTTGTCCCTCCTATCTTGGGCTGAATGGGGGGATGTGACACTCCCCACAGTACAATGTTTTGGGTTCCTGACCATGCACTTGGACAGAAGACATGGCTATTGTTTTATTGAAATGAAGTGGGAACTGGAACTTTCTACCTCACCAAATTGGCAAATGCACATTGATCTTTATGTAAGCAAGTGAGAAAAATGTCCAGAGGGAGCATTCGTGACTGACTGGAAATGAGAAGTGGGAGATGAGACCAGGTGCCCCAGAAAACTGAACAAATGTAAGTCTAAATGTTTTGTCAGCGAACCCGTCCCAGCCTGCCCTGCCCCACGCCGCAACATGGCTCCCTGGGTAGAGTGCTTGTGCATCTCCGAGCCCACCCTACCAAGCTCTCAGTGTCAGCAGAGATGCCTGAGGGCAAAAGAAGTGTTGGGAGAGGCATTCTTGCTGTCCAGCCTGCCAGGAACATGGCGATCAGTGGCTGCCATAGCACCACGGACTTTCAGAGGAGGGGAAACCCAAGCGAGAGAAAAAGCAGGAGGCAGGGAGCAGGCCTTGCCCCTGGGCTCCCCCTGTGAGGCCAGCTTTCTGTGTGCAAAAACACAGCAAAGCAAGAGAAGATGCAGGTGCTGCCATGCTTGCTGGGACCATGGCACAGGAGCTCCTCCTCAGCTCCTCCCTTAATGCCCAAACGGCCTGGTTCGGTGGCCCCTGACCCACTGTGGCTGCCGGAGCACCTGGCAGCAGGATCGGCCCAGTGATGCTGCTGATTGGTGAGCAATGTGCAGCAGCCATGACACATTTGAGGGAGCAGTGTGGAGATGATGCGCATGGCAGGACCTGCCTGTCATTAGTCAGAAAGAACAATGGACAGGAATGGATAAGTCCAGTCATACATCAGTGGGAAAAACAAGTGCAGATTATAAATAAAGGTTCTGTACAATTGTTAGTTGATTGTTTATGCATGGCTTTGGTACTGTATTGTAATGAACCTATCAATATTGTTACTGACTCTTGTTATGCTGCAGGTTTAGTGTCATGACTTGAGGCCTCGTTTCTTCAGGAGGTGTTCAATCCTTCTCTGCTGAGTTATTTCTTATTAATGATAGACAGTTAGGGGTTTATATTTTGCATGTGCATTCCCACACAGGTCTCCCAGGACCCATTACAGAGGGTGATCAGTGAATGGATACTGCCACTATGGCAGTAGTTGTTCCAAAAATTCTTGAGCAAACTGAACTTTCACAGTCTTTCACCAAAATGCACATTCCTTAAAAAGACAGTTTCAAGTGACCATGAATCAGCCAGGGATATTATCATATCCTGTCCTGACTGTCAACATTATGTCCCTGTGCCATCAAAAGAACAGGTTAACCCTAGGGACTTGATTGCTAATGAATTGTGGCAAACAGATGTCACGCATATATCTGAATTTAGTTGGTTAAAATGTGAACATGTCGTTGTCAACACTCATTCTTGGTATATCACTGCCACTGCACACTGAGAAGAAAAAACACGGGACGTCATTAAACACTGCCTTGCTTGTTTTGCAATTTTGGATGCACCTAAATATATAAAAATGGATAATGGTTCCGCGTATTCTTCAGCAGAAGTCAATCCATTTCTCACAGATGAGGGTGTTTCTCATGTTACCACCATTCCTAATTCACCTACAGAACAAGCTATTATAGAACATGCACACCATAACCTGAAAGAGATGTTACAAAGACAAAAAAAGGGAAAGTCATCTATCTCTAGTCCACAGGAACATATGTGGAAGGCATTATATGTCCTAAATTTTTTAAATTATGATGAGACAGGACACAGTGATTATGAGTGCCAGCACGAATCTAAAATGCTGGCTTCTTACAAACCACCAGTAATGATAAAAGATTTAATTTCACAGGAAGGGACAGAACCAGTAGATCTCATAACTTGGGAAAGGGGATATGCTTGTGTCTCTACAAGTTCTCAGCCAAGATAGATTCTCTTTTGATGTGTGGCCTTACATTGCCTCCTCATCAGAACACCAGGACCACCTCTCAGATGAAGTGCCAGGAACCAAGAATATATGTAGTTAACAATTATTAAATTATTAAATAGTAAATAGGAAAGCCAGATATGAGAATAAGAAAAAGGAATGCTAAGTTCTCAGTTTGCAATCACAATACCAAAGTATGTTTGTGCAAATGTATGGAATGGAGGCTGTCTTGAATGTGTGTTACGTGAGTATGCAAAGTGTGTGATTACAAACATATTCTATCTCATTCACATGACCATACTCAGGTAAAAATCTTGGATTGTTAATATTATATGTTGGGAATCTTTGTATTGGGGTACTTGTTTTGTTTTGCTATGTATTCCTTGTTTGTAGTTTTGATTTCAATCATAGTTTCAATTGTGTAAGGACTATGTATTAGACCTGCACCTGTTTAATAAGAAAGGGGGGGGATACGGAGAATCAAGAACATTGTCAAACATAGCCAAGATAAAGGAGAGTTGTTAGACACTGGTGCCATGGTACCAACATTGGCATCCTGCTGTCTGCCCTGGCATAACGGTGATGAATACAGGGAAGAACGCAAATTGTGCTGAGAGCCCAGTTCATGAATGGTGTATGAATATTGCATGTTGGGGACTGATTAATGGGGGGAAAGAGTGCTGATTTTTGATTGGGGAATCTATAGACAAATCAAAACTAAAAAAGGCATATCTGTATATGCAGTTTAAACAATAAACGATTCTTCACTGCACCACAACAGAGGATCCGTGTCTCATCCATCACAGTGCTCAATGAGGTCTGACAACATTTTGTCTTTTTTTGCTTCAGTGTTTTCTTTTTCATTTTTCTATAAAAAGAAACATCTTCTAGTGTTGGTCCCTCTAATAAGTATTTATAAGAAATTTTTTCTTTTTTTTGAGAAAAGTGAGGCAGGAGGATGCAAGGTAGAAAGGAAACTCACAGAAAAACATTCCTTTCAAAAATAATATTTTAATTCAGTTTTGAAAATGGTTAATTGAGGTCTTGAATTAGCTATGCAGTTTGTCCAACAAGGCGTACTGGTAAGAACACTAAGGATTTGGAGGACCCAGTGAAGTTGAGGGAGTATATATTGTGGTCAAAAGCAATAGCTGTTGCATGCCTTGGCAAAGGATGCTTGCTTTCATCTGAAAAACTGAAAGCCCCATCCTGTGCTTAGTGAAGTCAGCTGAAATCTTCCAGCTGGCTTTAATGAGAATTGCACTGGGTCTCTGAGCTTTGGTAAAATGACTGTGGAAGTGAAGAGAAATTGTAATTGAGACGTTTTTTCCAAAAGCAATTTTGAGCACTTCCCCACTAAAAGCATAAGGAAACCCAGAAAGAAGAATAAAGAAAAGTATGGCTCAAACTCTGAAGTAGGTCCTAGATTTTTTTTTTTTTCTGTAGAAAATACTACAAGAAAAGATGCCTAATGCATCTGTATTTTGAAATGAAGAGCTATACACATTTGACTGTTTTCTTATTAAGCTGACATAACATATGAAGACTTAGGACATGCATTACGTTTTGTCATGGAAAAAATTCCTTCCTAAAATATGGAAGGCAAAATACTGTTTGAGAAATTCTTTTTAAGAAAATAAGTACAGCAATAATTCAGAAATTTTCCATTATCCCCTCAAAGTATATTTACAATCTAGCTTAAGAGAAAAGGTGATCTCAGGTTTCATTCTTCTTTTGGTTCATGACAGAACTGTGTATAAGGTCTCTGTCTGGGAAAAAAAAAAACAAAAACAAAAACAAACAAACAAAAAACCCCAAAACAACAAATGAGAAAAAAACAAAACAAAACAAAAACCAACCCCCCTCAAAAAAAAACCAAAAAAAACAACCAAACCAAGAACAACAACAACAACATCAAAAAGCACAAAAAAAAAAAAAAACGAAATAAACAAACTAAACCAAAACTAGCCATAAAATCAGAATAATACGAGGGCTTTAAAACTGAAAGTTCTTTCCTGTCAAACAAAGCATAAATTATGAAAGGGCCCAATCTCAGCTTCAATCAGTAAGAATCTGGTTCTTTGTGTCGAGTAAGAAGAAAATCAGAACCACAAAACCTAATGTCCTGATAATTACTTTTAAGACACAGCGAGAGATTTATCACAGAATTTTATATTTTTTGCTATTTCTGCAGTCACATAGAATATAGACATTGCCTTATCCACACCAGCCCACTTTTTGTCACTGTCTTCTTAGATTATAAGAATAGTGCAGGTATCTAACTCCTTGAAAATATTGTATTCTGCAATATATTTTGTTAATCCATGGTCTGCAATTTGATTTTGGAAGCCACACTTTACAAGTCACCTGTACTTTCATATTCACATATAGTAAAAGCAGAGATACATACCTTACAATCTTCTAAAAGTAATGACATTTAATTTAGATAACAAAAAGTGTATGTTACTGACAAAGTAGAAAAACACCATTCTCTGACACGCTTCCCTGTTCTGTACAAGTTATGGCTGTCCATCCTTTTAAATCAGGCTCAGTCGTTCTTTTTTTTTTTTTTTTCCCTCTTTCTCTGTCTTGCTGGTGACATAGTCCTCGATTGTTGACACAGACACAGACGCTTTTCTTCTCATACCTGGTTCTTCATATGTTGTCTGGTACTTTCTCCTAAGTTTAAGGTGTCCTTGTTTCTTAAAATGAAACACTTATTGCTTGATCATTGTATTTTCTTGCCAAAAAATTTTGTCTTCTTCATACCACAGTTCTCGAACGTAAGTTAAAGGAAATCAGTATCAATTAGTTCTCATATGTCTCTGTAAAAATAGCAAAGTCTCAAGACTTAAAAGTTTTTTGCAAGAAGAAAGACTTATTAAATGTTGAATACCATAAGCACAGACTTCTTAAATTACGAGACTTTCCAAAAATCAGCAAAATGAATAAATTGTATGTGGGTTTTCCAAGTTATTTGGTTATGTTGCCTTGATTTTTCATATATCTAGGGTTAAAGATTTTATATTTAATCTTTGGAGGAGACATATGTTTAAAGGTTCTTAGAAGTGAACTAGTCAAATTACTAGTTAAATGGGACATGGAAAATCCTCATCCTCACTTATATTGCTATTTTTCTCCATCATGATTACAATTCTTAGAGATTTGAAGCTCCAGTGGTCCAGCATATTATAGGCTCTCCATCTTTAATCTAGTAGCATTCACTATTGTATTTACAATAATTCTTCACTTAAAAACTATTCTCGATATCCTAAAGGATGATTTAACATCCTCATTTTGCATTGAACTTGTTCCTGCCCTTTGGTATTTATGTCCTTTTGTACAGTTATTTGACTGGCTCCCTGGATGCCAAAATGAATGAATAGCAAAATTTCAGAGACATGAACTCCGTTTGACATAGTAAGGACTAAGTAACACTATACAGCTAAATACTTCAGCAAGAAGTTACTGTGCCTTTCACTGGTATTCTAGGTGAGTACACATGGAAAAATTGCTTCTCAGTAACTGAGCTCTTAAGGAGGAATCTTAACTAGTTGTAGGCCAGGAAAAAGGGAAAGAATTGGTAGTGCAGATTGTATGCTATGTTGTTTAAAACAACATCAAGTTCTACTTCATGCTCAAGTCTGTAAAAATCTACTTTTTATTACAAATTGGCAGATCTTTGAATTCCAAAGCATATGTTTTCTTTTTTAAGTGTAGTAGTGTTGTGATCTCAGATTCTTTCAAGTTTGTAATGACCAGGTACATAACAAATACATAAAACAATTGTTTTTATCAGATGGCTGAATGTTTGAGCTCTGCTGGTAATGAACAGTTCTATTCCAGACTTATTTTTATGAGTAAGAACCATACACACGTACCTGTGTTTTTACAAACATTTATAAGGTTAACAAGCCTCTCAGAACATTTGATGGATTCTTAAAGCTTCTGTTCCTGGGTGCAGCAATCTGCAATGAAAAAAAAAAAAAAAAAACCAAAAACCCACCACAATCAAAACCCACATTTTTTTTTCTTCTTCTTCTTTTACGTGAAACTTTCTATTTCTCCTAACTCTCAGGGGAAGACTAAAACAATTACTGGTACATGGTGAAGGATTACAAATAGGTTGTGTTGAAAAACATGCACAGTCATTTCCAATCAAGGGTGAGTTTTTTATCATTTGCACTCTGTGAGTGTGACTTGATTTTATTAAAATTTTTTAATATATGCTGAGAAACAAGAAACCATTTTTTTTATCCTATCTTGTTTTGACCCTTTATATTGAGAGTTCAGGATACAAATAAATGGAAACTTAATGGTAACGTATTCTTCCTTGATCTTATTTTTAATAATTTTAATAATTTTAATAATTTATTTTTAATTGCATCATCATATAGTCAGTCATTGTGTAATGATAAAGGGTAATGTTCTCTTGTACTTGCAATATAAGTTTGTGAGTAACAGTCAGCATGGATTTATCAAAAATAGATCATGCTAGAGCAATCTGATAATCTTCCATGATGCTGTCATATTGTTTTGATGCCTTGGGGTTTTCATGAATTTGTAGATTTTTATACTTCTAGGTAGTTTCTTACATTTAGAGTAGCTATCAGCCTCTAACCCTGTGATAGCTGTCTTAAGAGTCAGATAATAGCTGGAACACCATGCCTGGGAAACATGTACCAGAGCTAAGACAATTAGATAC
>JAWWEE010000085.1:37618341-37631214 GCA_035221455.1 Xenops minutus
TTCCTTCCTTCCTTCCTTCCTTCCTTCCTTCCTTCCTTCCTTCCTTCCTTCCGAGTTCCTTCCTTCCGAGTTCCTTCTGAGTTCCTTCTGAATTCCTTCCTTCCTTCCTTCCGAGTTCCTTCCGAGTTCCTTCCTTCCGAGTTCCTTCTTTCTGAATTCCTTCTGAATTCCTTCCTTCCAAATTCCTTCTAAATTCCTTCCTTCCTTCCAAATTCCTTCCTCCAAAACACCTAGAAGAAGTCATTCTAATAGAGCAGAACAGAGTACTACAGTTCAAAAAAAAAAAAAAAAAAAGATAGAAAGTCTTAATCTTCATTTAGGTTCAATCATGCATCAATGTCACTCATAGATCAATGCCTGTCAGGGACACAACAATACTTCAGAAACAAGTAGATTCTACACTAGTTTGAGTTTAAATTTAAATTTGATATAAGACAGCCTCATGTGGGCTGTATTGTAAGTTGCTTGTTGTGAAATGAGAACATCAGATGCCAAATGAGAAAACAGCCATTGTCCTTATATAAGTACTATGAGTGGCTTATGATAGGACCAGAGGAAAAAAAACCTCAGTAACAAGTAGAATGCACACACCTTTGTACTATAATTACCTTTCCTAACTGTCCCGTTCTTCAATCTGCTAGAATGACTAGAATTTTATCTGATTTAGTTTTCACCATTCTGCTCCCAACTTACACTATATTTCGATATGCTTGACATTTGAAGAGTAATGTGTGTGCATTTCATCTATTAAGAAGTGACCCGACAAACATGCTTTCGTCTCTTAGAAGCATGTGAAAAATAAGAACATTCTGTTATGTTAATGAAATTCACAGTAGTCTCAAGCTTTATCTTTGCTTTAGATTCCAAGGAAATCAATAATTCCCAAGAGAATAGCAAGACATAAATCTTTATTATGACTTGGTATCTCCATCAATGACTTGGTATCTACATCTCTATGTATGCTAGTTATAATGGACTTTTTGTTGCTAGATAGACAGAGAGGGAAACAGATGTCTTGATCCACATTTCTTTCATCTAAGAAAATTAACAACTATTGTCTGAGTTTTCTTCTCATTGAGGTTTATGTTGAGGAAATTAAAACTCTAGATTAAGCCCAGACTGGGGAAACAAACAAAAAAAAAGCATCTGTGAGAAAGAGACCTTGGAGCAGTGAATAGCCTTCATCTGCTGAACTTAGTGTCCCAGTTCATATTTAAGTGCTTAAAGCATTGAGGTGAAGAAGAAGTGTAATTGAGGCTCTGATATTTCAGCAAATGGTCCAACTACTCGGCTTTTTCTTACTCAAGGTTGTTGGTATCCCTTGAACTTTCATCTAGATTTGTGAAGTTTTACTTCTGGTCAAAACTGCTACTAGTGTTAAGTAATTTTTTGGCTTTTTTCCCAGTTCTGTGAATTGGCTGTTTCCTAACAAACCTTCTCATTTTGGCTCAGATCTGTTCTGGATCCCAGACTAGCAAGGCAAGTCATACTTGGTGCAGGATAGCTGACCATAACACTGACCTACTGAACAGTAAACAGTTCAGTCCTGGCATTAGAATTCAATCACTAATACACTGATTGGGTTTTACTAATTTTATATAAGTAGAAAAAATATTCATTTGTGAAAGAAAGTTATACCCTATCAGTTTACCAAGTCACAAAATGACTGCTAAGTATGAACAGGATATATCACAACCTGATGCGTCTCTGGGGTTTCCATTTTTTTTTTTCCCTTCCAATTTCTTCACTAATATAGAAGCCATCAGAATTGCTTCCTTTTGTGATGCTGCCATCTCTGTCAGCTGTTAGGCTGACAGTCATTTGTGATTTGCTCAAGTATCTGAATTTTAAAAACTACATCAAAAAATGGAAAAGACCAAGACATTTCAGACATCAAAAACTAGTATTCAAAAAATGTTGCAGTTACTTCATCTGACACACACACAGTATGAGCACCTTTTCATTGCAAATGTCTCTGAAGAAAGTCATAAATTAGAGTGAGTTCACTAAAGAAAGTGCAAACAGAAGAGAATAAAAGACTATGCTCTAAGTTTACCAAGACCCCTTAAAACAGTGTGAAGACTGAAACTGAACTAGAAAAGCAACCACAAGGGTTTGTATTGAAAGTTATGTAAGTAGAGTTTGAAGCAGGAATTAGTATGGATTGGAACTCATCTAAATTTAATATCTCTTTGCATTTGCATGTTGTTGTAGTGGGGATAAGATGGACTCCAAACATTCCATTGCCTTATCACCAGAAATTCTATGGCCATGCCTTCAAAGTATCTCTGGCCTTTGCTCAGCTGAACAGTGTCAAAGGAGGATGGCATAGTGCTAAAGCCCTAAGTTTCTTGAGCTTGGTAGAACTAGGATGTCACACCTAAATTGAAGTTATAATAAAGTTCTTTTTATATTTATGCCTTCATAATGTGAATATGAAGTGATGTTCAATCAGAATGGTAGAACTATAACTCCACTGAAATAGAGACATGAGATAAATGCACCATGAGTGTGCAGTGCAAGATGAAAATGTAAAATGGATATGCAAGAGGGGCATTCAATATTTCCACAGTGGTATGTCAAGTATGCTTCCTATGCATAGCCAAGCCTAGCTAGGATTGTAATAAGAAGTGCTAACTTGAAGTGGCAGATGTTTCCATACTTCTGAAAGCAGTTTGAATGTGATTGATTTTCACTACAGGAAGAGCTGAGGATTACTTCTGTCTTCAGTTGTGAGAGTTTTGTTCTCATTTGCACTAAAGATCCATCATCTTAACCTGGAAGTGAGTGAAATACTTTACATATGCTTTATGACCACTAAAAGCTACTGTATTTTTATGACATTTCATGGCTTCTGCTCGGTCTTTCTTGGGCTTTAGAAATGAGACAGTATCTTGAAAATTGCTGCTACACAAAACTTGAAAATAGTTTTGATCTATCTACTGTTGTACAATATTAGTGCAATAGAATTTTGTAACAATATTACCAGAGCACAAAATTTGTCATGACATGCATTCACTTAAAAAGCTAACTTCAAATTATGACACATTAATGTGGTAAATCCTGCAAAATTGTCTTTCTTCTGCCTCACAGAGAAGATAAGGATAAAGGTGCCACTTACAGTAAGAAAAATAAACCCCATAACTTCATCCTGTTTGGAATTTAAGAACTAAAATAACTCTTTCCACATGTAAATATTCTAACCTATATCAGCGTGTCCTGAATTTCTTTCATATATCTATTTACATATATCTACAAGTTCCAAGAACTCCTATTGCTTGATTGTAAGTAGATTTATTTTCATATCAAAATCTAGCCTTGAAAACAAATTTCTTTTGGAGAACAGGAGAAGATTCAAAAACCTTGAGGGTTTTTTTTGTTTGGGTTTTGATAGGTGTTTTTTTTTGTTTGTTTGGTTGTTTTTTTGGTAGTTTTGTGGATTTTGTGGGGGTTTTAATTCGTTGAATATACATCTGTTTCAAGACACACAGTAAATGTGTCAGTTACATCCTTCTGTCAAATTTGCCTTCTGTGCAAAATCAAGTGACACTTGTCCTTTCCAAAGGCTAATTTTACGATTTCTGCTTTTAGACCTCAAACTTGGTGATTTATTTTGAAAGACAGAAAGTATTTGTGCTTCTTCATGGTTTTGGTTACTTGTTTCTGGAGATTTCCTGTTAGTTTTATCTGTGGGTCTGCCTCTAAAGTGTATATAGTGTAATAGATGAGCCACCCCTACAGGTCCATTACATAGCAAAATAATCAGGCCTCATGTTCTTAAACAAAATAACAGCCTTATACTTGTGTAGTAAATTTTAAAACATTTTAATATCACCTGGGAAGACTCTACTCCCATAAAAGTTCAGCTGACAAAAGTAACCCACATTCAATTATTACTTGGTAAAGGCCTGTATTGAAATGTTCTTGATATCCAGGGGGCTTTGTGGGCATGTGCAGGGAGAATTCATAGGATTTCTATAATGATAAAAATGCAGCTGGGCCACAGTTTTGAAACTTATACTAGAGAGTGCTTGAAACTTCACAATTCAGCACTGTTTTGCACTTAGCTAGAGCAAGTGAAACATAGCTAGTTCAATGCACCTTTGCTGTAAAAGGAAAACTGCTTTTCTTATTCCAATGAGAGAGGAAAGAGACCTGGCTGCTCCTGGCATAGAAAGGAAAACAAATGAGAAAAGAAATGACATAAGGGAAAGTAAGGGAAAGAGCTTAGAAGACCAGAGCAAGCAATTTCTGTATTTGCTTGGGGAGGAAGAGAAATATGAAAGACTGTGGTGGCATCTTTGCTGATAATGCACCACTCTTAACACCCAGGACAGCAGTCAGTCCAATTTTAACACAGCAATGGCATAGGAAATATAAGTAGTAAGGCAACAGCTGTTATCCAACCCCTGAATTTTGCAGTCAGAAACAACTGCCTACTTAAATTGTGCCTAGAATCCTGGAAGGCAATTCATACATCGTAAATCAAGCAAAACAAAAAATCTTGCTGCCAGATTTGCTATGGTTTAAGCTGCATGTTTGCTCGATGCCTTCAGACCCTGTTGAAATGAATGAGTTTCTCCTTTGCTTCCAGAGTAGCTGGATGAGACTCTGACTTTGCAGTGGTGTGGCAATGATTCATATGAGGTGAAGTAGTAGCCAAACAGAAACCATTTGAAAATAGCCAGAGTCATGTTTAAATGTTTACTGTTATACTAATGCAGGGTTTTATTAAGTAACTTGTCTCTATTTTTTATTTCTGTCTCTATGAGAGTTTCGTTTCCCTGCTTGTTCTGTAGATCAACTTGGGAATTATTTTCTCAGCAGTAAGCAGTGTGCATGTCTCATCTCATGCACATTAAACTTATTATAAATGCACTCCCTTCAGCAGCTGGAAACAAAATTATCAATATCCAAAAAATGAGTGGAAATAATAATGGGAATGCCATCAAGAACCTGGATAAAACAAAATACTGTAATGCTGAGGCATTCTAAGAAGCTCTGTTAGAAGTATCTCCTCTTTCCCTCAATATGTATCACTAACTAGATGTTGCTATAAAATTGCCATAAATGGAACTTATATTAAGAAGTTTTCCATGCCAACCCCTTAGGGTAGCTGATTATAGGTTTGACCTTTTGAGATTCTGTATATTTCCCACTTAATCAGTGCTGGAATGAATTGCTGCTAAGTAGGATCTATGGGAACCCTATGGGAAAAGAGAAGCCATCTAAAATAATGAGTCTCTTTCCCCCTCCCTCCCCTTCTCTTATTTTGAGCTCTATTAGGCCATGATAACAGTCTTAATCTAGGCTACACAAAAGCATAATATGGCATGTGATGTTTGCATTATATTGAGAAAAAGAGGGACTTTTGACAGCCTGGAATGTAAATGAAAATTTACAATATTGTTAAAAATATTGTTTACAATAATTTTTAAAAAAAACGCTTCACTTTCCCCTGCCCCTTTCTTTCTTTAAATACTAAGATTTGTTTAGTTAAGATAAGGCCTTGTGAAGCTTTTAAAATTCAGTGCCTAGGATTTTGACAGAGAGATTGGTTCTTTCTTGTTTAGGCAATAATACAAAGTTGGGACCATCTCCATTTCGTCTTTTTACAGAAATAAACTTGGTAGTTCAGATATAATCTCACATTATAGTCAGTTCAATCATTGCTTCATATCTTAATAGCTGAGGCCTGTGGACTTTTTTCCTGCCATACACTTTGATTTCTTCTCAACCTCCCCCTTCTGTCCTCCTTCCCCCCCTTATATATTCTTCCTCTCCTCAATAACCGTCTCTGAAACTGAATAGCGTAATAGATGTAATTAGACCTTCAGTAATAGGACTGAATGGAGCAGTCAATAAGACTCCTTCTTGGGAAGCAATCAGTGCATTAGGTCCCCAGGACTGAAACAGCATTTAACAAGGTTTGGGGCTTAGGGATTGTGGGTCTAGGCTTCTGCTGCTTCCACAAGAGAAAGCTCTACCCAGAATGCAAATCTTCATTTACTATTGCTACTAAAGGGAGGACAAGAACATTAGTCACTTTATTACACAGATAATGAAGCAAACTGTATCTGTTGATATTTTTTTTTTTTTCCTTAGCAGTAAATCAAGTGCTCACAAGTGCAACTAAGTAAAAATATGTATTTAATCTGTGCTTTCAGACAATTTCCTGTGGTTTTTTTCATCCATCCTTGGAAAAAGAAAGCCTTGAATTGTGTCAAACCAATAAACTTCATCAAATTGTTGCCAGCATTTTTCCATGCAGATTCAACTATTCATCTAATAAAATTATTGAAGACAGAGTTTCTTTCGATGTGAGTGTAGATGTGGCAAAGTTTACATGTGGACTGTTGATTTCTGTTCCTAACTGTGTAGGCTTGTGTTCACATAAAAAAATTTACTTTTCAAAATTAAATTCTTTCACCATTCTGGTCTTATCCTTATCTAATTGAACCCTCTAACTTAATCTATTTTCCCTTCTATAACAGGATGTGGGATATACTTCTATGTATGTTTCTTAGTTACCATTTTTATGAGTGTGTGTTTCCTTATTTCAATCAGCTGTTACCCAGACCTTGATATACACAGAGTGTAAGGAGAAGATTGTGATCCTCATTCATGGTCAGATCAATTGATTGATGTGGGACACAGAGAGGGAAAAAGGGATAAAGTAAGACATTTTCTAAAGCAGAGGGATATTTCTGAGGTCACTGTTCACAGAGTGGTAAGGAAGAAAAAGGCTTATAAAACTTGATGAAACTTTCATTCCCTTGTCATAACACATGTATTAAAAGCAAGGAGAGGAAGTCGGTACACTGAGCTAAACTTGACGAGAAGCCCATTGAAATTTAGAGCCAGTAGCCCACAGGACAGCTGACCTAGGCAGGTAACACAAACAAGGTGAGTCCTTCAGGCTATGCTGTGCTGTTCTATGTTATGCTGTGCCATGCTCTGTTGTGTCACAAGCATCACTTGTCCAAGGGACAACCCACACATGGCACTGGAGGAACCTGCAGGAAGTTCTTGCTTCTCACTGCCATAGCACCTCCAGCGTTGTCTTGTCCTTGTCAATAGTGAGTTAGGGAGTTCTTATGAGAACATCTTTAGGAACAGAGTTGGTTTATTGTGAGGAAATTGTACATGACCTCAAATGACTGAAAGGGAGAGTTTCTCTGCATGGACAGGATCTGCTCTGTGCAGCATGTCATGGAAAAATGGATCAGACCCTGCCAGATGCTGCATGAATGCAGGGCACTCAGCACCTGAAAGGTTGATAAGCTGATCTTGCTACCTATATTCCTCTTCTTATTCCATCCTACTGAAGCAGTTAGTAATTCTTTTGTTGTTGAGCTTTTTTACTGAGGTACAGAAAGACCCCTGTGACACCTCTCTCTTGCTTCACCTCATGGCGTTTCTTCCCAGTGCAGAACATACACTTAGTTATAACATTTTAAAGACTTTACCCCTCTGTGAAAAAAGAGTTGTGAGAGATATCATACTGCAAAAGAGAAGACTTCAGGGTGACCTAATTGTGGCTTTCCAATACTTGAAGGCAATCTACAAGAAAGATTCAGAGGGACTGTTTACAGAGGCAGGTAGTGACAGAACAAGCTGGAAAGACTTCAAGCTGAAAGAGGGTAGGTCTAGATTTGATATTAGGAAAAAAATTCTTTGCTGTGAGGGTAGTGAGCCACTGGCACAGGCTTCCCAGAGAAATTGTGGGTGTCCCATCCCTGGGAGTGTTCAAGGTCAGGTTGGATGGGGCTTTGAGCAACTTGGCCTAGTGGAAGGTGTCCCTTCCCAACAGAGGCTTTAGAGCTAGATGATCTTTAAGGTACTTTCCAACCCAAATAATTTTATGATTCTATAATTCTGTATCTGCAACCAACAAAGCTGCCATCTTACCTAGGGTGATTTCTTAAACCATTAACCCCTAATGCATCTTACATTCCTCTGACATGGGTTCACCAGGTCTTTGTATTCCTCTATCAATAAGCAATATTTCTCACTTCTCCACCCAAAAATTCTTGTTTCCTCTGCATTTCCACAAATCCTCTCTTCACACTTACTGCCATGCATAATATGGTCTATGTTTTCTTTCAGATGATGAATATTTTCAGATACAGTATTAGCAATTTACAAGCTTTCTTTTTTCTTGATTTTTTTCAACCCAAATACAGTCTCTAATAGAAGGTACTTAGAGCTAAATGACTGCATCTACTCATTCCAAACTTTCACCAGTATATTCTTAATACTTAGATTTAAACCTATTATATATTTTTATATACAATGAATCTTACATTTAGTTCTGAATTAAGTAATGGGCTTAAAGTAACAATTTCCTTTTTCTTTTGTTCAATTCTTAGATTTATTTAATAATTGCTTCCCATTTTCTGGGATACTGATTGTATAAACTTTAGGACTATCTAAAATTCAGGATGCAGTGTTTTCAAACCCTGCAATGCTACTGTCAGATATTTCAACTTTTACTATTATAATGATGATAAGCAATAATTTAAAAGTTAGGCTGCACAAAATTGCTAGACTTAGAGGTGTTTGCTCTCTCCTTTGTTTAAACAAGTTCATAAACAGGAAGTTAGAAGGTAAAAACTGCACACACTTTTTATAGGAGGTAGAACAGGAAAGAAGATTTTGAGCTGAAATTATTTTTTGGGAGATCTTAATAATCTATAAAGCTTTCATGTCAAGAGTCACAAAATAATCTCAGCACAATGCCTTCTCATTGTTCTAAGAGTACTTTTGTTAATCTCAGATCAATACAAAGCAGCTATGTTTCTTTGACACAGAATCCTTCTTCAAACTTTGCCATGTGTTTTTTAGGTCTTAACTAAGGGGTTATTTTGTGGTTGTCTTTGATCCTTTTCAGTAACTGAGTGAATCTGCAGCTGGCTAAGACTAAAGCTCTACTGATCAACCAATCCTTATGATACTTTGCAAAACTAACTTTAAAGACAACTTATATCAATACGGCAACTTGCCTGGGCCCCATGGGTGCACAGGCCTAATTGAAAGGAAGGGGGTAATCAAACCATTGGCTTTGACTACAGATAATGAGCAGTGTTAAGGGGGGGAAAATCTATTACCAAACAAACCCCAAGAGGTTTGAAAGAGAATAGCCTCATTCTACATGATTAAAAGCTTTTTTTAAGGTCCAGAGGACACATCTTATTCAGAGACATCAGAACTACAAAGGTGCTTCTAAAGCTGTGGTCCATCAACAGTGCTGATATAAAGTCTCTGAAGGTATGTTGCCTGTATGAAATTAATTTCACAGAATCAAAGAAATAAATGCCTTCCAGATTACTAGAACACTGAAACATAAGCTCTTGCAGTGAAGCAAGACTTCAAATACTACAAAAAAATAATAAAATAAATAAAGTTGATAGTTATAGGTATTTTTATAAAACTTTAGAGCAATAGTTCACCTTTTCCTTGTTGACAGAAAATATTGAATGCTTAAGAAATTTGGGAAACTCTATCAGAGGTGATCCTCTTAGCTATTGAAGCATCAGTCAGCAATACCAGAATTTGTAGTAGTTGCAATCTCAGAACTAAGTTAACTAACATGCAGCTGAGACTTTCCCCTGCCCTCCTATTTTAGTCTTCCATTAAATTTCCTATACCTATATTACAATCCACAGATTTAGTATTTTATAAATATATATATTAACAAAGTGCTTTTAAGAATGAAAATCTAATCCTATTGTTGAGTGCAATGGACAACGTGAGCCTTATTTTACTTTGCTTGAAGCAAATGGAATTTATTTTCTCTTCCAGGTGAACTGTTAATGTGCCCTAAGTTTGCTAGGTAATGGAGAACTGTTCATATTAGTTAAATCTATTATAAACATTCCTTCATTGCATTTTATGTTACATGTATGGTACCTTATTTATGACATAATTCAATATTTTAATGTGGGTCTCTTAACAGATATGTTAAAAATGTTCATGTTTTCATAATAACAATTTGATGTATCATCAAGTGCAGAAATCTGGCACAACATTACAGTTGGCAGCAATTTTCAAACACGACTGGGTATGTTGAACATGGTTTCTGCCAAGTACCAACGAAGCCAGTCTATTGCTCTCCCTTCTTAACAGAATGTCTTAGTTACAGCAGCTAGGAGCAGTTTATCACTGTGTGGATGTAACCAAAACTATGTATTCTACACCGTCTATGTCATTTCTCATGAACTGTTAATGGATTGTTGGCAGCAGCTGCCCAGGGCACACATGGCCCCTCAGGCTAGAACTCTGTGAGACAGGAAAGTTTTCCTGTCTTCATACCTCTGTTCACAATGACTCAGGTGTGATAACTGCCCTCCAGGGAGGCATTAGCACCTTCACACCCAGCCTGAGGGGTCATGTCTGCTAATGGGCCATCAAGGATTCCAAAAATATTACATGTCTCACAGAGTTAAATCACCCATTGTGAAACTCCTTGCCCTGGGGAGATACTGGGCATTCCCATCTGAACCTGAGCATATATAATCCTCGGGTTTTGGGACTTCTGATACTACTTGTGGGATCCAGAGGAGGACCAGAATCTCAACAGGACTGCAACTGCCACTCTCGACCAGACTGCGACCATCATCCTCATCAACAGGTTTTCCTTTCCTTTTAATTTTCTGGAGGGTGGGCACTATGTGGTGCTCCACACAAGGTCTAACAAACACCTTTCTGTTCATGTCCCAGGGTGCTGGGTTATACCTGTGTTTTTTGTGAGTGAAATCCAATTTTTCTTTGTATCATTGTATTTACTATAGTCTTTTTAGTAAATTGTGACTCTGACTTATAATCTCATTTGAGTTGAGTTAATTTCTCCTGACGGTTTACCTTTAAACCAGCACAAAAAATGGGATAAAAATCTGAATAAAGCCTCATAGGTTGAGATAAGAACAGGCAGATCACTCAGTAATTATGGTTGTGGGAAAAACAGACTTCACAGAATCATAGATTGGTTTGGGTTGGAAGGCATCTTAAAGGCAATCTAGTTTCAAGCCCACTGCCATGGGCAGGGACACCTTCAACTCTGTCACATTGCTTTAAAACCTGCCCAACTTTGCTTTGAACATTGCTGGGGATGAGGCACACACAACTTCTCTGGGCAACCTGTTCCAATGTCCCACTATCCTCACAGTCAAGAATTTATTTCTAATATTTAAGGTAAATCTGTTCTCTTTCAGTGCACAACAAATCCCCTTTGTCCTGTCACTCTACAGCCTTGTAAAATATCCCTCTCCCAGCCCTGTTGTACTGGTTTTGGCTGGAGTACAGTTAATTTTCTTCACAGTAGCTAACATGGCACTGTGTTTTGGATTTGCATTGATGACAGGGTTTATAATGTAGACATATTTTTGTTATTGGTGAGCAGTGTTTACACAGAGCCAAGGCCTTTTCTGTTTTTTGTACTGCCACAGAGGTGAGAGATCTGGATCCCACACAGGTGAGGGATCTGGATCCCACACATGGGAAATTGGGAGGAGACACAATCAGGACAAACAATCCCAACTGGCCAAAGGGATATTCCAGGCCATATTCCATTCCATGCTCAGTATATAAAGCAAGGAGAAGAAGAGAAAGGCATAATGTCTGGAGCAATGGAGTCTGTCTTCTAAACACTTTGCATGACAGGGCCCTGCTCTGTTTGCAATGTCTGAACACCTTTTGCTTTGCTTGCATGCACAACTTTTGCTTTACCTGTTAAACTGTCTTTATCTCTACCCAGGAATTTTCTAGATTTTACTCTTCTTAATTCTCTCCCCAGTCCCAGTGATGGCAAAGTGAGTGAGCAGATGTGTGGTACTTGTTGCTGATTTGGATTAAATAATGACACTTATAGGCCCCTTTTAGGTACTGAAATGCTACTGTAAGTTCTCCAAGGATCTTTCTCTTCACCGGGCTTAACAACCTCCACTCTCTCAGTTTCTCTTCATAAGAGCAGTGCTCCAGCCTTCTAATTATCTTTGTGGCCTTCCTCTGGACTTGTTGCAACAGGTTGATGTCCTTCCTACGTGGGGGCTCCCTAAGTTGGACACTGTACTCCAGGGGGTTTCTCATAAGAACTGAGTAGAAGGGGAGAATCACTTCCCTCAACTTGGTGGTCATGCTGCCTTTGATGCAGCCCAAGATAATTTGCTTTCTGAACTGCAAGTGCACATTGCTGGGTCATACTGAGTTTCTTATCAACCAACACCAACCAATCCTTCTCCTCTGGTCCGCTCTCCATCCATTCTCCACCCAGCCTGTATTTTTGCTTGGGATTGCCCTGACCCAGATGCAACACCTTGTATTTGACCTTGTTGCTCTTCATATGGTTTGCATGAGCCCATCTCTCAAGACTGAAAAGGACCCTCTGGATGGCGTCCTTTCCTTCTGTCTTATCAACCATATAGCTTGGTGTTGTCAGCAAACTTGCTGTGACAAATTATATGCATGCAGGTACCCTAGAGACCAATCTGCAGCTAAGGTACTAGGAAAAAATTATTTCCAAAAGTCAAAAGCACTAACAGATATTGTGCTAGTTTACACTGAGCGGACAAAACGCAGTACATCAGTTTTCTCAGTGCCTTACAGCCTGCCTGGCCCTCCTGCAGCCTGCCTACCTCCAGGTACATCCACGAGAATTTTATCACTTCTTGTAACAGGGAGTGAACCTCCCTAGCAGGCAGAGAGAGAAACACACATCAAGCTTTTCAATAGCGAGTTAAGGAGTTCTTATGAGAACATCTTTAGGAACAGAGTTGTTTTATTGTGAGGTTTATTGACTTCAAATGACTGAAAGGGAGAGTTTCTCTGCATGGACAGGATCTGCTCTGTGCAGCATGTCATGGAAAAATGGATCAG
>JAWWEE010000085.1:37631314-37644572 GCA_035221455.1 Xenops minutus
CCCGTTGATGGCCCATTAGCAGCCACACCCCCTCCGGCTGGGTGTGGAGGTGCTAACTTCTTCCTGGGCAGCTGCTGAGAATGGTCCATTGTTCTTGGGGAATGAATAGAGGGGGTAGAATACATAGCTTTTATCACTCCCACCCACTGATAACTGGTCCCTCCTGCTGAACCAGGACAGATGATGATATATAAGAAAAAAGTCTAAAATACACTTTTATCCTCCTATTCACTATCTTCCACTCCTGTCCCATCCCTTCCCTTCTTTCTGGGCTTTCTATCTTCTGCCCCAAAGCAGCGCAGAAGGAGGGAAATTGAGGTTGTAATTAGTTCATCACATGTCTCTACTGCTCCTTCCTCTTAAGCTCTTCCTTAACTCCAGTTTATGATCCCTCCAGTGACATACAGTCCTTCATGAGTTTCTCAGGTGTGTCCTTCCCACTGAATGTACTTTTTCAGAAACTGCTGAAGTGTGGGTTCTTTACATTCAGAAATGCATTGCTGCATCATGTGTCTTTTGTGGAGTCACAGGTCCTACCATCAGCCTGTGTATGCTTGGGCTCTCTACAAGATTGAAGCTTCCTTCAGGGCACATTCACATGCTCTGGCATGGAGTCCACCACAGACTGCAGGGTAAATATCTGCTCTACCACAGTCCTCCATGGATCATGGGTCCCCCTCCTGCAGGGGACAGCCTACCTCAACCTGGTCTTCACCACAGCCTACAGGAGTATCTCTGCTCTGGTATCTGGAGCACCTCCTCCCTCTCTTTCTTCATTGGCCTTGATGCTTGCAGGGCTGTTTTCCTCATTCTCGCTACACAGCAGTTTTTACCTTCCCTTAAACATATTGTCACAGAGTTTCTACTACAATCACCAACAGGCTGATCTTTGGCCAGTACTGTCTTGGTGCTTGCTGAAACTGGCTCCATCCAGCATGGGAGAAGTTTATGGCATCTTCTCACAGAAGCCACCCCTGCAGCCCTACCTGCTACCAAAACTTTGCCACATAAACCCAATACAGCAACAAAATCTTCAATTTTTTTTTTCCTGAAATCTACGAGTGTACTTTTATCCATAATTTTTCCACAGCTGAGTAAGAATTACTACGACATTTTTAATTAAGTCATTATACTATATATTTGGCTACCTACTATTTAAAACTGTAGAATGAATGAGTTTCTTATTTGGAAAAAAAAAACCAACAAAACTGAAAGCAAGTTCACAAACCTTTGCATATATGCTGTATTATTTTCAGAGGATTTTTCTGAAGAAAAGAGTAAATAGAACAGTTATCATGAAAGGTCTTGTTCACTTGAGTTCTACAGCTATTAGAAATTAAATAGTTTCACTCTTCAGTAGATCTCTGCTTTGTCAAAAATGAGTTTGACTTTTTATCGTACATGAAGACTTACACTAGATAATACATACTGTGTGTTAAAATAATAGGATAATTTCAGACCTGACACCTAGAAAGTACTATCCCCTAAGTAAAATGCAAAGCCTTTTGGACCAAATTTGAACACTACAATTTTATCTTTCACTAGTTTAATAAGCTTTAATAAAGCTTTTCTTTCTTGCTGTCTGCTCTTTGAAGACTGGATTTAAAAACCTGAGGCTTAATTGTAGACACAAATTTCAGTACCTAAGTCTATCAGTGCACTCCTGCCAAAATCAAGTGTTATCTATATAGAATTGTTAGAATTTGTAGTGCAACTGAATGTAAATGATCAGATAGGCATTTCCTATAATCTTCACAGAAAACCAGGAAGATTAACCCTAGCTTTAAAGTAAAGACGTGTTCAAAATATTTCTGATTGTATTTGTACTTTCTGAGTTGTTGTTAGCACTTTTTCACTCACTCTGGGTTTTTGTTCATACAATCTATAACCCAGGAAAAAAGTCTAGACTTTCACAATACACTGAGGATTGCAATGAAGTCATAACTCTAAATTCTGAGTAATAAATCATATTCTTGTGTTGCTGCTGGAAGCAGATTTCCATTTGACCTAGAGTATTTTTCCATGACTAGATACAATTCCTTGCAGATGCCTTCAATGTGACAGAGTGACTGCACAATAGCTACCTGAGATATGAAAGCTCTCCCAAAAACGCAGCCTAACAGAAAAACATGTTAATCAGAAATTGCAAGAAAAACTAAAGAAACAACAAAACAACACTCAACTCTAAATTGAACTCCAGAGCACTATGCAGTAAGAAGAAAATCTCCCGTAGTTTGCTCTAAGAGTGTTTAATGGATTTGATTTTATGTCTCATTATCTATCTCTGATTTGATTGATAATAAATTCAATTAATTTATCCAAGTCAAGTCTGTTTTGCCTGTGATGGCAACTGGTGAGTGACCTCTTCCCATTCTTTTCTGCACCCATAAGCCTTTTGTTTATAATTTCTCTCCCTTATCTGGGGAGAAATAGAGCCACTTTTGCGAGAACATGGCATCCAGCCAGGGTTAGCTGACTACCTGAGGAAATAACACAATTAACAGACACCTCAGTATGTGAAGGAGAGAAGATTGGAAGGGAAAAAAAGGTATTAGGATGGTAAAAGTAAATAGAATAATAATAATAAAAAAAAAAAAACTAGAGAGAAATAGACAAAAAAAAAGAAACGCAAACCACTGAATATAAGATTATGGAGAAGTCACCTAATTTTGAAAACAAACCCCCTCAGGTTTAAAGTATTTTATATGATAAAGAAAATAGCTTTAATAAAAAGAAGGAAAAAAAAACCAAACATGACAGATGATCTGCAGAACAGTTGCATTGCACTCTGTTTGACTTTTGTTGGATGCTTAGAACTAAGATTTACCACAACATTATGTAAGGTTATAGCTCACATCAAGGTTTCTGAATGTGGTTTTCCACTTCTCTCAGCCCTTACAGTGAAGACTCACTTCTAAAATCAATTCTAGTTGTCTTAGTTGCTCCTTAAATATCAACCCTGAAAATTAAAACAGAGACCTCAGGATCCCTTAAATAACTGCATATTTTATTTCTTATTAACTCTGTACACGTATCAAATATAAATTGTAAATTTTGTTTGCTTGCTGAGAAAAATAGCACATTAGTATAGTCTGGTGCATTGTAGTCAGCTAGATCCTGTATCAGCACATCACATGTTTCTGATACCTCTATATCAAGAGTGCTTTTAGAGATTTTACCTGGGTAGATAAATAAGTCTCAATCCTAGACTTTAATGTAGTTTTGCTGTGAATTGCAAGGGGAGTTTTTGTTAGGTCTATAGGTGGGAGAGAGTGAGGAAAGACATTTTGAAGACTACTACCTCCCATTCAGAGGACACAGGTACACTTCTTGGATGAATGAGTGTAACTTGTGACTTGCCATCTAGTATTATTCATGGATACATTCTGAAAAAAATACTAGACTAGACTTGCATAACATTTTCCTTAACTGTGTGGCACTGAAACATAAATAATAATAAGAAACTTTGTAATAGTTTGTGTGAAGAGTAAGTACCTGAGCTAATAATCACTCAAGAGGTAGGTTCGGTAGATAACTTCAAGGTCTTTAGTCCCAAAGAATTTCACTGAACTGAAGACAAGCATGCACAGTTCTACCAGTATTCACTGGATGTTGGGGAAATAAATGCCTTCATGAGCACTCTGTGGGCTGTGCATCAATGCCCATCTTTGCATACTGAAAGACAGCAGATGATATTGAGAGCCTACCAGATTTAATTGGAAATTTCTAACTGACACCAAGAAAGGCAGAATTACTGACCTGATTTTCTCTTTTTTTTTTGAGCTTTTTGGTTGATAAGGACCAGCCATTCTAGTGCAAGAACTGTGATTTGCCCAGAGGCAGTAAGAGAGTTACCAACAAACCTTGCAGCATCTTGTGTTGCTGTAACAAAGCAGTCCTTAATTTTTCTCTGCAAATGGAGACCAGAAATACTATTTTATCATTATCTAGCTACAAATGAAAAAAAAAAAAAAAAATCCCAGAGCTTTCCATCTGTTAAATGCTTTTGGTTCTCATGAGGTTACAAAATAGTTCATATACTGATACTTTTAATAGTTATCTCAGGATTACGAAGAAAGAATCTTTTGACTGTTAAAAAGCATTGAAAAGGTAAATGTTCCAATTTGGAATATAAGTTAATTAGTCCAAGATTGAAAAATTCAGTTTAAATAATGAAATGCAAATTCTTAAGAAATGGGATCCATATGCTTTTATTTGCTCTTGTGATCATCTTACTCCAAAACTGTTGATTTTCATCACCGAAAAAACCTAACAATTATACAAATTGATGTCTGCAAGTGAGCCAGAGTCTATGCAGTTGTGTGTTCATGTCTTGAAGGTGTGCTGTTTACACGAGAAGAGACACTATTCTTACAAAAGAATTTTTCATCTTATAATAGATCATATGCACTGATAATAAAAGTATCACTATCCAAAACGTAAACAAAAGGTCTGTATTGAATTTTAATTTACCTTAATAGGACTTTCCTTAGTTAGGTACAGTTTAAACAAATAGATTTTTCCCAAATATTTTAGATATTTTAAGCTATTATTTAATGGTTTTAGTTATGTATGTCATTATTTCTACATAACATTATATCAATAGTAGACCTATTAGAGAGGTACAATATCTTTTAATTTTATTGGAAAGCAATAGAATTGTTGTCATCTCCTTATGGAAATGGGTCAGATTGATAATTTTGTGTCTGAATTAAAAGACAAAAGGATGAGGGATAACAAATTAGCAAATAAATCAGAATCTGCCTGAAACCCATGGAATGCTGGGACACGCAAATATGAAATGACACTATATGAAAAAGTGTAGCTCTTTGGTACATGTGATTAATTATGAGCATTAAACACATTAATATTATCAGTGAGTGCTAATACTATTCACACAGCTAAATATTTGTATGCAGTTGATTCCACAAGAGACTGTACCAAGCCTTCCATGTTCAGTGAACAAATCAATTCCTCAGAGTTCTTAACGATATTGATTTAAGACTCTTCAGAGAGGCTAAACCATGTTTCTAATATCATAGAGGACACACAAACTTGTGTATTACTATTAATTTACTAAAATTGTGGAAGTTTGGAGAGTTTTATTAGGTGGTAATTTTAAAACTAAAAAAAATCAGGGGAAAAAAGTTAGAGAAAGGGCTATATAAAGTTTTTTGTATCTGCTTTCTACTCCTTCGTCAATCTCCCGATATGAAAGTAAAAAGAAATGTAAGAAAGAAAAATAAAGTAGGAGAAAATGAAGATAATTGCTAGATGTGTTGATTATGTTTGATGTTTTATCTAAATAATTTGACTTTATTACTTTTAGTATTAATTCTATTTTCTTCAACTGAAAGGTGTGGGAGAGTTTTCTCACGAAAAATTCAGGACTTTTTTCCCCCGTTATTTTACACATTCAGACACATGTTTTTGAATTCCAGTTTCAGCAGGTGATCAAGGTTTTATACACCAAAAGAAGGTATTTAATGACTGGAGAGATGATCAGTCTTATGTAATGCCTACTCTAACAGTTATATTAAAAGTTTGTTTTGTGCAAGACTGGGTGTTGTCAAAACATCAGTAAATTGCCACTAAAAATTATATTCTCTATAGGTCTGAGCTATTGTTTTGGTTTGTTTTTATTGTTTTGTTTTTCAAAAGCACTTCACTTTGAACTATGCTCTAATTTGTTGTTTGCAAAACTCATGCCTTGAACTTTAAATGAACAGTTCCATAATTCTCAAACATTCATATGTCTCTGTTTTTAATGAAAAATTGTGAGGTTTTATTTACCAGTTCAAACCAAACTTTTTAAAAAATAGGCTTTGTAATTTTGGTATGTTGATAATGTGTAGTCAATCATGTTTATAAAAAATTTCAGAGATTTCAAATGCACTAGTTTTCTCTATATTTCTATATTAATTGTGTCAGTCATTCATCCTTTGCGCTGTGTATTCAAATGTGCATGCTATGTGATCTCTGGTATCTCAATTATAGCAAGCTTTCTGAGGTAGCTATGCTATATCATCAAAACCTAATATGTGTTTCAGAAGAGTGAGGGATAATTCCATGAGTGTACTTACTCATACTTCTTTGGGAAAAAGGAAAATTTTAGGGTATTTGTGGCCAAGCATGCCTTACAGTTTTAAATTGCAAATCCATATTTTAGTTATGACTTCAACCTTGACCTCAGAGTTAAATCGAGTGTTTTATCCATTTACTCTCTGAAGCCTGAAACAGGATGCAGATATGAAATAGGTATTTAGAAGTAGGTTTTGTCTGATTTGCATACTGACATATTTGTAATTATTTTTGTATGACATGGTGCAACTGCAACTAGCATAAAATCAAAGGCAGTAAACTGGTAAATTGTTTTGCTGCTTGCCTGTTAGAAGCATGCTAAGAATCCTAGAGTACATTTTTAGACAACAAACATTGTAAGCTCCAGGTCTGAAAGCTAATTTTCTTTATTCCGTCTTTTTCTTTTTTAATGTAGTCACTGTATTTCATGACATCCTTTTCCTTCTTTGAAAGTTGTTCATCCCATTTAATATATTTTAAAAATGGTTTTCTAGCTTGTCAAAAGATTTGTTAGATATGGATAAAAAGTCAGGATTGTTGACTTCTGGCACAATTAACAAAATCACAGATAGCCTGTTTCTTGGCCTGTTTTCTCAGTTCTGCCATCAGTGCAATTGTCCATAGTAAAGACATTTTCTCATATAGATAAGAGGGTTAGAAAGTTAAAATTCACTCTACAAAATACAACTGTCTGGTTTTAATGCTTCTTCATTGGCACTCCCAAGTACTTTTTTCAGTATCTTCAAATACTTACGTATCCTTGTAGGTCTGGAGAAGCCCTCAGAATGGAGTATTTCAGTGTTTAGTATTGTACTTTTTAATTTTTAAGCAAATTTTCCAAAACACATACAAAAACGAAAAGATCTTTCTTGCAACATGCATAAATAAGCTTTTGTGTAGAATTATATTAACAATGTGGATAATTCTATAATTAATTAATATAATTAATTTGCCATTTAATTATAATATGTACTTCCCCAGTGAGATAATGTTCCCTCTCTTGGAACTTCTGATAGTCTTAACTTCACTGCACACTAAAATAGCCTTCATTATGCTGGATAAGCAGGAAAATCTCCTTTTAGATTACAATTTTAGATTTCAAAATTTTCTGTTTTCACAGTTCAAGATGTTGATTTATATTGAACAACAGAAAGACTGAACATAAACTAGAACATGACTAAAATTTTTGTATCCAAGAATGAATGGTTTAAACTTAATTTTTCTTTAAAGGGCAAAAATATTTTTTGTTTGTTTGTTTGTTTTGCTACCAGTGAGGAGAGAAATCTGGATTTCTGATCCTTGGAAATATATGGGAATCCACTATAATGATCCTCATCAGTTAATTCAGCATTTTGGTAAAGGAGGAGAGGAACATAATTATATTTTGCATTCAATTTTGTCACTGATTTCAATCTGATCTCCCCTGGTTGTAACCCAGATGTTTGTCATCCATCAGCATATATTCTTAAGATCTTGATCCTGTAGAAAGAGACTGAAATATATACCTATATTTCATACATACCTGTGTTTCACCTATTGCTAGTGTGCCATTCGACACAGCTAAGCTTCTCATGCAGTTTACTCCATAAGGAAGGAAGAACACCATTTAGATAAGAGTAGACTTCTTTCTTCATTTGAATTTTACTCAATGTTTAATGCCATTTACTGCTAATTTAATACCATTCCACCAATGGGTAAGAAGTTCTGTCATCAGATGGAGCTGTGCTTTGGAATTAGTAGTTGTCAGCTTTGCCAGAGAATATAACAAAACCAGCTTGGATAATTTGCATATTAATTAGGAGGGGAGTGGAGGGGAGGGGAGATTTAAGAATATGCAAGAAGATATTCATATGCCATCCTCTGAAGAAATAGGGAAGTTATCATCTATTAGTTATGTACCTTTAATTATGTTTCTCTTGCTATAGCTTAAGTGACAAGTTGTGACAACAAGATGCCACCACTTCACTTTTCAGTTTAATACCAAGAGAATATACAAGACAGCAAAGGCTTAAGTGTTCTGCAATGTCCAGAAATATCCTGTTTTCCCTTACTCAGTATACTTCAGAGAATAATAGATAAATTTAGGTTAGAAGGGACAGAAGGAAAATAAGGACCGATCTCAAGATTAAATCTGGTCACTCAGAGCTTTGTCCAGATGAAATATGAAGACCTTGGGTATGAATATTGCATGACCTCTCCAGACCTCTGTTCTATTGCTGAACTGTCTTCTTCAGGAAAAAGAAAATAATAATAATAATAATAATAATAATAATAATAATAATAATAATAATAATAATAAAATAATAAATAAATAAATTCTCTTGATAGCCAGTCTAAGCCTCTATTGTTATAGTTTGTGTGCGTTTTCACTTGTCCTGCTATAAACAGCTGCAAAGAACCTAACTGTGACTTCCTGATATCCTCCCCAGGTGCTGTCCATAAGTACCTCTAAAACCATCCTTTCTGCAGGTTGAAAAAATCCTAGTCCCATACTGTCTCCTTGAAGGGCCTCTTCTCCCACACCTGTCCATTTTTTTTTTTTTGCCCTTCACAGAACTTTGCATAAGTCAGTCAACGTCTTTCTCGTATGGAGACCCCAAACTGGGCACCGTCTTAGATGTGGTCTAGTGAACACTATGTAGATGGAAATAACCACTTCTCTTAACCTTTTGGCCTTGTTCCTTTTCATAGGCTCCCAAGATTCTCTTGGCTTTCATTATTATCAGAGCACTCTACTACTTCATGTTCAGCACATTGTTTTTGTTTTAATATTGAGAGATAAAAATCCAATTATTATAAATGTGGTGAATAATGTAATTCAATGCATGGCTGAACGTCAGCGACAAAGAGGAAGATCAAATTTTCATGTGTACATTTGACTGCATGTGTACCTTATCATGCTTCCCCATTTAGAAAAAAGAAATGGAAACGATATTAAATGGAATGGTCTATCTGCCTGGAAGACAATAATTTGTCTTATATTCTAGAAAATTTGAAATTATTTTGTCCTAAGAATAATCTTCAAATAGGAAGACTGCTGAATGTTACTTGAATTGCAATAGCTAAATATCAGCTCAGTCTGGAAGATTCTAAATATAAAGATTTTAAATGCAAATATTTTAAATCAAAAGAAACATACCCTAACACTCCACTTTGAAAGGTACATCTTAACCTCCTGCAGTATAGCCATGATATGAAAAAAATTGTTACTTATGTTGAAACAACTTGACATTTATCTATAAAAAGTAGTACTAAAAAGAAGTACGTAAAGCCATGAATTAAACACTATTTTAATGATCTTTGTTCTGTCAGAACCTAAATTACTTTCCATCTCTTAACACTACATGGGAATTGGGAATATTGCTTAACTCCAGGAACAAACAGAAAAATCATAAAGCATTTCAATGTGAGTAACAATAAAGTCAAAGCTCATTTGAAGAAAATTCTCATTTTAGGTCCCTTTCCAATGAGTGAGAACTAAGAGATTTCTAGTTTTGTATTTCCTGTGTGTTTATATTTCTGTGTCTAGAGGTGCATGTTTCTGTATTTGTAGTATAGGTATGTAATTTACTGTGTTGTAGCCATTCATTGTTTTTGTAATCTTAAACAAAAGATACAGTGGAAAGGATTAGTGTGAATAAAAAACATGTAGAAGATTCCTGAAGTAAACAACAAATACTAACATTTTATTTCCCCTAAAGAGACCTCTCGTACTCATGGTACTTATGGGTTAATGCAGATGGGTTTTACCTACCAGTCACAGAGCAGTCAAATCTCATCACCTTCAGCAGGAATAATTTATGGTTTAATCTTACATGCAGGCATACTAAATTAGTATTACTCATCAGAACTCAGTTATTAATAAAACAAGCTGAATTAGTCACCAGAGAATCATATTTGGAAATTCAATGACAATTTTACATTTTTAATAAAGCCTCAGAAATATTATTGCAGAGCAGGTGGTATGAAGAAATGTGGTCAAATTTGACATTCATTAATAATTGAAGTGTGGAACGTGACAGAGGTGAAAATTGATATTGATTTTTACCCCTTTAATATTTGGATGAGTTCTGAAAAGTAAATAAAATGAGATAACAAGACATATCAAGTCACCCTGATTTCTTTGATCACCCCTCCCTCTATGCACACATATATATCACTATTTTCCCTATCATGTTTTTGAATAATTCAACACCCATAGTCTTTCCAGTTTAATGCATTATAAAACATGCTCAAGCTGAGTTTCAATCATATTAGACTGAAAGTTGAATATTTTATGAAGGATTATTTAAAACAAAATGTGTCTTGGGCCCTACAGTCTCTGAAACCAAACAATCCTGAGAGTTCAGTGAAGAAATGTCAACACTGTGGAAAATTTTTCAATTCAAAAAATTAAAGGAATCCTATTTGAGGTATATTAACGATATCAATATTAACAAACTTCTGCTGGATTTCAAAAGTGATATGAGAGTGGCAGTACTATCAAGCTTGTATTTTAACTTGATGAGAAAGCTCTGAAATGCTTGCACTCATGCTGAAATTGACCTGTGTTTGGGACAGCTACAGCAGCACTCCTACTGATTTCAGTAATGCTAATCTGCAGGTTCGGTTAAGTTAGTATCTTTAGCCTCAGTGAATTCTAAACATTCAAGGAGGGCTACCAACCTCTGCTGACCAAACTCCAGCATGCTGCAGACATCTCCATGGGACAGTTTCTGCAGGATTTACTTAGCTGTTAGAGGTCTGTAGTACATTTTAATCATGCCTGTGAGTTTGTTTCAGCATTTGCCACCTTTCTGTAGTCAGGATCTTTTTTACAAGATGTCTCTTGGTTTGCATTCCTCATTCACAGGAATGTCTATTTACCTTTCCTTAGCCCAGTACTGATGATAGCAATAGGAGAAACTCACGCAATAGGAGAAACTCACTAAAAAAGGAGGTGGAGCCTTTCATTCCTACATATTTACAAAAGTCAATTCCTTGATTCTGGAGGAAAAAATCTATTCACACATTCTGACTCAGCTGAAAATATTATTGAGAAAATAAAAGAAAAAATCAATTTCCCCAAAGTTTTCTGTATAAAGGATTTCAGATTTAGTTGGTTTTCCATTTGAAACTTTAAGATAACCATATACACATTCACACTTCAGATTTTTTGCAAAATCACTCCTCTTCTGTATGATCTCCTATAAGCTTGTATAGGACTGTAAGAAAATACTGTTCTTATGGACTTTATCACAGTAATTTTCTGGATTTCTTGTTATCCAACTTATTTAAATAATCAACCCAGAGTATTTTTCAATAGGTTTAATAATCTACTTGGTAAAAGTAGCTCTTTGGAATTAATCTGTGGGGTAGGAGGAGATCAAGGAGGGTGTTCTTATCTGGACTGTAGAAAACCCAAAGACAGCTATAAAAATGTCAAAGCAGCAGAACACTCAGAAAAGAAATAAACAATCAGAAGTTAAGAAGGGAGGAAGTAGAAAAGTTCAAAACCAGGGACAGAAAGTGTGTCAACTCATTAGATTTCCTTCAATTTTGTTTTTGTTTTAAGGATGATTTCATGTTTTGAGATGAGCATCTCTGCTCCAAGATATTGAGCACAAACAATATTGATTGACTGCAGTTATTTTATGCTCTCATGACTTCTGTCTACTGCAGAACAAGTAACAAGTCCCATTGGCTGTTAACAAAGCAAATGGATCATGCCCTAAGTCTCATTTTGTTAGGATGAATTTATATTGACTTAAATAGCCAGCATTAATGAAATCTAATCAAATAACGGAAAACATATTCCACAAGGTATTTTCCTTTAATTAGTGAGAACTATTGCAGAAAATATGAGACAGCTGAGGTTTTAAAATATAATAATACATTATTCTCCACTCATACCTGTCAAACACTAATGTTGGAAACATAACTCCAAACTGTGAATTGTGAGCTATTTGGAATCTGAGTGCCATTTCTTTGGAGTTTTTTTTTGGTTTTTTTTTTTTTATTATGTGTATGTTTTCATGAGACAAAAAAAAACCCAAACAAACAAACAAAAAAAAATCATTAAAATTAGACAGTAGCTTAATAGGCAAGAAAGAAGCATGACTACTGGGCAAGTCAAATAGTTCTTATATGACAGACATTATATAAACAGGAACATGTTCCCTTATGCAAAATATGCAGTTAGTTGTTCAATAAAAAGATCATTCAAATTGAAGTATTTGTCTGTTTAAGTTACAAGTTTAGTTATCATCCTCTATTGGCAAAAGCAGATTTTGTAAGTGTAACAAAAAGTAAACTGAAAAGAAAGAGATGAGAGAACATGATTTCAGTTGATTGACTGCATTACTCAGGAAACAGGTGTCCTTAGGTCACAGTGCACCATACAGTATGATGTTTTTCTTCTCCACAGTCAAAACCTCAGACAATTCTAATGGAGCCAAAAATGCTCTAAGTACTGAGTATTTTACATAGTCATTTAAGGGCTGAACACTAAAAAAGTTTTTATGCATTCCCTAGATCCTATAATTTTGATTGGATTCTCAGCCTTGTGAAACCACAAATACCATTTGGAAGAAAACATATGGTTTTCCTTCCTGGGTTTTGACAGCTTCCCTCCCTGCTCCCTGTCCCCATATCTGGAATTGGATGGGGAGTTTCAGTACTTATCATCCTTTTCTGACCCATGTTTCACAAAGTGATGTTAAGTCAGAGACCACAGCTGTGTTTTTGGAGAATTTCTTTGTTCTGCGCTCTTCTTCTCAAGAAAAAAAAAAAAAATGGTCAAGAATTTAAGTATGTGGTTAGTAGAAAAGTTATGAAGAAAACCACTTTTGCTGAAAACACTTTCATTCTATTGCAACATTTTCCTTTCCTCTGACAAAATTCTTAATATAAATATGAAAGGAAAAGGGAATCTAAGATTTCTTCAGTATAATTTGCTATGGTGTTTTGTCCTTCTTATTCCAGATATATCAGTAATTTTGTCCCCCATTACATCACATCATCATGGCTAGGCTTCGCGAACGAAGATTTACAAGGGCTATACCCACGCTTGCTACAAGCACGCTAGTGGCTAAAAAGGCCAATAGGAGATAGGCAAGTCTGATTGCAAAAGGCACAGTGGAAAGTCTCTGTCGGCACTACTGGCGAGGCACGGTTCTTCCTGCGTTGCCTTTTTTCC
>JAWWEE010000085.1:37644672-37660307 GCA_035221455.1 Xenops minutus
CTGTTTGCCTTGTTGTTTGGGGGTGGAGGAGTTTATTACAGATTGTTGTTGTTTGGTTCTTTCCTTGATATATCTATCTATATATATATATCTGTGTAGTGCGATTAAGAACTGTTATCCCTTTATATATATATTTCCTTTTTTTTCTAATTAAAGTTCTGTTTCTAAATTTAAAGGAGAGGAATTGTTTATTGGCCGACATAAATGTCTTAGTTCTCTCCTCGAACTAAGACAAGGCCATAGTGTCTGAGCAAGCTATGACTGAACCAAAGGCAAGTGGCAATCAATTAGCACTGAGGCCTGTATTCCCAGAGAACAGCTGGGATACATCTGCGAAAACGCAATAATAGAGAATGAGGATCTGTGCTTAGATATTAAAGAAAACACCTATACCTTTGAGATGTCATCACATGAAAAGGCTCAGTCACAAGTATTTTATGTAGGTAATGGATGTGCATATGTTAGAACCTCTTGTATTAATGTTACTACTGATGACTGCCATGAAATGACTAATGGTACTAACTTTTGTGTATGCAATTTTACCAGAATTAGAGATTTGTGATATTATGTTGTACCTGTAACCACTAGACAATTGATTGAAGTTGATTATACCTTGTATGTACCTAAGTTACAGATAGGGATGGATATAAATCTCTTCATAGCAATGCTTAGACATCCATATGTAGAAAAACTAGTCCAGGAAGTAAACCAAATGACCCAGTGCATGCTTTGGCAATTAAAAACATGACTCTGAGAATATAAAATCTATCTTAACTGATACAGAACGACTCAGAGAATGCAATAGGTGGAAAAATTTTGTAAGATATTCTCCTAAAGTAACATCAATATTGCATCCCATGGTAGTTATATTGGGAGGAATAGCCCTGTTATTCATCCAGAACTTCATGGACCATAATTAAGAAAATATGAGTAATGCGGGCAATGATGCATGCCAACCAAAACCCTCTGCTTCAGAAACTTGATGAAAGAATTTGTAAGTTCTAAGAAAAAGAGGAAAATGAAGCAGAGCAAGGATTTAAAAGTCAGCTTAGAAGGAGATTCAGCACTGGGCCCTGAGAAATATGAGGTTTGTGTCAAAGTATAACAGAGAAAGAAAACAGGTTCCTAAAGATTAACTACCAGAGGGAATCCTCCCATCTTGTACCAGGAGAGATAGCCAAAACAGAAATAAGGAGTAGGCATCCGGAGAGATAAGGAGATCATGGGTCAGGAGGTTTCTTTGCAGGCCCCTACATGCAGCCAGTGAAAGAAAGAAAGGTAAAAAGTTCAACCGAGGAAGAGGAGAGAAAATGACCCCTCTAAGGAGGAAGAAACAGGAACGACCACTGAAATTCTCCCCAAAAGATGACTCCGCCCCAAGATCCTCCCAAACCCCACCTAACATGAATATTATAATTAGATGACTAGACCTAGTGAATATGTATGTAGAAATGTTGTGTCCCTCCTTGAAAACTGTATAAAACCCCTAACTTTACACTGGAACTTTAGAGCTACTTTGTCCAATGTGAATTGGGAACTCTCCAATGTTGTATACAATAAATACCTCTGCTGCTTAGAGGTAAAATTATGTCTTTGAGCAGTTTTTCTGTGCTATTTTGGCATCATCTGTTCCTTCACTTTCTGTAATACTGTTCCAGTGAGGGCTTGAAGGGATGCTGAAAAGACACTGCTAAGACACTGTTGAAAGCTTAACACAAACAGTTTTTTATTACAAGAGTTGGCCAAGTAAACAGGAACCTGAGAGAGACACAGAAGGAGGTACGTAAGCCCTACATATAGACACCTAAATTGCCCAGGTGTTACTCATGAGGTTGTCTTACCAGCCCCAGAATGTCCAGACTTCCCAAGACTTCCCAGGGCAGAGGCTGCAGCCTCAAATGTTGGCTGGCTCACAGGATACTGGGCATCCCTATCAGAGGTAACATTGTCCTTCATGTGAAACGAGCCCCGTAAGCATGAGCCATCTACTCTTTTATCTAATTTGCTGATGATGTCTTACCTGGGCAGGTGTGGCCAGCACCACCCAGCTAGAGGTCCTCAGTACCTCCCCCTGTTATGTAAGTATTACTCCTTCTGTGCATGTGTGAGAGGGTCTTTATTAAAGGGGTCTGGGGGCTTCATCATCCTCCTCTTCACTTTCTCCTTCAAATGCCCTTGAAGGGCCACCAGCCAATAGTGCTGGTCCAATTAATTTTAGTTTATACAAAATGCTTCCTTCAAGGGCAAAATTCTCGCTTATCAGTGTTTGTTTTCCCATAACTTGGCAGGAAAAGAATAATCGCTCCCAGGTGGCTGGGCAAAACGCAGACCAAAAGTATTAGCATCTAATTAAGCCTGGATACAAATATCACCATCATCATGGCTAGGCTTCGCGAACGAAGATTTACAAGGGCTCTACCCACGCTTGCTACAAACACACTGGTGGCTAAAAAGGCCAATGCGAGATAGGCAACTCCAGTCGCAAAAGGCACAGTGGAAAGTCTCTGTCGGCACTACTGGCGAGGCACGGTTCTTCCTGCATTGCCTTTTTTCCTCCAGGCTAATTCTGTGTGTGTACTCAAAGAAAGCAGCAGCGTTATGGATGGTATTACATCACATATATAACACAAAAATCACACACAAGTTTATAGAAGTGTATGTAAGACAGACTCAATACCTCAGTATCTCAAACAACTATTTCTTATCACAAGTCCATAACAGACACATATCTGTCTCAGGTCTGAAAAATCCTGCCTTTTCACCTAAAAAAAAAAAAAAGGAAAAAGAAAAAAAAAAAAAAAAGAAGTTGTATTTCTTACATTCACAGCCACTGATGTTGAGGCAGAGACCATAATCTGGATGACATTTTTCTGAAAACATGGCACCTGTAGTTTTCCCCTCCTTGCTGAACAGTTTCTTATGAACTAGTCAAAATTGTCAGCTTGTATCTGTACCAGCCCATTGAACCTGAACTTCCAGGTAATGCCTCAGGCTATAGTTTTTTGATACGCCTAAAAACCAAGTCATAAAGCTAATTTTAAAATCTTTTGTACAGTGAAGGCTCCCTATACCTTATTTAAAACCTTGAACTCCAACCACTCACTGTAGTTGTGCTTCTTTTCTTCTGCCTGGTTGTGCTTAATTTACTCACTTGTGGTTAAAAATTACAGTTCTTAGGAGTTAATGTACTATCCAAAGGGAGATGGAAATGGGTATTTTAGAAGTAGTAACTAGCTTTCTCCCTGTCTGGAAACCTGCCATTTATGTAAAAGGCTACTCCTCCCCTAAAAATCTAGGGCTCTGAACTAAAGATCTGACCCTTATTCCATTCCTTGTTCCATTATTGCAAGAAGATTGCTAGATTAACAAATATTTATTCCATTGTGATCAAGATTTTTTAAAAGAAAAATGTCTCCTTTCTTATTTTAATCCTTGGAAGAAAGGTGTTGAGATTAATAAGAAGACATCCTGATAGATAGATAGATACATACATACATACATGTAGTTACAGTTACACAATTTCTCATGTGCTACATAGCTTACTTTACTACTGATACCAATACACTGATTTCTCCACTACTGAGCCAGAAAACTGGATAGTAACTTTGTAGGTCAGTATCCAAGAGATGGGTCAGAATTTTTTGACAGAATATAAGAGAACAGTAATTTAAATTTCCAGTGCCAGGTAAAACTCTGTCACACATAGTGGAAAATGATGCTTACTGATTACAATTTTTCTGCATCCAGAGCCTATCAATGCCTATTATTAAGGACCATGGAGACATGAATGAGAAATGCAGGGCACTTGCTATTAGATTGACTGTGTTGTCAGTCAGCCTCTAAGGGTCTTAGAATCTTCAGTGAACGTAGTAATTTGATTTTGCCAGAGAGCTGATCAGAGTCACCTCCTTCGTTCAGTATTTGGGGAGACAGTGTACATCTCTGTTCCTGATGTGATATTAATCCCAAATTTTGGGCAGCTGATTCTGAAAAGAAAATACCAAATTGATAGAGAATGAATAATTAGAGAGATTATTAACCTCATAAGAGCCCAAAAGTAAATCCTTCAGAATAATTTCAGCTGAAAATTGTAGAAAATTAATTTTCATTAAATGAGTGGCCAAATGCAGAATATGTTTGGAACCACCTGGAGATCACTGAACAGACAAGAAATCCAGAAATGTAGATTTCTTTCTTGAATTCAATTATTTTTCTCTTAGACAAAGAGAAAAACAAAACAAAACATTCACACCATTAACAAAGAGCAAGGTATTACAAGAGGTGATTTTAAAAAATATTGTTTAGTGATATGTAGTTCATTATTCATAAGGAGAGTGATATATTGAAAGGCATATAAGAAGGTGACGTGTTCTGGTATGCGGATAAATGATCATGTTATAAAGTTTGGAGTATCTTGGTGGTACTACACAAGAGCCATTGTACAGGTATGACTTCTCTTTCTTTAATGAAGACTAGAAAGTAGTAGTCTCTAAAATACCAAGCTTAAAAAACAAATTCATACATGCATTCTCAGTGTCCATATATATTTTTATTATTCCTGTGAGAACAGTAGCTTCATTTCTATTTTCTGTTATTTAACTTGCTTAGCTTATATTAAAAGGTAAACTTTCTTAACAGTCAAAGCTGCCAATTGCTGATTTGTAGACAGACATGTTACAGTAATGATGGTAATAACTCCATTCACTTCTTGTGCATATGAATAGCAAGGTCTACAGTGACCTGTATCCTGGGCAATATCCCTTGGTGTCACTTTATCTTTCCCATTTTTTTCAATTTCGTGTTAATTTTATTATAAGGTTAATATATGCAAGAGATATCTGAAAGTGTATTACAGTAATAAAATAGTATTGAATCAGTAGTGACTCCAGAATGAAGAAATATTTCTGTGAGAAGTAGCAGGCAAAGTGTACAGAAAAGCAGGCATGACTTCATGATCTGCACACAATCCCTAATACTTTTTGCTATCTGGAACAATCCAAGTGGGAGGGGAGTTGGTCTTGAAGAATTGCTCATCCTCTAATTAATCCTTTTTTCTATTTGTAGACAGTCTGACTACAGGGAGCAGTGTTGTATCATGGTGCAGAATAGTGCAGGCTTTGGTACACATGCCACTGTTTTGAACACAAAAATGAGATGGCTAATTAGCATATCTGGACTTATTGTGCATAAGCATGGAAACACTTGAGAGATGGACGGTGTAAAAAAGAAAAAAAAATAGGAAAAAATGTAATATCCACTTCTTGACATTTTCTTTGAGAGGGTAAGACACTTTCTCACATCAGTTCGTATTTTTTTCAAGCTCTGTATCTTCCTAGTCTTTCTCTCCCTGAATGAATTGATTTTCATTCTTCATTTTGTTTCAAGTCAATCAAATTAATTTTTTTTAAAATCCGTACTTACATGAAATTACCTGTACTGGGTCAGATCAAAGGTCTACCTACTGCAGTATCCTGTTCTTGACAGGGGGCCTAGGAAGGAGTATAAATGCAGAGCAAACACAAAGTGATACTTTCCTAGAACAGTCTCCATATTTCTGGGGATTTATGATGCAAAGACTAAAGGTGGTAGGTTTTAATGAACTTGTATTCGATACGTTTTTCTTCCATTGTTTTCCTGGTTCATTTTCTGGTCCTAAACAGACATTTGGCACCAACAAAAACCTGTGGTAACAAAAACAACAGACAAAAAACACAGAAGAATGGTCCTTCTGTTCCTGGAAAAGTGTTGTATACCTTTCCTGTTGAATCTGTTCACTAGTGGAGAAAAGATGCAAGATACCTTTCCTGACAGTATCTTAAGACAAGAATCATAAGACAAGTTCGCAAACAACATTTTAAATGTCTGTGGCCCAGACAGTGATTTGTAGTTCACAAGAGTGGAGCTGTCTCGCTTCACGTCTAGAAATGACTGCATGAGTATGGTTGGAACTCTCTCCCCTAGCTGTCCTCGTGTAAAATGGATTGACAATTCTTTCTAATAAGACTTTTGTGTCTTAAATATATCAGAGAATACCATGTACCTAACCACTATATTCATATTATTATAACGAAGAAAAGCAGTTTTGCCAAAATCTCTTTTATTTCCACTAAAAATTGTAACCGAGAGATAATACACAAAGAGTAACTGTATTACACAAAACAAATAAAGAAATAATGTCAAAGTAAGGGTGATAAATGGTAATGGAGAGAAAATGGTAGAAGTACTGTCTTGGGGTTTTTTGCTTACTTTCATTTGGTGTTTGTTTTAAATCCATGGTACCTAGTGTAGAAATCACCTCCATTTGCAGGGCCATGTGTGAAAATAACAGATATGTTATGAAAATATATTCCTGGAATTTATATGAATATATACACAGCACATTTTTTTTTCTGCATAAATTCTTATTCTCTGTTATTTATCAAATGTTGTATGGCTTGTTTTAAGAACATATATTATGAACAGTGAGATTTCTTTTATTTTAAATAAGTACTTGCTTACTTGTCCTTCTTCAAATTTATTCTTTCCTCATTCTTGCCTACCACTCTTTATTATGCTATTACAGTTAGTTAAAAATACAAATGGAATATCTCTATGCTGTCCCTACTGTCACTTCTTGTCCAAATAAATGAAAATAAAATATACATATCAATACATTTACACTTATGTTACAATCTATATATTGTGTACATCATTAATCATCATTAGAGATAAAACATTTCATCCCTTGCATTGGAATGTCTCAGTTTTCAGTGTAGGCCTAATAGACCTCTACACTTTTGTATAGCTGAAGGCATATTTCAATACTTCTTCCCAGTAAGTATTTCTTTCAAAGCATCAATGGTCCTCTCAGCGTTGTTTCCTTTCTCTTGATGGATATGAAGAGACTTTTCAGGTCATTGTCTAAACTAAACTGGCTCATTATTTTCTTTCTCTTTTTTGGACCATGGACTGGAACAAGAACATTGTCTTATTCTTTGTTTTTCTGACGGTGTACTATAACTGAGTTCTGGCATTTTTCTCTATGACTGAGCCAGTAATCTGCGGAGAGAGCCTTTCCCTCCTCTGTTTACCTTTAACCTGTCCTTGAAGAGTCCTGATCTCTCAGTCATTTGTTTCCAGCTTGTTCCAGCAGATGAGGCTATGAAGCTTCTTTTTGTCATTGCGATTGTGTAGCAACCAGTCACATGAAAACCATCAATTCACTGTTTCAGGTCTTCTTAGGGGAGATATCTTTATTTCTGCTTATTAGACAATTTTCCCAGGGAAAGCTGTTAGCTCAAGAATGAGAATGTGTTTGGAGAAAAGCACCTTGTCAAGGAAGGGAAGAAATAATCTATCCAAACCTGTTTAAGTCTGTTAGCAGTCTAGTCACAATAAACTAGACACTTTTTATTCTACCTTTCACCAATGTCCAAATATTCCCTTCTGCAGATCAGACCTTATACCTAAAAACTCTCCCATAAAAGGACTGCTTGCACTCTTTAATCCTTGTCACAAAAGCCTTTGCCACATTTCTGTCCAATATACATTAAATTTGTTATGTATAGAGAGATGTCAGTAACAGTATCTTTGCTTGCCTTTGAACTGATGAACATTTCTGCCTTCATTTCTTGGAAAGTATGTCTTGACTCTTGAAATGAAATCCTACATTTTCCTTCTTCCTGGAGGTGCTTGTTTTATCTCAGACATTCATCAGCAGATACACTAGATTGTCAGCACTGTGATTTCCAGACGTTCATCCATGAATACATATCAAATAAAATCATATGAGAAAACTATATCAGTAAACAGGTTTTGCCTGGGCTGTCTATGTTTAAAAGGTGAGTAAATGTGTCGTGATGTAGCAGTTTCTATATGTGGATAAAACATATATAAGTTTCTTTAGCAATTTTACCACTGCATCTTGTAATTTGGAACACCTAATCCCAAGTCTTCTTCAGCAGCTGCTTTTGACTTGCCTTCTCCCAGAATTAGGAATGTAGATTGGACAGTAGATTGCAAGGCTCAGCCATGGGAGCCTACTTTGAATTGCCCATGAGATAAATGTGTCAAAATCTAATATACCTGCAAGTATTTTAAAAATAATACTTGCTGCTAGAACATTGGTATAAATATTTGTCCAGGCAGTTCATTATAGGATATAGCAGAGTCTTACTGAACCTTTGAGGGATTTATTTTCACTGCTTCTGCCCCTCTCAGTCTTGATAGGGGTTAAGAGATTGTATGCTCTGGATATTTTCACACAGAGAGCTGAATAACTGAAATAGGTTTCAGGATGGTCTGGCAAGAAGAAAAGGTGAGGAAATTTTTGTTGTTTAGTTTTACAGTTCAGTGGTTCCTTCCTCAACCTAAAAGGATAAAAAAAATGTATATATTGTGCAATAAAGAAGAGGAAGTAATGAAACTCAGAGACTGCCATATGTAACACTAAAGCATTCAGTTATTCTAGATGTCATTAAAAATACTAGAGTGCAGGGTATCAAAAGCATTATGCCATTCCTTATACTTTATGTTGCAAATGGTATTGTTAACAATGTAAATTTTGTTTTTACATGGCATGTCTTCCATCTCTTTAAGTACTTTATTTTAACACTGTTGACACCTTAATATTGCAAGTCAGGTCGTACCAAGCAGATTACAGTATGGATGTGCCAATACATTTAACTTCATTAACCTTTTATTCTTTCCAGATTAACAAAAGAAGAATAATAAATTAAAAACCAACTGTAATGTTGTTTGCACTTCCTTACACTAAGCAAAAATTGAAATTAAGCAATGAAAATAATAGATTGTGTGGTTCTGATAAAGTATAGTTGGCTATGTAAATCTGTGTAGATCAGTTCATGTTACAAGACAGATTTTAAAGTGGTTCAGTGTACCTCTAGTGATGCCAGTGGTCTTAGCTCTCAGCACCTATTTAATATTTTATTTGGCTTGTTCTAAAATCTACCCTACAGACTCTGATACAGCAAGAGTGTTTACTTATTTACAGGATTGCAGGTAATTTGGAAGGATAATGAGCATGCATGGCATCATTTACTTGTTATTTCACCTGGTCCCCACTGCTGTTTGCCCATATTCAGAAGTGGATGTTTGATACTGACTTTGTAGAGACATTGTCAAAATGAATATTTGGCTAATAAGTTGATAGATATATATATGCATGCCAGAATTTTTTATATGTATGTTATATCCAGCTTTGCAGACACGTAAGTAGCTTTGCCTTTACTATTTTTTTAATTTCCCACACCTTTCATGACCACTGTACATGGGAACATAAATCACAAATACATAAAATTAAAGCATTCACAAATGTGTCCACAGTCACAAATATAAATGCACAGTAGATCTACATAGGGAAGTGGAAAGAGAATGGGATGGATGTGGAGGAAGGGGGAATGGGATGGAATTCTGGGTGTTTCTTGTGCATACACACATGCATGTAAGCATGCACACAACATGCACAGACATAATTCTCCACTACCTGCTTTCTTACTAATCACAAACAATGTCCCTGTTTATTGCAGGGAGCTAATTTTGTCAGACTTTGCTTGATACATCACTTTGTACCTGGTGTTAATATTTTGCTCCAAATGCCATATCTTTTATCTTTTATTTATGGTGATCTTCACATTCATTTCTCAACCAAGGTAGCCACTGTGAGGAGAGAAGGCATTGATCTTTAATTACTTTTCCCCTTATAATGCATACTTTTTGACCTTAAGAAAATGTACAGACTGTGAAAGAGAGAAATTAAATTAGAGAAAGTAAAAAAACCCTTCATACTTTGGTAGTTCTTTCCAGGAATTTGAACAAGAACCAGCCCTTTTCATCTTTTAGCAGATGTGGCTTTAAGCAAGCTCATTAATTTGTCTTTGGGTGGGACATTTGTATACTAGTTTTGAATGCAAAAAGGCTGGTGGAAAAGCAAGTTGGGAAAGGAAGGTATGAGTTTGGAAATAGAAACAGCAAGTCTCTTTGCATAAACTTACAATAAATTCGCCTACAGCCCTAAAAGACCAACCTATCAGATAAATTATTGTTATCTAAAGAGTTCAAATTCTAACTTTTGTTGAATAATAGTCACCTGGACTGGTGAAACAAGGTCTATGTTCTGTCTAGTAATGCTGCCAGTGAATGATTGATTTTTCTTGTGCCAATACAAATGAACAAGAGATATTGGCTAAATGATATCTTCCCTCTTTTCAATCTGAAACACTGACTACATAAATTCTGAAAAATCTGAATTTCTAGATAAACATTACTAAGACTCTATTACACGGTCATTTTATTTCAATCTTTCGGGTCTTCAATGCAATCTGATCTTTTCTTCTTAAACCTACTTCTATTCAAATTGCGTGTGCGTGTGTGCATGTTTGTGTATGTACATGCATGTGCAAGCGTGTGCATGTATGTATATAAGCTTTTAATGGTACTGCATTCTACAACAGGAACACAATTTGCTTGCCCAATATTGCTTTGTTTTTTGGGAAATCTTATGATTTTATAGTTTATATTTTAGTAAAATGGTCAACTGAAATTACACACATCACATTATGGGAAATACTCTAGTCATCACTTTGAAATTGTGAAAAGCAATGATAAATCAGTCTGCTTGTTAAAAGCTTTTGAACCTCAACACAAATGAGAATTCCAATGGGAGCTTGAGAGAAATAAGAGTGGAACAAGTCATGACCAGAAGTCTGTTAAGACTTCATAGGAATTCATGCTGACAGGCTTTTTTGTGCTTAATTATCTGCTAATAATTTTTATGTATCATTCAGAATTCAGTACAAAACCACTGGCATGGGCTGAGGTAGGTGTAACAGCACATCACATTGAACTTTGTCCTAGCTTTAGAGTGGTTGCCTGAATGCACATGATAATAAAAAAGAATTTGAGTACTCCACCAAGGGTTCAGTTATTTCCACATTCAGTTGATTTGAAGAGCACCGGTCTAGACAATCCTGTTATTTTCCAGTCATTCTGTATTTACCAGAAGTAATCTGGTTCTCATGAATACTCTATTCTGTTGTACAAGTGCCTGGCATATTTAAGGAAGTAATTGCCCTACTCAGTAAGAAACATATTTAGCTGCTCTTTTTTGTCTTGATGCATGGAGCTATGTCTTAGGTGACGAGCAGCTGGGTACCTGTGAAGGTGGAAAAGACAGACTTAGAGAGAATCAGTTACTTCTAAAATTAACTCACAATGCATTATGACATCATCAAACAAAATATGAATCCTCTTCTGGCTATTGCACATTATCTGGGTAATCAAAGTTAGACATCACAGTTCATAAAAATTGAGTTTTGCTTCAAAAGCACAAAAAATATTGCTCTACTGAAGTCAGACCAAAACCCAAATAAGTTATGCTTGATTCTGTGAAAAGAATTTGACTCCAAAGAAAATTACTGTAATACTTAAGCAGTTTAAATGAAATATAAATAAAGTCAGAATATAAATCTGAATTCCATTCTACCTATTTCCTTAAGTTAACACAATTGTGGACAACACAGAGCAAAAGTCTAGGTAAAGTTCAAGTCCCTGAACTACTTCAGGCAATTTTTATGGAGTATCACTCTTTTGTGAATTAAATTTGTAGTTTTTATTACTCCAGGAATTGACAGGCCTAATTGTTTTGGAAAGATTAAATATCTCTGGTGAGGAAACTTACAAGAATAACACAAGAATATTATCATCTGTTTTTGAAGGTGCTTTTTATGGGACAAGCTCCTGATGGGGCAGCCTCTGACGGGACACATATATCTCTCCATCTGATATCACACATATCCATAATGAGTGGGATTTGCCCATGCATTCCGATTACTCTTGTAACAAAGACAGCTCCAATGGAAGTTTCAAACCACTTAAAATTTGAACCTCCCTATCCTAATCTCCCAGGACAGATTGGATGGACCTCTGAGCAACCTGGTCAAGTGAAAGGCGTCCTTGTCCATGGCAGAGGGGTTGAAACTAGATGATGACCTTTAAGGTCCCTTCCAACCCAGGCTATTCTGTGATTCTATGATGATTCTATGATTATTAAATTAATCAGTCTGCTCTTCCAGAATTATGCTACTGAACATATAACAGTGTACAACTTCACTGTTTCTTTCTGATAAACTAGATCATGGCTGATGACAGTTTCCTTCAATATCTAATGTTGTGGACACTTCCGATAAATCTTTGTGCTATCAAAGACAACTTTTCTGTTTTCTAGCCAGGTCTTTCCCATATATTCACAAAGACAGTGGATACTCTTACAGGGTTAATTTTCTTAGCTTTTCGCTTTAGATTCATAGAACATATTGTGTTCAACCTTAATATTTTACACTGTAAGCCATATCATCTTTTATCTTTTATTTATAGTAAACCTCATATTAATTTCTCAATAGCAGCTGGCACAGCAGGAGGGACAAGTCATTGATCTTCCAATTTACCCACTACTCTTACATATCCTGAGGTCGATGCAGTCTAGAGAGATTGATGGGCTCGGGCACAAGAACAGCAGCTGTGTGTTTCACTCGCATGAAAATCAACAACAGGAAACCAAAATTTGACAATTAACAGTAATATCAGCAACCTCAATAATAAACATAACAGGATGGTTTTCAAAAATTTAATGGAATATTGGGTATTTCATAATGAAAAATCGGCCATGTAAGAGCATGTGTATATAGGTCTGTGAGACTTGTTTGCAACAGCTAGGTAAGAATGCATACATACACACAAAAAACGTGTATGTATGTATTTCCTCTAACTTTACAATACGAGTAATTGGACTTCACTTTAAGATGTGACTTTTATCTTAGAATCATGCCTACAGCCTGATAGACACAGGCCTCTGAAGGATTACACACCAAGAAGACTTCTTTATCATTATATATTGTTTGCAGTTGCACAACAGGGTTTGACAGGTCCTGCTGTATCACTTACACTTTTTATCTTTTCATAAATAGGAAATTGATCTTCACTGTTAACAGTTATGAACCACTTATTAGTCCAAGATCAGTTCTGTCTCCTATCCCCGGTTTTATGCAGTAACAGGGAATTCTAGCCATCTAATGTTTACTCCCAGTTGAATATATGTGGTGAAGGCAGGTTAGAGGCCTTTGCAGACACAATTTTAAACACAAACTTTATCAGCTTTCTCTGCTGAGTGTGTTTAAACACAGAAATGTTATCCTAGTTAAAGGAAGAAGTATCTGTCTAAAATTTGGTTGGCTAACATGTACAGAAGTGAAGCTGCCTCATCAAGGTGCTCTGAGCAGCAACCATTGCACAAACCCACATTATGAAAAGCTACAGTTAAAACTTGTGCTTCTAGTTATGCAATGTATAGGAAGTCAATGTCATGTTTACTGACTTTTCTCCTATGTGACTTTAGGTGCCTGGGTTCATATCTCTTCCTCTTTTGCTTGCAGTCTTTCATTCACCCAAAAAAACAGCAACAGTTGCAGTCTCATCACTGTGTTGGAGCTTTATGTCTATGCAACCCATGACTCAGATGGGGGAATCTGATTAAAACTAAAGGGTTTGCATGCAAAACCAGCCCTCCATCTGGTGACCTACTAATCAGAGAGAGAGAGAGAGACAAAGAAACAGCCCATGGCATGGCATGTAAAAAGCAAAGGGACATATTAATAGTAGAAAAATCTACCTTATTGTACTGGTTATAGTTGCCGTGACCAGTTTGTCACTCTGTGGGTGTGGCCAGGGCTGTGTATTCTACACCCTCTATGTCATTTCCCATGAACTGGTAACAATGGATCATTTGCAGCAGCTGCCTGGGGCACACCTGGCCCCTCAGGCTACAAGCTGGGTGTTTAGGAACTCTGTGAGATAGGGAAGTTTTCCTGTCTTCACACCAATGACTCAGGTGTGATAATTCCCCTCCAGGGAGTCATTAGCACCTCACACCCAGCCTGAGGAGTCATGTCTGCTAATGGGCCATCAAGGAGTATTCCACAACTCACAGAGTAAATCACCCATTGTGAAACTCCTTGATCTGGGGAAGGTACTGGGAATTCCAATCTGAGCCTGAGCATATATAATCTTGTGGTTTGGGGACTTCTGGTACTACTGGTGGGATCCAGAGGAGGACCAGGATGTCAACATGATTGTGACTGCCACTCTTGGCCAGACTGTGACCATCATCTTCACCAACAGGTTTCTTCTTTCCTTTTACTTTGTACTCAGGGAGACCATGTGGTGCTCAGCACAGGGGCTGGTGAGCTCCATTCTGTTCATGCCCCAGGGTGCTGGGTTATGCATCTGTTTTTGTGGGTCAAACTTTTTTTTTTTTTCTCTGCATCATTGCACTTATTTTGATCTTTTTATTAAATTGTAATTTTGACTTGTGGTCTCTTTCTGAGTAGGGTTAATTTCTCCTGCCGTTTTACCTTTAAAACAGCACACTTATTGATGGAGCTATTACATATGCTCTGAAGGTGTGATCACAAATATCATACCTGAATTAGACTTAGGAGCACTCTGGAATTACATGCAAGGTTGTATTCAGGGAGATGCTGGGGACACCTCTGTCCACTTTGGAGCTGCATCCACTGGTGACAGTGTTCAGCTACATATTCTGAGACAAAAATTAACCTAATCCCCTATAGGTAGGTCCTAAAAAATTAAAAAGATGGAAGGAGTATAGTGTCTTTCTAACAGACATTTTAAAAGCTGCAGAAGGAAAACTGCCCTACTACTCAGGGTGTTCTTTGGTGTCTTATGAAGACTATAGAGGCACAGACCTCTTTCCTTTAACAGTCTGTGAGGTAGTGTTTGCACAAAATGTGCCATGTGACCTGTTCAGCTATATGTAGTAATGCTGCTGCGTTAAAAATACTCACAGTTTTAATGGCTACAGTAAACAGAATATCTTACTTAAAGGTTGCAGCAAAAAATTATGAAGGACTTTAAAATATAGCACAGAAATTGCAAGAAACTACTGAAAGCTATCTTTCTATTTTACAATTTTTGAGACTATAAAGACCATTTATTTTTAGAAATGCAGACTCCTGTAAAGAATCCCTGCACTTGAAGTGTATTTACTAAGAAAGGATAAGAAGCCTCTAAATATTTACCCAAATCGAGGAATGTGTTTAGGCTGGGGGGGTTTTGTGGGGAGTTTTTTGTGTTTTGTTTTGTTTTTGTCAAGTTTTTTTGTTGTTGTTGTTTTGTTGGGTTTTTTTAACATTTATTATTACATAGTGGCTTCATATGGGATTATAATAAGAAATGTTGATAAAATGAGAGAGACTTTTTTCATAGTACTTCTGGACATAAACAGTAATAGAAGTGTCAGAGATTTCATGGGAGAGACTGCTTTTAAGATATTTCCTTCTCATTTTTTTGGTTTTTATTTTATTTTATGGAGTTCACTAATGTCCTGGGTGCTTTAAGTACAGGTAAGATAAATAGTGCATTTAACCTGATGCCTAAAATCCTGAAAGATAAGCACTCAGAGAAAACATTAATGGAGAAAGATAGACAATACCTTTATTGGGAGTTCGGAGGCTTTGGACCTCCGCTGGGCCTACAAAACACGCCTTGTTTCAACAAGGATCTCTGCGTCCAAAAATCCCTGAAGAACCCCGCCCTCAGTGAGGTTACAGTTTTTATACTCT
>JAWWEE010000085.1:37660407-37677965 GCA_035221455.1 Xenops minutus
CACCTCCAAGGGTTTCTGGGCTCTTCTATTGTTTCGACTTCAAGTTATCTTGCAGGTGTCTCTGAAAAACATCATGAACTTCAGAAAGCCTAAGGATATGTGAGAAGATCACTTTAGTAACTTCTACCACCACTTAATATGTGAGCAAGAAAACCTACACTTCTAAAACTCTAAAAATCTACAAAATACACACCAAACCTTTAGGCATCAAACCCACCAAAATGGTGTCTGTCACAAGGTGCTTATAATCTAAATACATGCAGTGGCAAGAAGAAAGAGAAAAACAAAATGGAGTAATGGGGGAAAGACAGGGACTAGCTAATTGAGATTGTCTAGTAGTTCAGAGATGGCATACATGCTTCAAGTAGTTTTCTGTAAACTCACAACTTCTCTAAAATGCTTTTCAGGTTTTACGAGGACTGGGGGGGAAACCCAAACAAACAAAAAAACCTGAAAAAAAACAAAAAAGAAACACGTTTACGTTTGGTTGAAGTTTGTTTTCCATTATCTGTGTGCCTTTTTCTTTATGAATGTCTCAGTCCAGGAGGATGTTCAGAATTGTCTGGGCTTTTCACTTCTTTTGAAGTGGACTTGGAAAGGGGATTCCTGCATCACTGATATTAGCTATCTCATTTGATACACAGAGAACTTATTAGGGTCTCTCACAAACGTCTTGGAACTAATAAGGTTTCCCACAGAAAGGCTGAAATATCATTTCTCTTATAGACAGGAAATACCTTCTGTTTACCATATTTCATATCTTGTCCTTTAATCATTCTTCAGCATGAATTGTATAATAGGTAGGGAATTAGCATGCATAGTGCAATGCCATTGGTAGTCCTTTGTGCTCAGGGTACATCCAAAGATTATGTGTAAATGAAATCAAGCTGCTACTGCATGGTTGACAACAGACATATCATGAACAATTAATATAGAGATGCTTTTTCTACACCTATGACACTGTCAATTTATTGTCCCAGTTCCTAATACCATCCCTTGGAATGTTCTGATCAGCTTCTATTCCCTCCAGTTGAAAGTCATCAATTAATTTCTTTAGCAATCACTTTGTTTTGGTGAGCTGATTATTGAAAATCTTAGAGGTAAAATTTGTCCTAAGACTCTAGAAAAATTCCCGATGTAACATTCTATCTATACCACAGTGTGCTGTGTTTTAAAGAACATGTCAACCAACATGCTATACATTTGCAAGTCCCAAATGACCTTAGTTATTTGCAAGCATGAAAATATCTAAGTAACTGTAAAAAATATTTATTTTTTTTTTTTAACAAATAGGTAATTCTTTAAAGCAGACACAACAGTGTTGTATTCTGGCAGTGTGCTATTCTGAAACTGGAAAAAATCTCTTGTTAATACAACTATATGTGTCAGGTCAGGGCAGCACCCTGCGATAACAACATAATGGGGACATAGTGTGGGAAATTGTGATGGCAAAGCTTGGGGAAATGAGTTAGAATGATAGCATAGGCTCTTATATATATATATCTATATAGGTATCTCTAGATATAGATATATATTCCAACTGTTTTGCATGAGGGAAAGAGGAAGGTACTTGTGTCAAAACGAGAGAGACACCAAAACTGCATTTTCATCTTTCTGGCTCACTCTTTTTCTTCTTATCTGTATTTTTTCCAAGAATGCTGCATTTGTTCAGGACACTGTGAGAATGCATATAATAAGTAGAGGAAAAATAGTAGCACTATGAAATTATTGTAGTGTGAGTTTTTTTGCCAGCAAAGAAGCAAACAGGTAAGAGCTGATTTGATTTTCACAGGTAATTTTACCTTTCCAAAATCAGAAAGTTTCTACACTTCTGCCCCCTACCTCTGTGGTCCTCTGCTTTGTCTTATAGAATTTAGATGCTTTCAGATCACATTTCTCTAAGGCTTTTGAAGTTTGATCTGGCTACCCATCTCCTCTTTCATAGTATTTAATTCAAATGTTTTCTTATAAATGTGGAGAATGAGAACCTTGTATATATGTGTGTGCATGTACATGTGTGTTAATATCATCAATAGTTAATAATATGCTACAAAGAGTTAAATCACAGTCTGTATTAGTAGAAAATGGGATGATAACAAGGTGTGAGGTCCTTGGACAAATGCTCATAATGGTTCCTGATGCTGTGCAATTGTAGCACCAGAGAGAAGGAAGGAGTCTCAAAAGGTGTTGGCAAGGAGCACAGGCTACCAGTCTTACCCTTAGCTCCACAGAGACCCTCGCCCTGCAGTGCCCCTACACTTTCAGAAAACAAAGCAGTTCAACTCTTACAAAGACTTGGACTTAGCTTATTACTGCTGGTGACTCAGAGGGAAAGAAGTTTAAAGTGAGTAAGAGTAGTAGGATCTAATGCTTAATTCAGAAAGCAGTGACAGTGGCAAAGTAAATAAAAATAGAATTAAATCTACTTTGCTATGCTTTTTTCGAAAACAGCTGACTGCAATACTTAGGCACTACTGAATTTCTGTGGTAATATCTTGTCTCTTGGTCCAGACAAAGGAGGATCAAGTAGATAGGTTTTGAACTTAGATCTGATAGCTAATTAGAAGGAGATCAAGGAGAGATGGATTTTTCCAAGGGTGGATCCATCTACTGCACTCTTAACTACACCATATGAACACTTGCAGCAGTGCACTAAACTGTGACAGCCTAATGGCATCTGCTCTTTTTCCATCTGCCTCTTTACTAGGTTAGAAAACATTGTGGATTGGATGCACTGCATTGCATGAACTTCCTTTGATATACATATATATATATATATATATATATATACAAAAAATAGAAAAAAATAGACATATCTATTGATAGTTTTGAATTTTTAAGGGAAAACTGGTAAGCTATATTTATAGTTCTTGTATTTCTTCAGTACTAGGAGTAAAAGAAAGCATTTTCTGCATAAAATAAATGCTACACTATATAGTACACATATGTCCTAAGTAGGAAAGTTAGTAAAGTACTGCTCTTTTTGTTGTACCTAAAAGTGGGATTTATCACCTGATGCGCAGTAAGCCAATCTCACACAGTGAGTTGAGGTATTTGTTTATTTCATATTTACAACAAGATGGGACATTGGTGATAAAGCCACAAAGCCAGCACGCTGATACTCAAAACACTGCACTTTATATACATTTTAGCAAACAAAAAAATATTGATTCTATTGGCTACAAGTTACTTAGTTCTCCTATTGATTAGTATTCCACCATCTGTTGGTTAAATGAGTCTCTCACTTCTCAAACTAATTATTCCTATGCTGAGTCTTTCTGTTCTTTTGAGTCAGTGGGTTCCTTCAGTCAGTAGCTCGTGAGTCAGTGGCCCCAATCTTCCTTTGCCAGAATTACCCAGCTGGTTCAGTATGCAGCAGCAGATTGAGCTCTGGATGGCAGGAGCCCAAGATACTGTGAACTGGCACCGATCCCTTGCATTACAAAGGGCACATGGACCCGTAGTGCCAGCCAGGTTACAAGAGATACATCAGGAGCCAATGACTCAAAAGGAAGACCCCAGACTATCATGAAGAGTGTAAAATCCCAGGTGATCCTTTGAATTTGAGAGGTCTTTTTCACTGACGAGGCAGGACCTCTTCTCATTCTCTGTAACCCTCTAGGAAAATTGTTAACTATCTCTGACCTTTAATATATCACTGTGGCTAGTGTCACCAGCTTCAAGAACACTAATTTTGTGAGTAGGAATATCAGTTAAGAGCCTTGCTGTGGTCAAAGAGAAGAGAGCTAGTTGTGCTCTTACTGCATGCAACTCTGTACAACAGAAGGAGATTCAAATCCTAAGTCAAAAGACCTGGAAACCTCTATTTCTTTATGGAATCTGTTGAAGATTCCACAATAAAAATTTTGTGTATGTGCATAAAGTGAAATGAGGCTTGATGTGGAAAAAAGCACAGATGAAAAGGATTTGGACTGCTGGTGGACAGCAAGGCTCAGTGTAAGTCAGTAAGTGCCCTGGCAGCCAGGAGAGCAAACCTCATCCTAGGATGCATCAGACACAACATCACCAGCTGCCAAAAGAGGGGATCATCCTCCTATTCTCAGACTTGGTGCAGGCCCACCCCTAGTCCTGTGTGCAGTGCTGGGCCCCACAATTGAAGAACAACATGAAGGTCCCTGGATGCATCCAGAAGAGGGTAACAAAGCTCATGAAAGGACTGGAAGGCAAATCCTGTGAGAAGTGTCTGAGGACTCTGGGTTTGACTGGATTGAAGAAAAGGAGGCTGAGAAATAAACTGATACTCTTTACAGCTTCCAGAGGAGGAGAAGTGCTGAGGGAGATGCTGATTTCTTCTTCATGGGATCCTGTGACTGGGTAGCTTTTCTTTCCTGAGGAGCTGGTCAAACACTGTAACAGGGCTCTCAGAGAGGTGGTCAATGTTTCATGCCTGCCTGTGCTTTTAAAGGAGGCCTTTGGTCTACGGTCTTCAAAGTATTCTATAAGTTTTGTTCAGTCCTTGAAACACTCAGATGGATTAGATGATCATTGTAAGTTCCTTTCAATTGCAACTATTCTAAATAAATGTTTCTGAAACTAGAGTGTTTTTCTGACATAGTAGCTTCTGGAAGCTGTTGCTCTTTTGGAAACCTTTGATAAATTTCCCACTGGCAATATTTTCTCTTCCGGGACTTCAGCGAGCATCCCTTCACAGACTGGTAACAATTGTGCTTTATATTGTGGTCACTCAGGTCTTGAAGCCTTTAGTGTCAGGGATACCACAGATTTTCTGGGCAGCTGATTATCCACTGCTCAATGGTTCCCCCAGGGATTTTGATTTTTCTTCCTTATTTACAGCCTGAATCTTTCTAGTTTCAGGAGATACTCCTGGTCTCTCTCATTCTGACAAGTCAGTGCTGGGAAGAGGCTGTTCCCATCCCCTCGATGCCTTCCTTATAGGCACTGTGGTGCGATGTGAGGTAAGCCAACACCTTCTCTGCTCTGTGCTGAATCAACCCGAGCCCCACAGACTCTTCTTGCCTCTCCTGGTTTGATCTTACCTCTCTCTTGCTTGGGATCCCAGAAGGGTGCAGTGCCCAGATAAGGCCTGATGCATTCTAAGCAGGGGGCATCACTCTTGCACTCTTTTACTAGGAGACAAATAAAAAGTAAAATCCACAAGAGTGAACCAAGTGCCGTATTTAAATTTTAGTCAGCCTTGAAGTGGTCAGGAAGTTGTACTAGATGACTTTTTGTCTCAGTTTACAAGAAACTGAGATGTCCATCAAGGAAAGTGAGGAACTCTTCTGGACTAGGAAGCAGGCCTCTCCTCAAAAACTACTAAAACCTTTGAAGTAAAGAGACCTTAATCAGAAAATATAGAGAAAAAAATAAGAGTTCTTTACTACAAATATGTATGTATAATGGAAAAAAAAAAGAACCAAAAAACAAAAAAAAAAACCAAACAAACAAAAAAAACCCAAACAAACCAAACAAACAAACAAAAAAAAGCCAGAATAGACCAAACAGCAACACTATATCCAAAACCTTCAAACAAATCAAGTCGTATTTCTGCCCCTTCAGGCAGTTCTATTTACATACAGTGGGAAGTTGATGCTGCACCTCAGGAGGCAGTGGCTATGATGACCCACGGGCTCCAGCGAGGTGAAGACAGAGGGTAGGGAGCAGTGCTGGTTCCGAAAGTCACATGGGAATGGTGGTCACAGGACTGGGCTGAAACATTTCCTGCGGGCAGTGTAAGGACCCTTTCACCATCTTTTGTCCAAAAGCTGGGGGGAGGAGGGGGTCTTAGCAACTCCTCTGCAAATGGCGTCAGGCCTTCAATGATCCTGTAGCAAATCCAGGCGGTGATGGCTGTTCTTGCAGCAGAACAGCACAGGGTACGTGGAGTCAGGGGCTGAGCCAAGAACACTCTCCCAGTGCTTCCATCAGCCCAGCAAGTGGCAGCTGGCACCCAAGCAGATCAAGGAAAAAGTGCAGCTAGCGCCAGGAAACCTCTCTCCCTCCACCTCCCCCAATCCTCTCCCCAGCCATCTTGTTGGAATGCAGAGCTATTAGAGATAACTTTCTTTAGCCTTTAGACAGTTAGCTAGGTCTGGGAGCAGATAGTGAGAGAGCTGGGCTTCAACAAGCCATCTCATTCTAGCTTCCAACTCCTGAACCACTGTGTTGTCAAGGGACCAAAAAGAAAGAAAGAAAAAACCCCAAATTCCATGAAAGATTTTGAAACTATAAACCCATTCTAAGTACCTTTCTATTCTATTCTATTCTATTCTATTCTATTCTATTCTATTCTATTCTATTCTATTCTATTCTATTCTATTCTATTCTAATTTTACTGTACCATTCTTTATTCTACTCTCTATATATTGTGGGAAGGAAGGAGGAATCAAAATGATGTTCTACTGTCCCTGTGTAGGCTAAAACTATTCTTTTTTATGACAACTGCAAAATTGTGAACTGCATTTCTTGAAGAAACAAAAAAATACTGAATATGAAGAGTATTGTATAATATATACTGAATCATTCTTTTTAGGATGTTTTCCACAGTAGTTTCCATAATTTGATGATCCTAGAAGTTTTTCACTGTCCTACAAGAAAGGTGAAGAGAGCCTTTTTACAAAGGTTATTAGTGATAGGAGAAGGGTCAATGGCTTTAAACTGAAACAGAGTTGGTTTAGATCAGATATAACTAACAAATCTATTACTGTGGAGGCGGTGAGGCACTGAAACAGGTTCCAGAGAATTTGTGTATGTGCCATTCCTGGAACTGTTCAAGGCCAAATTGGATTGGGCTTTGAGTAGCCTGGTCTTGGGGAAGTTGTCCCTGCCCAAGACAGAAGGGATGGAACTAGATAACCTCTAAGGTCCCTCTCAACCCAAAACATTCTATGATTCTATGATTTACTAGCTTCATTAGGCCAGAGATCATGAGCGTAAAATCTATACAATAATATTGTATTTTGATGCTGAAGTTTAAAAGGGCCATTTAAATCCTGCATGGAAACAGAGTGTAAAGATAATATAGCTTTCTAGAAACATACACAAAACTGTCAAATATATTTATTACCAAATAAATTATGGAAGTTTCAAGGTTAGACACTGACACTCTCTACTCCTTTAAAAGAGCTCTATTGTATCAGCTGAAGAAAGAAAATCTAGCTTTATGTAAATCTGGCGAAGGGTCTTTAGCACAAGTCTTATGAGGAATGAGGGAGCTGGTATTATTGATCATGGAGAAAAGGAGGCTCAAGGGAGACTGTATTGCTCTCTACAACCACCTGAAAGCAGAGTGTAGCAAGGTAGGAGTCAGTCCCTTCTTCCAAGTAACAAGTGACAGAAAGAGAGAAAATGGCCTAAAGTTTCAACAGGAAAGGTTTAGATAGCATGTTTGAAAAACTTTCTTTACTGAAGGTGTGGACAGGCACTGGACAAGGCTGCCCAAGGAAATGGTGGAGTCACCATCCATGGAAATATTTGAAAGGCATGTAGATGTGGCACTTGGTGACATGGTGTAGTGGTGAACATGGAAGTACTGCATCAACGCTTGGGTTTGATGAACTTAGAAATCTTTTCTAACCTAGATGATTCTAAGATTCGAAATCTGTAGTACTCAAAAGGCCACTGTTGACAGCAAGGCCTGTTGAAAAGTGCTAAGAGATTGGTGTATTTCACTGAACTCAATGGAAAATTTGATGAGTACCTTTACACAAATAGATATACGTATATATTTATACATTTCTTTGCCTTTGTGTGTGTGAATTGGTCATATTAATGTTGCTATTGTGAATTTATAATTGCATTTTCGTTAGAATCATAGGAAATCCTAATAATCAAGGAGTAAGTGCTGCTAAATCCTCTGTTAAAATCACACTTTCATAAATTTAAACTAAATTTTATGGTTTTTGCCAATACCTTTGACAGTGATTCTTTAAGCAGCCTAACCACTATTTCGCAACACTTGAAGCTACATTTTTTTTTATCTAAAGGCTTGTTTCACTCCATTCACTCCTTTTTATTCTCCTCCAAAACTGTATTTTTTACCAAGGCTCTGAACCAGAAGTGCCATGCATTTATGCCTTACTCACCCACATGCAGCACCTTTTTCCATCATTCCTTCCCATCTGTTGATGTCAGTTCCATTCACTACTTGTCAGTCACCTGGGTGCCTCTTATCTGTCCAGCTGCTCAGCAATATTTGTCATAGCATTTTTTTAAACTACAGGCAGGAAAAATTGCTGAAGTCTGGTAGCTGATAAGTTATCACATTCTACTTGCTCAACTGGAGGTAATTGAAATCATAAGAATGCAGCAATATAAGACAAAAATGAGGGAGCAATGATGAATAAAAGCACTAGAGCAAAGAAGAACATTTTGGCTTAAAGAATGCTATATGAAGACTTGGGCTGATTAGACAGCCCTCTGCATCAGGTCCCCAGTTTTTCAAATGGGAATGTCGCTTCTACGCAATGGATGCTTGTTGACAAACTGCATAGCTATGTCAAGTGACACGTGGTAGAAACAGTGGCATAATTCTCGCTTTTCCTTTGTTTTACTGAGCACCCTGAGAAAATCAGTATCTTCATCAATAAAGTGGGAAAAATAATACTTATTCACCTTTGACAAGTGCATCATGATCTAAGGATCAAAGTGCTAGTACAACTAAGTATTTTTATTATTACTACTTTGATGTGTAAATCACAGACAGAAATGGCTGTAACTCTCTTTGAATTTGTTCTGAAAAATCATACCATATTCCTCTTCAGCAGTGATTTAATTTGTGAATTAGTGACATGAGAGACCATAAGAATCTCTTTGGAAGCTTTCCAATTGGTTTTCTCAATGTGTCTGTTGTGAACACATACTTAGTTCAGCAGGCAGAAAATGTCCTCAGATTATTTTTACTGATTTCAAAATTTTCTCAGTGAAAGGATTTGTGTAATTATAAATCTTCTTTTTGTTGATAATTTTATGATCTGGTTCAATTATCATAAATTATATTTACAAAACCAAAGTTGTTAGTCATACAGCCTAGCTGCTCCTACATTCAGACTGGTTTAATATGGATGTAGATTTCCTTGAAAGTAGGCATGTTTGCTATAAGCCAGCAGACTAATTGAGGCCTACTTTTCATCAGAAAATCCAGGCAGTATTCTTTTGACCATCCAATAGGCTTAATTAATTGGTCAAACAGCCATACATCATCTTTCAAGAGGAAAATGCAGAGACATGATCTTGTCTTGCCACTGTAGTACTATTCCTTTCCCTGTATGCTTCAGTCTTGCACAGATGACTCAAAATGTTGTGTTAACTGAAAACTTCTGATAGTCATTAGCCAATAGATTATGTTTCAGCCTTCCATGTTGTGAATCCAATTCAATGATTGAAAAAAATGGATTTCAAAAGTCTTAAGCTAGAGAAGTAATACTTATACAAACCTTTTGCAAGACAGAATGACAAATCAAAGACAGAGGAGAACTCCTGTTGCATCCTAGTTTGATAAAGAAAAACTTGTGTATTATGTTATTCAGGACTATTCAATAAATGCGTAGGGAACATCAAGGAGTTCAAGGCACTTTGTAAATCAAATTAGTTTTTACAGGATGTACCATGTTAGGTCATATGACCAGGTAGCCCAAGGAAGTGATTTTCAGTAAGAAGGAAGAGTTAGACTCTACATTTTTCAAAATTTGTTGGTCTTTTTATTTTCAAATAGAAAGACTGAAACAGCCATTCTTTTAATGAATGCTATGTTATACAATATTTTAGATTGTTAAATCTTCTTTAACACTATCACACTATTGTAATACTATTTCAAAAATAACTATTAGTTTAAAAGAAAATATTAAAGCATTACTAAGTCAAAGAATTGTCTTAGTCAAAAGAATGAGATTGTTCATCTTTCTTTCTAGATTTTCTCTTGACTTTTGATACAGAAGCATTGTTTTACACAAGCTATTTCAGACCAAATGCTAAGAAGTTATGAATAGTTAGAACCTGTTTTCCTTACTATATTTGCTTTAAAACTGCAGTATTTCTGACTTGCAAACTGTTGAGGCAACTGTCTCTACCACAGCTTATTTTGCAGTTCCTAAAAGTCTGCAGTTCAGACTTTAAAGGGGAAAATGATGACAGTTCGTCACCAGATACAGGAATAAATGAAAGATAATGTTTGGCAAACAAAGATATTTTTTAACTAGAGTCATAATTGAGATTTCAATAGAAAACAATACTTTTTAACTTCAGAAATCTAAATTCTCCGGTAGTATTTCTATATAAAGATTTTATTTCTCTCTACTTAAGAAAACCCATAGTGTTCCTGTTCTCAGCATGAACACCTTCTTAATCAGGTTGATACCTCTGGTCACCCTCCTGCTGGAAATACTTTTTTATTAAAAAAAAAAAAAAACACAAAAGGTCTATTATCTGGGGAAATAGAAACTGTCATATAAATGATTAAAACATGCAAGGTAATAAGTTATCAACAGACAGACTTTATACTCATTGTCTGCTACTGAGAAATTAGTGACAAAGAGAATGTTCTAATTATCTAATCTATTATCCTGTTAATGCCTTTTTTTTTGTTGTTTGTTTTTAAACTTTTCCAGTGTTTTGAGATGTTTGAGGTAGTTCAGTGAAATGTTATGGCTAAACACTCCTGTCTGCCACTACACATATAATTACTTAACATTACCCTATTATTTTTAGTCCTACCCTATGTTGTTCTAATCTATATTTCTTTTTGATGTTGGAATATCCAGCCCACAAAAAAAAAAAAAATCAAGTAAATATATAGGTAGGCATTTTTTAATCAAGAAAGGTATGAAAATGTTAGAAAGTATACACAGAATGATGGTTTTGTTTTAAAACTTTGAATTCCATTTCAGTGTCTGTTTGGCTATCTACAGTGTCTAGAGGAAGAGGAAGTGAAACAGTCTATCTGGAGGGAATGCTATGTTTTATAATGAGTGACATAGAATGAAAAATTAGTTAAGGTTATAAAGAAGGAAGTAGACACTATAGTTCTTAAGGCACCAGGGTAATGGCAAGATACTAGGATTCAGACAGATTAACTGCTCGTGTAACACGAAAGAACATAATCTCATTTGATTTGAAGAAACTGTGATACTCTGATGTGTACTTGCTTGATCCTAGGTAAAATACATTTGAGAAAACTTTTGAGGAGTATGTTCATCCTTTGGTAAAGCTTTTTTGATACATATTTTGTATTTGATACATATTTTGAAACATATTTTGATAGGACTCGACTTAAAGCGCCACTCAGTAGTTCTCAATAACCCCAACAGGTTTGCTGTGTATCTGCAATTCCATTCCACTAGTTGAGGACTGGAAATTCCAAAGCTGTGACAGGTGGGCCTGCACCTAAAATTTTCTGTGATGACTTCTGTTTTGGAGTACCTGCTGAAAAACAGCAGGTACAGCAGGAAAAGAGACAGCTAATCTCTTTTTTAAGACTTGTATAGACATCTGCTAAAGACATGTTACTTCTGTTGACTTTTCCCTTGCTACACACACCTTTAGTGGTAATCATATCACAAACATCTCCCTTTATGGGGGGAAGGATTGTTTTTGTAGAATCAATTGCTTTCTTGTAGAATCAATTACTGTCTCTCTTTTTTTTTTTTTTTTTTTTCATATTTCCAGTTATCCACCTGAGAACATCACTAAGGAAGATTTCTTAAGTGTTGTCTATACTATCAATTACACTTAGTGCCTGTGGTAGCCAAACAATGGATTTTTATCTACACATCATTGAATGTGCTTATGTTTCAAAGCATGAGTTGAGAATTTTAATGGTATGGTAACCTTTACCTGCTAACCTTCAAAAAATTCCTTCACAGTAGGGGAAAGACACTGTAAAGGACGTCATGGTTCAAGAAGAATAAACCCTTTATCTTCATGGTGATATGCATGATACACTCTTAGGAGACACAAGTAGTTGTCTATTTTTCATTTCACGTAACAAAAATTTCAACAAGGAGAGTCACTTAATAAAGTTTGAGTAATACTTTTTTTCTAGCACAGAATCACGGAATTTAATAGCTTTAGATTTGTTTATAAATTAAGACAGAGTTGCACTCCTGATGAATTTAGACCCTTTTAAGTGAACTTATTATTATGCTTGACGTAGAAGCAATAGACTGTTGTTTTATTCCAACAGTATCAGAACAAATTATTTAAATAAAATGTCATTTCCATTGAGCTATTGACTCTGAAAAATTAAGAAGTCATATTTAATTTAGGGAAGAGGTTAATTTGTTGACCTCATCTTTGTTTAATTGTTACTAATGCATTTTATGCTAATTAAGCATGCTTTTTCAATAATTCCAGGAGGGAAAAACAAAGTTTTTAGGGTTCCTACTAATCTAGCACCCTATGGCTGTATGCATCTAATTCTTTCATTTTTATGTACCAATTATATGCATTATACCAATAAATGTGTCATAAAGAACCTATCATTTCAGCAACTGTTAAGCTTTAAAAGCTTTAAATCATATTAAAATATATGAAGCACTATCTTTCCTTAAAAGTATCAGAAGAAATGACTAAAACATTATTGGCATTTTCTCATGAAGAGATCTTAAAAGCTCCAAACCAGTTGTCCATGTATAAGAGTAAATATAATATTGAGAAAATACAGTTACCAAACTCAATAAATATGTTTTATCCCCTAGATATTATTTATAATTTTTAACTTTCTGTCTCATTTTAAACATTTATAATGGTGTTAAAATTTAGCTCTGCTTCTCCTTAGCACTTCTTCTATTTTGCAACTGCATACCAGTTCTCTAAATAATCAGCACAAACCCAATCTATTAAAGTGATAGAAATTCCGCAACAGAAATTTTTCTGTGAGTTTGCTATTTATGAAGAAAGTTTGACATCCTTAATTTATAGTACAAGTCTGTATCTTTTTGAGACAGCATGATTTATTGACTAAGACTTTTGCAGTGGCTTAGTCTGGAGTAGATTTGAACTCTCTGCATATCACATGATGTAGCTTTCTCATACCATTACAATCTCTGAACATGGAGTTAAAGTAGCAGCATCTCAAGACCTTTAGCAGAGCAAAGACTGCAGTGATTTTTTCCATCATATACACTGTCATTATGCTTTATGTGCTGTTATTATGGAAAGTCTCATACTTCAACAAAAGAGAAAAAAATCAGACTGTTTTTGTTTCTTTAAATATTTTTCTTCCTCTAGGTGATTTTAGCAATAAAATATAAGAAGATTTTAGGAATTGTGAGGAAAAATCTTACCATCAATAGTTTTTGTGTTTTCCACAGTGTTACATGAAACAAAAAGCTCTTTTCATCTTCAAAATGTTGATTTTTAAAAAATATGGAAAGATCAAATAATTATGGTATATGATTTTCTATATTTTAGTACAGTATCAGCTGGAGTATTTAAATAGATATAATAATATAATGCACTGGAATATACTATTTTGTGCTTATACTTTACTATGAAACTATCACATAACATAATCAGAAATACTCATCTCAAAAAAAAAAAAACAAAACATAATCATCTTGTGATTTTCTGTTGTTTTTTGACCAAGAAAGTCGTCTTAGTTGTTTTGATTTAAAGTGAAGATGACTTATGAAATTCCAGAATATACATATGAAAATTCATTCAAGTGTATCTGTATTATCATAGACATCATGTTTCCAAAACCTCAACTCTAAAAAGCGGTCAAGAGAAATTAAATGCAAATATAATTACGTATATGCTTCCCCTATTATAAAGCCCATAAGCAAATGAAAGTTGCCCTTTTTATGAAGTAGAGCCTGGTCTCTAATCAGACTAGAAAAAAGACCAACTCTGATGTATGTTACACATAAACTGTAACACAATAGCACTATCAAATTTTTGTCAGGCAATTAAAGTTCATGCCAAGCTAATTCAATTTTGTTGCTGTTCTATTAATTCCTATGAAAAAGACCTAAATCTGTTCTCTTCAGAAAGTCACAAGTTTCAAGTTTCACAAATTTCCTAACTCAGACTCCTTGTTCTGCTATTTTGGTATATTAAATATACAACAAAGGACTTCTAGGGTCATAAATCTAGAGTGATAAAATTAATCCTACTGCTGAAGAGAAATAAATATTTTATTGCAGTTTTATGAGCTTTTGTTCCCTTTTCACTCGCAGGTAGGTGTTGTCTAGTGGTACAAAGGCATTTAGCTGCTGAAAAATGTATTAAAAACAGTATAACGGTAATAGAATTCATACCTACAAAGCTGTTCACTTCTCAGAATGAAGGACCAAGAATATCTGAAGAAAATCTTAAAACACCATACTGTAAATAAAAATATTATACTAATTATTCTTTACATTTTAGACTCTATGATTAATTTTACTCTTATTAGAAATTTTACAAAGGAAATTTTCTACAATTTCACCTGAGCAATAGCTATGCAATCTAACTTACTGATTGTAAATGAAACATAAAACCTCAGAAATGCTAATCTAAATAATTCTCTTATTATTATTATTATTATTATGTATTTTTTTCTCTCTTAGAAAAGCAAATAAGTTTTAAGATTGGAGATGTTCATGCCATGATTGTATTTTGGTCTGAGGTGCTAAGCATTTGCAGAAAAGATTCAGTCTATTGAAGTCTGTCACAACATACACTGCATTTCAAATCCATATTATCTGAGATATGACAAGTATAGGGGGAGACCTCAGGGGCCCTGCATAGTGTTTGTCACAACTAAGAAATGGGTTGGGGAGAAAGGAATGTAAAGATAGGCATTTCCACCACATTAGAAACAAATGGAGAGGGATCGCAGTGCTTAGTGTTTTATGTTGTAGAGAGGGAATCACTTTTGTCAAAGTATGTTGCAGATAGGCAAAGTGGGAAGTTCTGTTCTGTGATTGCATGTTTTACAGTCATTCACAAATATCTAGAATGACTCTAAAAGCCCCAAAGCTCTATTCCAATTTGACCAATATTTACCTGAAATTTCCACAGATTGTGATAGCTCCAAGGCTCTGGTAACTCGAAGTTACTTAGTCCAGTGGTTTGGTCTGTTGTTAAAAATATTGACGCATCAACAAATGAAAATAATAGCATGACTAAATCTGTAGAAGAGATGACCCATGATGTTTTGATCAAACACTGCATCGAGAAAAATGTATTTGTCCTCAGAAATGCAGAGAAACACTATAAAACGTCAGATAGGCACAAAACATTCAAAATTGTTTTGGGGGGTGGGGGAGTTCACTTTTTAATGAACTATTATGCTAGTTTACTTTTTCTGTGAAGACCTGGTACTTTTTAATGGGCACTACTAATGTTCAGATTTGGAATATATGCCAATTTTTTTTTCTTAGTTACTAAGTGGAATTGCAGATTACTAATTCAGTTGCAAGTGGCAGACATTGAGTACAGAAAGACTGTACAACTGCAAGTAGAAGCTTAAAACAAGTATAAAATTTACAGAATGTCAACAGAAGTTTTTTAAAATTATCTGTTTGTTGAGAGATATGGACAAGTTTAGGAAGAAAAATGTTATCAGAATAGACTATGTTTCAATACACCCAGGGACTTTAATTCAAAAGTATTCTACCATCCACCAAAATAAACAGCTGGAATACATATAAAAATTTTCTTTAAGTTGATTGTACTTAATAATTTATGTGTTCTCCACTGTCAAATTTTACATTTAATCCATATGAGACACCTGACTCTGTTTTTCTATTTTCATAGTTTATCAAGAAAAAACAAGAGAACGAATCAAAGACGGAGGCAACAAAAGAAACCTTTTGGTTGGTATCCACTGCAGGTCCCTGATTAAGGGGAATCTACTGAGGCAGTCTTCTTGCTCCAGCTACAGTAGGCATCAGGTTCAGAGGCTCTTGTCCCGCTGGGTGATTTCAATCACTTTGGCATCTGCTGGAAAAGTAGCACATTGAGCTGTAGCCAACCCAGGAGACTGCTGGAATGTATGAATGGAAGACAACTTCCTCATCCAAGTAATAGATAGGCCTGTGAGAGGAAATTGTTACTGGCTCTGGTGGATGCCAGTGTAAGCGAGTTAATCAGCAACATCAATTTTGGAGACATCCTGGGCTTCAGTGATCACACATTGGTGGAATTTGCAGCCCTGAGGAAAATGGATCAGGTAAGGAGCAAGATTAGGTCTCTGTACTTTAGGAAAGCATACTTCCATTTCAAGGAGCTAGTCAGCAAACTTCCTGGGGGACTGCCCTAGGGACAGTGGAGTGGAACTTAGTCAGACTAATGGCAAAGAAGCAAATATACAGGCAGTGGAAACAACAGTTGACCTGGGAAGACCACAGGAATGGAGTTCGGTAGTTCATTGGATATAGGGATGGGCTCAGAAATAGAACTTGTCAAAGGATGCAAAGAATAAAACCAAAAGCTTCTAGAGGCACATTAACAAGAAAAGGAATGTCAAAGAAGATGTACCCCACCCAATAAACCAGAATGTAAAATAGGTAACTGTCAATGAGGAGAAGGCTAAAGGTATTTATTGATTTTTGCCTCAGTCTTCGATGACAATGTCTCTTCCCACATTTGTCAAGAGCATGGACAGCATGATGGGGGTTAGGGGAGAAAAGTCCCTCTCAGTGCAAGTGAAGATCAGGTTCATGACCACCTGAGGAACCTGAATACACATAAGTCAATGGTACTCAATGGGACACATCTCAGAGTCCTGAGTAAATTGACAGGGATAATTTCCAAGCCACTCTCCATGATATTTGAAAAGTCATGGCAGTCAAGTGAAGTCTCAAGGGAATGAAAAAAGGGAAATATTGTACCCATCTTTGAAAAGCATAGAAAGGAGGACCCAACCAGTCAGCCTCCCGTGTGTGCCTGGGAAGTTGTTATGGTTTCAGATCTGCTATGGAATTCCTTCTCCTACCAACACAGAGTTTGAAGGTAACGCCCCACCTCCTATTGTTAGCTAAGGTGGGGAGTGGCTGAGCACTTAGATTCCAACCTAATGGGTGGGGGGAGGGGGAAGGGAGAGAGTGTTTTATTTTTCTTGCTGTGTGCTGTATTTGGGACTTCATTCCCAGCAGTTGCTGGAAGTTGGAAGCATCTTGGAGGGAGCCCCTCATTGGCTTGGCTCCTCTTTGTCTTGGCTTCTCTTCCTCCACCCCACCTTCAGTCACTGGCTCTAGGTGCCCTGTGCCTTGCACTTGGGATGGCCTTTTTTTTTCTGGGCAGCATCAGTGGAGAAGCTGATGCTGCCCCCTCTGCACCCCCAGCCCAACACTGCTTCTCTAGAACAAAAAGCAGGAACGTGCCTGCTTTTCACCATAGAAAAGGTTCCACATCATCCCTCTGCCCCAGAAATCCCACGGGAGCCTATCCGGGACCTGCCACAGCTCCATCATCTCCATCGGCGCCTCCACTGCATCCCTAGGAGCCAACCCGCAGCCAGCTGAGGCGCAACATCGCCACCTGCTGCCCATAAATATAATTGCACATGAGCAGAAACTCTACTCTCATTCAAAAAGTATTGATTACAAACTCCTTTTTCCCGTTCGTCCCCTCCCCCCCCCCGGATAGATAGA
>JAWWEE010000085.1:37694747-37738979 GCA_035221455.1 Xenops minutus
GGGCACATTCACAGCCCTTCATCCCCTGTACCTTCCCTTCCTCCTCCTCAGTCCCCTCACCCCCCAACACCAACACAATGCAGACTATAAACTAAACTGATTTTTCAGGTTCCATGATATGATTACTATTGAATATGTAGCTTTAAAAGATGTTAGTTTTCCAAAAATCAAATTTGAGCCCTTTTTTTGCCAGATTGGTGCCTCTACATGACAGTTTTTGCTTGGATCACAACTGAACTTTTTTTTCAGTACCCTAATCTAAAGCAAGTAAACAAATAAAAAGTATTCTTCTATACTATAGAGTCTACTGTCTAAACTTACAGCAACATGTATGTAAAATTCAAGTCTTTTAAAGCTATTGTTCAATATTAAATGGTCTGATTAAGAATACCAAACATGAATCTGGCTCCAAAGTTATTTTGAGTCCAAACTTACATTTAATTGTGTTTTTTAAGTCACAACTCCTCCAGTGGAGTAACTTATTCTACAAAGTCTCCAAACATGTAAATAAATCTAAAAGAAATTATCATAATTTATCTGGGGATTTATGTTATGCTTCTTATAACAAAAGTAACCTGGTTTGCTATGTGTGACTGGCAGATGAAGGTAATGAGAGGAATAAAGGGAGTAACACCGTGATAACTTGAGATTTGAAAATATATTTACAAGTGCATCCAATATTTTATTTCACTGTAAAGTTGCCTGAACTTTGATACCCTTAACTATTACTTTTAGAGATTTTATCCTGCACAGGACAGCTTAAATCAAATTATTGTCACTTACTCATAAGTGGACTACATATATCTTTTCACATGCCTTCTTTTCTTACTATCTCATCATCTCTTGCTATTATTCACTCCTTCAGTTGTACAGGACATTTGATGGGTTTTTTTAAATACATAATAGAGAAAATTGACATGTCCTTTTCTAGACAAGGCATTATGTGATTAGGAAGTGATACTTTTGCCTTTGGGATTTTACCATACTTTTTGGGATTCCAGAAATCAAAATTACAGATTTGTTAGACACGCAAGACAGGAAAATATCTGGAGAGAGAAACAAGACTAACAATTTCTGCATGTTTTTCAATTCAACAATTAAAAATCAATGGCAATTTTAAATTAATTTTCTAGGGTGGGAATAGTGAAGGAGTCCAGTTGTTATCCCAAGGTTCTTTCACCCAGTGCGTAAGAACCAATCAACACACTGAGTCAAGATATTTGATTTTATTATAATTCTGCTGAATTAGCTGCCAGGCATCCAATACAGTCAGTACACCTTCTAGGAAGCAAGCACAGTCTTTTATATTAAAAAGGCAACAAAGAAAGAACTATACAGAAACAGGCAATTGTTCACTCATGCTTATAAAACAAAATTCTCAATGTGCATTTGGTGGTCTTGGTCCTGTTCATTATACTATCATTTATATATACAAATTCCCCTGGGCTGTGTTTTTATAGCATTATAATTGTCTAAGGTAACTTGACATATTTTTATTCTATCAGCTACAATCACTTCATTATTTAACCTTTTACTCTATTACAGTTTCTGTATAAGTCTATTTGAACAATTAGTTGACAATGAAGTAAGTAATCTTCTTCTGGGGACTCTTCCTTGCATTCTGTTTCTGGGTACTCTTCACTGTTCCATTGCTTCAGCACCCCCATATCATGGTTTCAAGACCAATCTACAATTGCTGTGATCTGTGTTGTGGATTTTCACTTCATCTGACTTAAAAGTCACAGTCTACAACTTCATTGTGAGGGGAAAAGGAGGAACAGACACTGATCTCTTCTCTGTGGTGACCAGTGGCAGGACCTGAGGGAATGGCCTGCAGTTGTGTCAGGGGAGGTTTGGTTTGAATATTAGCAAAATGTGCTTTACCCTGAGGGTGGTTGGGCACTGGAACAGGTTCCCCAGGGAAATGGTCACGGCACCAAGCCTGGCAGAGTTCAAGAAGTATTTGGATGATGCTCTCAGGCACATGGTGTGACTCTTGGGAATGTCCTGTGCAGGGCTAAGAACTGGACTTGACGATCCTTATGGGTCCATTTCAATGCATCATGTTCTGTGGTTCTGTGAAAGTCATCAAGTCATCTTGAAGATTCTACCAAAACATGACATAGAAATGTATATCAGCATTTCAGAAGTGCTATCTTCGGGCTGATTTGTATCTTTGGAATATGATTGATTGCTGTTTTGACTTTCTGTAATGACTTCAAATTTTGAACTAATTTGAATGAGAACGGAAGGAGAAGATGAAGCAAGCACAGTAATACATGGCAGCAACCTCCTGTCCTGTGTTTGGAGAGGATCTTTTGCAACTGAGGTTTCCTTTTCTTTTCAGAGTAATGGCAGTGTAGATGTTCACCCTGATTCATCCATAAACTTCATATTGTAACAAGTAGGAAGTCACTGAAAAGTATTTATCTACTATGCTCACTTGAGAGAAAAATAAACATGTTGACCTTCAGTTCTTTCCCATTTAGTTTTCTTCTTATCAAAGGATGACAGCATTTAGTACAAGGACAAATGCCTGCATTTTTGTGAGGAATGTACACAGTGCTGTCATGAAACAAATAGCCTCTAGGAGCAAAAAAGTGGAAGCCTTTCAAAAGTCTTAATGTGCAAAAGAGGCAGTTTCAGTGAACTTATCAATGTATGTCAAATGCCTAAATAAAGGGGGGGGGGGGGGGGAAGCCCTTTGGAGAAATAAATTTCCTTCTGCCCTGAGCTGCAGTATTTTTACTGGAGAGCTAAATACACATGTCAAAGATAAAATTTCTAATTGTTGTTAATTTTAATGCAATATGCATTTTCCTCCTTAGGCTTATTATACCTCTTATTTTCCTAATTATTCATGATATTTAGAGACTGGAAACAAAAGTCAGCTACCCTGAAAAATCATGTTAGCTGAATGGTAGGCGTGTTTTTTTCCTACAGCGTATGTCTGACTGAGGACTTAATTTTACCAAAGTTTCTCTTTTTTTTAATTCCTTACTCCATTAGAATCAAGGTAACATACCCTCTGAAACAGCTTTGAAACGTAATAATTGCGAAAGTAATAAGAAATATAATTCGTGCTGTTCTGATGGGAAAAGTATATTTCCCACTTATGTAGTTTGGGGAAGCAATTGCATCGTTCAGAAACTACAGAAGATTTGATGTTATTGCCATAGCTTCTGTGTGTAAGACTTTGTCTTTATTCTCCACAGTTTGTTCCTTTTATGGGTCCAAATTTGTGAATATCTGGTGAAAGAGTTATGGGAATCCATCGTGCAAATGCTCAGATACAGAAGAAATGTGTCTTTAACTCATAAAACTTACAAAACAAATATTGGGAATCTTGCATTCATTTCTATGTGTTGCCTTGTTTATCAGCTTCTACCACCATATGTGTACAATAAGTAAATGAACACAAAATTGAATGAACACATAAAAAAAAGCTAAAGCCACCCAGCTTAACAAATCCATTCTCCCACCTGCTGTGTGCTGGAACATGAACAGAGAATTGTTTGTATCATAAGGATTAGTAAAATAAGTCTTGGTGAACAGCATGGTCATGTGGATAAAATGATTATTTCCTAAAATTAGTGTATGATAGCTGGGATACCAGTGGTTGTAGTTACCTAACACATTATTCTAATCCAATAACTGTGGGAAATGGATAATTATTTCAGTTGAACAGATCAGCAATTATACCCAAAATAAAGTCAAGGATATTTTATGTAAATGAATTGTGATCCTTTTTTCTCGTTGGTAAAAAAAAAAAAAAAAAAAAGAAAAAAAAAGAAATTACTGTAAATAAAATTATCCTTACAGCCCATTTCTTTTTCAATAGCATTCTCTGTGAGAAATGAAAAGCATAAATTATCTTTACTGGTAGAACTGGAAACAAGCTGGGATACTTCTTATCCACACTGGTTATACTGAAGCTGTAGAGCCTCAAATTTCAAAGGTAATTGTGATTGCAATTCTGTGATCTCTTAATACTTGGACTACTGCAACCATGTTGTAAAGAGTTTCATTGCTACGGCATTCTTACGTATTCTGTTGGCTCAATGTGAATTAAAATACACAATGGTAGTCCAGATATTCTTACTGATTTCTATCTTTGAAATTGGTGTAACAACCAATTTTAAGGATTGTCACAGTCAATTCATGAGGCTTGTTGAAAAACAGGTAGGTGTATTCCTACAAAAAACATTAGCAATCTTCTGTTCATATTCTTACTTTCAAAAAGTCAACAGTCATTCTTTCTTCTAAAATGTCTTTTATCATAGAATCATAGAATACTTTGGGTTGGAAGGGACTTCTAAAGGTCATCTAGTCCAATGCTCAGGGTCATCTTTCACTAGGTCATGTTGCTCAGAGCCCTGTCTAACCTGAAGGGGCATCCTTCACCTCTCTGGGCAACCTGTGACAGTGTTTTATCATCCCCTTTGTAAAAAACTTCTTCCCTAATCTCACCAAAGCCTTTAAGTCTGATTTACAACTATGCTGGCATTTAAATCAACATTTGTTAAATTAATCATATCAAATACAATCCTTAGGATTATATTTGAAAAAAAGAATTGAACACTGCATTGCAGAATTATCAAGAAAAATAGTAACTGTAAATACTACTATTAAACCTGTAAAATTTAATGCTGTAAAATAGAACCTTTCACAGTTAAACAGTTAATTTTTTTTTTTATTTTTTTTTTAAAGACACCACTGAATGGGATTGAAGAAGTCATGTGAAAAGGGGAGATTTCCTCAGCCCTTAATGTGGGGAGGTTTCCTCAACCCTTAGTGATCTATTTGTCTGGCAGTGCCCCAGAAAAGATGAGATCTTTGCTCCCAACAAGTCTGTCAGCACCCTGTTACAGGGACTCTTCACCAAACAGTTCTATTGGATCAGAGGGCAATTCAACAGTCCTTTTCCAGGGAGCTAAGCCAACAGTGTAAGGGAGACCCCCTCAGTGGGGCTTCCCATTTCACTTCAGTGTGTTACCCACTGCTAGCAACTGCCAGTGCCTTTGAAAGACTCACACATACAGTTTATAGAATAAGACTCTTTGTATTAATATAAAATTGTGACAGGTTAATAAGGTTTGAAGATCAGCAGTGATAGCATCTGATTGCAAAAGCATATTTAAAGCAATATACTGTACTGTAAAACAAGCTCTAAACCTAATAGCAATATTCAGTGTGTGTAGACTATGGTTCTCACCCAATCAGTGTCCCTATAGGGAGAAAACATGTTCAGCCTGTTGACTGATCCCAGCAGTTATGACTAAGTCCTTCCTAATTTACTCCCCATTCTCAACTTAATTTTATATTATTTCTTTATGTTTAGGTGGAGCTTGAGTGACTTTAGTCATATATACTTTTCTTTCTGATTGGTGTAAAATCCTTTTGCTTTGCTTTTAAAGACACAGGCAAAAGAATATAAGGTTCATGCCCAGTGGGGGGTGGTTGTACCTTGGAGGCGGGTAATGCTGGGATGGAGTTGTGCATTAATATTACAATTAGGTTTTAATGAATGAAGATCATCCAAAGAGAGAGATTTCACTGTAGTTGTTGGTTCAAAAGCAGGACATCTTGATGCCTAAAAGCCAGTAAATAACTCTCTAAGACTCTTTTTGAGTATTAGAAAGCAAAAAAAACACTCGTTTATTAGAGCATGTTGGATCAGAGGAATATTTTCCAAAGTGTGCATACTAAACTACATAGGTGTTACTACTCTATACTATTATCTAATTACAATATTCTGTTCCTAGTTACAATATTTGGATGTTAACTCATCAGTTACACAAGCCCCAAAACCATCCATCCCATCAGACCATCCTCACTGCACCTCTCAAATTTGAGTCAGTTGTTGTAAAATGGCCACCCTTTCATCCCAGTCCTCCTCATCACCATCTCTGTCCTTTTTGGAGCACTTTCAAGGCTTCTAAATAGCTTTGGGTGGTTATATCAAATGTTATGCCTCTTTCTCAGTACCTTTTTACAGGTAGAATACTCTTCACCTCATTAACCTCAGTTATTGAAATTATTAACAGAGAATGTTAAACAGCATTTTTTAGAAATATTGTACAAAGGTACTAGCAAGACAAATATACTACCAAGCTGTACCAAATTCTACATAATATGGCTTTTAAGACATCAATCTTCAACTATCTCCCGTGGTTGATAGGTGTTATGTGGGTTATCAGCTGCAAAGTACCATCTAGTTCCCCTCCCTGTAGGGATTTCCATGGAGAAAAGTCATGACATTGTCACTCTGCTCCACTCTCTGTTCCATCCCCCATACCTGAGTGCAAGGTCCTGCACCTGTGTTGGGGCAAGGCCAAATGTGAGTACAGGGGAAATAAAATCACTGAGAGCAGCCTTATGGACAGGATCTGGAGGTTCTGGTGGATGAAAAGCTGGACATGAACAAACAGTGTAAACTGGCAGCCCAGAAAGCCAAGCACATCCTGGATTGCATCATAACAAGCGTGGCCAATAGCTCAAGAAAGGAGACTTATCCTCTACTCTGTTTTCATAACACCTCACTTAGAGTGTGTCCAGGTTTGAGATTCTCGGCACATGAAAGATGTCAACCTGATGGAGCAGGTCGAGAGAAGAGCCACAAAGATGGTCTGAGAGCTGGAGCACCTCTCCCATGAAGAAAAGCTGAGAGAGTTGGAGTTGTATGCTTTAAGAAGAGAATGCTCCAGGAAGACCTTATTGCAGCCTTTCAGTACTTAAAGATAGCTTACAAAAAGATGGGAGAGCAACTTTTTACATGACCAGATAGTGATAGGACAAAGAGGACTGGTTTTAAACTAACAGACAAGAAATTTAGATTAGATGTTAAGAAGTTCTTTACTCAGTGGGTACTCAGGCCCTGGAATAGGTTAGGCAGAGAAGTGGTGGATGCCCCATCCCTGGAAGTGTTAAACTACAGGCTGGATAGCGCACTGAGCAACCTGATTTAGTGGTTGTCATGTCTGCTCATGGTAGGATGTTTTAAACTAGAGGATCTTTAAGCTCCCTGTCAACCTAAAATATTATACGGTTCTATGAAACCTAGTTTCATGGACTAGACCCCTGCCTTGCTTTTCACTAAATGCTGACAGCTCCTGTCCTCCTTGAGCCCTTTCTCTAGGCACAAAGACCGGAGACTTTGCTGGTGAAGACTAAGATAAAAATATTTAGTATCTGTATCTTATCTGCAGCCATTTTAACTGGATGAAATCAGTTATCCTGCTCAGCACTGAGACCAGATTTTCATTGTTTGTTCCTTCATTGCTAGTGCAGGGATAGAAGTTTTTTTGTTGCAAGTCTCGTCTGAAAGGGGGCCTTGTGTTTTCTGGTAATATTTCTGCATACACGGGAAACAGTTCTATAATCCTCTCTTGTAATCTGTTCTCACAGCATCTTTTAAAATATATTTGATATCTAACCTTAGTTATGTGTCCACGTTTAGCTAAGCCAGTCTCCTGAGTCATCTGCACATTTTCCTAAGTATTATGGTTACTACATTGATTATATCATCCGCAGCTGGCTCTTCCTTGTTTGTAAGTATCAGATCAGGTCAGATCCAGAAGAGCTTCTGCCACTTGTTGGCTCCTTCAGCTTCTCTGACAAACACTTATTTTCAGAACACTCCCAACATCCTCACCCCCTGTATTACTTGTGCCCTTGCAGCAGATGTCAGGGAGGTTAATATCTCCTGTAAACCAGGGGATGATGATGGAGAGACTTGCTTGAGCAGCTTAAAACAGAACTTTGTCCAATTTTTTTTCCAGGCTTTTTTTTTTTTTCCCTTCAGTTGACAGGGTGGTTGGTAACAAGTTCTCACCCACAAAACTACTCTTCCTGTTCTCTCTTATCATCCTAATGTTCATAGTCTTGGCCAGCCTGTTGCTCATTCCATGAGTTTGCCCAGTCTGCTCAAGATGCCTGTTGACATGAAGAAAGACCCTCCTCCTACCATTCCCTTCCTGTCTTGCCTCAGGAGTTTTTATCCATCCCTTACAGAGCTACAGCTGTACAGCATACTCAGCCATCCCGCAGTTAGATCAGTGATGTTATATAAGAGTCCTGCATCCTCATGTTGGGAGACACTAGATTATTGTAGGAATTATTGGCTCAGACCAACTCAAGTGTGTGTTGGGGTGTGCGTGAAGAAGTCTCAGGTCAAATTTCACAGAGCTCACACCCTGTCCCACACCTCAGCCCCTGCAAGCCTCATTGGGCAACCTCCGAGCAGCTCTCAGCCCAGAAGCACTGACCTATATCACACCTTGGAGTCCGTAACTCAGGCCCAGACTAGCTGGCACACCAGAATTACCTTCTGGTGGTGGGGTGTGTGGCCACTGCAGGACCAAAGCAAACCAAAGCAGCAACGTGCAGTTTGTGCTTTTTCAAAATCTGCCACCTGGACACATGAGAGCTGGACTCTTGGGTGGTAGCTGTAATTTTCTCTTTTTCTCTTTTCTTTGCTTCATTTCCTAATCTTGTTTCTTAATATTTTAGGTAGCTGGAGACTGGATGGGGTGGCTTTTCTAAGTTGTATGTGTTTGCATGTGCTAAGTCAATGGTATGTGGAATCCTTAATTTTGGTTGAATGCTACCCTTTAAACTTTTCTGAAGTTTGCAAGTAGAAGTTCCTCCTGAGAAAATATGTGCAAATTTTCTCTTTTAAGGTGTTAAAAGAACCAAAGCCCTCCTAATATATATGGAGGGCAGATCCTGTTGCAATCTTGTGTATTCTTAAAGCAAAACCCCTTCGATGAGTTTGTAGCTCAGAGCCTGGGGTCTTACAGATGTGTAGGTCTCACACCATCTGTTTATTCATTTGTTTCATTACAAAATGCTTTCCAAAATCTCAGTTGTGTAAATGAAAAGCTTTTAGCAAACACATTATTTTTAATTCCAGAGATTTTGTGTTCAGTTATAATTTGGTTTTCTGTTCTGAGCACACAATTGTGACTAATACTCTGCGGATCTGTCTTCACATTTACTGTTATATATTCGAATCAAAACAAACAAAAAAAAGCAACTGTGAAATGAATACAGGTTGATATTCTGGTGAATACAGACTAATATTTCTAATATTTTTAATTACTCCACTGCAAATCATTCTATTATCAGCGCAAGGTATTATCCAATTTATTCTAGTCATGCACAGAAATTGTGATTGTACTCAGAAGGCTCCAGGCTCTGAATTTCAAGGTAGACCTTTACAGGTAGGTGAAGAAACACAGAAAAATCATGTGGTTGATGGTCAAAGATGGAATACATACTGTTACAACAGGAAATATGTTGATTATTCCTAAATGAACAGTGGTAGAGCATATTAATTACCTTGTCAGTTATTTCCTGAGCTTAGGTCTCTGTCACAGGAAAACTCATTTCAAGTTCATTGGGATTGTGGTGATTAGCTACACATCAATCTGATTGCCAGGCAATTGGCTAAGTTGTTCCCTTCTGAGTTCAAAGGTAAATGTTCTAAACTGGTTAAAATAGGCAAGCTGGTGTTGTTGACATACTCTTCTTGTTATCTAAGTATTTTTAGAAGAATTTTTGTCCCTGTATGGATAGAGCTTTCCTGGAACAGGTATGTCATCTAGTGCAGAATCTTTCAGGCTGGAATCTAGCAGGTTCTCTATGCACTGCTTCCAGCAGCCTTCTGGAAGGTGACCTATATGTATTTGGCAAGTGTTTCTAGATATGCAGGAGGATAGAAATATCCTGCACTCTACTTTAAAGTGAAAGCAGTTGAAAATTGCTTCATGTAAGATCAATTTACCCTGCCTTTCATGTTTTTAAGGGAACATTGTTGCTGTGAGAATCTGAAAGACTGTTTACATTAGCAAATTTACCCTCTTTCTTAGTACGTTTGTAAAAATATAAGCTTATAAAAACATATGCTTAACTATTTTTTTCTTCTGACAGTGAGATGCCTTCTTTATCCTTTTTCATACCACAATTCCACTAGATGTAAATAAACCCTCTCACTTCTAACAAACCTTTTTCTTTTTTTTTTTTCCTAATCAAGCTCCAAAACTCTTTTTAGCTCACTTTATACAAGATCCCCATAAAGGTCTCATGCTACAGAAGGTTCCAGACAATATCACTCATTAATCAACTGTGAGGATCACTTCTATGTCCTCTAAGACCTGATGCTCTTGTCCATACAATTTCTTGAACTAAATATTCTGTTTCCACAATATTGCTAGCTCTCACTGCTAGAAGTGAGGGAGACTGGTGCAGAGAAATCAAGCTAATGTCTCTGATGTGTCGTTGCACAGCATATTGCCATTAGGACATCAAGCCAGCATGATTTATAAGCAATTTTAATTAATTTTCTGAGTCATTTCCTAAGGGCTTGATTCTGTAATCTTATTACCATGAGCTAACATGCTATAGTAAGACTATGCTTTCTGATCTTTCTTTTGTTGTTAAATACAATTTCTGCTTTCATTAGGAAACTCCTGAAATGAAGCAGGTTGCTCTTTTGCATGATGAAATTTTCTGTGTTCTTTAGAAATCAGTACTAGAAATTATGTAGAGGAGTACATTAGTTCTTAATACAGAACTCGTTACCTACTCCTCTCCTTTATTCTTTTACTATACAATCATGCTAGAAGTGATTGAAATTTCTACTTTAAAAAAGCAACATATTTTGAATTTTATTTTATGTACAGAAAAGCAAAATTTTATCCCATATAATTGAGTGATGTTTGAGTTTCTTTTTACCTACTCTAAGCAAGTACACTGTGCTCATGAAGATATATATATATATATATATGATGAACTGCAGAACAGAGTGCTTTTACGTTTGCTTTTTAGCTTCTGCTTTGAAGAAGGAAAATAATTAGTAGACAATTTGCTAAAAGCTAAATACTTTTTTATTAGTAGAGTTTTCCCCTAGCTCTTACACAGCTTTGCAGTGATATGAATTAAGTTATATTTATCACATCCCACTGCCCATAAACAGTTTTTAATTGTTGTAAATTTACATTATTCTGAAGGGTTACTGAAATGAAAGAATCAACAAAATTTTGGGTTTAAGTTACCAGGGTGTTTTACATGGCATATGTTTTTCAAAAGCTAGTTTTAAGTCACAAATATGTGATATCATTTCTTTGATAGTCTATAAATATTCTAATTATTCTCTAAATATTTTAGATATGTTACTTAAAATATTAATTCCTATAACATTGACAAGTACAAGCATCATTTCTGGTACAGAAATGGAATTTTAGAGCATGAAATTTTACATTAGGGAAATAAACAGAATTTTAACATAGAAGTCTGGAATAATGGAGTCATGGCTCTAAACACTTAGGAAAGCAGGTAGGTTTCTTACTTATGAAAGAAAACAGAAGTAGAAGTCCCTTGTGCCCCTTGTAGCAGTCCAGAGCATTTGGAAAATGATATAAATTTTTTATATAATGATCAATAATATTCTTATGCACTCCAGTGTGTCCTAGAAATAAAGGATAAGGACAGAGTGAAGAAAGATAATTTGTCTGCCCCATAAACTTTACACCAGATATGGGATAAAAAGCAATTCAGTTGTCATGCATGTCTTTGAATCTTTTTGCCATTCTTTAACACAATTGTCCCAAAGTTATTCTGTTCCTACATACAGGAAAACTAGTTAAGTATCCATCAGAAATCATATATGTATATATCTAAAATTTCAGTCAGAAAATAAGTTCAGTTAGGACATCATGTTTTAATGTGTTGCAATTTTATCAAGCTTAGTGCACATGATGCAGTGTAACCACTGTGGAAGGTTTTGATTTTTTTTTTCGTTTTTTTTTTTTTGTTTTTTTTTTGGTTTGGTTTTAACAGTGTTATTACAATTAACACTGACTGTGATCTTTTAAAGCAATTGATTCTACTGCTTGTAAAAGCCATGCTTATATCTTCCTCTTTTTCATACATGTGTTTAGATTATTCTCAACGTACAAAAAGAAGTAAAGTGTACTGCTTTCATGAATACCAGAACTGTATTCAGCATTCTAATGTAAGATGTGAGTGCTTTGATAAATTGTTTTAAGGGTTCCAGCAGACTACGTTGAAGAAAGAGTTTTAAAGAAGAATGTGTTAGGTCATCTCATGATTATAAGGAAGGTAGCATCTGTTTCTTTTCTTGGAGGGTGAAAAGCACAGAGATGAATAGTAACCTTTTTCATATTGTCTCTGCATCAACAGAAAATGGACATACTAATCTGAAAGACAGTTGTATTAAAAGTTTGTGGTACTGTTTTGCAGTAAGTGTAACTTTAACAGTCACCAGTGTTTGCTTCTTATCCTTATGAAAGTCTGACATCACCAGTAGTTAAAAAAAAAAAGGTGAGCTCATTCCAGTTCAGGTGAAAAGGCTGACTACCTTTCACCTCCTTCCCAAAATTGAAACACAAAAATGAGAATTGAGAGGAGTTCTGAAGAAGAGTCCTGAAAGAGTCTTTGAGTCTTGAAGGAGAGAACAATGAAGCCAAGATCAAAAATAAGAATGAAGATACATCTAAATTAAACAGTAAATTTGCATTAAATTCCACTCAAAATGCAAGAATTAGTAGCATATTTGAAACTGATGGTCTGGACATATATATGTGGCTTAACAAGGGCTAACAAAAGTTTTAAACTTTTTCGTAAACTACTTCCTCATTAGAACACAGACTGCAATATTTTTTGCCAAGACAGACTCCTTGCAACTAGAGCTTCCTTTCACATTACTAGTTTCTAGTGTCCACAACACTTTTTTTTCCTGATTTACATGTTTTCTATAGATTCAATGGTTAGATAACAAGAAATAAAGCATATGAGGTTGATTAACAGTGACTTCTCTGTATTTAAAAGCAAATATTTTTAAGATAGATGATACAACAATTGCAAGAGGCTTAACAGCTAAGACCCTACACCTACTCAAATGACCTCTGAAAACTAGTTTCTATTTTGTTCTGTGGAGCTCTAAAACACAGTACAGTCTCCCTGGCTTTTCTGTGGCACCTTGTTCTTTAGGGTAGATTTGATTTTCTTTCTTTTACTGATATTAAAGAAAAACTCTGTGGAAGTGAGTAGAGTCATACTGGTGCATACGTGCCATAAATAGAAGAAAAACTGGGCCATATTTTGTACTTTGCATAGTGATCTGAAACTTGGTAGTTGATATTTATCACTGAAATGCCTTCAGAGAAAGGGATTTTTTTGGCGATTTTCATTACCACAATAAAGAGCTGAACTGATTTGCAGGGGAGTGAAGTACAGTTAACAAGAACTATAAACAACTGGAGAGAGGTCAGTTTTCTGGACTCTAGGGAAAGCACACTGCAAAAAGAACCTCTGAAACAGTGTGGAAATTATACTTTCTCCTCTGTAAAGGAATTTGTTTGAAGAAAGAGACAGTTATTGATTGTTTATTCTCTTGACACACAAAAATCAAAAATATTAGCAGCACACTCTCTTTAATAAAAAAGTCTATATTTGTTCTTTTCAAAAAAAACCTCAGTATTTTTTTGTCTTCAGTGATAATTACACTTTCATGTCATTATAATACATAAAGATATATTATTTGAGAATGTCTTAAGAAACCTTAAAAAATAAAAATAAAAAATAAACCTAAGTAATTTCAAGTACTGTTGTGTTATTGAAGGAAAGAAGGGAGCAGCTGTTCCCAGGAAATGGCTGTGTGAGTTCAATTAACAGCTCTATATGACCAGCAAGAGCTTACTTCATTAACTAGCAGTAACATTTCCCATGCCTTCAATTAACACTGATTTTACTTAATCTAATATTAGTTAAGACACGATATGATCAGAAAACATCATTGCCAGCCAAGTGCTCCTCAAACACCACTGATTTATCATTTTGGCACCTCATTAAAATTCAAACTATATTGAAATTTATTTTCAGCACTTTGAGGCAGGAATGTCTGTAATAATGTTAATTTACAAATTTCTTCTTTTTTGTATGTACTCTGTGTACTGTGGTTGCCATGTTCAGCCCAAGGCTATTTGTATTGTGCAGACAGAAAATGAAGAGCGAACATTTATTTCTCATATCTTTGTGAGGAACCTGAGGCGCATGAAGATATTTGTGCTGTAACAGGCACAGTCAATCTCCTTCACTCCCTTTAGTCACTATATATCAACAACAAACTCCCTGCTAGTCTTGCTGCAGCAATTAACCTGCCAGGGCTTTCTCCTGTCAGACTCAGTAATAATAAACTACTCCCAGTGAAAGATAGAGCTATAGATTCTCATCCTGCAACTTCCACAGTGTGTGAATTATTCAGAATCAGCATGATTAAAGAGATGACATGGTATTAGTTAAAAACACATACTTTTTTTTCTTCCTGACTGAGATTTAAATCTGTTAAGAAACAACAGTGGATGAAAATGGGTCTATACTTTTGAAAGTTTAAGGATAAAAATGTAAATAACAAAAGGGTTGGCACAGTTAAATTAGCAAGCATTTGTAAATCCAAGAACAAAATAAATCAGAGTAAAGAAAGATTTAGGGATATAGAAACAAAGGCATTATTTGGGAAGAAAATTATAATGTTGAATCTGCATTTTTAAAGGGAAATATTTTCTCATTATTCATAATTTTTATTCAATATTATTATATAGAACATTTTAAGAAGATTTTGTGAAATATGAAAGGTATCCCTTACTTATAATTTCTTTTTTTTTTAAAGGGAAAAACCATTATTGTTATAAATACTGGAATATATTACAAACCAACAAATTGTTTACATTTCCCCATGCTAGGTCAGCAGTGTAATTTAGCTTACAGAGTTCTAGTCTCATTAAAATCATAATTCATTTGCCAATCCCAGTTTAGTCAGCCACCTGATAGCATGTTCTTAAATAAATGCTTCTAGTGATTCCAAGGGAAATGATCTCTCTTAAATGCAGGACTGGCCCAATATAGTAGAAGTGATGTTAAATGCAGTCAAATCCATATTCTGTGGCTACTAAAGCAATTCAAATTATATTGCTTGTCATACTCATCTATATTGAATGGAACTAAACTATTGATAGAAGAGATAATTTTTGGGTTTGGGTTTTTTTGTTGTGGGTTTTTTGGTGATTTTTTTTTTGTTTTGTTTATCCAGACCTTCAATACAGGTATGAATGGATTAAGAATGTATTCCATGCTAATGTATTTTTTTTAACATTCAATTGTGCAAATGGTTAATTAGTGTAGGTGGATAAACCACATACAAACAAAACTAACATCTACCCTATAATATGCTAATTGAAGGATATATAGCTTTATAAATCACATCAATGGATAAATTTGTTTGAAATAATCTTCTTCAAAGTTGCTGAATCACTTTTATATGTAGGCACAAATGAATTCCTATTTGCCATAGAAAGGAGAATGAATTTCACAGTATAATACTGTGTACCATGAGTATATAAACTGATGTTGTAAAGTATGTGCTCTGTCTTTGTACCATATGTGATCATTTATGAAACTCATCTAAGAGGTACAACAAATGTCATTAACACTTCAAGTGTTAACATGATCAAAGGCTTTGATGGGCTACTTTTCAAGACTTACCATCACCATATTTTCAAACCTGAACACTAAAACCTAGACCTTTGAAAAATTAAAGCATTAGCATTGAAACACTATTTAAAAAATGAAACAAAAGAAAAAAAAAAAAAAACACCAACCCCCTGACCACATTTTACCACCATATTTGGAACGACCAGATGATAATAAGTCAGAAATTATGTTTGTTTTTGTTTTAATGGACTATTTGTGAACGTTGTTTCTCAGTCGATTGTGAAAAAAAGGGCAAAGACTTTTAAATTTCTATACCTTAAGTTCATATTTAGTTATCTAAACAAATGGACAGGTTTTCAAATATGCTGCTCTTGCCATTGGTCCCAGTACAATCACTTAACATTACTGAAAAGTGCAGCATGGCTGAAAATCACGCTATGTATAAGTGCCAAGTATGGAATGTAAGATACTGTCATCACTACTCAGAATTCATACTGGGTAAGAGCCAATAGCCTTATTCTGAGCATTAATATGTTTGTCATTTTTCAGGGGTCTACTGTAGACTATACTGTGATAATTTGAGTAAACATGTCAGAACAAAATATGTTTTTCATTCTTCCTTGCTGATGTCCCTTGAAAACGTCACCTGCCCACCTCTCTCTTCAAGAATTTCTGTTTTTATTATTGTTTGGTCTGCACACAATCAAAACCAGAGTTAATGTAGAGATGGTAATTCTCAAGCTTTTACCACTGTGTTCTAAGAGACAATCACAATCTAGACCCATTTGTTTTGTTCATGTTAATATGACCTACATCAATAACATATTAACTAAAATATCTACAAAAGTATTTAGCATCCATAAGAAAATAAAGTAACTTTCAAGTCCATTGTTAAGCAACTTCTCCTTTGGTAATCCCCAAAACTTTGTCTGTTTGACAGGGAAAGGAATTTTAAAGAACATGGTTTTTCCTACTTGCTTAAAACATGAGTTTTAACATGTAGTGAATTATTTCTGTCTTGTTACAAACATTTACTTTCCCATTGCCTAGAAAGAATACTTAGGAAACAGAGACTAGATATTTCAGCTTAGAAGGCAAAATCTTGTCTTGCACAAGAGCACATATTTTCTGTGTCTTTCAAGTTTATCCAGATTGAGAAGGAGATTGGCATAGATGACTTCCAGAGATCCTGTCACACCTAACTGTTTCTGTGATTTTAAGACTTTTGTTTTAGAGTCATTTAGGTTCCACTAATATGAACTAGGCTTAACTAGGCGTAAATCTACAATATGAATTGCATCAATAAAAATAACAATTTATTAATAACAAACTGGATCCTATCACCCTTCTAGTTGTTTTCTATTTTTTTATGTGTTTATTGAAATTATTTTTGAATTTAACTGCTTAATTACTAGGTTGGATTATTTTAATTGGATTATTTTTTTAGTTGGATTATTTTAATTGCTAGGTTGTGCTGTATTATACATATGTGCACTAAGTTTCTGTTTCTCTCCATAAAGACAATGTTTTTTTGCCTTTTTGTCTTCTTTTATTTCAGAGATAAAGTCATAATCCAATCAAATAGTAGCTTGAGGGCAACAGTGCTGGCCAAAAGGCACCCAAGTAACTATCTAACAGATAGCAAAAAAATTGTGTTTTTCAATTAATTTTAAAATTTGGTGTTCTTATTCAACAGCATGAAAAGCACATATAGCTATAAAACTATATCATTCTTAATTCCCACACTCTATAATACCCATTATTGGAAGAACTTAATGTCCTCAAAGGATTGTCTATTTACACTGCAACTCATTATATTGTGAGGCCTTAAACCACAAAGTTCTTCTAATCCTCTTGATATTTTTAGATTCTCAGGTCCTGCAGCTGGCTAGTCCTCTCTGATTTTGGGAACCTCATATTTCATCCTCTTTTCCTGAACAAAAAAAGTGTATTTTTTCCTCTTTGAGGTTTCCTAAGATTGTATTCCCTTCTACGATCATTGCACTTAGCTTTTTTATTCTACTCAAAGTTTTGGACTTCTCTCTAAGAAGGAAAACAATTCTCCATATTATAACTTCTATTTATTGAAAATTTGAAGTGTTAATATTAGTAGTTTCTTTCCTCTGCAGCTTATTGTGACTGTGTTAGTAGCCTTGTTTCCAGACCATACAAACCCTCCGGTGTGTCCTCTGATGTAACAGTTTTTATTTTTTTTTTTTCTTTTCATGGTAGAAATACTGTAATAGCCACCAAATTTCATAAACTTAGATAGATGCCCAAATCTTCATAATTCTCACTGATGAAAAAATAGTGATATAAGATACATGGCAAATATCTTGTACTATGCAGCATTTTGTATTTTTATCCCATTAAAACTGTATAGAAAAAGACATTATAATCTCCTAACCCAGCCACGAAATTGCAGTGAGTTTAAATTTCATGTTGTGCCAGGTAGTCTGACAAACCCAGAATGCTTCCACCCTGGCAGAGATTGATTTTGACTTCCTGTGAAAGATTTGTTTTCAATAAAAGAGGTGTCAAAGTCTATTTGGAACTATCTGGCTGGTGCTGTGTGACAGATAAATGTTTCATTTCATTCAGTGACACTGATTAGATTCTAAGATTTTTCATCCATCCAAGCTGCAAGTTGAATTCCTGTCTTCCCAACTAATACAATATTCAATGTAGTTTTGGATCTCCTAATGTTTTCCCTTTGGAAATGCAGAAGAGTGGTTGTCCTATATTATAATATCATTAGGCTTTTTCTGGAAAACGTATTATCTGGAAAATTAGCAATCTAAATTGTTGCTTGTTATTACTTCACTGAAAAGGGATAGACAGAAATATGTCTTAAACTGAGGACTACAGAAATGAAATGTATTGTTTTTCTGTAACCAAAGTATTGTATTGCCTCTTAGCCACAGCAGAAATTAAATTAACAGTAATGGTCTTTGGTTTTTGAAGGTGGGAAGACATTTCTTTACTTTTAAATGTCTCAAGAGTAGGGGGATAAAGGTTCTCTAAGTCTTAATGCAATTAGTACTATTATTGTTTTAAGGTGCTTTTTTTGTTATTTTAGAATCATGTTTAGAGTACTTCATTCTTCATTTTAACACATACTGCAGCTTAACAACACTAATTTCAAAATGCTGTTCTCTTGACTATTTTACAATTTCACATTATGTATATTGTTTAAGGTTTTTTCTAAAGTAGCTTTGAATTTATTTAGCAAATGAAGTCCTCACACTACTTTCAGGCTTATTATTATCACGCCTCTCTCTATTCAACATTATTGTCATCATCCCACTCATCACAATCTTGCCTGAATCAAAGGCTACTTTTTTCTTATTGGTGGAAGATTTGAATGAATAATTCATCTGGAAAAGCCTTCTATGTTGTACATTTCCAGAAGACAGAGCAATTCTCTTGTCAATCACAGTAGCTCTGTCAGTATTAAGTTCCATACTGTATGTGCTCCAAATATACAGGGGATGACAGGCAGCTGAGATTACCAACTGTGTTAATTCTGGCCATCCTTTTAGCTTTTTTTTTTTTTTTTTTGACAGAACATTCAAATTCAAGTCTCACTCTAACGCTGCATTGAGAAATCAGTGTCAAATTTTTCTCTCTGTTCTCACCAATACAATTTGCCTGAAAGCTCTGACATATATTGCAACCAAACTGGTCACAAGCCACAGTTACTCATCTTCAGATAATTACATTTCATTTTGGCTTCTGAGTCCCTAGTTTTCTCATGCCTAGACAGGCTGGGTCTGAGCTCGGCCTGGCTCAGCATGAAGCCAAAGATCCAACTGGTAGTGTAGAGATCTTCATACATGGAGCCCTGTAGGCTAAAACAGATCTCTGTTGACACAACTTGCATACCATTGTAGTTTCTTGGAGGATGGACTCCTTGTTATTTCTCTGAAGACTAGTCTTCAGAAGACTAGTTGTTACTAATTGATTGTGCAGTATGACCAGAAACATAAAGTAATTGGAACAGAAGTTGTAATCTAAGGATCTTTCCCTCTGAAACAAATACAAACGTAGGGAGAAATAAACTGTGGCACTACAGAGAAGTAGGGAATTAACATACCGTTAAGTTTGAAGGTAGAGATTTTAAAAGTACGTGGTTTTGTAGGGGATTTTTTGGGGGTTTTTTGTGTTTGTTTTGTGTGTGTGTGTGTTTCTGTGGGTTTGTTTGTTGTTTTTTTTTTTTAATCTTTTCATCTTCTTCTTAAACAGAGCTTTGACAAAATGAAAGATTTAAAATTTGTGTGACTCACATTAATGATATGACTCTCTGTTCCCAGCCACTGCAATAATGTGTGAGTAAAAAGCTCTACCTACATTAGGAAGTAGTGCAGCATTAAAGCAGCAGCTCTCCACAGCATGGATCTAACATTCACACCATAGATGGGAGGAACAAACATGCTGTTCACCACAGTAGGGAGAAAATTTGTGCAACCAAACCTCTATTAAGGTCTGAGCTCACCAGCACTGTGAAGAACAATGAAACGAATTTTTTAAAATATGTTACAAGCAAAAAGAGGAACAGAGCTAACATTGGTCTATCACTTGTCAGTCATCTCACAAATAGGGGCATAGACAAAGCAGAGACACTTCATGTTTTTCTTGCCTCTGTCTTCAGCAGTTAGCATCTCTGGAGCCCTGTGTAGAAATCTGCTCATTAAATGGAGAGATAAATAAACTCACCGTTGACTCAACTTGCTCAGGACTTGCTTCTCTGCCTGGATGCATATGAATTTGTGGGACCTGATGGGATTCATTTCAGTGAAAGAGCTGGGCAGTATCTTCATGGGATGTCTCTCCAATATTTTTCAATGATCTGTGAAATCTGGAGAGGCTCCAAACAACTGGAAGCTCGTAAACAGTGTCTGAGTTTCCATGAAGGGAAAGAAGGAAGACCCTGGTAATTACAGGCCTGTCAGTCTCACTTCAGTGCCTGGTAACATGATGGAGAAGGTTATTCTGAGAGTTACTGAGGAAACACTTAAGAGACAACACAGTTATTGTTCATAGCCAGCAAAGGTTCACAAGGGAAAAGTCACAAAATTACAGAATCACACAATTGGTAAGGTTACAAGGGAACACAGCGCACCATCTGGTCCAACAGTCCTGCTCAAGCAGTGTCATTCCAGATCACATTATACAGAATTTCATCCAGACAGTTCTTGAATCCCAAGTGAGGGCTGGTCAATCTGTTCCAGTGCATAGTCACCTGTACAGTAAAGAGGTTCTTCCTCATACTTAGGTAGAACTTTCTGTGCATAATTTTTTGCCCATTGCCTATGGTTCTGTGGCTTGGCACCACTGAGAAGAGCCTGAATCTGTCCTCTTGACAATCTCCTTTCAGATACTTTCAGAAATTGATGAGGTCCCTTCTCAGTCATCTCTCCTGGGGGCTAAACAGGCCTTACAGCCTTTCCTTGTAAGTGAGGTGCTCCAGTCCCTTAATCATCTTTTCTGCCCTCCACCAGACTCACCCCAGGAGCTGCACATCTCTCCAGTCCATGTGAGCCCAGAACTGGACACAGCACTTCAGATGTGGCCTCACAAGGGCTGAGTAAGAGAGGCAGGATGACGTCCCACCACCTGCTGGCAATGCTGTTCCTAATACACCCCAAGATACCATGGGCCTTGTTGGCCACAAGGACACACTGCTGGCTCATGGACAGCTTGTTGTCCACCAGGACCCCCAGGTGCTTCTCTGCAGAGCTGCTTTCCAGCAGGGCAGTCCCCAGCCTGTGCTGGTGCCTGGGGTTATTCCTCCCCAGGTGCAGGACCCTGCATTTGCCCTTTTTGAATTTCAGACAGTTCCTCCCTGCCCACCTCTCCAATCTGTTGAGATCCTGAAGGGCTGCACAGCCCTCTGGAGTATCAGCCACTCCTCCCAGCTTTGTGTCATCAGTGACCTTGCTGAGGAGGCATCTGGCCCTTCATCCAAGTCACTGATGGATAACTTAAACAATACTGGGCCCAGTATTGAATCTTGGGGGACACCACTAGTGACAAGCCTCCAACTAGACTCTGTGACAGTGATTATGACCCTCTGGGATCTGCCATTCAGCTGTTCATTCATCCACGCCACAGTTCCTAAGTTTACCTGTAATGTTGTGAGAGACAGTGTCAAAAGCCTTGCTGAAGCTGAGGTTGACAATATTCACTGCTCTCCCCTCATCCATCAAGGTAGTTGTTCCATCACAGAAGGCAATCAGGTTAGTCAAGCACGATTTCCCTTTAGTGAATGCATGCTGACTGTTCCTGATCACCTTCTTGTCTTGCATGGGGATAGAAATGGCCTCCAGAATGAGGCGCTCCCTTGCCTTTCCAGGGATCCAACTGACGCTGACTGACTGATAGTTCCCTGAATCCTCTTTCTTGCCTTATTTGAAGACCAGGGTTACATTTGTTTTCTTCCAGTCCTCAGGTACCTCTTCTGATTTCCATGACATTTGAAAAATGATTGTGAGAGTGCCTCAGCAGTGGTGTCTGCCAGCCGTCTCACCACTTGTGTATGCATCTTGTCAGGGTCTGTGGACTTATGGATGTTAAGTCTGCCCAGGTGTTACTGATGTATTTGAAAAAAAACATTTTACTGTCCTTGACATGCTTGTCCAGATCTAATTCCAGAGGGGTCCTGGCCTTCTTTGTTTCATTTCTACTTAATCTGATGACCCATTTGTATTCATTCCAAATGGCCTGGCCCTACTTCCATCTCCTATGTGTTTTCTACTTACCCTTGAGTAATGATAGGGGTTCTTCATTCATTTATGGAGGTCTTCTGGATCTTGGCCTGATTTCTTGTTCATCAGAATGCATTGTTCTTGAGCCTGGAGAAGGTAATCCTGGAATATCAACCCTTCTTCCCTTCAGTGCTTTTCCACATGGGATTATTTAAAGACCACTGAAGAGGCTAAAATTAGCTCTCCTGAAGTCAGTAAGTTGCAACCTTATTGCTGCTCTTCTTCCTTCTCACCTGGTACTGAACTCCCCATTCTCATGGTTGCTACAGCCAAGGCTGTCTTCCCTATTTGTTAGTATGACGTCAAGCAGTACAGCATTCCTTGTGGGATCCTTCTCTACCTGTGACAGAAAATTGTCATCATTGCTTTCCAGTAACTTTCTGGACTCTTTGTGCTTCACTAAGCTTCTTCTGCAGCCAATGTCAGGGAAGTTAAAGTCCCCCACAAGAACCAGTGCCTGTGACTTTGAGGCATCTTCAAGCTACACACAGAAGGCCTCATCCGCTTCCTTCTCCTGGTCAGACAGCCTGTACCAAACACCCACAACAGTGTCACCCTTACTAGCCAGCCCTTTTATCATAACACATAAGTTTTTAACTTGCTCATCATCTGTCCAAAGACAGAGCTCAATATATTCCAAGTGTTGCCTTACACAGAGGGCAACTCCACCACTGCACCTTCCTGGTCATTTCTCCAGAACAGTGTGTAGCCCTTCTTGATGACATTCCAGTCACAGGAGCTACCCCACCATAACTCTGTAATGGTAATGAGCCCTCTCAGTGCACACAGATTCCTGTTTGTTCCCCATACTGTTTGTATTGGTGTACAGGCACTTTATATAAATATTTGATTGTGTCAAAGTCCCAGTGGGGTTGTGGGTTTGTCTTTGGCTGCTTGTTCTTGATCGAGGTATCCCCTCTTAACTCCTGAGCTGAGATCCTCTTGCCCCTTTGAGATAGGTGGACCAGCATCTGGACAATCCCCTCAGTCGTAGGGTTTAATTTTAGGGAGTCATGTGTGGAGCAGAGAGTTGTGTTCTGTGATTCCTGTGAGCGCCTTCCCACTCGAGATTTTCTGTGATTCTATGATCAGCAAATTGTTCAATGCATTTAGTTTTACTCAATTTCACAGAATCATAGAATATGCTGAGCTGGAAGGAACCCACAATGATCACCAAGTCCAACTCTTAGCCCTGAACAGGACTGTAACCAAGAGTCACACCTTCTAAAGACTGAGTTGTGCAGGTGACTAGCTTTCACTGCCTTCTATATGTGTCAGAGAGCATCATCCAAATGTTTCTTGAAATCTATCAGTGGTGCTGTGACCACTTCCCTGGAGAGTCTGTTCCAGTGCCCAACAACCCTATGGGTGAAGAAACTTTGGTGCAAGCTGTGAACAGTTATTCTATTTATCTTAACCTTATTTACAGCGTTATGGACAAGTGACTGTCTCTGAATCATGGAAAGCACATTCAACTTTGCAGAATCTCTTAACAAGCACAATAGAAGGCAGTGGAAGCAAGTCAACTGCACAATTCAGTCACAAGAATTTTCCATTTACATACTTAGGTATCATATACAAAGAACTTCACCTTTTCTATCAGCAAAGTTGAAAGCAGTGCAAGGCTTATGTACATTGACTGTGATGAGAACAACCTATAGGTCAAACAAATTTCCTGAAGCTTTTCAAATTTTTTAAATTTAAAAACAACTCAGAAATTTGAGAATAAAAATAGGTCAGTCCTTCTTCCAGTTTCCTATGTGCTGCCTGATTGTTCAAACCCAATGGTAATCTTGACAAAAATAAAAAAAGGCCATCAGATTTTTTTCTGGTCCATCAATCCTGACATGTGGCAGAGCAGAAGTGTCCCATGAGATCCTGGGAAATTGAGCACCTGATTCTGGGTCATACATCTCAAAAAAAAAAAAAAAAAAAGATTCCTAACTAAACTGCAGGTTTCTCATTTTACTGATAATAGTATCTTCTCCTTATATATATATCACTAATTTTACAATTCTAAACTTGTAAAAAAAAATTATAAAAATTTCCTTAAATTACTACCTACTACATTTAGGATAGATTTTTAGGCAGTTGGTGTTTCTGGTGAAAAATATCTCCATTGATAACTTTTATACTTTTATGCCAAACAAGAGAGAAGGCCTGTGGAAAAGAAAATTAATATTTTGAAATCTGACCTTGAGGATTTTCAGGCTTAAAAAATGGCATATATCTTCTCTTTCTTTAACTTTCTCTGCTCTCTGATTCCGTTCAAAAGTACCTTGTTCCTTTGACTCAAAAATTAATAGTGTGTCTTTTGTTTGCTATTTTCCTCTCTTGATGGTGTACAAATAGCAAGATGCTTGATGACTATTTAAAAAATATGATGTGGAAGTGGCTGAAATTATTTTTAATCGCGTATTTTCTTCTACATGAGTCTCTTCATCTGTAAGGAGAAGGAAAAAGGCAGAACATTTCTCACGTTACAGCATTAAATATCTGCCTTTTGGTATGCTCTCTTTATCTTTTTACAGCTGTTGCTTTATAGATAAAGTTTGAAGATAGCCTTAGTGTTACCGTGCTTTTCCTTAATGGGCTTATTTAGGTACAGCTTGCCTAAATGAAGAGGAGTCAGAATACCTGGCAGTTGTACTACTGCTGAGTTGCTGCATAGCCCTGGGCAAGTCTCTAAACCTCCATGAACATTAATTTTATTCTCATTTCCTAAGAAGAACCACAGAAAAGACCTTTAAGTTGAGATACTACAATGATTGATGATAAAGAAGATAGATAGAGAACAACTATGTTTAAACTTCTAAGTGACAATTAATTGATGTGTATTATCCATCAAGACACATTATAATTATTTAAAGAACTGCTTATTCACTTTTGTCCCAACCACAACGAAGAAAATAATAGGAAAAGAAATACTGTTTAGCCACAAATACAACAATTTGTCAACAGATTTCAGTAAGTGCTAATTTGTAAACCTTTTTCCTGATGCTTAAGCCTGGAGAGTCTTCTTGGAAAGTTTCTTTTCTTAATTGATTGTGAAATATAAAAGAAGAAAATGAGCCACAGGAAATGATTTTGCTCAAAAACAAAGCTTGCATGCTGGATTTTAAAAAATATGCTTTAAATATTGAAACCCAAATTACTTTCTCAATTTATTCAAAATCTACTTCCCTTTTTATAGTGCTGAAACTTGCAATTTTTATATATAATAATCTATTTCTGCTATTAAATATTTGTTAAAAATATAGAATGAAGAATTAATATTCTATTTATGTTAGAATTTGACCCAAAAAATCGAAAACCTGGTGCCTTTAATTTTGTATGCAGTGCTTTTATTTCTAGTACATTGGCAGGGAACTCGTCATTCTGGAATTATGATTTGTTCCTATAGAATATTGATGCTAACTTGTTGATTTTTAAGGTTATCCTCAAATCACTAGGAAATGTTTTAAAAGAGGGGCACAAAATTTTAAATTTATTAAATATTTATGCTTCTGCAGAAGTTAGTGAACACTTTTATGTGTTTCACTGTCTTTTTCATATATATAAAGTTCATGGACTTTTTAAATGCTTTTGTGCTGTAAAGTAGCTTCAAAAGATGCTTACATTCAAACAAACAACCCTTTTAATTACGGGTACATATGTAGCTTTTTCCACATTGTGTCTATAGCATTCATTGTTACAGGGAATATGTTAAGACACTAGAGAAAGAAGCTTTCTAGTTATCTGTAGCATGGATATTATGTCTGTAATTAAGTTTTATTATTTGTTGCTCTGATTTTTCCACTCTTCATCTTTTTTTGAGACCTAATTGACAGGAAATTAATACATTTAATATGTACAGTAATTAATGTTCACTAATTGACACATCATAGAGAACCATTTAGAGACCAATGGAAACATAGCCTAACTTTGTAAAAGTTTGGTTAACATCAGAGCCTCCTTACATTGCCTCATTACATTGTGAGTTATTTCAAATGAGGATTTTTTTCATTATTACTAATAAAAGAAAACAGTTCCTAAGCAAAATGTGTCATACCCCAAATAAAAGAACCAGCTTGGAAGTGTGTTTTTCTGAAGCATGTGCATACAGATATAAAACACTTCCTCAAAAGTTTAAAAAAAAGTTGTACCTTCTTCCTCCTATAACAACTATCTCTCTAGGTGGGCTCTCCATTATGTAAGAGTTTCCTTAGTGAAGCAATTTTCACATGTGCCTTTTCAGCTATTTAAGGATTAATAAAACATGTCCTTACACTGTTCTCTTCTGACTTTTTTCAGTGGCTAAAGTCATGTGGTGTCTGAAAGCAGAACCCCAGTAGTTGGTTGCATTTCTTTCTATTTACGATTCACATTTTTCTGTTGCAATATCAGTATGTCTTAGTTTAAAAGAAAGCTAAGATGTTTATCTGGGCTACGAAATGTGTCTCTTCCCAAAAACCCCCACAACCTTTGAAATAAATAGACTTAAATAAGAAAATGTATTGCAAACAATAACAGGTCTTAACTACAAATATAAATATAACAAACAAACAAACAAACAAAACACACAAAAAACCAGAACAGAACAAATAGTAATACTATAAACCATCAAATTAAGTAAGTCCTCTCTGTGCCCCTTTGGTACACTTATATTTATGGACAGCAGGGGGCGATGCCATGACTCGGGAGGAAGCAGCCACAAAAAGTCACTCCTGGACTCTGGAGAGGCACACAGGTGACCAGGGAGAGGTTGTGATTCTGAAAAGAGAACTCATGTGGAAAAATGGAGGTTACAAGGGACTGGATGGAACCTTTCCCATGGGCAGTGTAGAGATCTTCCTCTTGTCCAAAGGCACTAGGTGTGGGAGGGTGGTGGTGCAGCATTAGCAACTTTCTGCCAATGGTTGTCAGCCCTCCAAGAGTCTGTTGCAAATTCAGGTATTAGTGACTACCCTTGCTCTGACATGTAGCACAGAGGGCTCAGAGTTGGGCGGCTGAACCAGGGCAGCTCCCTCCAAAGCTCTTCCACCAGCCCAACAAACGGTGACTTGCCCCACACCACAGTTGGAGACCAGCAAAGAAGTGTGGCAAAAACCCAGAATAAACTTCTCTTCCTCCCCAGCCATTAAGTTGGAATGCAAAGCTATTGGCCATCGTTCTGTTAGCTAGTAGTGGGGTGTTGGACATTAGCTCCCAAACTTCTTTGCTGGTAAGGGAGAGAAAAATTCCATGAAAGATTTTGAAAGTATAACACAGGGATAGTAACAAACCTAACTACAATGACCAAACAGTTTATTTAACTTAGAATAGTTGAATGATGATTTTTTCTTGCATACTAGAATCAAATCCTATTCCTGCACATTCTGAACCACAGACCTCCAACAGGACAACAAAAGATGCTCTGAAGAGACACCAGTACTTCAGATTATTCAATTTAGAAAGAACCGAGCCAAAAGCCAATGCTCAGATTAATCACCTTAGAAAGAACTAAGTCAAAAGCTGGTGCTATCACCATCTCAGAAAAGTTGGCAAACTTTACCAGGAAAGGTGAGAAGTTGGAACTTGGAAGCAGATGATCAACCCTGTTTTAAGACTCCTTGTTGGCATTAAATAGCTTTGGAGTATCAGGCAAGATTCATTCAGCCTTGTGACTATGCTTGTCTGGTCTGACATTGGCATCTAGAAGTCAACACTAAGAAGTCATAAAAAGACAGAGAAGAAGTTTTGGGGGCATTAAAATATAAATAAACTGAGCCACTAATGAAAACATAAATTGAATGAATGAAATATAAATAATTTATTTTTTATATGTTTGAAAGGCACTATCATCAATTCCTTAATTCCTAAGCTGTATATTTGGCTTGTCTTTGTCCTTTACAGACTTGTACAGAAATTCATACAGAGATAAAATGACATATGTTCAGTGAAACATATGTCCTCAATGTCATCTCAACATGACATCACTATGATCTCAAATGATCTGAAGTTACAGCAGGAGAAGTTTAGACTGGATATAAGGATATTGGGTAGTGTCAAGCACTGGAATAGGCTGCTCAGGAATATGATAGAATCACAAACCCTGGAAGTACTCAAATGGTGCATGGATATGGCACTTGAAAATTGGGCTTAGTTATGAACATGGCAGTCTTGGTCTAATGGTTGAACTTGATGATCTTTTCCAACTTAAATGATTGTATGATTCGAAAATTATATTATTTTTTAAACTAATAAAGAGAATTAAATGTTTAGCAGATTTGCCTTACTTTGAGAGTTACTTCAGACCATGATAAGAATCTTACTGTGACCAGGTCGTTTCAGTGTTCTTCAAGCAGATCTGAATAATAAATGCTTAATATTCAGAACAAATATATTTTTAAAAATACGTCAATATTCTGAGGTCAAATGTTAACCAGTATTAAATTCAAGGTTTTCTGTTCTATGCAGTAACAGGATTCTTGTGATTCGAATGAGATCACACAATCATGTGAAGAAACATTGAACCATAATGAGTGACTCATCCTTCACTGCTCTTCTGCCAGTGCTTGGCCCTATCAGTTGCCCTCCACTTTTACTCTATAGAAAGTGCAAACTTTAGTACCACACTTATAAAAATTACCACAAGAAACTGTTCAGGTTTATTCTTGACAACTTCTGCCTATGAATGAAAGGAAAACCATCAAGTTAGTTCACAAAGTACAAGGCTTCTAAGAACTGCCAGAAATATTTTCAAGGAGGAGGAGTTTATCCTGCCCAAACCAGAATATGCACAGGTCTCAGTAAGGAATTCAGGTCTTCTTATTCCCTACTATCCTCTCCTCAAAAGAGAAAAAAATGGACTCTGCAAATTACTTAATTCTCCCAACTTTCAAAGAAAAACCTAATATGAAGTTTTTCATGATTCTGAACAATACCTTTCTGCAATGGAATTGTGTTATTTTTGCCACTTTCTCAAGAGTTTAATAATACTGTTAATTAACTGATTGTTTGGTTGTTTTCTAGAAGAAAAATAAGGCTCATTAAATTAGGGATTCATATCAGTAGTGCCAAAGGCCCATGAATTCTGTAAAACAAAATACCCCTGTTATTGTTGTAGCCTTTCAAGAGTTCCAGGACACAAATTTCCTTTAAAACAATTGAGAAATGACATCTCCAAATCCAAGCTCTATCTTGACATAAACCAGCAGTTGTGGGATCATCTTTTTTCTGTGTCCTTGCAAGAGAACTTTGCAGTTCTTTCTCTGGCTTCTCTTCTGCTATTTCTTCAATCTTGCTTCTTTTATATTTTTCTCAGTAACACTGCGTGGAGGTTTGGGTTGGCTGCCTGCCAAACCCAGCTGCTGGCCACACAGATTCCCCACTCCCCACCACTCCCAGGAGAGAAGGAAAAAAAAGTACACAAAGACAATTATATTCACATATATTGCAATTATATACAATCAAACACTATTAATCTACAGAATAAATCCCAAAGAAACCGCAAAAGGGAAAAGGGGGGAAAAGGGACAAAAATGGGTAAAACCAAACAAAACAGATGCACACACACTCAGAAACTCAGGGAAAAGCTTAATAAGTAACTAATACAATAAATTCTCACCAAAACTTGCCTTAAGAGAAGCAGGTCCTTTCCCTCTGTGCAGCTGGGACAACAGTTTCTCCAACAGGCCTCAGCTCATAGAGATAAGAGCTAAGCTGACAGAGACCTGATGTCCTCCAAGCACATGAAAGGAAGAGAGAGAGAAAACCTCCCTTCCCATCTTATATACCTCTGATTATGTGAAGGAATGGTGTGGAATATTTCCTCAGTTATGATGCTGTTACCAGGGAAGACCTAGACCAAAACCAAGAAAACTAAACCACCACACACTGCCTTTATACCCAAACTGACTGAATGTTAATCAGCCACATCAGAAGTACCATCTACCGTTAGTAAGCCCAGAAAAATCTCAGTACTGAATAACAGACAGTAAAGTAAGTTCTTCTGGAAAAGAAGTAAGGTCTTCTGGAAAAGTGACACTATACCACTACATTTCTGCTTTAGGAGCAGCAATAAATGATATAATTAGAGCAAATAAACTTAAGAGCCACACCTCCTATTATGACATCATTAACATATTTTTGTATATTTTTTAAAAAGGAGAAAAATTTAATTCATTGCAAAGAAATCTCAGCTTAACAAAACATCAGGTTATGTGTCATAGTGGCAAGCAATAAAAAGGTGTCTGTAAATAAACTGGAAAAAAAGTATAACAACATGAAGCGCAGCAAAAATTGCAAACTCTGCCACAGCAGCATTTTTCAGCATGTTGTACCTTTCCCAAGAATTTCCTTACCTTAATTAAAATATGCTTTTGTAATTTCTCTAGATATCCTAAAACAGTTTCTAAAGATATTCACTGCAATTCATGCTAAACTAACTGGTCTGTAATTTCCTCAGATAGCTCTGGGTTCTTTCCTTCATAATTGGATTATACTGGCCACTCTTCAGCCTTCAGGGATTTCTCCTGAACTAAGTGAATTGGAACAACATATGATATAGCTTTTCCAATTTCTTTTAGCACTTTTTGAAGACTGCTGTGTACTTCTGTGGCCTAAGTGAATTTAAGGTATTAACTTTATCAAATTCTTTGCATGACTCATAGTCTTTATAATTTACATCAGTAATCTGAATTATGATGACTGCTACCACCCTAAAATACCCAAAATATTTTTTCTTTTTTTTTTTCTTTTTTCCTTTTTTTTTTTTTTTTACCCCTATGAAGGGCTAGGTGGAAAGTCTGTGAAATAAGACCATGAATAGGGAATAGCCTAGAGATTTTTCTACTATTGCAGACAATGCATCTGAGGGGTCCACACCATCTATCCCAGAAGTGGCTGACATCTTGACCCACACAGGTGAAGCTGCTGGAGAGGCTGCAGTGCAGACTTCAGACTGCAGGAAGTGCTTAGATCTTTCTTCTGGGGAAGAGACAGAGAGCAGATCTGCATACAGAAGCTATGCCCAGATGGAGAAATTCATGCAGAAGGTGTCTGAACTGCAGGAGGCAGTGAGAAGCTGCTTAACATCAGAAAAACTGAGAAGGAGTTAGATAGCTGGTTCCAGGCACAGCCTGCAGGGAATCCAAATCACACAGCCAGACAAAGACTCCTCCAACAGCAAACCAGAAGGGAGAGGAACCAATAATGCAGGAAAACGGATGCTTGCCCCTGTCAAGGACCTGCAGGAGGAAGAGACTTTCCTTGAAGCCTAAGGTGCCATTACAGAACCACTTTGCCACTGCAGACTGAAAGGCCTGTGGATGTTGACTATCTAGATTTCAGTAAAGCAGTTGACACCATCTTCCACAGCATTCTCCTGGAGAAACTGCACATGGCTTGGATGAGTGTACTCTTCCTTGGGTGAAAAACTGGCTGGATGTCTGGGCCCAGAGAGTGGTGGTGATGGAATAATACTCAACTGGCAGCCAGTCACTAGTGGTGTTCCCCAGGGGTCACTATTAGGGACAGTCTTATTTAACATCTTTATTGATGATTTGGAAGAGTGCATCCTCAGTAACTTCACAGACACCACCAAGGTAGGAGGGAGTGTTGATCTGCTCAAGGGTTTGAAGGGTCTACTGAGAGATCTTCACTTGCTGCATCAATGGGCTGAGGACAACTGCATGAGGTTCAACAAGGCAAAATGCATGTCCTGTCCTTGGGTCACAACAACTCCATGCAGCACTACAGACTGGGGTAAGAGTGGCAGAAAGGAACTTGAGGGTGCTGGTTAACAGATGGCTGAATATGAGCCATCAGTGTGTCTGATGGCATCTTGGCCTGTATCTGGAATAGTGTGACCAGCAGGACCAGGGAAGTGATTGTCCTGCTGTACTCAGCACTGATGAGGCTGTACTTCAAATCCTGTGCTCAGGTTTGGACCCCTCACTTCAAAAAGAACATTGAGATGCTGAAGCAGGTCCAGCAGGCAATTTGAGTAACACCAAAGGAGTTTGAATGATTTTATGGATTTTATCCTTCACAGACCTATGAATATTAGCTGAAGTTAATGATTTCACTCTTATGATGTTATTTGCTCCCTTGAGATTAGCTTATAAACATGCACTTTGATTTCACTGATTTCTATTGAATTACTTTGTAGTAGTGAAAGCAGAATCAGAGCTAGACATTATTATATCTATTGAGCATAACTAGAAAATTATTATTTATTATAGCTTGAATATTCAAAATATTGGACTCACAATATTAATATTGAATGTCTGTCCCTTTCTTATGGAGCTTTAAAGAAAATTTATGGCTATTAAGATAATGCCTCTTCCGCTGTTAGCAATGTCATTTTATACTACCTACTTTCTTGATGACTAGATTTTCTTTGATGTTAAAAGTCCAGAGCAAGCGTATTTGCTTCTCTAGACTTTTAGTAGAATTCTATGGCATGTTTATTTAGAAGGCTTCTGGTGGGTCCTGTAATACCAAGTACATTACTCTTTTTCACCCACAGACCTCTTTCACCTGTTCCTTTCCCCTTGGATTATGAATTAATAATCCATGCACTCATATTTTCCACTTGTCAAATTCAGGCAGCAGTGAAAATAAGCAGCACCAATTGGCAGATAATGCATCTTATTTCCATGTAGAAGCAGGTGCATTTTCTTCAGCATAAGTGGCAAGATGACACTGATCCACTTTGACAGGCAGGCAGATCTAAAATTACTCTCTACACTTTGCCACTGGTTCGGGGAAAGTCTCCCACGAGCATGTTCTGAAATTCTTTTGTCCCCAGAGTGTTAATTAAAATTTACTGGATAATATTTGCAAGGCTCAATGGTTCTAGTTACAGCAATTATCAGTTACTAAATGTTAGTGGCAGAGATGACACCTGATGATTCAATGCTTTATTCAAGAAGGTTTTTTCCCTACTCCTTTTTTTAATCTTCAGTTCTTGAAAACACTAAATCAGCTAAGTATCTCAATCAGCCCTTAGGCTAAAAATTACTTAGATAAGAGTTTAACTATCTATTTATCACTGAGTTTCTTGTCAGATGCCAGTTAAGGACTTGCAAAAGAGGAACAAAGTAGTTAAAAGAGCCTTTAAAAAAATGCAGAAACCAAAAGCCCTTCTGTGCTATAATGTCAGTAAACAAAGCAGGAGTCAGCTCAGGACTGTGAAAGGAAGAGAGCGACTTCTAAATAAACTTACTGCTTAATTCAGGTATGCTCAACAAACTTGCAGATTGGAGACTGGCTAATCACACATGCAATAAACAATGGCCTCTTTCAACTTACTGAAGCATAGCTATCAATAAAGTTTACTTCCAGATATCTACCAATGGCTTCTTTCTCCTTAAAGTTTCATCGATATATTGAAACACAGGTACTCTAAAAGACATTTTTTTTTTAATTTATTTTTTTTGTTGCTACCTGTCGTGGGGTTTTCTGATTAGTTTTTGTGTTTTGTTTTGTTTTGTTTTGTTTTTTTAATGAGGATCGGCTTCTGATGGAGGTCTCTGGAAGTTTCCCTCCATCCTACAGAGCAGAGCCAATGAGGGTCATCTCTGAGGAAAACTTCCTGCTTTTGAACCATTAAGTTACGCCCCTCTGTGAAAATATATTTAAGAAGTTGTTGCACAGTTAGAAATTGGCATCCATGTGTTAACAACATCAGAACGCAGACATCAAGGTCAGTGCAGGAGGAGAAGAGGAGAAAGAGGGGGAGGGACCCCACGGATCAGGGAGAGGACTTAAAATTATTCCCTGAATACGTGGTGGTAACCAAGGTGATTATGAGTTGTCCCCTCAAAGCCCATGGGATCCATCGGGGTGCAAGGACCTCCCTGCCGGAGCAGGGGGATGACCCACGGAGGGAGAAGCCCATATTTAAGTAGGTACAGCCAGACTTTCATGAGAGACTGTGCCCCATGGAGTGACCCATGAGGGAGCAGAGCATCTCTCTCTCGTGGGGGGACCCCACGGAATGCAGGGGAAGGACTCAGAGTTGTGATTCCCCTGTGACCGTGGGGACAATTGTGGTGAAGCAAGGTGTCCCCTTTGCAGCCCACAGGAAAGCCCCTGAGACAGAATTGCTGCTTAAGTCTTGGACTTACATCTGCGAATGGCTGACCCAGAAACAACTGACTGTAAACTTTCCATTTCCCTGTCCCCTGCACCATTCGGGGAAGGAGGGGGAAGGGACAGACCGAGGGGTGGTGGTGGAAAGGTGTTTGTAATTTGTTTTCATTTTCTTACTTTTAGTTTTTAGTTTGTTAGTAATAAATTTAAGCATTATTCTGAGTTCTGCTTTGCCCGTGATATTAATCAAAGCTCCTCTTTTCAGTTATCTCTAACTGTAAACTCCGAGCTGGTTTTTTTCCCTTCCCTCTGGAAGGCGAAAAGGAATGGGGGGAAAGGCCTTGAAGGAGTTTTGCTGGACATCAGGTGTTTATTCAGGGTCGAACCACCACAGGCCGTTAAAATTTGAAAGATGTGGAAAACACGTCCAAGATAATGAAATTACTTCAAACCTCACAAAATTTGTGAGGAGAAGGAGTCAAATCACTTCTCCACATGGAGAAAAAGGCAAGTATCACCCCATGGAAGGGCAGCACCTCAGAGGGCATGAGCAACTCTGGATATTTCTGGAGTGCATTGCTGATAATTTCCTGACACAGGTGACAAAGCAGCTGATAACAGGAGATGCTGTGATGGACCTTATTCTTTCAAAAAAAAGAGAAAAACTGGCTGGTACTGTTAAGCCTGGGGGCAGTCTTGACTGCACAGACTATGAGTACAGGAGCAAACAGTTCAGGATCCAGAGATGAGGTAACAAGGCAAAAAGCAGGATCACAAACTTTGACTTCAGGAGAGAAGGCTTTGGTCTGTTCAGAGACCTGCTTAAAAGAATACCATGAGAGACGGCCCTGGAGGAAAAAAGGATTCAGAAGAACTTGTTAGTTTTCAAGGACAACCTCCACTGAGCTAAAATGTTGTTGAACCCCATGTGCAGGAGAACGGCAGAAGGCCTACAGAGGTGAACTAGTAGCTCCTAACTAAACTCAGACTAAAGAAGAAACACATAGGCTGAAGTTGTTTCAGGTAGCTATGCAGAAAAGAAATGTAGGAACCCTATTCAAGAGTGAAGAAGTAGGGTTAAGAAAGCCAAAGTGCATCTGGAATTGTAACTGGAAGGGAACAGGATGTACCACAGGATGGGCTTCTACAAGCACACTGACAGCAAAAAGAAGACTAGGGCAAACATGGGTCTTGCACTGAACTCAGTGGGGAACCTAGTGACAAAGTACGTGGAAGACACTGAGGTACTCAGTGCTTCCTTTGCCTCACTCTCCACCAGTGTGATTTGTCTTTAGGAATACTTGGCCTCTGAAACAGTGTGAAAACCCAAAGCAAGGAAAACTTAGCTTGGGTAGAGGAAAATTAGATAAGGGAATATTTATACAAATTGGATATTTAGGATGTACCCACAGTTATGAAGAATGCTCGCCAATATCTTTGAAAAGTCATGGTGATGAGGAAAGGCTTCTGAGAGCTTGAAGGAATCAAATGTCACTCTTATCTTTAAGAAGATCTAGGAGGATCTGAGGAACTACAGGCTGGTCACCCTCACCTTGGTTCTTGGAAAAGTTGTGGAGCAAATAATCATAAAAAACTTTTGCAAATTGATGCTTAGTCCTTTTATGAGGAAATGACTAGCTAGGTGGACCAGGTAAGAGGGCTGTATGTTATTTACCCTGACCTCAGCAAGGCTTTTGATACTGTATCCCATAACATACTCATAGACAAAGTAAGAAGCATTGGCTAAATAAGTGAGCAGAAAGGGTTGTGACATGCCATCCAGAGACTAGTCAATAGTAACCCAGGGTTGATTATGGGTCAGTACTGTTTTAACACTTTCACTGATGACCTGCTTGATGGGACAGACAGCACGCTGAACAAGTTTATAAGTTGTTATCAAACTGGGGGGGATACACCAGGGATCACTATGGTATAACACTTGGTTATATTGCCATCCAGAGGAACCACAGTAGGCTAAAGTAATGGTCCAATAGCAGTCTCATGAAGTTCAAGAAAGAGCAATGCAAGGTTCTGCATCTGTGGCAGAATAACCCCAGGCAGTGCTGCACCCTGGGGCCTGACCAGCTGCAAGGCAGCCTTACAGAGATGGTCCTGGATGAACAGCAAGTTTAACATCAGCCAGCAACATCCCCTTGCAGCAAGAAAGGTCAAGAGCCTTCTGGACTGTGAGAAGTGTTGCTAGCAGGACAAGGGAGACTATTCTTCCCTGCTACTCAGCACTGGTGAGACCACATCTGGAGCACTGTGTCCAGTCCTAGGCTTCCCACTACAAGAGATATGTGGACTTAGCAGAAGGAGTTGACTGAAGGACCATGAAGAGGATGAAGAAAGTGGAGCACATGTCATATGAGGAGAAGCTGAGTTGGGACTGTTCAGCCTGGAGGGGAGAAGGCTCAAGGAGTATCTTATCAGTGTAGGTTGGTATCTGGTCAAAGGGACTAGGCAAGACAGTCTTTTCAGTGGTATCCATTGGATGGGAAAGAGGCAACGTGCACAGGCTGAATGCAAGAAAGTCCACTTAAACCTAAGGATAAAAGATACAGTGTGGGGTGTCAGGCACTGGAACAAGTGGCTCACAGAGGTTGCAGAATTCCCTGAATTCCCTGTGTGGATCTTATCATATCATAGATTTTTAAAGAGAACTCATATCTGACTTGAGAAATTAATCCCGCTTAAGAACTAAGAGCATAATTGGCACTCAGGTTCAATGTTGTAATAATGTCTCTTCTCCATTAGCAGAAGAATTACTTACTACTAGTCTTACTAGCTATGTTGATTGCAGCATTTTTTATTTTTTTTTTTTAATAAGTTTGAGACATCTGGTCTGTTTCACTTTGAAATTAGTTTCTAAAGTGCTTTCTGTTTATTTTAGATGTGGACTGCTTTGGAGAAGACTAGCATCATACTTGACATTTAAAAGTCAGATCTCCAAGTTATCATATGCATTATCCTGTGAATATATAAAGGTTGTGGTAGCCAAGCAATCTTGTCTTTTGAGGCTGCTTTTCTGCAGGTGAGTTTTTGAATTAGAGGAATGAAATTATCCATGATTTTGTTCCACTGAACTTTTAATCTCATCCTACACAGTACATGTATCCCATACAGTTATTTTCTTCAGCTAGAGAGCTCATGATCTGATGGAAATATGGTCTTATCTGCGACGATAGAGAAGGGTGTTCTTGTCATTACAGTGTTGCCCAGAGAGATAAGAAATTTGGGGTTAATTACAGTGTTTTACTTAAGCTTCCTTTAAGATCATTATAAGTTATTTTTGTTGAAAATTACCATAATAATATCAAAGCTGAAGTTGTAGCAAATGTTTCTTGTTCATTTCCTCTGCTAATTACTGTGACTTTTCTTCTCAGGATAGGATAGAAATTCTTTCGTACTGTTGTCTGTTCTTCTGACTATTTAGATTATAAGATGTTGGGTTCATGGGTTGATACGTAATGCATGTTTTTGTCATGTTTACACTCAATATCATCACTGGAATTTTAATAGCAATAACTAAACATAAAAATCATCCTAAAAACTTGAAGAGGTTAAATTGGAGCTACAGTAATACTGCCAAGCTATATACCTTTTATTGAATCTAATTATAAAGATGCTCTGCCTACACAGTTAATGCATTAGTAAGGATTGACTTAATTTACTGAAAGGTGCCACAAAAGACTTCTGAAGTACTATTACCTTGCCCTAAATGCTACAATACAAAAAAAAAAAAAAAAAAAAAAAAAAAAAAAAAAAAAAAAAAAAAAAAAAAAAATCCCATTCAATCCATGTAGCTTTGGGACCCACTTAACAGAAACCAATAAGTTTGTTGGAAGGGTTTATATAAATCAATAGAAGTGAAAAAAAAAAATCCATAAGACAACCCTCAAGCAACTGGTTAATCTCTGTCATTCCCTATTGTCTGGGTCAGGAGTTTAATCAGACTTCTCAAGAGACCACTATATTGTGTGTCTGAAAATCAGTGTCATTGACATTGTGTTATTGGAACAATAATATACCTGTTTCTGCTGTAAATGACTGTTTAATATCCAAAAATTGGTCTGGTTTCTGAGAGATCAATGAGAAGTAGTTTATCTTTTGTCACAGGGGAATTTACGATTATGCCTTAATCTTATTATAGCTCTCAAGAAAATCAAATGAAGTCTTAATATAGCAATAGAGTTGCACAGCAAAAGTGTAGTTTAAGGTTTTGTTGGCATGTCTATTTTCAATCTTTTATTCCAAGGAGGTATAACCTAGCATTGGATCTGAGCTAAAGCTTGGCATAGTGATCTAATCACTATGGTAGATTATTCCAAATACAGTTACAATGAAAAAAGATTTTTGGTGTGCGAATAATTATATTCAACAGAATACAACTTTAACAGTGGCAGATATCTGTGTTTAGGTTTCTGTTCATTAAAAACAGGAAAGTAAAAAATCTATTTGTCTTTCCAAAATTGATGAAAAGATATGTTCAGCGTAGCTGAACTCAGAATATCTTTGAGTACCAAGAAAAAGCAGGGCTAATCCTGGTCCCTTTGATGCCTGTTAAAGGTTTTCCATTGACTTCAGAAGAGTAGAGATTTATATGCTCAAGCAGAAACAGAATTTCTTTTTCATTCTCAGTCTGACTGAGAGCTTTCCTCATGACTTGCATCTGTTATTTGTGTCAGTAGGGTAAAGTGACAATTGAATGCAATTTGCTCATAGAAGATGGATTGCATAGTAAGGCACAAGCAGAACTTCTGTCAGAGTCCCACTGAATTCACTATCAAGTGTTCTGTTGACACCAACATCCAGAAAACCCGGTGTTTATATATCAAAAGCAAGATGTGCACAGACATGGGGAAAGAAAAAAAACACCAACAACAGATTTTTTCAGTGTTTTAGGATTTTATAACAGTTTTGATAGTCATTGCTGATTCAAATCAGCAGTGGTATTTTAAAATCAGGTGTTAATTTAAAAATACCACGACAACATCAAGCTGTTGCGTGTCTTAAATCCAGTATTTCTCAGGGTTAAAAAACCAGTATTGGGCACTTGTAGATAGAGAAAAATAAAAAAATAAATAATAATAAAAAACAAATAACTTGATACTCAGATAAATTTGACATTTTAAACAAAATATTTGGCCACAATGAATGCAATTTGGGGTTAGAAAAGAGTTGTAGAATGAACACAATTAAATGTCTTCTTGAAAAGAATGCTAACTACAAATTACTGATTACTAAGACCTCAGTTAAATGACTCTTGCTTTGCGTGAAATATGGAAACTATGCTAAAGAGAAGGTGTATACCTGCATGGTCAGACACATGTTTGGGTAGCTCTTTTCCTTTGTTACTGAGAATCAGCACAGTAACGAGTGGGGAAATGTCTAAGTTAAACTATTCATCTAATTAAACATCATCAAAATAGTCATTCAGTTTCTTTGGACCTTGGAAGGATATTATAATGTGCTAGGAGGGTTTCTTTTTAAAGTAGTTTCCTGCCAAGGCATGCCTTCAGTGCCTGCCATGATATTAGTGACAGGAAAGAGGACACAGTGTGAAGGCTGTGTTTCTCTCTCTTGCCTGGCAAGCTTCTCAGGGATATTAGGATCCTGTCATTGTAAAAGCAGTTGCAGCTGTATGGCAAGAGTTATTTTAACAAAAAAAAAAGTTATTTTAAAGGCCAGATTAATATGGCTGTTATTAGCTCACATATAAGGAAGCCCTGATATGCATGAAAGAGACACAGAGAAAGCTATGGCAGTGACTATAATTTGACATATGTGCTCTTGCCTGTTCCATCAAGCCTCAAAGTGAGGTCATGCACTGGGGCTCCATGTCACCTGGTGCAAACACAGATGAGGTTTTCAGATATCCATCCATTCACAGATCTAAGCTCTGTTTCTCTCTGAAAAGTTGCAGGCTGCACTCAGCCTGGATGCACTCGGTATGCTATCTTCATCATTTCTGCCTGCCCCAGTCTGCTGTGTAGGTGCTTCTCCCACATGAGCACATTCATTAAAGAAGGGCCATCTGTTCCTCTCTGTGATTTTTTCCCCCACTCTATTGAAATACCATTAAAACAGACAGATCACTCTTCTCTCTTTTGTTCAGCCTTATTCTTTTGAATAATGATAGTTTGCAATTCACCGGCAATCAGCTGTGAGCAAATAAGTACAGCAATTCCGTCACCTGGCACATCCCACAAGGACATTATGTGACAAGGTTTTCATGTGCAAGTCTTCATGTTTCTCTTAGAACTGCACATGCAGCTTTGGTTCATAATCAGGTATCATCAAACCTCACAAAGATGGGGCAAGTTTGTCTCAGAGGTCTCTGTCTAAATGCCATGTTATGGATTTTCATCATGCAACCTTCAGGACAAGGCGATTTGTAGCCCAGAAAAAGTATGGGAAAGAAACGCTTGTGCAGACCTTAAAAGCAAGAAGTAATAGTGATCATTTCACCTATGCTTGACTTTAAATAATGTATCTTAATTAATAATAAAATCTTCTTTTTCAACATATAGTCATTGTCCAAATTTTGAAAGTGGAAAATCTTTATTAAATTCAATGAAGATTACCCAAAAAGGAATTATTTCAACATTTGAGTTCTGAGTATTTCATTGTGTTCTCCCCAGTATTTTGGAGAGGGGTATGAAGGGAAGAGGCTTTATGCATGCTCAGTCAGTCAGCATTCCTTTAAACTGAAATGAAAAGGCATGACTCTTCTTTATATCTTTTTAAAATAAAGAAAATATCCAGTAACTCTTCAATTTTAACAAAAACCAGCACCACTGTTTCCACAGGGATTGTAGATGGTGAAACAAGGACGAGCCCAGAAATAGTTAACCAGATCAGTAGAAACTGTTCAGGACTTGCTTTGCTTGAGTTTATCAGAGAACATGGAGATGTGTTCTGTTCAAACCACTGGACCTGATCTTAGAAAACTATACAAACAGCCTAGTACTGTTAATCTTGACAATGCAGACATTTGAATAGAGCAAAATGGCCTTAAGCCAGTAGTTTCTGTAAGCTTCAGTAACTAGGTCATGAACAACGAAGGCTGAAGAGGTCAAGGCGAAGAAGAGGAGTTAAAGATCCCTAGAGTGAGGCTGAAGACCAGAAAGTACCACCTAATCCTGATGCCAAAAGGAAATTCTGGAAGGCTCCGCCTAGTCTCCGCCTAGTCTCTGCCTGGTCATTAGTATGCATGATCAGGTATTGTAATCTTATTACTATATAAAATTGTACGTTGCAATTGTGTAGTGAAATGTATAAAATGGCTTATTTTGCACTGTTGATTCAAAGCTAGTTTGTCCAGTGAGAGCTGGCTGGCTTTCCAGCACTGCTTGAATAAATACCTTTGTTGCTAAAAGAACAAACTCTTTAGCAGTTCCTTTCATACTGAGGGTTTTTTAGCATCACAATCAGCTCGCCTTTGAAAGTTTCCAGTGAAATCTTTGGAGCTTGAGAAGCTGACTAGAAATGTCAATGATATTGTTACAATGCAGAAAGATGGGAAAACAGTGTATACATCAAGGCGATCTGATTTTTGGGTAAAACTGTATAGTTTTATATATACATGTATATATATGTGTGTGTGTATACATACATATATATATATATACACATATATGTATCTATATCACAGAATCACAGAATATGCTGAGTCCAACTCCTGGCCCTGCACAGGACCATCCCTAAGAGTCACACCATGAACCCAAACACTTCTTGACCTCTATCATGCTTGATGTTGTGACCACTTCCCTGGATAGCCTATTTATCTGTATATAGTTGAAATATGTGCATTTAAATACGTATATAGTTGAAAAGCATAAATCCAGGTATGACGTGCATTGTATAGAATAAGGTGGATACTGTTATGGTTACAAGGCAGGGAAAAGAAAGTTACAGCGGTGACTATTCATACCATTGCATCATCTGAAGAGGACTGCTCTGCCCTCCCATTGTGAGGAGTTGGAGGGGAAGGAAGGTACTTTGCTCTTGCTGGAAGCCATGCCTGCCTGGCTGGGACAAAGGGAAAAAGCCATACTGAAAACTGGAGGGGCTCCATCTTGCCTGGCTCTCTTCAAGGAGTGGATATCAGGAATAGCTATGTGGACCCAACCCCTCTCCACAACCCATTCCTTTGACCACAGCTTCAAGGAGTGGTGCTGCAGTGGACAGCCCTGAGGTAGGACTGAGCCAGCTGGGCACCACTCTGTTTCACTCGCCGTGGAGTGGTGGCACCCCCAGGGCTCTGCTTTGCCTGCTGCTGCTGCCACCACTGCCAAGTGCCACCATCATTGCCCTTGCTCATGTCACAACCAACACCTGCTGCCACTGCCACTTCTGTCACCTGCACTGTGGCTGTAATTGACTACCACTGCTGTCACCCACACCTGCACTGTGGCTGCCACCCACTCGCCATGAGGAAACACACCCTCTGCCAGAGCCCTTACTACCACTCCTAAGCCAGGGAACAAACAGACTTTGAACTGGTACCACTGCTGCAGTTAATTCCTGAGGGGAAGTATTTTTGGGAGGGGAAATCCTCTGTTATTTGTTTCCCCGTTATCCCCACGTAGGGCCACATGGGTGGTGATTTCCCCTCTATGTGGGTAGACTGTCTTCCTACGTAGTTTTGTAGTTGCTGCTATTTTCCTTGTCATAAATTGTTATTTTTTTACTTATAACCTCCTCAGGTTTTTTTGTCCATCTCTGAAAAGGGAGGTTAATTCATCTTATTGGAATTCCCAACTTCCAGTATTTGTCTTTAAAGCAAGACAGTCAAGTAACCTAAAACTAAATCTAAAAAAATAGGCAAAACAAGCTGGAAGTCAGAAAATAACGTAGATATTGCATTAGTATACTACAGACATAATGGGAAAGGTCTAGTTAGAGGATTTTTGCTAAAATAATACTCTTCTAACAAATGAGAAGCCTTCATTTTCCCCTACAACTTCTTTTCCTAGCTCTGCTACTATTGTACAATAAACCTGATCCAAACCCGTCAGCAATACATTTGGTCATGACAAGTCCCTTCTCCCCATAAATCCCACCAATGAACCCCTTCAGTCTCCTTCTTAGGTGTTGAACATGGACTATGGACAATCAGGTCTGCATTTTCTGTTTCAGAATTAGTACTGCACCCAAAGTATTAGGAGCTGTTTGTGCTACTTGCAGTTTGAAAGTAGCATGCTTGAGTAGTCCAGCATGTAGCAGAAATAACAGACCACAGTATTTCTAAAATTTTCAGGGCATTCTCAGAGCTCAGGTAATTTTTTTTAAGTGCTTTTAGTTCCTGAAATGCAGGTTGTTATAGAAATGCCAACCATTATTGGTCCATCTCAAACTGTGAAATCAGGATACATTATTGTGGTGGAGGGACAAATTTTCCATTTTGCAGGTTTTATAGATAAAAATTTTCTGCAGCCCCAATGATGAATATACTATACATTAGCACGTAAGGGAGCAATACTAGAAAATGGACAACAGGCAATGAAAAATACCTGGAACATACACTTGCAAAATGAAGCAACAATAATAAAGCAAGGTGCATTTAAATTCAAGATGAAGGGAAATAACTTTAACCAAACAAAAAATTAGAGCCTCAAGGCAGGTCTGTGATGAAATATACTTGAAAAATGACTACTCTGATGCACATTTTAAAAAATTCATGGCTAGGCTTCACGAACAAAGATTTACAAGGGCTCTACCCACGCTTGCTACAAGCATGCTGGCGGCTAAAAAGGCCAATGTGAGATAGGCAAGTCCGATTGCAAAAGGCACAGTGGAAAGTCTCTGTTGGCACTGCTGGCAAGGCACGGTTCTTCCTGCGTTGCCTTTTTTCCTCCAGGCTGATTCTGCGTGTGTACTCAAAGGA
>JAWWEE010000085.1:37739079-37760927 GCA_035221455.1 Xenops minutus
TGTTTGTAACTTGTTTCTATTTCTTATTTTTAGTTTTTAGTTTGTTAGTAATAAATTTAAGCATTATTCTAAGTTCTACTTTGCCCATGGTATTAATCAAAGCTCCTTCTTCGGTCATTATCTCTAGCTGTAAATTTCGAGCTGGTTTGTTTTTTTTGTTTTGTTTTTTTTTTTCCCCTTCCCTCTGGAAGGCAAAAAGGGGGGGAAGGGGAAAAGGCCTTGAAGGAGTTTTGCTGGACACCAGGAATTTATTCAGGGTCAAACCACCACACTAACAGAAGAAAGCTTCTTTATACTTTGAATTATTTTTATTTAGATAATTAATTAATCAATACTTCAACAATTATTTTTCCCCAAATGCTTTGAAATTTCTGGTCAGTTTCTTGCAATAGTGCAGATAAGAAACTGCCCTCCTTCCCATTAAGGACCTGTTCTTCCTGATTTCTCTAACACAATGAAACCTTGTTACTTTTTTAATGCCTGAAACTGGTCAACTCGGGGAATGAGGGCACACTGAAATAGCAAAATATTTGCATGCTCTATAGATAGCTTTCAACTGTCTGTCATATTGCCTCTGATCCTCAAAACTCTGCAGTAAACCACAGCAAGGGTAAAGGTGGTAGGATTTGTCTCTGTGTAGGCACTTCTGTAAACTTCCCTAAGGCTGGAAAATTCACTGCAATATGTGTCAGAGGTGGGCAATACAAAAGTTAACACATGAAACGGAGTATAAAAAGCATAACCACAGCTGCAAGTTTGTGAACCCCTGCCAGATGTTACATCCCAGGACATAGTTTTCTTTGTTTAACTGAAAATGTTGCTTCTGGGCAAGGAAAAATAAAAAGGGAAAATTACAGAGAGGAACAGTGCTGTATGACTTAACATGATACGACTATTTTAAGTTCAACATGAAAGTCCTATCATGCAATAGAGTATGGGCTAATGTAAAAGGCAAAGGGTTAGTTCCAGTTTCATTATATAAGTTCAGCTCACTGCACCAACACCTGTGTGTCCCTACACTTTACAGATGGCTGAAGAATAATATTTCAGATCACTCTATAGGAAGAACCCCATTCTGTGCTGCAAAACAATCTGACAGCAACAGTCAGAAGACAAGATAAAGGCAAAAAGGGAACCAAAAGATTAAAATAATGGAGGAGGAGGACAAAAAAAGCATGGAAAGAAAGGGCCGGGGAGGGAGTAAAATTTCACATCATAGCAGTGAAAAAATTTCACAGAAAAAAAGTGGAAAAAACAGATAATAGTAGACATCAATACCTTACATAATTTTAATTCTTAAAAAAAAAAAGTTATTCCTAATGTTCTATTGTTTTCCATGATGGATGTGTTTTATACCCATACGCATTATGTAAAACTACTGAACATTTTATTTGACAAAGACTGTAGGGACACACATGGCTTTTCAAAGCTTCTTCAGGTCAAAAAAATAACACATTTATGTGTCTAAGAATATTAAAATAAACTTCAACATCAGAGTCTCATTAAACACACGAGAAAGAACAGCTACTCAGGATTATTTCAACTGTTTTTCTGAAACAGAAACAGACATCCATTGAAATCTGCCCTTATTCCTGGGAACATATTAGTGTTTGTAATGCCATAGTCCAGAAAGTACTCTTTGATGCTGGAATTCTGATCATTAAATTGACCAGACATAGGTCTGCAACTAAAGAGCAACTAGATATTCCCAACAATAAGAGGTGATTGGTGTTAAAAGGAAAAAAATACTGTTGTACTTATGAATTCCCTTAATTATAACAAGGTAGTAAGATCTCCCTTAGTATTAGAGAAATTATGCTAAGTAAAGGTCAGGAAAAAAAGTCTTAGAGAAAGTAGGGGCACTAAGATGTGGGTGACTGAGGACCCAATGGTTTATCTCTGTCAGATTTAGCAGGATAACCCTTCAAGGTCACTCTCTCTTACCTCCCTTCAAGCCCGTAGTGCGGATTCTAACCTATGGAAACACAGCAGTTACTCTACAACTATATTCTTAAATCGTGAAGAAAATTTCTTTTGCTACCCACTTTTCATTGAGAAAAAACTGAGGGATCACAATAGTTTGGAGAAATGGGCAAATAGGAACCTCTTGAAGTTCAGCAAAGGGAAGTACTAAAGGTGTACTATGCTCACTTCTGGACTCTCCAAGAGACACATGGATATACTGAAGAGCGTGTAGCCAAGAGCTGAACTAAGATGGTGAAGGGGCCGGATCATCTTCCATAGGAAGAACTTCAGGGAGATCTCAGATTGCTAAGTCTGGAGAAGACTCAGGGAAACTCATCAAGGTGTCTGGATACCTGAAGGGAGGGTATAGAGATGACAGAGTCAGTCGCTGGTTGGTGGTGCCTAGTGACAGAATGAAAACAATAGGCACAAGCTGAAACATGGCAGGTTCCTCCTCAACACAAGACACTCTTTACTTGTAAGGTAACAGAGCGCAGCAACAGGTTGCTCCCAGAGAGCTGGTGGACTCCATCCTTGGACACCTTCAAAAGCCATCTGGACAGGGTCTTGGACAACCTGGTCTGTGTGACCAGGGACCTAAGACATGGTGAACTCCAGAGGTCTCTTCCAGCCATTCTATCATCTCCAGCAACAAGGCGCAGGTCCTTCTCCCCTAAGAGCCAAAAGAGAAGCTGAGCCATGGTGCTCCCTCTCTTGGCATGTATGAGTTCACCAGGAGCTAGTCCATTGCATTGCTGGGCTTCCTTTTGCCAAGTGTTTGTGTTTGGGGTGTCAGCCTCTCATCACAGGAACCTTAGGTTCAAGAGGGTAGCATTTGTACCCACTGTAGGGAATGTTTTTCAACACTGTGTTGCAGTGAGCTGCAGAGGACCATGTCCTGCATACATTGCAGGTGGAGAATGACCATTAAGAGTATGGAGGTTGCTCTTCTGCCTGCCATGAGTAGAAATATATACCAGTGTGAGAGCACAGTGCTCAGTTTGTCCTTGAGGATTCAAAAAAGCTGTCTGGACATAATTCTGGGCAACCTCTATGCTGTTGACCGTCAGAGGTCCCTTTCAACCTGTAATTATGTGGTCCGAAACTCAGTAAGTAGAATCACAATTTTTGTTCCTTGCCTAAAATGTCAATCAATACAATCTCTTTTATGAAGATGTCATTACAGACAACTCCTTTTCATTTTGCGCTTATATCATAAATACTTGACTAATATTTGCTACAAAACTTTTGTCTTCATGCTATTCTGAATATTAGAGATTTATAAAATGTTATGGTCAATTGGTATAAAACAATGAAATATCATTCTGAAAAAAACATGCCAAGATCACCTAGTTGTGCTGTTGAGTGCTGATTTTTTTGTTCAATATGCCTTTTTGCTTTCTAAAATATGTCTTGAAATAGTCATAGGGTTTCTGGAGAATTTGTCAGGAAACATTAGTCCTGTTTTTGACACTGATGGTATTGGGCGGTGCTGTAACTGAGTTCCAAAAATATTGACAAGGTGGTTGAACTGGTGTCTGGATAGCTCTTTAAATTGAATTTGGGCCACTATGTAAAGTGTGTTGAGTGGGCATTTTACCTAAAACCAGATTTCTTTCTTGCTGTGAGAATAGTTTCTGACTATTGTGCAATTGCTAAAATAAATTCCTCTGTAAAGAGGAAGATCATCCTTCCTATGCAGAAGAACAGCTAACATTTGTTTGGCAACATGAAGTGAAAGGTTTACTAATGCCAGGAAAGAGTGCTGAAAGAAAAACAGGAAATTTTACTGTATATCCACTTCTTTGGCAGTACAAGGATCTTGTCATATATTTTTGGTCTAGCTCAGTTTTATTTTAGATATGCTTCCTTGTTTGCTGAATTAATTTAAGTAATTACATAAATTAATTACTTCTTAGATACTTGCAATTTTTTGGCCCTTGATCTGTGGAATTTCTCTGACTTCCAAGGAAGCATTTCATTCATCTTTCATTCATCCTCACCATTCTAAATCAGACTCACTATCAGACGCTTTTTGAAAGGAAGGAGTCTGTGGATAATCAGGTCTATGACTACAAAACACAGAGTTTATGAGCACATTCCCTTTCTCTCCTCCTTTTTTAATATGTTTTTACCAAGATATTTATTATAATTTAAAAACCTTCCACTCTCAATTTTTTCCACAATAACTTTGGGCCTTGACATTGGTTGAAAATATGTTCATATTATCTTGTCTTCAGTTTTAAAATAACAATAATATGTTATTACCCCTTTCTAAAATTTTAAAGGAAAAATTCAGTGTATAGGGGCCTACTAATATTCGAAATAAAGCTTTTTCATCAAATTGTATGTCCTAGGAACTGAATGTAGCTTCACTTGTCAAATGGCTCCTGAAGTTATCCACCAGATATTTTATGCTACAGGTGAGATTAAGGTCTCAACATCATTTGACCTTTCGGAAATTTGCCTTTCTAGCAATCAAATAAATTGGAATACGTTGCAGGCTTGTACATTTGGGATGAGTTCAACAAGCAAGAAAAAGATCTCCATACACCTGTTCTTGACTTAATTGTCTTCTGGAAAGTTGATAGTATTGTCAGTCATTGGTAATGACTGCCATTTTGTTTTGTAAAAAGGCGATAGCAAGCACTAATTTCTCCCACAATCACTCAAACCTTTCCTGCTCCCTGTATATTAAGCTGCACTAAAACTTCTTTTCACCCATATAAAATTATTTGCTCTTATTCGTTATTCCATTCATGCTAAAGAAATAATTCTATATTTTCAAAGGTTCTTCAGAGGAAATATTTCTTCTTATTTATTTGTTCAGGGTTTTAAAATATTTTTTGTTTTTTGCTTTTTTTTTTCAGTTAATATTCTCCATAAAAGGTTTTTAATTATTAACCATTATTAACAATTCTAAAAATTATAAGCATATAATGCGTTACCTATCGACATGGGCAAAATACTGCCTTTGAAAAAAGTAATGAGCAATAGAAGTGTTTCAAAATTTCTAGTTGAAATAGCAATAACAAAGTTTTTTCCCCAAAAATATATGCATGCATACTACAGAGTGCAGGAGCTAAAAGTCCATCTTTCCAGATGCATCAGACCACTTGTATATGTGCTAAACATATATTTCTCTGCTGAGGGAGGGACAAGGAATGTAGGCACAAAGTAATGGCTTAGGAGAACAGAGGAATAAGGGGAGGGTGTTTTAAGATTTGATTTTTTGTTTTCTCATTTTCCTACTGTTATTTTGATTGACAATAAAGTAAACAATTTTCCCTAAGTTGAGTCTGTTTTGCCCTTATCTAGACCAATAAGCCTTTCATTGCATTTTCTCTCTCCTGCCCAGTTCAGGAGGGAAGTGATAGAGCTGTTTTGGTGGGCACCTGGCATCCGGTATGGCCAACCAACCACAGAAAGTAAGGCCTTTATGATATGTACATTATGCCCCATATGTGTTGGGAAGTAAAATGCATTGGACTGTGGATGTAGTCTTTGTGTGTGCATACACGGGCGTGGGAGAAAATGAATCAGATTAAAAGAGCTCCATGTTGAGCATCTGAAAATAAATAGATAACAAGCCTTGGATTTTGTCTGTCCAAATAATTGATGTATGAATGTAGAGCAACATAAAGAGTTCAGACACTGTCAGTGTTGTTCAGCTATGGTCTTTATAAAGCTGCTTAGATATCTGAACTCTCCTCCTTTCAGCATAACAGCTGTGCACACAGAATACTGAAACCAGCTAAAACATCTCAGACTAATATCCAAGAAATAAAGTCACACCAGCAGTCAGAACGGAGTACTGGCCTCTGGTTGGACAAAAGTATTTCTCTATCTCTTCAGTAGTACAAGGCTAGCTTTTAGCTGTACATAAATATCTGGACACACACACTTTTTAATTTAACTTAAGGATACTTCTCTTCCTGTTGAAGGATAAACAATTTCCAAAAGAAAATACTGTTATTAAAAGGGCACATTTTTCTTCCTAATGTGGACATAAATCAGGTCAGACATTTCCAATATTCTTCACTTCTGAGTATTACAGCTTTTAGAGGACATGTTCTCATCTCTCACATTCTGACTCTATATATGAAACATATCAAAACTACACCAAAGAGCCAGCAATTTATATTCATGATATAGGAGGTGACCTTTTCACTCACGAGTGGTGTAGTCATGTGGAGTGGCTAATGAGAGAACCCTGACTGAAAGCACATAAATTTCAAACCTTCAGAATAATTATTAGACAGTTTTTTGTATTTATAAACCTCCCTCATTTCAAACTGTTCCTTAATTTATAAAGCCATCTTAGTTTTGTAAGCGATAATGATAGTCCCACCCAATGCCAAAGACTGATGAATTGTCCTTGTAGGGGCTTCTCTTCCTGATACTGAATGCCAGAGCAATACAGCAAAAAGTTAGGAGCAGAACTGTAAGGAAAAAGAGAGGAAGATGAAAGATGTCTTAGAAGGAATGAGGGAGGGAACATCTGTACTGCACTTCACTGATGATAATCTTTGCACAGTTTATGACACAGAGGCAGTGGGAACAGTGAGGCAATCATTTTACTTGCCTGTCATCTGCAGAGTGTATTTCAAATTGCAGGGTGAAATTCTGGCTTCATTGAAGTGAGAGACAAAGCTCCTGTTGATTTAAATGAAGGCCAGGATTTCTATGGATTCCCAGAGAGGGGCAGACAGGCAGAGTGGCAGCTGTGCCATCTCCATGATTGTGTCAATCTTCATCAGGATCTTAAAAGCTTTTCTTTAGCTCCATTTCCAGAAGCATAGGAAGAATTTGCTAACATAGATACTTTCTCAAACATGCTAAATTTAAAAAGTGTAGTCTCAGAGAATCTGACCGTGGTTTGGAACATCTTTACATAATAAACACCCTCCTTATAAGTTTATGCATGGATCTGTGCATATTTTAATTAATATTTCTGTATTTTTTTTCCTTTAATCTATACAAAAAGGGCTTCAGAGCACGTAACAGACAAAAATACCATTATATGCAGTTGTCAAACTAGAGAAAATCCCCTTATCATGACTGCAAGAAATTTACATCTTGGAGGCAGAGGTTTTCCCAAAATGTCTGAGGCACACAGTTACGAGTTTTCTCCTGATTAACAAGCAATATGTGGACACACATGTTGGGGATGACAGACCTGGTAGGTTACAGTTTGCAGAAGCAATCTTTTTTGCAAAAAACCAAAGACGTGGTCTCTATGTGATTGGACCCTACCATATGGACAGGTGGATGCTGGACTGGTATGGCACTCTGGGTGGTAGCTGTAACTTTCTCTTTTTTCTCTCCCTTTTCTTCACTTCTCCTAAACTTCTTTCTTAATATTTTGGTTAGCTTGAAACTGAATGTGTTAGATTTTACTAAGTTGTATGGGTTTGCATGTGCTAAGTCAATCCTTTATGGAATGCTTTATTTTGGTTTACTGTTACCCTTTAAAGTTTTGCCAAGTTCCCTTATTTTCTAAAGTTTACCACTAAAAGTATATCTTGAGAAAACACATGCAGCTTTTCTCCTTTGCATCCTCTCTTAAGGTGTGAGAAAAACAGAAGGCTCGTCTAACATATCTGTAGGTAAGATACTGTTAGAACATTGTGTATTTTTAAAGTAAAACCCCTTTGGTGAGCATATAACTCAGGGCCTGGGGTCTTAAAGCTGCTATTTCTGTTTTGAAAAGATTGTGGCAATATATTTGTAAGAGACAGGAAGTTTAAGTGAATTGAAAAGTTGTGAGTAGGTGATCTAAGATTCTGAACTATACAAAATATGCCATGATATAAATATGTACTTTCACATTTCTTGATCTGTAAGAAGTGGAAAAGCCTTCTGAGGAGACTAAATCTCACTCACAACAAATTATTTTCTTACTTTCAGTCCAGTTTAGTTATCTGATTTATGTTCTTGCTTTCTAGGCTTATCTTCTGTGGGCTTCTGGTCTGGTTCATATCTTCTTAACTTCATGGATTTCTCTTCTATTCACAGACAACACTTTTTGCCTTGTACGTTTGTGCTGCATGTGGGACCACACTGCTTTTTGGGAATGGGAAATATCTTTTAAAGTGAGTGACTATTTAAACAGAAAATGTTAAAAAATTTGCAAAGTTAGATCTTGAGGGGCTCAAATGTTGAGAAGCTTGATATCAGTTATGTAGGAAGCCAAACACCATCACTCTGGACACCTCCCCCTTCTTTCTTCTCCACCTAAGCTGAACGTGAAGCCATATGGTCTGGAATACTCCTGTGGTTACTTGGGATTAGCTATCCCAACTGTGTCCCCTGTCAATTCCTTCTGCACCCCCACCCCACTCACTGGTGAAGTGGGGTGAGGAGCAGAAATCTTTCATCTTGTATAAATGCTGCTCAACAATTACAAAAACATCTCTGAGTTATCCACCACAAACACAAACCACAGATCCATACTAACTACTATGAAGAAAACTAAGTCTGTCCCAGCCAAAAACCGCAGCACCTGGGTTTGGTTGTTTGTTTTTTTTTTTTTGCTTCATATGCATGGGTTTTTTACTGCAGGGATATCAATTTGATTTGCAAAGAGAAAACACCAAGATTTTGTTATAAATATTTTGGGAAAATTATTAATTAGTGTCACCTCAGCTAATTTTCTCAAAATTCAATAGATATTTGGATTTTCATAAATTCAAAGTAAGCAGAAACATTTTCATTATGATTCTCAAAAGAGAGAAAATACCTGTTCTAAAAATAAGTGTCAACTTATTTTTTATTTCCACTCCTTTATAGTCTTGAAATTACTGTATCAGGTCTAAAGTTAAATGCACAGCTGAAGACCTCAAGTTACATTAATGGAAGACAAAGCAAAGATATGAGAACATCAAGAAGCACCTCTTTAGTCCTACTGTGCAGCCTGAATACCTGATGCGCTATTCCTCCCACACATACTTTTAATATTCTCTGATCTTTATCCAATAACAGTGAAATAGCAGATACTTTTTTTACATGAGCACATTACTTCATTTTTTGTACCAAGAACAGGTGGTAGAGGATCACACCTAATTTTCATACTGTTGCCACAGTTGTTATATCTAAACTCATTTACTCTTTTATGGAACTTACTCATATATCTGAAGTTTCTGATGTCCAGTACAGTGAACAACACTCTGTTTCGTTATTAATTATGCTAAGTTATCTGCCTAGTATTAGCTCCAAAGAGGTACAATTCCATATTATTATTCAATAGAATTAACCTTACATTAAAATACTTCTTGAATTGCAAGGGGGAACATCACAAATGACAAACAACTTTATTGACTTAAGGTTTATTGAACAACCTTGATGTGGTACCTTTTGTTATGGTGTGCTATGGTAAAGTTATATAAAGTGACGCTACCTCTATCTTCCAGAGTTTCCTGGTTTACTCCATATATGCACAATATAGTGGTTATTACAACACTTGTAGAAGCCATTGCTGCTAGCAATAGATGAAGGCCAAAAAAATCAAGATCCTGATTCCTGTTCCTTTCCTCATATGCTGAATAACTTTGTGAAAGTCATTTAACTCTATTGTACTCTTATTTACCTACCTCTCATGTAAAAGAGTAATACATTTCATTACTACTTTTAAGTACTTTAAAATCCTCATACTAAAGGAACCACAGAAGTGATTTATTACTCTTTTATGATATAAACCTAAAAGTCAAAATTATAGAGGCTAATCTATGACTCTAGCAAAGCAGCAAAAGCTCCTGCAGTAGGGGTGTGAGCAGCACAACTGAGTTTCATTATCTCTCACTTGAACCAGGTCAGCAAAGTTCAGTAAAGTCAGTTAAGCACACAAAGAATATTTCTCTGTGGCTTAGCACTGTACTTCACAGCTATCAAAACAATGCAAGTGCCCATCAGGCACTGAGGACAACTGGACATCTATGTTCCAGTAAATGACGTTGAGAGCTATGTGTGAAAACCGCAGAATTCTTCCAGAAATGACAGTGCAGATGCAACCCTAAGAGCCAGACTGAACAAAATCCAGATCATAAGTTTTTTAACATCTTTATTTTAGTAAAATTCCTTAGTTTTACTTAGAGCTAGATCTGCTTTGACTTTGTAGGGAAGGAGGGTGGGAGGGAGAGTCTTATTAAAATGGTTTCATCAGGCTCTTGAGAGATGATCCTCAGGCATGTGTCATTCAAGTCAATGGCAAAAAAAAGTGAAATGAAGCAACCATCAGAGCTAACATAGAACACACTCCTGTTATACTTAACAGACAAGCAAACAAAAATAGAAAAAGGTGTCATTTCAGAGGACAGATGAAATCCAGGGTTTACACTGACCTGCCGCTGGAGAGAGACACTGCTGAAAGGGCCCTGGAGGTCCTGGTCGATGGCAAGGTGAATATGTCAGCAGTGCCCTGGCAGCGAGGAGGGCCAACCCTGTCCTAAGAGGCATCAGGCAAAGCATCACCAACCAGTCAAGGGAGGGGATTGTCCCACTCTGCTCTGCACTGGGGTGGCCTCACCTTAAATATTGTGGGAAGTATTGGGTGCCACACTATAAAAAAGACATTAAGCTCTTAGTCTAAGAGTATCCAAAGGAGGGCCATGAGGACTGTAAAAGGCCTTGAGGGGAAGCCGTATGAGGAGGGACTGAGGTTATTGGCCTGTTCAGCCTGGAGGAGACTGAGGGGAAACCTCATCACAGTCTTCAAGGTCCTTATGATGGGAAATGGAGGGGCAGGTACCAATCTCTTGTCTTGTGACCAATGGCAGGACTCAAGGAAATGGCATGAAGATGAGTCAGGGGAGGTTTATCAGGAGGTTTAGGTTAGATATCAGGAAAAGGTTTCTCGCACAAAAGGTGGCTGGGCTCTGGAACAGGCTGCCCGTAGAAGTGGTCACAGCACCAAACCTATTTGAGTTCAAGAAGGAATTGGACAATATTCTCAGGCACATGATGTGATTTTTGGGGTGTCCAGAGGACAAGAAGTTGGATTCAATGCTCCTGATGGATCCCTTCCTACTCAGCATATTCTATGATTCCAGGGTAGTAGAGCAGGAATTTTGTGCCCTTTTTCCCCATCACTGGCAGTAAAACACTGCATGTTAGCACACAATGCCTCATCCTCCATATTTCATTCACTGAAATAGAAAATGTTCTCAGTTTTTACCACTTTCCCACTTTGCCTTGGTTAAGGACATGGAGTGCTCTGAATACAGTTCCTTAGCTCTGGTGCCAGGGCAGGAGAAACACATCAAACTGCTTTTCTTTTTACCCTCAGTACCACATTTTCTGTCCCTCTAATTAGACATGCCTCACAACTTATCATGCCAAAGGGGCACATGATACCAGCAGGGCGGGAGGGTGAGCTTGCTAGTATTCAGAATACAGCTCTTTTTCTGGATATCATGGCTGCTTTCATCGTGTGATACTGCAGCTGATGGTAAATAGAAAATAAATTATAAGCCTGTATAAGATAGACTTGAGACTCCTCTGTAGAAAAGACTGCAAGGCACCTGAGACTTACACTGCTATTTTTATGACAACATAGTAAATATCTTCAAATATTCTCCTCCTCCCCCACAGCCACTTGCCTAGCTACCATCAGTATTACTTTTTGCCTGACTGTGGGGAGAAAGGCCGGGGAGAAACTAGGGCAAGGTAGAAGACTGTGTGAGAGAAGGGAAGGCGATACCCAATACCCGTAAAAAATTTGTTTTTAATTCCCTGGCTATCATAGATAGTGGCTGCTGCTAGCATTTAAGATAAGATTAGTCAGTGTTGTGCTATCAGCACTTCCATATTTTCCCTACAGGGACTCCTTCTGACAGGCTGAAGCTGGCAGCATGTCTGAGGATTAACACAAGCTAATGATTATACACTAAAGCTTTGGAACTGTCGGACTAATAGGATTAAGCAATACCAGATGCAGGTCCCCGTTCAGGTTAAAAATGCACTTTTTACATTACAAAGTCAGACAGATCCCTTTGAACATGCAATGAATATGGATGTTTTCAATTATCACAGTCTTCCAGGGCTATACGATATGGTAAATTAATCCCTTTAGAACATCGGAAACAGGACAAAATAGCCTTCTTGAAGCTGAAATCCCTCATTTTAGATTTTCTTTCATGGGGATAAGCAGTGGTGCACCACACATAATTAATCTTATTACAAACAGAGAGAAAAGAGAAATGTATTTTTTTTTAAAAATGGCCAAAAATTGTTTAAATATTTGAGAAACTAAGGGGTGAAGGAGGTGGGAAAACTTCAGAATCAACATCTCTTAATTAATTTCCACAACAGTGAAAAATGTGGAGATACCGTTCAGCAAATGAGACTATTTTCCTGTCCTTCAGGCAGCAGCAAAACACAATGATAATATTAAACAAAGTCTTTCAGGAAATAGAGAATAAAAATATATTCTTTATTAGAACAGAAGGTTTTAGAACACTTTCAGTTCTGCTTTGAAGGGTTCATACTCAGTGAGTTTGGTCAGTAGAATGCCTGAAGCGGCACGAATTCGGCCCCTTCATATTTTTGTATGGCAAGGTTGCAATTTCTGTAAGGGAGAGAGTAAAGAGGGGAAAAATAGCTTTAAGGAAAAGAGGAATGGTTCATATTCAGGCTGACTGAGGCCCCAGATTCCTTAAACTTGAATCTTGAGAGAAAACATGGAAGAAATGTGATTGGGCAGTAGAAAGTAATGGCAGGGAACTCTTGAAATGCTTGGTGGTTCAGTTTGTTTCAGTGGCGTCTGTTGTAAACACACCTAGGTTTGAATGAGGACCAGCTCTTCTATCTTATTTGAAAAAAATAAAAAGAAAAAAAATCTGCATCAGAAAGACAGAAAAAAGAGAGTCTTTTGTAAAATTCAGATAGATACTTATGGCTGTTGAAATTTTTAGCATCTTAATGCTTGCATGGGACTTACCTTCCACTGATGATCACCAGCACGCAGAATACTCCAAGGCTGAGTTTAGACTTTGTATGCAAGTTAACGTCATTTAACTTACAGGATCATTGGTTCTAACCTCAAAAATCAGTCAGTCATTTTGACTTCTGTTAAAGCTAGAAGTGATGCTCTTTTGTCATATAATCTAAGTGTATGAAGAAGGTTGAAAATCAGTACTCCAAAACATGGCAGAAAACATAACAAGCGTTAACATGATTCATGGTGCCTTTTGGAAAGAATAGAAATAAGAAAGTTGGAGCAGAGGGCCTCTGGAAGCAAACATCAGACACCTTGAAAACTAAAAGCAAAACCCAGACATCAGCTAGAATTTACAAAGAGAATAAATGCTTTAAATTCAAAAAACATGTTATGTAAATTCGTTCCCAAATTTTAATGTGCTTTACTTCTTATCAAAACAAAACAAAACAAAATGTCAAACAAACAAAAGAAAAAAGCACCCAAACCCCCCAAAACAAACCAAACAAAAAGAAAACCAAATCAAACACACAAAAACCCCAGAAGTGTTCACTTTTTATTCCATTTTATTTTCATTGCCCTTGGTAATTTACAAAAAGATAATTTAGCACATACAGCTAGTCATAAGAAAACATGTGTTATAAAAGCTTCAAGAAAAAGGTGATACTGAGCAAAATTAAATATTTCTGCCACATTTAGCTAACACTGCAGCTTATTGCTTAACAGTTTGGGAATTACAATGTCTGAACACATTTGTTAAGGGATAGAATCTACCTGAGCATAAGAATTTAAGAGCCTAGGTTCTTTTTAAGTTCTCCGTTCCTGTAGTCAAAAGCAAACTATATGTACCTAGGAACATGTTCATATATTAAAAAAAAAAAAGGCACAAAAAATAAAAATGCCTAAATAAGGAAGTTCTTTTTATTTTCAAGTACTTCTCAGAATGTGACTTATTTCTCCTGCTCTAAACTAGGCATAATCTTCATCATCACAATCCTCACTAGGAGAGATGAGAGGAATGTGCTCTGTAAGTACAAAAACCATCAGAACATAAGCATCAGCATATTAATCACCATAACTAAATGTATTAAGCAATCCTCATGTTTCTCTCTCTATAATGATATATTATTATGTAAATACAGGATGACATGATGACAAGAACTTCTTCTGGAGTTTTGGAAATATTCCCTATTTCCCAGGCATTTTCTTCATTTGAAACAGAGCTAAAAGTACAATTTATGTTCTTCATTCTGCAATTAGAACTTCAGAAAAATGTGGCAAACTGTAAGAACAAAGACTGTAGCTATCCACAGCCATTAATGAGAGAAGAGTGTACTGTGGCCAAACCCTTTCATTAAAAGTTTCTCCATCTCTCTCTGCGTGCAGAGGTTACTGCTTTTCTGCAGAATTTATTGACAATGGAATGACAGTTTGGAATATGGATTTGAAACACTCTTTTCTTCCTAAAAGATAACAGTTCGCTGGAAGGCTCTGCTCTTCTTCATCAGCTTCCTAAATGCGTTTGAGGTCAGCTGAGTGTCAGTCATGATTCATCTTGTAAAACTTCATCAGTTTACCCTCAGAACAAAAAAAAACAGGCACCTGATCACAATGACACACACTAAGCTTAGTGACACCTTTCAGTCAGGTCTTTGTAAGAGAGGTGAACAAATTTAAACTTTTGCCCTATCCTCATTTTTTCTGTTTGAAATTCTTCTGGTTCCTGACAGAAATTATTCCTGCATTTCATTTTCACTGGAGTTCTAGGACATTTTTGAATGCTATTTGGGGGGACCCTAATCTTTTAATGGGAAATTTGCCTCTACCAACATAATTAATCACAGATACATTTCGTCTTCTTAACAGTTCAGTGAAAGTTGAGGCTTCTTTTTGTCTTTATGTCTTTTGTGAAAGCATTTCTTGTGTGCAGAAGAGGTAATAAAACAACAAAACAGTACTAAAAGGTACAGTTTGTGGAAGGTTTGAAACAAAGCTTACAGCTACATTAGATTAAAAAGCAATCTGTCAAAAAATCTTAAAAAAAAAAAAGTCCTTTTGACAAAATGAGTTCATCAAGTAAGTGACCACTTTGACCAAGATGCAATTGAGTCTGCAAATCAGGATAATGTACTCATCTATAATGTAATCACCTATTGCTTGGTCTGATGGTTTCGCTTGTTTAAATTTCATTTCTGTTTAGATAAAGCATTTCCCTTATGACTCTTCTTTCTTGTTCCTATGAAATAACTCAGATCTGCTACAAATTTTGGGTTTATTTTAAGGAAGTTATAAGAATTAATCAATTCATAATTGTATTAAGTGCAAAAAATAGTCACATCAAGGAAATCGCATATTAAAGAGTAAAATATTAAGAAAGCTTAATATTCAGCTTAAAGAGAAAAGATCACCATGATTCCACAGAAAATGTAGAAAAGAATGAAAAAAGTATTTCTAGGAAAAAAAAGTACAAACAACCAGGGTACAGTCTAGATTTTGAACAAGCATTCATCTTATGAGATATAGACACGGCAGGCTCTTCAGAGCAATTAGGTTTAATGTGCAAAACTACTTCACGCATGGTATTTCTGAACTAAAAAAAAAATATATTTATTTTAGTTTTAGTTATGTATCACAATAGTATCTGTGTGATACAGTTGGGAGATTTACTGCTCCTATTAGTTATAGTCATCATGTATGTATCCATGACACCTGAACTTTCACCTTTAATTCAGATTGTTTAGTCTTTTCAAAAAAATGTTTTGTTAGTAAATTATGTTTAAATTATGAGAATTAAGCACTGAAAATACAGTATTTCTGAGACAGAAACACAAACTATAAAGAAATCAAAAATAGATAAGAAATCCCAGGTTGAAACCCTACATACACAGAAAAAAACCACTTATTTTCCTTTAGGCTAAATGAGCTCCCAACACTCTACAATGACTCTAAAATGTAAAGATATTGTTTTGACCCACCAGAGGGAGCCCATCATACCTCATGAATGCAAAAGGAAAAAACACCTTGAAAATTATATAGGAAAAATAAATGAAAGTTAGAGGTATATAAAGTATATAAATATATATGTATGTATATTTGCACATTTGCATAGCAAGTCCTAAAGTAGAGCATCATGAATATGAGTTCAATAAGAAGTGCATTTCCATAATACAACACCAGGGATAGATATGTACAACAGTATCTTTAGAATCGCAGAATCATAGAATATCTGAGTTGGAAAGGACCCAAAAAGGTCATAGAGATCCAACTGCTGACTCTTCGTGGGACCACCCTAAGAATCACACCACATGCCTTCACCTTTAGACGAAGACCAGAGAGCAGTATTATGCTGAACTGGAACAAAGACCCTTCTGACTTATATTTAATAACGACATTGACTATGGATAAAATGTTGAATACGTTAGAACTTACTCAGTGAAAAGAGGAACTGACTCTGATATGAATGTTGCTTCTAGTTTAACCTTCACAGAAAGGTCTTAGACTACCAGCTAAGTTCCAAGGTTTGCATTCTTAAAAGGTCCTATGTTAATTATGTAAGTGTTGCTCACTTTTTCTTTCACATAGGAGACAGATCATCAATCTACTGTAACAAAGCGGGACAAAGCAGAAGTGACACTTGCATGTTTTTGGGCAGAATCCAGTGGAGCTGTGTCCTCCTTACAGACGAGGTGGAGCAGGAATTTCAATTACTCCTTACCATCCCTGTAATGTGGCAACCAAAGATGGGTCACGTCAAAGAAATGCTGATTGCAACATAGACTGAGAAATCTTCTTCTGCCCAGTTGATCCTACTAATGTCACTGTCAAAATCTATATTTCCTCCCAAAATAATTTCTTGTTCTTGACTATACTTTCCTTACCATAATTTTCACATGCAGAGAAGGCCAAGCACAAATTAATTAATATAAATTGGGACTAGTTTTGGATTTCTACTTGTAGGCATGTAGAGTAAAAACTCTGCAATCAGGGAGACCTATTTCCAAATAGAACAGTAGTTGGGGGGGGTGGTGGTTTGTTTGGGTGGGGGTGTTTTGTTGTTTTTTTCTCTTTTTTTTTGCTGTCGAATAATAGGAAAGTGACATAAAAATGTTCTAGGTCTTTGGTGATTTTTCAAAGAAGAACTGCAACAGTTTTAAATGCCAAGCACTTGTTTTATGAACAGACTATGAGCTTTTAGCAAAAATTACATTGCTGCATTTTCTAAAAAAGATAAACATTGTATTAAGTAAAACTTCTAATCACTGTGAAATATAGACTTCTACTTTTCAACTAATTAGGTGTTACTATCAAATAAACACTCAGAAAATGTGTTCTGCACCAATTCATCACAAGATTTAAATAATACTTCTTAATCTAAAATTATTATCACAAATATCTGATTTGCTATGATAACAAATTTCAGGCTTCTCATGGTGCCAGCACCCCTTCCAGGAAGCATTAAATATTGTGCACTGTTAGCTAGTCATCAAGTCTGTTATTAAACAGAGACTAAGCAGATGTGTCTCTCAACTCGTAAAACCCTTCAAATCCAAACCTACTTAGACAGTCTCCTTATAGTTGTACTCAATTGATTAACTCCAACTTGTTTATCATTAAACCACTCATTTAATTTAGCAATCCGCTAAAACTTCAGTTAAAATGCATCATGTATTCCCTTCTTAAATAATTGCCCATGTCTACTACATCTTCTAATCTGTTTCTTAATGAACATCTCTAGCCCTTCATAATTTAAAAGGATGTCAAGATGAGTCTTAACAAAAAAAGGATGAATTTTTTTAAAGGAATAAAAAATGACAAATGTTTAGATAGCAGAAAATGAACAGTTACTTCTTTATGATCTGTCAGGCTGGTGATTCAATCACCAAAATTAAGAATAGAAAACTTGACAACTTGACGATAGATGGGAAAACTGGCTTACCTGCTACCGTACTGAGCATCACAAAATTTCCTCTGAACTGAATGGCTCCCACACTGGATCTAATCAATTGACTCATACCTAGACATTCCAGTTTGGTAGCTTAAAATATGACTCGTAATGACTGGCACATTGACCCTATTACAGGGGTCTTTACTGACCATGACAGTAGGACATACCTGGAGACTGCTTACAGAGAGGCCTGATAGGAGTCATGCAGAGAAATAACTATTTCTCAGTAATGATTTGACTTAGGTTGTTCAGTCTGTCAAGGTAGAAGCAGCTCTGGGTATGGGAAAAATGTGCATTTCCAGGCAGTTTTCTAGGCATCTGTGTTATTTCTGTGGAAGAGGGTATTTTTTGAAATAAAATAAATGCATTTTTGAAACCACATGCAGGACCATAATTTGCCTACAAGCATCAGGATCTGTTGAAGTACAGGTTTAAATACTTACTTTTATGTTGTTGGGTTTTTTTCTCCTTTCATGCAGGACAGAGTTTGACATAGAGACTATATCAAGATTAATTTGTGGTTTAGCACATTTGCTTAACAATGCAATTTCTTGCCTCCCAAGGAATCCTGGAAAGTTTTTCCTAGTCCAGAACAGCCAGCATACAAAGAGTTTTGCTCCTGAGAAAGGCTCATATACTCCTCATTTTTGTTTTCTGAAATTAAATTCATTCTACATGCATATGTTTAGGATCGTTATCTCAAATAAACTACCTCCCTTTTAAGAGACATATTATGATCTACTCTTGCATCCTGTGCAAGGGAAGTACTCATTGAACACGAGTATTGATGTCTGGGGAACATTTCTTAAAAGAAATATCAAGTGCAACCAATACTACTTACCTTTACATCAGCTACCAGGGAAAGCCTAGTCTGTAACAGAAGCAGACTGGTTTTCTAAAGATTGTTGAGAAAGAGCAGAACATAGAATCCCTGCTCTTGAGAGAGACCCTTAATCTGGAGAGAGGCCTTAAAGGATCAAGAGGTTTGTAAGAAGTACGAATCATTTTATAAACAACAGTACATATTGCAAGCCGTTTCTGGGAGTATCATCCAACTGGATTAGTGATACTGGCAAAGTGGTATTTTCATCTGAAGAATCTTTCTCTTTTCCTAGGACTTGGGTTCATAAATGACCAGGACATAACAATTTGAAAGGAAGAACTGATAATTATGTACACCAGTTAATGAAACAAAATCTAAAATTTCTAAGGTTTGCACAGGAATTTTATTATAGAAAGTGACAGGGAAAACCAGTCTAAATTAAGTGGTACTAAATTAAAAATAAGGAACAAAGAGAAAATATGTATTCTAAATTAAAACTTACTGGAAGCAAAATGGATTTTAGAGTCTTCATGGACAACACTCTCAGAAAAATAAAACAAAGAAAGAAACAAACAAACAAACAGAATGCTAACAACTGTTAGTCGAAGAATAGGAATTAAAACAAATATTTATAAACCCTTGTAGCAACAGTTTAAACTGTGATACCCCATCTTAAAAATATGAAACAGAACTATAACAGAGAAAAAACAAGATGGGGGTCAGAAGTCAGAATGGTTTCTGTAAAAAGAATAAGCAGAGGCTTTTCACTATAGGAAGGAGGTGGCCAAGAATTTGACAGCTAAGTATGAAATCATTAGCAGCTTAAAGAAAGTGAATAGGTATGACTATTCACCATTTCACATCGAGACATTAGGTGGAATCAAATAAAATTAGCATTCATTGAATTTAAAATAAGAGGAAGGTTTTATTTTGTTTTGTTTTGTTTTAAAACAAAACATGATTAAATTGTAGTACACAATTTAATTAAAACAATTACATTAATAGAAGAGGAGAGAGAAAAAACACAATTACAAGAAACACCCCGGAAAACAACAAGATCTCTGAAGAAGAAGGAGGTGGTGTTGCAGGTGTGGGAGCAGAGATCCTGGTGCAGCCTGTGAGAGGGGCAGTGCTGGAGAAGATATTTCCCTGCAACCCCATGACAGAGCAGGGAACAACATGAGGAGGAAGGATTGGCAGAGATGAACTGTTATGAACTGACTGCAACTCTCCATTCCCCATCCCACCTTTTTCTGCTTGGACTGCAAAGTCAGAAGATAAAGGAGTCAGGAATAAAGGAGCAAACTTGAGACTGGAAAGAAGGGTGTGAAATATGTTTTAGGTTATGTCTTTGTTTCTCAATATCCAACTCAATTTAAACTGGTAATAAATCAAAATACTTTTCCCCAAGTTGAGGCTGTTTTATCCATGACAGTAACTAGTAAGTGATGCACCTGTCTTTATCTCAGTTGATGTTATTTTCTCCTCTTTCTCCACCCTGTTGAGGAGGGATGAATAGCGACAGAGTGCCTGGGTGGGTGCCTTGCTGCTGGCCAAAGTCAACCAACTAGAAGGCTCTATTGAAGTCTACTGAAAAACACAAACTAGTGCAATTTTCAACTCAAAAGACACCCAGAAACTGCAGATTTCCAGAAAGTGAAAAGCTGCAAGAATGGAATATTTCTGTTGTTCCTTTTCTGAATCTGTAAGCAGCAACTATATGTCCTGAGACAAATGGGCTAGCTGATCCTCTGATGTGACTCAGTGAGAAAATTATTAGGTAAAGACATTGTATCTCAGCTGCACATCTGAATTATAAAGCTTACCTTGCTATTTTATTAAATGAAAGCAAGAAAATATCTCTGTCAGAATTGTGCTGGAGTTTCAGGGAAGTTCAAAAATGTAGATAAATAGTATGATAGGTGTGTGCAGGAGACATGTTTGGAAGTGATTGTCTGTGATGTAGTCTAGGTGATAGAAGATGAAAGTCATACAATAAACTGATTAAGAAGTATATTATGTCCTCACATGAGTCTTTCTAAAGGAAGAAATGCCCTGACCTCAGGTGAGGTTTTTAACTGAAGGTATTTCCCCTCACATACCTGTTTTTCTGCATAGCATGGACCACTAAAGGCACTGCAGAAGGCAGCACAACATTGCCACATTTGGTTGTCTACAGACATAATGTGGATCTGAGAATCTAGTGAGGGCAGCCAATGCATTGTCAAGAAAATCATCTAGGTGAAATACAATGAAATTTTCTCCCAACTCTTAGCAAAAAGTATAAGAATTAAGTAACCCTACATTCATATGTAACTCTTAAATAACTCAATCACAATTACTTCCAAAGAAAGGGGAAAACAAATCAGTAAAGAAACAGATTTCAATGTCATGCACTAAAGGGATAATTATAAACAATAGAAAGGGCTTTTTTAATTATGAAAAATACCATGACAGTATGCTTTTAAATTATATATAATGGAAAACAAGGTGAGTCACGTAATCATACTCTTTTTGACACATAACAATCTTCATCAGCAATCTTCATCCTGCCCTCATGTCAAGACTGTAAAAGGGGGGGCAGGCTCCCTGGAATATGTGAACATGCATCTAATCTAGTACACTGAAAATTCTTATGCACTCACAAGAATTGCATCTTTTGAAACCACTCAATGTAGAACAACTACTTGTTAAGATATAAAATATTAATTGACTATCTCTCAATTTTTTAAAAAACTAGCATGCAAGATTGATGACATCACAGATAGGATATTTATGATATAACCTAAAATCCCTTCAGAATTTGCCAAATGTAATCTGAGAAAACTGATGTTCAGTGTGTTTGTGTTCTAACTAGTTATACACTTTGTAAAGACAGATCAAAAATAACCACTAGGCCTAAGACAAAGTATTACACTTTAGGTTTACGGATTTTGTTTGCTTGTTTGTTTGTCTGCTTGATTTTATTATTGGATCATAGTATAAATTCCATAAACACTCAAAAGAATTTTTGTCCCGTACCTAAGCCTGTAACAAACAAATGGACATTTATCACCTGAATTGGTGTCCTTTTTTTTTATTTTTTTCCCTCCCCTCCCCTCCCCTCCTTCCTTTTCCTTTTCCTTTTCCTTTTCCTTTTCCTTTTCCTTTTCCTTTTCCTTTTCCTTTTCCTTTTCCTTTTC
>JAWWEE010000085.1:37764571-37781108 GCA_035221455.1 Xenops minutus
GTTAAACCTTTTATCGGTTCTAAGGCGTTGCCTCCAAGCTTTGGAAGGAATTCCAACTGATTTTGAAACTATAACAGCTCCTCACAGCACCCCACCAGAGAGAGTGCTGGGAGGGCATAAGGAGACGGAAGGAGCCCCCAGCTGGCTAAAGGAGAATTCCACACTGCATCTTGTTCAACATGTAAAGCTGGGGGAAGACAGAAAAAGGGAGGACATTTGGACTGGTGGAGTTTGTCTTCCCAAGTCATCATTATGTGTGATGGAGCCCAGGCTTCCTGAGGAGGGCTGAACACCCACCTACCTATGGGAATTGGTGAATTAATTCCTTGTTTTGCTTTGATTGCATGTGTGTCTTTTGCTTTATCTGTTAAACTGTCTTTATTTCAACCCACAGGTTTTCTCACTGTTATTGTCTCAATTCTGTCCCCCATCCCACTGGTGGGCTGGGTGAGTGAGTGAGCAGCTGAGCATGGGTTTTAGTTGTCAGCTGAAGTTAAACCATGACATGGGAGCAAATGTGGTACCTACTAGCTTTCCTTGAGCAAACAACATTCCCAGGAATATTAAGATATCTTTGAGGTATCTGGAATATGAAGAATCAAACCAGAGAAATGTTCAGTAAAGACAAGTTTCAAGGAATAAACAACTTGATGGTGAAACACTCAGAAAGACCACACATTAAAAATACAGGAATAGCAGCACCATCAATGAGAAGAAACACAACATTTTTAAGTAATGCAAGTACAGAAGAAAATATATGTGCACTGCTAAAATGCCTGCTATATAAGATGGATATCAGTATCTGAGTTTTCAATTAAACTGTAAGTTGAGAAGGAATTTTCTAATGTTGAACGGATAGCAAATGTGCCAAAAAACACATTTGATTTCTCTGACAGTCACTATGTGTGATGGTCTGATACAGAATTTATCACTAAAAGGCGAAAATATTGAGGCCAAATATATTTTGAGGCCAAAAATATTTTTGAGAACCTCACCTATCAGCATTACATTTGCCATCAGTTCTCCTCTCCTATTTAGCAAGGATAGGTACATTTTCTTCAATCTCTTTTTCTGGCCTACACACCTGTAAAACAGAATCACAGAATGGGTAAGGTTGGAAAGGACCACAGTGGTCCAACCTCTCTGCTCAGGCAGGATCATCCTAGATTTAAATGCGCACAACTGCAATCTGTTCCATTGCTTGGTCACTTGCACAGGAAAGTTCTTCCTCATATTCAGGAGAAACTTACTGTGCATCAATTTCTGCCCACTGCCTCTTGTCCTATGGCTTGGCATCACTGAAAGGAGCCCAACTCTATACTCTTGGCACCTGCTCTTCAGTTAGTTGTTTACATTGATGATGTCCTCTCTCACCTTGGGGCTGAACAGGCCCAACTATCTCTGCCTTTCCTTGTAAGAGAAATGCTCCAGTCCCTAAATCATTTTTGTTGCCCTCTGCTGGACTTGCTCCAGGAGCTCCATGTCTCTCTTGCCCTGAGGGGCCCAAAACTGGACACCATATGCCAGATGTGGCCTCACCAGGGCTGGATAGAGAGGAACGATCATTTCCTGTGACCTGCTGTCAGTGCTCTTCCTAATGCACCTCAGAATACCACTGGCCTTCTTGTTCACAAGGACAAACTGCTGGCTCATGGACAGCTTGTTATCCACCAGGACTCCCCGGTCCTTCTCTGCAGAGCTGCTTTCCAGCAAGTCAGTCCCCAGCCTGTACGGGTGCCTGGGGTTATTTTTCCCCAGTTGCAGGATCCTACATTTGCCTTTGTTGAATTTCAGAATGTTCTTCTCTACCCTTCTCTCCAAATTGTTGAGGTCCTTCTGAAGGGCTGCACAGCACTCTGGGTTACTGGCCACTCCTCTCAGCTTTGAGGGGAGCTGTAAAGAGCTGAGTCCAAGCCATATGCTTGCCTCTGAGATTTACTTTTATTTAAGACTCCAGGAGTTTCACCCTCATGAATTCTTACAGAGCCTTTAAGTTCTTTGATACCTTGAATCACAAAAAGAGAAAAAGCTATACACATTTTTTCAAGAGAATTCTTTTAATTTAGTGAGAAAAAAAGCATTTTGGCAAAGGGGTTTTACAGACTAACAAACAACTGAGAAGCATTGCACAAAAAGCACTCAGCAAACACCAACCCCATAGAACTTAATGAAATACATCCCACCAGCTTTAAGGCACCCATAAGAGATTAAGAAAGAGTAAAGAAAGAAAGAGAGATTAAGAAAAGAAAGAATTAAAGAAAGATACAAATAAAGAATATGAGAGAAAAATAGTTACTGCCAAGAGTCATATGGTGCCAGGTCCGAGAGCAGAACGATGGAGTACTTGTGCACCTCTATTTATGTGCCCTAGCAACTGCACCCACTGCTCCCAGGTGGGGCATCTGGCCCTCCTAGCTGAGGTGAGGGGTGAGTCAGACAGCCAGAGGCTCCAGGGGATGTGGTGTGGGTGGGCTATCAGGTGGGCCTTCCTTGACTGACAGGCCAGACAGGTGGCTCCCATGCCATGTGCGCTCCATGCACTCCTCCATGTGGGCTGAAGGCTTTATCATGTGCCTCCCAACAGTGAAGGCCTGGCCCCCACACACACATGTACGCAGGGACAAGATGGTTGATACAACCCAACAATGCAGCAACGCAATGAGACACAAATCTGGTCTCTCACAGGACCCTTTGAGAATCTTGTGAGAAACAGTGACAAAAGCCTTGCTGAAGCTGAAGTATACAATACCTATGCCTCTTCCCTCATTCATCCAGGAAATTGTTTCATCGTAGAAGGTAATCACGTTGGTCAAGCATGAGTTAATTTTACTGAATCCATGCTGACTACTCCTGATCATTTTCTTGTCGCTCATATGGACAGAGATAGCCTCCAGAATGAAGTGCTCCATCACTTTTCCAAAGACTGAGGTGAGGCTGACTGTCCACTGCTTCCTTGGGTCTTCCTTCTTGACCTTTTTGATGATAAGGGTAACATTTTCTTTCTTCCGGTTCTAAGACACCTCTCCTGGTCTTCATGATCTTTCAAAGATGACTATGAGCAGCCAAACTATGGTGTCTTCCAGCTCACTTTGCACTCATAGATGGATCCCATCAAGGCCCATTGACTTGAGATTGCCTAGGCATTCTGTAACCTAATCCTCCTAGACCAAGTCTTCCTTCCAACATTCCTTTACCCTGGTCTCCTGTTTCAGAGATTCCTGAGAACTAGTCTTATCAGTGAAGATGATGCAAAGAACACATTCAGTAACTACCTCGTCTGCATGCTCTGTCACCACAGTTCCCCCACCATTTAGTAAAGGGCCCACATTATTTTTTTATTTCCCTTTTTGTAATTGATATATTTGAAAAACCCTTTTTTCTGTCCTTGATGCGCTTGACCAGGTTGAATTCTAAAGGGGCCTTGGCCTTCGTCTCATTTCTACTTACTCTGATGAGCTCTCTATATTCACTCCAAGTGGCCTGATCCCACTTCCATCTCCTGTGTGTTTTGTGCTTACACTTGAGTAATGACAGGAGTTCTTCATTTGTCCACAGAGGTCTCTGACAGGAGTTCATTTATCCACAGAGGTCTCTTTACTCCTTGTCCTGAATTCTTGTTCATTGTGATGCATCTTTCTTGAGCTTGGAGAAAGTGATCCTGGAATATCAGCAACCTTTCCCTGCAGGGCCTATCCTCATGGATTTCTTCCAAGAAGATCTCTAAAAGGGCTAAAGTTAGCTCTCCTGACATCCGTGGTTACAATGCTATTGCTGCCCTGCCTCTTCCTTAACTGGTACTGAACTCCACAATCTCATGGTCGCTACAGCCAATGCTTCACATCTCCAAGAAGGCCCTCCCTCTTTGTTACTATGAGGTCAAGCAGTACAGCATTCCTTGTGGGATCCTCCCCTATCTGTGGCAGGAAGTTGTCATCATTGCTTTCCGGGAACCTCCTGGACTCTGTGTTTCACTGCGCTGCTTCTCCAGCCAGTGTCAGGGAAGTTAAATTCCTTCACAAGAACCAGTGCCTGTGACTTTGAGGCAGCTGCAAGCTACCCATAGAAGGTCTCATCCATTTCCTCCTCCTGGTCAGGCAGCCTGTAGCAAATATCCATCAAAAAATAATTTATTATTATTACTGTTATGTCTATTATTACAGCAACAAAAATAATAATTGTTCATTATTGTTGATTATTATCATTGTTCATTACTATCATTATAATTACAGTCATCGTTATTGTATCACCCTCACCACACTCAGCTCTAATTATGCCTTCGATTTCCCAGATCCATCCCTTCATATGCAGGCACCACTCCTATAATCTTCCCAAGACAGATGGCACTTGTTCCATTGCACTACCTGTGCATTTCCTTCTTACAATATAGTTTACCTAGAAGGTCCTTACTAACCCATGGTGATCTCTTTGATCAGTTTCTCTCATCTCTCATCAGGGATTCAAGAGCTCTCAGAAATCTTAAAGACAAATGTCCTTAAAGAGCTGTCAGACCCATTCATTTTGTATGTTCCTGAAGGCACTTTCCCTATCTATTTCTTAAAATACAGAGTTTTCTCACCTGAAATTTAACATCCTGACTCTAGTCTTCACCAGGCCCATTTGCCTCAAGATTGTGAATTCACCAGTGGATTATTGCAGTTCAGACTATCACCAGCCGCCTCTTAGCATTTATTCTTCCATGTTGGTGAGCAACAGGTCCAGTAGTGTTCTCCTCTGGTCGGGCTGTGTTGAGGTCTTCAAATTTGAGGTCTTCACTACTAAAAATGGGAAGAAAGCACTTAAGGGTACTATTCTAGACAGGTTTAAAATAAATCGTCTTTTATAATGGAGAGACTGTAGCATAGAGCAGATAAGGGCAGATTTGTGTTCTTTTTGGTAAAAAAATATATATACAAAGTGTCTTGCAGAAGAATATACTGAGTCAACTGCACTCTTAAGTAAAAAGTATTAATATTTTGATTTCAATTTTCAAGTTAATGGAAACTATGAATTTAAATTTTAGGACTGTAGGTGTCCTAGTTCTTATAGCAGCTATTATTCACAGAATTCACAGGCCTTTTGTGCTGACTGACATCCAGTCTGTAGAGTTATGAGGCCTTTTCCAAGAGCCTTGCTGCTACAGAGAACCCTTCTGGAAAGCGTGGCCTCAGGGTGTGTACACTAGATGTTTCACTCCCGTAAAAGTGCTACCACCTTCAGATTAACAACCTTCTGGCAAAAGAATCAAGATAAAGGCAAACATTTTGTTCCAAAGTGTTTTGGTTTTGGGGGTTTTTTTTGGTGGCAATGCAACTGCTTTCATTAACAATAAAGGTGAAGAGCCAAAGTGCAATTAAGTCAGCTTAGAAAAATAAAGTATTTTACAGCTTCATAATTACTGTTCTTATTTTTTGATGCCTGCAAGATCTACTTGCTACAAAGGTATTGTGTATGAAATCCCCCATATGTGAAAACAAGTGTTGCAGGAACAGAGACAGAACTGTGACTGCAGGAATTGTACAGAAGGAACAGCTACAAAACAATCTCTTGAGTAAACACTGTCTAGAATGAAAGCCTTTTACCAATGTTTAAAGTCCCACTTACAGGGCTCCCAAAGCTATTGAACGAGAGTACTAGCTCTTATTTATCTTCACAGAATATTTGCGTGATGAAAAAGTGGCAAGAAAGATTGAGACTTAGGGTAAAGGGATTAAAAATTTGCTCTCTTTTGCAGTGTTTATCTTTTTCCTTGTCTTGAAAATATCTTTGATTTCATTGAGCTTGTTTATTTCTATTGTAAATATCCAATATCTGGAAGAGGCACTTCAAAAATTATAAGCATATGTGTTTGGATTGAAATGAGAATAAGAAAATATAGTAAAAATAAATAAATTAGGAGTTATTGTAAAGTCTACCTCATTATATTTGCCTGTTTCTCAGGTTGGAGAAGCTTCCCATTTCTCTGCCCACTGGATATTGTCCAAAGAAGAGACTTCAGCATATACTCATTTGAGAGCAGCAAGTCATTCAAAGCCAGGTGGAAATTAAGTTTGAGAATCCATGTAGGCTGAGCCCACTTAAAAAAAATAAAAAAAAAAAAAAAAAAAAAAAAAAAAAAAAAAAAAAAAAAAAAAAAAAAAAAAGCATTCCCAGTCACTTTGTTTCCAAATGGGTTCTCCACTTTAAATCATTTCCTGGAAAATCAACTGTTGAAACCAATGCTATGGATCAGACCTCCTTCATCTCTCCTTTTCTTTCCTGGTGTCATTTGGAGGTTCCCTTATGGCTCTGTGAAAAGGGCTGAGAGCAGCTGCAGCTGTACAGCAGATGTGTCTGGGGATGTCCTGCATATCTGGGATAGATTACACACTTTGGAGGAAGATCAGGGAGGATGTGACTCCCACCATTATTGTCTCTTGCTTCATAAAATAAAACAGCAGCTGACAGATGTTCTAGAACAAGCAGAGGGGCTTGATCATGTCTCTAAAGATCAGGAGTCAGTCCCAGAGAGTTTTACCTTCCAAAGCAGTGGAAAAGTGCAATGTCTGCCCATGTCCAGTGCTGCAGAAGGTGATGGTGAGGCAAAAAATTCATTCTGGGAGATCTGTACATTATCTTCCTGGTCACACTATACCCAGCAGTTTTCTTAGATATACCTTTTAGCACATATCCAGTTATTTTTATTTCAGTAGGATAAATTAGCTGTAATTTGAATTGATCTTTTAGACAAATGGAATTTATATTGAATTTTGGTTAGTTTTTAAATGGCTTCAAAAAAAAAAGAGGAAAAAATCCTGAATGAGATACTGTGGGCTAGATAACCATTATTATACTTTCTAAGCAAAACATTTCCATTGCTTAAATATGAAACAATTTTTCAAAGTCAGCTTAGATTTATTGTTAAGGACTGTTCAAATTGCAGAAATACAATGCCTTGATTTATTTCACACTAAATAAAACATTCCTATTGGGTGATTCAACTTCTCATTGGCCTTATATTTTTGTTTATATTTAGTTCAGTTTAAATCACAAATAAATAAGTAGTTCAATTTTCATGGATCTTGAATTTGCTATGACTAATCTGATTAGAAAAATAATTACTGAGCAATTTTCTTTGTGAGTAGGCACACTAAATGCCACAAATTCACAGACAAGGCTTTTGTCTGATTTAAATAAGAAAAAATATGTAGCATTTAATAATAGTAAAAGGACTTTTTATAGCTGGAGTGGTATAAGTATAAAAAAAGGGGGTTATAGTGATTATGTCAGATGTACTGGAAAAGTGGGAACAGCCTTTTTTCCTCCCTGCTCCCTCCACAGGCCAAGAAGCTCCCAGCTCTATGGTCCCATTCCAAGAACCATGGCGGTTGGGAATACCTTCCAGATCAGTCATCAGAGCTGGGACCCAGGGCAGATTTTAGGCAGGTGAAATGCAGAGAGCTGGCTGAGTCAACAGTCTGACCAAGCCTTGCCTGAGTATCACCCTGTAGTGAGCAGCCTTACCAGCACACCTTCAGTTTAGGAGTTCCCAGTACTACCGGCCCCCTACCAAGAGTCTCTCATTGCAATTTTAAGTTCAGCAATAAATCTGATTTTCATTAATGAGAGAATTAACAAGAGAGACAATCTCATTTCAGACCTATTAAAAACAAAATTAGGTATATTAAACAAGGTATATAAAGTGCTATGAGAAACTTTTTTCACCAATAACCATGACTGCAGCCAGAGTAATCCCATCTAAATTGCTACTGAAAAATTGCATCCCACAGTTTTCCTATTTCTGAAGGTCACCATCTCCCTCAGACTAGCCCTACCTTAATTTCACTTGCATTAGTTTTACAGCAGCACAAGTGAATGGTCTTTGAGAGAGTTACTTCTTTTCATAAACTCATTTTAATAAAATCAGGATCTGGTTAAGTAGGTTTAATCACGCAGATGCAGTTCTTGTCTCATTGATTCTGGTACAAATTTGTGGTGTAAAGCAATCCAAGAAAAATCAGAATCAGCACCTCTGCTTACACTGTGGTGAAAAGCATGTCTGATTGTGCTGAAAGAGCTTGTAGTTTAGGTAGGAAAAGCTAGATTAAAAGCGGAATATTATATCTAAGCATGATGTAATTCATTGCACTTTCCTATATCTCACCTGCATCTATCTTCAGGTCCTCTTTTTTCCTTTTTTTCCTAGTTACAACAAGGAATGAAGATGTGCTAAAAGTCAAAAGGTTGAATTTTAAAGTTACAGTTCTTATGCAGATGTGCTCATTTGTTAAAGCTTAGCATTTAACCACAGGCCATGACTAGAATTTATTAACTCACTAAAAAATTATAGTATTAAGTCCTCAGACATTGTGTAGTGACTGCTTGCTTAATTATCCATATCTAAAGAGTTAAAATGGTGGCTTTTGCTGATTTAATATTCTTCCAGCTTTCTGCTGGTGTGCAGTGTACTGTGTATTAACAACACAGGTCATTGAGTACCCACTGAAAGCTCATTCTGGAAATACCTGAAGGACACATTGAACTCTTCAGAAATCTGTGTCATAATACTTCATGTGTTAACAGAATACATGGCACAATGATACATAGCAAAGGATCAGCCCGAGGTGGGCATCTGAAGTGCTCTGTCTTGCTGCTGAATGTTAGAGTGAAGCATTGTAATTTTATTCCAATTATACTTTTAGTGCCATGATGTCACAGCATAAATTTGTACTTTTGCATGCAGCTCATGCTGGTGTGATGACAGCTCTTAAAATATTGAGTGATTGTAGGCCCGTCAGCATAAAATTATTCTAACATGGTGCCTTTATTAATGCTTCAATAAATGCCTTTCTTCTTGTGTTCCAAGGTGGCATTTGCAAATGAGCTAATTTCTCAGCAGTACAATAATTGTGTTGCATTTATTTTGTGAGGTGGGGGTGGAGAAGGGAGAAGAAAAATGCTGTTACATAAAAGAGGTTCTTTTGCCATCAAAACAACATTCACCATAGTTAGGCAAGTTTGAAAAAGAACACATTAACTAAATGACTGTACAATTATTTAAATGAGCTTGATGCTTTATAAAGCCATAGAGGGGTATAAACAATTTTTCAAGCCATATAACAAAAGATGTGACAGTCCTCTCACATGAAAAATTTCCTGAAAGTCAAGTGCAAACTATGTTTGCTAACTGATGACATATTTTGGGGTTCCGAATGTACCCAGTTCAACAAACTAAATCCAAACCGGATGTCAGCTAACATGATTCACAGGGCAAAATGCATAAGAAATAAAGCTAAGGGACTGTACATATTGTCTTCTACTGATTATATCATCTAGAAAATAGACAAAACAATGCAGAGAAAATGATGCATGAATGGAACTCTGCAATCATAATGTTAACACGAAAGATTCAAATTCACTGTTTCCTTGATGCACACATCCAGCAATCAATTTGAGAAGATTTTAGTGACATGATGTGCTTCTAATTTCTTGTTTGGTTACTTAGACTTACAAAAGCAACTGACTTCCCAAAACAGTGCTCAGTATGCATCACTCAGTGTTCACATATGTGAACCATGTTCAGTCACTGAAAGCATTTCATTTTAAGCGCTTGCTTTAAGGGTATACTAGGCATATATGCATTTTAAAATCAGTTATTCCATGAACTAAGTTACACTGTTTTCAATCTCATAAGTCCTTCTTCCTTTCCATCCTCTATTCCCAAATAAAAATAAAGATGTTATTAAACTTAGAGTTTATTCAAAGCCAACAACATCTTCCACTAAATAAAAATATAAAGGCTTTGAAAATCTTTTACTGGAAAGAGACTCTTACCCAACCTCTAAAAATCAAATATTTAATAAAAGTTGTTCAGCTGTCCTATTGGTCTCAATTTAAAGAATCTTAGAGTCCTTAAGCCTCAGCTACTCAGATCACACCTGAAGTAAAGGCACAAAAAGTGCTTCAGTGAGAAGTCTTCTTAAAGAAAGGACTTAATTAAAGCACACTGAAGAAGTAAGTGTAAGTTCAGTAAGTGAGGAGATCTGGTCTTCTCTCAAAGATACTTAGGATATGTATCTTTACTTAAAACATCAAATGCTGAATAAGGTTGGATTTAACCAGAGCATAAAGTATAACCTTTTGCTTAGTGAGAGGTAGTTGTGTATGGACAGAATTAGGCACAGGCATAAAAAGAAGACAAATATAAGGAAAATCGAAATAATGCTACATCTATTGCATAACCCCAAAACTGCAGGGGACGTATTGTGAAAGAGCGTAGAAATCAGCTACCATTAAATGCATTTCTTTATCTGCCTGACATATCTAGCTACAGCTAGGTACAAGAATGATTTGCAACCTGTAAATATCTGAATACTGTAAATATAAAAGCAAACTGGTAAGGAAATTGCATTATTGTTGAAGTAAACTGCAAGATCTTTGTTAATAAACTGCAATAACAGAAGATGTTAATGACATCTTTTATAAAGAATTTAGCTGCAAAGTGAGTGCATCTGTTTCATAAATAAATTAGATATTTATCCTGTATATATGCATATATATATATAGTAGTTATGGTTGCTGGCAGCAGTAATCCAAATGCCTCTATAGGATAAAACAGGTCATAAATTAGTTTCCCAAAGCTGTTGATTTGTGGTTGATGAGGCCCTAAAGCTCTTGAAAGACTTTTAGAGTCTCTGCTGCCAGTAGCAGAAATACCAATAAACAGTGACCTTTTCTGTTAAAGATAATGAGTAAAAATACATAGGTAGCTGTCAGTCAGTCCAAATAAATCTATCAGAGTTGTTATAATGTTGTTATTATTCCCTAGCCAAAAAGGGTAAATCTCACTCTTAGGAATGTAAGAAAACACACACACACACAAATACAAAATCGCTCAGGACCTTTTTCTTTACAAACTAGTATCATCTTGCCTCCACACTTGGATTCTTCCAAAGCTATCTATGTTGATTTCCTTCCATGTTTAACAACATTTTAGAGCTAGACTTATATACAGATATTTCAGTATCCACATGGATAGATTATTTAAACAACAAGTTGATTGTGTTTTCATTACCCTGTGAAAAAATCAGAGTAGGTACTGTTTCATTCCATGACCAGGGAAGATTAGGAGAAGGGAGGAACTGGGACACAGGGAGTAATGAAGTAAAGACAGAACATCTCTAAGAGTCACTAGTGTTACGATAGTGCATTCTGTAAGAATGGAGCATTTCTACTCTTATTATTCATACAATCTATTCTGCAAAATACAAAAAAACCCCAAGAGAACATTAAGGTCATCAAAGAAAAATAGGGAACATCTTCATTCAGTGGCAAATGGGCAACAAGGGAAAAGAAAGAAAACAAATGAACAAAGAAAACAATTGCATTTTTTACAAGGTGGAAGTATAAAAGATTAGTAAAGTCACATGTCCTGGCAAGACAGCAATCCAAACCCTAAGCATAGTGCATAATAATGCTGCACATAAAACTGATAAATAAATGAAGTATTTTTAATAAAAGAAAATTAATAAAAATTATCAAATTTTGTGCAGCTGGAATGAAAACATTAAAAAATACTCTTCATATGAAACTCAATATTTTAATGAATCCATAAAGAAATGTCTCATTTAGCTTTCTTTTTCTAAATTTCATATTCACAATAAATTTCTTCTCAAATTTTATTTGAAGAACTATGACATGTTTGATTCTATAAAGGCCAAGCTGAGATTTTCTGACCTTTTCAAATGAATGTCATAGCAATTAAACCTATTTGCATTATTAATATACTTCTATGAACGTATTTTCAATGGAGTTGAATCCATATTTTTTTTGGTAAATAAGTTGTCCTGCTGAAAGTGTCAGTAAGCTTTGGTTCATAGAAAAATAAAGCTGCAGGCTCAAGACTGAGAACTGGGACTGCTCAACCTAGAGAAGAGAAGGCTCGGGGGAGAAGTTATTGACATGCACAAATACCTGCATGCAGGTATTTGTTCCTGCATGCAGAGAACATGGAGCCAGGCTCTTTCCACTGAAGGAACCCAATGGCAGGACAAGAGAGGGTGAGCACAAATTTAAGCACAGGAGGTTCCTTCTGAACATCACGAAACACTTCTTCTCTGTAAAAGTGACAAGTACTTGTGTAGGTTACCCAGAGAGGTTGTGAAATCTCTATCCCATATGGGCATAATCCTAGTGAAACTGATTAAGGTTGTCCAGGGGGGCTGGATGAGGTGAATATCCAGATGTTTCTTACAAACTCAGACATTCTATGGTTCTGTAATTCTGTGAAGATAGGGAAAGGGAGTCCACTCCAAATCAACCAGATCATGGTCTTTACTAGGAAAGACTTCTGTTCCATGAACCTTATGTTTCAAATACCCATATTTATGACTTTCAAATGTGAAGGTTGAAGTATGAGGGTTTCTGCCATCACAGATTAAGTCCTAATTATCTTCAAGGCCCAGGGTTGAAGATATTCTTAAGAAATTAGAAGAAACTATAGTATCCACCCATGTACCTCTTACAGAAATCTCATGCTTTGAAAATGTCTCTTGCTTTGAAAGACTAAAGTTTCTTACTATTAAGAGGAAGAGATGTTCCAACAGGAGAGAAGTAAGAGGACCACTAAAGGTCCTAGTTATGTAGTGGCCGTCCTCTGAGGCTGGATAGGCAATTTGCAAGCCTCCAGGAATCAGTGGAGGGCTGCAGCTATTCCTAAAGCCAGCAGTGAAATAGCAGGGAAGTCCTTTGGGGAAATATTGAATAAGAGGGAAGGTAGAAGGCCAAGACATTGATTCTCAGAAAATGGGGAATTCTTGGTTTTGTTTTCAACTGATGTACTGCATACAAAGAGCAGAGTGACTTAACAATGTCATTTAGCAAAAGGAAATAAAAAAATTCAGCTCCACAGCTGACAGGTCAAAGGCAGATGAAGTAGTCTTAGGCCCAACTTCCTTGCTGTTGGTGCAAGAGCCACAAAGATGTTTACTTTGAATACAATATGGTAACCTCAAGTTAGATTTTGCTCTAATGAGTATTGTGGGCCTACTTTTTTTTTTAGCAAAGTATAAATTAAAACGGTTTGGTACTGTAAAGGGTAGGAGGACAGCAGGAAACTAATTCTCAAAATCCTAATTTCATCGTCCCACTTAAACCTCTTATGAATCTCCAAGCCTCTACTTTCTTGGGCTACTGTATTTAATCCTTATGTCCTTTTTCCTTTAAATATAATTTCTTCCTTGCTAGCACAGTTATGAATGATTGCCTTCACAGCAGAGTTGTACATTTCCAACTTTTTCTCCCATCCAACAGGCAGAATGTTCACATACATTTTACAAGTAGAATACAAGAATATCTGCCTCTTTCCTTCATGCTATAAAACCACCCACCATTCACTGAGCACACAAATTGAGCCACCTGAATGCTGACATCTTCTAGTACTTTCATAGAGTTTTCTGTCTACTCTTCCCCCTAGAAGAACAAGCCCCTTCTCCCAAGACTCACAGAGAAAGAAATACTAATATGAGCCAGTGAAGCAGATCAGATCAAACATTCTTCTAGCCTAGTAACATCTCTGACAACAAGCAATACTGGATATTCAAGGAGAAGTATAAGAATGGAGCAAATATGCTTCACTACAGTAATCTTCTAGGTCCCCTTTACTGACAATTTCAAGACGTCATGAACCAGTGATGTTGTCTTGCTCTTGAATAACCCACACTGTATTTCTCCATGGACTAGTATTGCAAAAGTACTCATGGATCTACCCAATTTACCACAACTGCAAGATTTGTGAAGTACAGTCCTCAAAATAAAACACCATCACCCCAAAAATAAAACCAAACCACAAACAAAAAATAAACCCTCAAAACAAATAAACCCCCCCAGCAAAACAAAGAAATGAAGCAGGAGCAAGGCACTGACAAAAATATAATTAAAATACAGTTTCTTATATCTTGTCTAAGCTGTTTTAACAGCTGACTGCTCATCCCAGCTATGGAGGATAGATATAACATTTTGTCAGCCCTGTTAAACAAACAAAAAGTTGTGGCATTTGAAATAAGATGTGGTATCTATTTAAGGCTTGATTTTCAAAATGTAGAACACTCATAAATACCACCCTAAGCAGTATGATCTATGGGTGTCAGTAATTTACAGAATGAAAAGGTGCCTACCCCTTCAGTCTTTCAAATCAGATGCTAAAAAACAAGCCAACAATATGCTGACAGCAGTGTGCAGCAGCAAATCTGTGAGAATCATCACAGAACTGAGGATCATCAGCAGACAGAGAGGAACCTGACTGTTAATTCACTAATGAAAGCTTTTGATGACCTTAGAATCCATTCCAGTCCTGTGTCGAGTCATTTTCCTTTTCCTAGTTACCTAGTGCCCTCTGTCTTCTTTTTCAATCTTCTTCTAATATGTATCTCTTGGAGCAGTTCTTCCTCCTAAATTTAAATCATGGATAATGATCTTTATGCTGCCTTTCCTGAACTGTTGTCCTGTGTTTTGCTGTGAATTTCTCCTATCTCATTTAGACCATGAGCTTTTCAGATGGGGCATGTATCTTGTAAATTTATGGTGTTGCAAGTGTGTTTAATGCTAATAATGTGCAGTGACAGGGCAGGGCAGATTCATAAGCAATGCCCTGAAAAAGAGGCAGCTGTTGAATTCATAATCTGGCACTTCATCTTCACAAGAGAGGAAAAAGCTGATAGGGGATCTGCTATAAAAGGAATGGGTTATTTGCACTAATGGTTATCAAGAATTCATACATTCCACTTCATCATCAATTCCATGTAGTAGTGAGTAGTGACTATTTCCTAATGTTACTTGTACCATAAAGCAGTTGTTTAAGTTCATTTGATCACTTGTATTAGTTAAAAGAAAGGTTTCACAAATAAAAAGTTAATTAGATCCAAGATATATTAACAAAACACCCACACACTCCTGCCCATCAAACTTCATAATGCAGGGAACTAAACAACTTTATATGCAAAATGAGGTAGAAAGTTCCTCAGTGATACTTAAGAAACATCTGCGTCATGCAAGGAGGGAGAAAGGAAGCAGAGTGCTTGGTAGGCTAAACAAGGTAAATGCTTGAGAGTTGTACTTGCAGTATTAAAATGAAAGACTTCAACAAACGAAAGGAGAACTTGTAGGAAAATTAATGTCTTTACAAAATTGTTGAGGATCAAAATATGATTTTTGAAGAACCCATTTAATTACAGTTCTGATCTTAAAGTAAGCTGAGTGGTCCTGACAACGCGCTCAAATTTTTGCTCACTTTTCATCAGGGTTGGCAGCACCAGGCAACATCCTCTTCTAAGGATAATCTACGAATTTACTTCAGAGTACTGGGATGTCTTGCTGTATACACTCAGATGCTTCTTAAAAGCTATAACTAAAGGTAGAATTAAAATGAATGGGTCCCAGAAAAAGAAAAAAAAAAAAAAACAGTGAAGAAAAGAGACCTGCGTTGATTCAGGATAGCATAAACCAGAAACAGAATTCTTGTTGGGACTTCACAGTGAGAACATGAAATTTGGCATGAAAAATACCCCCAGCTAGACTATGCTTCTTGCTTCTTTAGGAGTGCCTGTAAGTCTGCTTGCTGGGGCTTCAGAGGCAGTAGATACAGTGATACCCACATCTGCCAGCTGGATCACCCACTTTTGAACCCACAGGAAACCTTCCTCCAGGATCCTCACTTGTACCACCCTCCCAAGCTGCTTCTCAAAGGCGGAGAACTTGTGGGAGGCCACCATAGACTGTACTTCCCACAGTCCTTCTCCCTAATGATGGTATAACTGTGACTTGAGCTCGACATCAGACAAAGCTGTGTAATTGTGTTGGACATCACATCCACAGCATTAAAATATTTTTTTTTCCATTTCTATTTGCTTCTTTCCACTCTACTAATAGCCAATCCTCTGGCAGAATCAAGTTACAGTCAGTTGAAATTTTTTTTCTATGGGATTGTGCAAGCTTAGAGAAATGATTCTTTCTCTTTCTTTTGTTTTGTTTTGTTTTTTGGGGTTTTTTTCCCCTAGGTGTGGGAAGGAGGGGAAGAAACCCTCAGCTATAAATCTAGCATAAAGTTAAATCCCTTCTGGTTAGGTTTTTTTCCTTACCCCATAGCAAAATAATAATTAGAATTCTTAAAGAAGTTAAGAACTGTAATTCCAACATGTGATCAGTTGCTTGATATCACTAACCTATCTAGATCATACTGTACCTCATAGGAACAGTTTTTATTCCCATTGTATACCATATATTTTATAAGAAAAAAACTATACAAGACTAAAAATAAAAACAGAGGAGAAAGGTATAACAAAAAAAATAAGACACAGTAAGAAAATAGGGATTAAGAGCAGTAGATTGCAGAAATTGCAGACTTAATGTTCATATTTCTCCCAGCACTTTCTGATGGCCAAAAATATCCTTCAGGGTTCTGTTGTGCTTCTAGTAGTCAAATACCCCTATGTGCTGGTTTGAAGGTAAACCAGCAGAAGAAATGGACCCACTACCAGAGAGGTTATGAGTCAGAGTTACAATTTTA
>JAWWEE010000085.1:37783418-37794264 GCA_035221455.1 Xenops minutus
GTGGAATACTTCCTTAGTTATGACATTGTTACCAAGGAAGGCCTAAACCAAAACCAAGAAAACTAAACCACCACAGGATTTCTCCCAGAAAGTTAAAAAGGAAGTGAAGGCTTCTTTTTAGTGCCTAGTGTCTCAGTTAAGACTTACATAGTCTCAAAAAGGATATTTCAGAAATACTTAAATCTAGTGTAGCCCAGTGCAGGTTTCAGCAACAGAGGGTCCCCTTAGCAACACCAGTGCAAAACAGCGGGTAGAACCAAAGTCCTCTGCCCCAGCTTACCAACATGACACCGCTTGTGCCGCTCCTTCCTCCTTGCCCAGCCACCTCTTAGTACAGTTGCAGCTTCCTGAGTCACTTTCCATAGAGAACAGCTTCTCCGAGCTCTCCTTTTCATGGGAAGTAGCCTTTCAATGTGACACTTTTCGTATCCATCCTCAATGCTACCCTCATAAAAATGTACCATGTTACTTTGATTTAAATACCATCATAATATAATCCATGGCCAATACAGATACAGAAATGTGATAGATCTGCTGCACAAGAAGTGCTCAAGTAAGAACTGGCAACAGATCAATAAACAGGGCTTTCAGAAGAAATAAACAAACAGCAAAGCAACAATAAAAACCAACCTCCCCCTTGCGATAGAAATAGACAGAAAGTACTGTTGAATCTTATTGTTCTGTCATTCAGAAATGCATTTAGTATGTGAGAGGAATTACATCATATTCTTTCATACAGACAGAGATATCTAGAGTCATCACTGACATTAGAAAATAAATGTGCATGTTGTCAGGCTGTCTTTTTGCTGAAAACCACCTATGGCAGTGCACTGAGTTAAGAAGTTGTGCCTGTATATCTTGAACAGCTGTTTAAGTTTAACCAGGCTTTCCTTTCGAGTGAGGGAATAGTTTTAGAAATTAAAATGTAAAAATAAAATGTCTCTTTGAGTACTTTTCAGTTCTCTTCTGACAGGGAAAAAATATCTGCAATACTGCAAAATATAATCCTTATAGTTAGCAGTTGACCTAGTCACGTTTTCCTAAACAAAAGGAGAATACAGATTTATGAATGTAGCTTGAACAACATGAGGAAGTAGCTGAAATATTTTCTTCTTCAAAAGAGTCTTTTTCTTAGCACCATATGAGAAATTCTGGAGTGGACTGATCTTTTTGCTTCAGAGTTATTTTCATGGGATATGATATGAAAATTCTCATTATAATGTCCAAAGCAGAGGTCATGATTTCAATAATTTTTCTTCTCACTCATTGGATTAAATAAACTAGAACATATGCATTCAGAACATTACAATATAGTCTAGCATTAGGCATGATGAAACTTCAACTGTCTGTCAGGTTCAGGAGTGTTCTTTCCTGTTTGCAAGCACCACTAAAGAATTAACAATTTACCTATAGACATGGTGAAGGGTAAGCATATAATAAGCAAACCCGAGGTAAAGCAGGATAAGAGAGTGTGACTGCAGTCAGCAAAACAAAAATGTGTTCATATAAATATATCAATCAAACAAGAACATTTTCAAGAAGTTATTATCCCTTAGCAGAGATGTTGTAAATGATTTCAGAGTCTGTTATAAAAAATAGTGGTGACTTAGGGCAGATGATTTTACTTTGCAGCCTCAGCAGATTAGAAGCACCCATAGTCATTTATAAAATAGGTATCAATGTAAAGGAACAAACCTCCTAAGTCATAAGATATGAACTTTGTTCTATGCAATGGTGTGACTGTTTATACAGCTCATAGGAGGAGAAGAACCTCTACCATTATGAGTAGAGTAGGCCTGACTATGTTGTTTGTATTACTTTTCTTTCCTATTAATTTTAGTACTTAATTTCTTTTCTGTGTAGTCCTAACTTCATCTATTTTAACCTAAGATATGTATCCAAGAGCTCATTGTTGTAATACGATTTACACCACTGTAAGTATTCAGGAATCAGCATGACTTACAAAGCTTATATTAGCAGTTATTTGAAAGCAATGTTGAATCAAGTCCTAAGTTTTTCCCTGCAGCCCTGACTGCACAATTCCTGTGTGTCCCCCAGGAATTGGTATTATATATCTCATCTCACTAATTTCATTTCATGTAGATTCTTCAAACGCTCAAAGGCTTGTTTAATAACCTGTTGATGAAGATGAACAATATAATAAAGTCTATAATACTGCATCAGTCTAAAGAGATGCCTTTCAATAAACTTTTGTCTAAAGGCAAGTTTGTCATTCTTATGAATTACTTATGTTACATGCTGTCAGTGAACCTGCCCCAGTGATGTTCTACTGTGACAGCACATTAAAGCTTAAGCCACAGATTCAGCTCATTCAGCTTACAATTTTCAACTCATCCCCACTGAAGATCCTATTTGTTCTCAGTATAGCAAGACAGTGACTGCTATGAGAGGACTTTGGACTACCTTGCTGCCACTGAAGAGAGACTTCTTTCCTGTGTAGTCTTCTCTCAAAAGGTAAAAGAAAAAAAAAAAAAAAAAACATGTGCAATTACCTGGAAATAAGCATGTTTCCAGTATGGTTGAGTGGATTGCACCTGGGATTAGATTTGAACAGAAACAGCAGGAGTCGAACTTTGACAAAGTGCAGCCTCTATTCTGTCATTTGCCACCCACTTCTTTTTTATTCTGTGTGAATGGAGGGGTTAATATTGAAATGCATCTTCTCCTACTATTATCAGCTCACTGCTGGAGTTTTTTGCTAAACTATCTTAATTGCTTAAAACTTGCACTTCAGTTTCTCATAAATACTGCCTAAAATCAATTTGATGTCAGGCAACAGCTGCAATATTCACTGCAACTGGTCCCCAGAAAAATAGTTAATTCTGTAAAATGTTAATAGCTTCAGACTTCAATTGAAAGATTTAACAGTCAAAATTTTAATTTACTCTCCCTTCCTCCCTCCAGAAAGTTTTAAGACAAGTTAACCTGTCAAGACCAGCCTTGCTACTGATCCAGTTGAGGCAGGGAAGGAAATTGTATATCCTTATTATTACCATAATTGGCATCTGGAATCTGTTCAAAAATCCTGATTTACTTTGTAGCAGTGGATTATGGTTGAATTTGGAGCACTTTGTGGTCTACAGAGGCTTGTGAAATTCAAACATAAAAACTGTCAGTTAAGCATTTCATGAAAAGTCCTACCTTATACTAATCCAAAGAAACATGAACAAGTGTTTGAGGGGATAAAAATCCACAATATGTTTTGGCAGCTAACCACTTACAGAAACATTAACATTCTTGGGCAGGTTTGCTCTCTGAGCTTCTGAAGTAACTTTGGAGCAGCAGGATTCGGTTCCTAGCAGACTTTCAACACCCTGAAAAAAATAGTCAGTCAGAAGCCTCTAGTACTTATGAATTATTAATGATGACTTTCTCTATTTTTTTCCTTAGTTTTGCTTTTGTCTGCATGTTCAGCTAAGTAATTCAATAGACTGATAGAGACATGAATAGATATGCTAATTAAAACCAAGGCTAACCTTTAAAGTTCCTTAAAGCTGTCAGCTTTCAATGAAATATTTTCATTTTTCTTTTTCTGAACTGGAATACAAACACTATTTGTACACTTGATGCCAGCAGGGGTGTCCCCAGGAATCAGCTTTTTAAATTTTTTTTCATGGTGGAAAACAGTTTAAGAAAGGTGTCAGGGATACTTCATTTACAGTCCTTGTCATGGGAATATGTTCCTGTTGTTCCAGTAGCTTCCCTCAGTTCTCATTACAATTGTCATCTAAACAAGATACTGAGATTTGAATACCTCACACTTTGTCCCCATCAAATAGCAAGATCTGTGGGGGGGGAAAGAAAGGAAAATGGAAGGCTTGGGGATTTCAGATGCTGCACTAGTATATGTGTTGAAAGTAGAAGGAAAATTCCTTATATTTAAACAACTGTTCAAAAACATTTTTGGTAAACTGAAGAAAAGGCAAATTCACTTTTGTGTCCCCACTTTAGTCTTCTGATAAATTGTTCCTTCCAAAGATTTTAATGAATGAGAAGAAGAAAAGTGTATTTACAATCCAGTGTTATATCTTTTCTGGACATTGCTACACTATAAATATAGAAAGACATGAAACTGAAGTATTTAATAGTAGAATCTAAAGAAATCTGAGTCAGACCCCACAATACATGCAGTAGAAGCAACAGGAGCATAGTTACAAAGATTAAATTCCAGCTTCTGCTAAGAGATAACTGATGTATTTTTTCTATTTTTCCCTTACTTCTTTTTCATTACATTTGAGTAAGAAGAATTACCAAGCTTTTCCCAAATTCAAGGCTGTTGTTTCTACATTACTGTTTAAATGAATAGGTACTCTGAAGCTAAATTCACAATCTGTTTTAAGATTTGAAGTCACTCAGTCCTGTGAGCTATTTTGAAAATACCTGTACTTCAGGTCTATCTCAAATTCCAATTAAAAAACTTGGAAGAAAGCCTGAATTTTTGTTATAAATACACACTTCTGATCATGTTCACAAATAGACTGCCTAAAGCAGCTACAGCTTGGACTTGTTGTATTTGATTTTGGCATAACTATTTGATTTTTGTAATACAGAGAGTTTGTACTCCATAATGGTGATAAAAATTGTGGAGTTTTTTTCCTTTTTCCCCCAATATATATTAATAATATCCCAGCAAGGTAACTGCACCAGAAAACTGATTTACTGTTTCAAATGAAAAAGGCAAATTTTCAAAGTGTAACTTACTTGATTTTGATCATATTTAGACACAGAGATTAGGTCCCTATGGCCAGGTTCTGTAAAGACCTCAGAGACCAGCATATCAGTCAAGGACTAAGGTAAAGACCTGAAGCAGCAAGTAAATAGACAGACTGGCAAAGCGTGGGGTAACACAAACCTTCACTGACCCCATTATAATCATGTGCAGTTTTCCTGCTGCAAGTATTTTTTCATGCTGGTTTCGGAGAAAACAATTAAAAATTCAATGCCAGTATTGCCTATCTTGTAATTTGATAAACAATCAGCAGATTTTACAGAAATGAAAAACCTGTTTATACACACTATGTGTGACACAGTGCTCTCATTCAATCCATTAACTGTGCTATAACATGAAAATGCAAAGTATATGTACTATATTACAGACAGAAGAGAATCCCAGGAATAAAATGCCTGTCATACCAAGCATTTTAAAGACATTTCTCAAGTTTTAATTCTTCTGCATATAAGAAGATGTTCTGAGACAGATCCCAAAAAAATAAAGAATTTTCTCATGCTCAGGTAATAAATTGATGCTACTCTCACTGTTATTCATAGCAGGCTTACCAGTGCAGTGAAATGAAGGTTCATATAAAGTTATATAACATTCACATAGCTTCTTTCCCAGCATTATTTGTATCACAAAGACTCCTCTTTCTCAGCACAGTTTGCACCTTTACTATCTGCTACTCAGGTCAAGTTTGCCCAATATTTTTTTTTGTTTTTAACTTTCCTTCAAAACAATGAAGAAATATTCTTTCTTAGTCATGTATGGTATTTTGCTATATGCTTAACAGTTACTTCAAACAACGTGTTTGTAAAGGATTTCCTGACCTTCAGTTTGCACAGTTTTACTGTGGTTAATTAAACCAAGTTGAAAAACCTGGAAAAGGTGCCTATCTTTTTGTAAGTGATGTCCTGTGAATGATGTATCCATCTGTACGCATGCTCAGTCAGCTAGTTCAGCAGAAAAATTTTCCTCCCTTCTTACCACATTATTCCTCTCCATCAGTATGACTTACACATTACAAAACAGAAAGCCATTTCCTGTTTTGACTCCCACTGACACACGCACCTTTTAGAAACTAAACCTGGGTTGCAACCATCCCATCTTTTTAGAGATATTTAACTGTTGTATGAGCCTTTCCTGTTGTTTTTGTAATGAACATAATGTAATCCAATTTTAAATTACTGGATTAGGTAACTGATTTATAATTGTTTCTAGGTAATTAGCTCTTATTGTCTTTTTTATATACAGAACAGGGAAAAAAAATGAGGAAAAAAGGCAACAAAACTTGAAAGTACTTTTCCTAAAAATGTTACCATTTTTATAAAACTCTTCTGAGTATCTCAACATTGTGGCAAATTTTGTCTCTCAATTTATTATTAATGTTTCCAACAAATGACATTTTGCATTATGTTTTTTCCTCTTTTGAAGATGAGAGAATCTTCAACAAATCCCACATGTGCAGAAGATTCAACAAGGTCATTAAAACTCCTTTATGACCCTGGTAATAGAGAAGGATAAGGATGGAGCTAGAGTGACTGACCAAGAGTTGTTACATTACAACATACATTTTTGCACAGGTGAAATATAAGCACATTTGAAAATAAAAGCTGTCACTCTTTTTATCCTAATCAATTCACACTATTGGAAGAGACTAACAAAACTTATAAGATTGAAAATTTGTAAAAAGACAGAAAAATTATTTGACAAGAACACACACTAGCCAATTGCAGAGCCAGGAAAACATTGAACAAGTTTGAAAAACAAACTTTTGCATTCTAACAATTTTGAATTACTACAAATAATCAGACATGAAATACATTAAAAACTCCCACACTGCTTTTCCCACTGAAAAGTGTAAAAGATGACACATTATTACAAAATATAAATGTAACCTATTAATGTAACATTATAAAGTTCCAAATTTAGAAAGTTGCTACTTTTCTAAGTTGAACAAGATCAACACTGCATTATGTCCTCATTTATTATTTCTTTTAGTTAACTACTGTGGCTTCTGCTGTTATGATTTTTATGGCAATGACCTCATATGTCTACACTTTATTTTGGAGAAAAGATCCCATACCTATAATCAGCCAGGCATTTGAAGTCATTGCTAAGTGATGGCTCTCCAGAGGCCATCCAAACCTACATGAGTTAAGAAGTGGGTTACAGTGAAATTGATAAGAGTCAAAGAGTCATAAACTCATAAAAGTCTACATTGTTGTGGAGTGTTGCAAAATTCCATATATATATATATATATATATATATATATATATATATCTGTAGGTTTCAAATATTCTCTTCCCCACCTTGTCACATTCCTGCAAGTCTCTAGACCACTTCAATTACCAAAGACATAATTTTAAAGGGCTACAAACCCATGTCTTTCTCTAGCCCAACATGGCATAATCTCCTCTGTTTTATAGAATTTACACAAGACATTATGCCAAGTAAGAATGTCTTGAGAACAGGCTTGTCAAGACTAAATAATCCTTTCCCACTTTCCTTGCCTCAACCCTTCCACATCTGCTCATGTCTCTTGATGTTACAGCAGTTGATTTTGATTTTGGTTTCTCACCTTCTAGGGAAACATTGAGGTTTTGGAGTTTGCTCTTCCTTCTAGAAGTATTATTGAAGGGAAATTAAAGAGTTCAGCTCCTTAGTTTGTGAAGAGGAACTTGTGTTCAAGCAGAAAAAATTTATATAAAAATTGCTAGTTGACTATGCATGGTTATCATCAACAATTTTCAGGCCCCACAGATATCTTCTCCTATGAGTTCCAGATGGGTACAGCATATTGGAATACTGTGGCTGTAATATAGAAATCACCAGATTCGTAAATCATCATAAAACTCTACACATACTTAGTTCAATGAAAATATACTTCACTGAGGGGAGGCAGTGTATAAATAAATATATTACGCTTAAACTCTGTCACAGCTGTGTGACTTCACACAGCAGAACACAAGAATAAGCAAAAATATTTGATTGCTAGAATGCTGCTGGCATTTCAGTTATTAAAGAAATTACCTATTCACTCAGCTCTCTCATTAACTCTGACCTTCCAGACATTAATTTCAAATCAAATTGTGTTATTCTGATCATGTTATCAACATTGATATTTCTCTTAAAAAGAAAGCTCATTAGTTTGACAAAATCTCAGCATTAAGATACCAAATCACACATGCTTTGTACCCCTCTAGTGTGTTAAATTATATGATTGGTTATCATGCACAGTGTATATAACAGTTGTATTTTCCATTTGATATGGTCCTGGTTGAAACAGACGAGATAGACAAGACTACAGGATGAAAGCATTTTCTATCAGTAACTAAACAAAGTCACATTAGTGACTTTTTTTTCTCCTTCCAAAACCCACAGATTCATCATCCCTTCCTTAATGAAACCTCTGTGCCTGTAGGTGACTGTCATGGAAGAGAGTGGGACAAGTGTAGGAACAAACCAATTAAGAAAATATATGGATTATTTGTCCAAGAAGGGCTGTATTGGCAAGAAAGATTTTGTGCTTGGCTCTTATATGAAAAAAAAAAAAAAAAAAAAAAAAAAAAAAACCTAAAGAAAATACCTGAACATGGACTAAGAGGAAGTCAGATTGTGCCCTGGGGAAAAAAAAATGCAAACTAGTAAATTACAGGAAGATAGCATCAAACCAGCACAATCTCATTGAATGAGAATCCATGTCGCACCTGAGCCTCTGTAATGAAACGGGCAACCCTGAAGATAAGAGGGCTTTCTACCTGAGAAAGGCTATTGAGTTTGGGCTGCAGTCATGTTTGTTGGGTTGACCTTGGCTGGATGCCAGGCGCCCACCAAGCTGCTGTATCACTCCCTCTTCCCAGGTGGAGAGGGAAGAGCAAATAAATGGAATATGACTCATAGGTTGACATAAGGCAGTTTATTGAAGCAGAAGTGAAAGTTTGCATGTGCATAAGCAAAGAGAAAAGAAATTAATTTATTCTCTACTTTCCATCAGCTAGCCATATTCAACTGCATTCTGGAAGGATTTCAGCACATGTAGTGCTTGCTTCAGCAGGCAAATGATGTAAATAACAACTACGCCCACTTCCTTCTCCTTTCTTTAGCTTTTATATGTGAGTAGGTGTCATACAGAATGGAATACACCTTCGATTAAATTGGGTTAGCTGACCTGGTTGTACCCCCTCCCAGGATCTTGCCCATCCCTGCCTATTTATTGTGAAAACTGTTGGGGAGACGGTACCAATGCTGTGCCAGCTTTGCTCAGCAGTAGCCAAACCACTAATGTGTTATCAACACCTTTCTAGCTACCAGTACAAACCACATCACTGTGAGGTCTGCCATGGGAAAGTTGACTCCACCTCAGCCAGACCCAATATATCATGTCACATCAACAATACTGTATTTTGGTCCTCACATATCCTCCGTTGGTGTTTGCATTGGAAGGTAGATAAATTTCAATCTGAATAATTACATTTTGCCTTTTTAAAAATCCTCAAACTGTGGTTTTGGTTAAATATGGTAGTAATCTTCCAGCCTTGCCTCCAAGAACAGAATATGATAGTGAACAACTACTTTGTTCCACCTAAGCAATGGTTGCCTTTCCTTTATCAGAAAAGTTAATTGCTTAATGTTCTTTATATTTTTCAGAATGATTTTCTAATATTTAGGTTAGTCTTGTAAATCACTTTAAAATCCTACTTACAAAACATTCAGTTTTAATTACAGTAATACATAACTGTACTGGGTACATATAACTGAAAAGAAAAATACAATAGAGGACCGCACAGATACCTTTACATAGAAGGGTATTGCATGCTGTATATATTATTGTATATTATTCAGTTTCAAGTTCAAGACATAAAGAGAAAAAAAAAAAAAAAAAACTGTATAGTAAACTCATTAATTAAATTTATATATCAAATTATCCTAGTGGGTATAACTATAGAAATTTCTTAGTAAACTATTAGATTGTAACGAAATGCTGCCTAATAAGAACAGCATATTTCAGTTCCTGTGTTATCTTTCTCATCCTACTTTTACATAGGGCAATAAGAAACTCAATATACAGAGGTTAATTTAGGTAACAACTAGCACAACTCACAATTGCATTAGCACCTCTTAAGATTCATTGTTCATGGAAATTTTAATGATATATTCCAGAGTGAATAAAAGCATAAGATGATAAGGAATAACATTGTTTCCATGTATGCTGACAGGAGTGCTGAGCATAATTATACATTTCTAGGGTGACCTGTTTGGAGTTTACTTCATAATTTTACGTAAACTTTGAATAACTTGATCTTTTCAGGTTAAATGCCAATATGTTATTGCACTGCAGAGTTGAGTTACATGAACAACTAATGGACACAGATTGCAACTAATGAAACTTTATCATATAAAAGTCTAGAGCAATTCAGAATTACAAACTTTCAATTCATTGTTTCCTACTGCCACATTCTTGTGGCTCATATGCATGAGCTGCCATAATTTTCAATCAGTTACTAGATACTAGCTGTAATATCTATATTCTGAGCAAAAAATCCATTCCAAGGAAAATATCCTTGCAGGGGTAGAATTTTATTTTTTTTACTCTCCTCTTGCTCGTTTATTCACTGCATGATGAAGGCTTAAATCAGCTTATACAGTTTCATGTAATACATTTGCAGTAATCTCTACAACATAAAAGTACAAGCAGATAAAAAGAAAAATCAAGTACTCTGAAGAAAAATATGTGGGCTCAGGGCTATGCAAAAACCTGTCTGTTTAGATTTGCCCAGGCTTCAATGAATCATACAGCTGAAATCCTGTGAGAACAAGTTGCTATTAGGTTCACACTGGAAGCCAAAATAAAGTAAACTTCAAGAAATGTACAGGGATAAATGGGTATGAAGTCAAAATGAAAAGAAGGAAGGAATTCGGAAGAAAGGAATACAGAAAGATGAAATTCAGCAGGAAGGAAGGAATTTGGAAGGAAGGAATTCGGAAGGAATTCAGAAGGAAGGAATTCGGAAGGAATTTGGAAGGAATTCAGAAGGAATTCGGAAGGAAGGAATTCGGAAGGAAGGAAGGAAGGAAGGAAGGAAGGAAGGAAGGAAGGAAGGAAGGAA
>JAWWEE010000085.1:37796308-37813168 GCA_035221455.1 Xenops minutus
AAGGAAGGAAGGAAGGAAGGAAGGAAGGAAGGAAGGAAGGAAGGAAGGAAGGAAGGAAGGAAGGAAGGAAGGAATCATATCCCACTTCACATCTTTGCATCGCTTTTCTCAAACTCTTTTCTAAGTCCTTACCTTACTGTCACACTTGTCTTCCATCACCTCCATACCAGGTAAAAAAAAAATATCTGCTCCCACTGAGCAGGTCCATCATTATCCACAGCCTGACAGGAAGATAACATTCTGGTGTCCCACTAAAAGATATATGTAATTTTGGTTTTATTGATAGGCATCATTCCTGTTTCTCCGTATTTGTCTCCTTTTGCTCAGTTGTGCAGTTGTTTTCAGGGATGGAGAGAAGAAGGAAAATCTGCAGTAGCAGACTTGAAGTTCTCCATTATTTTTTTTATATTAGGATGTTCCAAACCAAGTACAACACCATTATTCAGATCCCTATAACCTGAATTCTTTGTTGGACATTGTGAATTAACATACAAGACTTTCAGCAACACAAATTTGACTACCATGAGGAAACATAAAGGATCTGAGTTATACCTTGACAAAAAGGTACTGTCAGGAAACTGAAACTTTTTAAAGTGTAAAATATTATACATGTGAAGCTTCCTGAGCAGATGCTGAAGAGAAAAGATCAACTAGCTGATCTTTGGACCTTTGTGAAGAAATGTTTGATAAAAGCCACTGGAAAAGGAGATTATTGAGAAGTGGCCTCATGCTGAAACAGTGATTTTTTTGCAAGATTTTGCCTTACAAGCTGTATGCTTCTGATGTTTCCCAATTGCATGTTTGTCTTTCTTTCCCTTTTTGCTACTAATGAATCCAAGAATCTGTTCCAGTACCAAACAAGTGAAGATTGTGGGGTTTTAAGACTCTCTAAGTTGAATTATCTATATTACTGGAAGACATGTGAAGAAGAGAAGCTATTTTAATAAATTATGAGAATAAATGTATGTGTGACTGAGATGTCTACTATAAAACAACTTATTTCTCCTTAGCAAATTAATAAATAAATAAAATTAGCAGCTTAGTCATCAATAGCAACAACTGCTCAGCAAACAGAAAAGTGGTTTTGCTTCCCTAAACTATAATTTGTGCCTTGTGACATAAGGTGAATCTATAGCTAAAGCTCAAGTTTGAAATCTGATTTTCTCAGCAATTAATTTCAATGCACATTCCATTCATATGATCCTAGAATCTATCATGAGTGCTTAACATGGTTAAGAGAAATTATTTGAAAACTGTAAAAGAAAAAAAAAAAAAATAAGAGGAAGATGTTCTGTGCTTGTTCCAATTTTTGTTCAAGTACTGTTCAATGTAATATGATGCTACATAGAGAAGAATATTGTTTGTATATAAAGCCCCTTCCAAGGGAATTAATTTCAGTTCAATCATATTCATTCCTGAGCAATTTTCCATTATAAAAATTGTGTTCACTGATATCACAACAGCCCCATGACACGAATTTCTACCTAAATTTTATACCCCTACTCCTTACTGATATCCACAGGTAGCTATCCCCTTTCTTTCATTCTGTCTCTACTGTATTCCATAGAGAACTTTGTTCTAGGCATTAAAGAATATTTACTAGCTCTGAGGACTTTCAGAAATAATTTGATTTTACATTTAGTCACAAACAGAACAGCTTTATTGGTATGGCAATTACTGCGAACCTTTTAGAAAAACCAATTCTTGGTAAAGCTGTTTGTGGAACTGATCAAACAAAAAAGCTTTTTTTGCAAACCAGTAGGCAGATGTTTGATTGGTTTGAATGAAAACCCATGCCAGAAGAAGCTGATGTTCCTAATAGTTTAAAATCCACAAATAACATGTTGAATTATCTCATGGATCCTCTGTCACAGTAAGGAAAAAAAAAAAATCCAACTACTGATTTTACACCCTGAATTGCTCATTGGAAGCCTGTTAAGCAGTGAATTTATTTGGTTTTGGTGTAATGTGTGTTGAGAGAAATTGGTATCAATAATTAATTTCTGTATAATATCCTTTTCCTCTTTTTTTCCCTTTCCCTCCTCATTCCTGAACCCTTATGGCAGTACAAATTAAAATGAAGTTCTTGGTTACATTTTAAATTAGTAAATCATTTCCCTGCATTTGTCACTTTGATCATTACCTCTTTGCATCTTGTTTGGCCTTCAAACACAGCAATCACCAAAAAAAGCATGAAAGTCCCAAAGATTTTCTAGTCCTTCCTTCTTCCTGGTCATAGAATCAGCTAGACTAGTGATATCCCTGAGACATGTTCTTTAATCTATTTAATAATAGTCAGAAAAACTTCACAGTTTATCTAGTATGTAGTTTGTTTTTTTCTGACAACCAACCTGAATGTTCTTAGTCCAATGCTAGGCTACTCTTTCCGAGTCTGTCCTTCATGCATATGTAGAACAATTATTCAGCTTTAGGAATATGAGCTAAACGGACAATCTCTTCCAATGTCTGATCACCCTCCCATTAAAATTTCACAATTTTATGCTTAAATCTAATTACCTTTATTCAACTTCTTCTCTGGTGTCCTGACACCAGAGACCACTGAGAAGAGCCTCACTCCATCTTCTTTAATTCATCAGGTATTTATGCACTCTCTTAAGATCCCTTTGAGCCTTTTCTCTCCAGGCTGAAGAGTCACAGTTCTCCTTACTTCCTATTAAGTCAAATACTCCAAACCTTTCATCTTCATGACCTTTTACTGTATTCACTGATGGATGTCCATGTGCTTCTTGCACTGGGGAACCAAGACACAGCATTCAATTGTGTCTCACCAGTGTTGATCAGAGTAGAAGGATTATCCCCCTCTACCTGCTGGGGAGGCTTATGCCAGTGGAGCCCAGGAAGCTGTTGGCCTTCTTTGCCAGAAGGTTGCATTTCTGGTTCATGGTCCACTTGATGTTCACCAAGATCATAGAGTGTTTTCCTGTGAGCTTCTTACCAACCACATAGCCCCAGTCCCGCATTTGTGGATAGATTCATCTCTCTGTGGAATCAAGACTTTACAATTTCCCTTGTTGAATTTCTCTGCTGTCAGACCATTTTTTCAGATGTTGACATCCCTCTGGATGGCAGCACAACTTGTTGGTATATCAGCCAGTTCTAGTTTTGTATCATCTGCAGACTTTCTGAGGTTGTACTCTACCTCAGAATCCATCTCATTAATGAAAATAAGCAGTAGTGTACTCGGTGCTGTGTGGGACACAGCACTAGCACCTGGCACCCAGAGGGTTTGGGCCACTGATCAGAAACCTTTGAGCCCCATAAGTCATCTAGTTTTCAGTGCACCTCACTGTCTACTTACCTAGTTGGTACTGCCTCAGTCTCTTATGGGAGACAGCGTAAAAAGCTTTTGTTTCAATTTGTGATCACTTATAACCCCTAATCTTTCTTCTATTTAATAATTACAGTCTCCAGCTTTTCCCATCTTGCGTCTGTACTGTGGATAATACCTGCCTGTTGATTCTTACCTTAGATTTTTTATCTGTTCTTCTATACTGACAGTGGTGTATTGGTTTCAGGCTCTGGTTTTGCAGCAGAGTTTATATCTCACTTCACTGGTGTCATCTAGGCCATGTGTACCCAACTTTTTTATTAAAATGTGATGTAATTTGTCCAAAGTCTCATTTTATCTCTGGATTTAGGAGCAAATCTTTGTAGGTTTGATCACTGATCTCTCCAGATAGACAGAATCAAAGGCTAGGAGCTCTGTTTCTCTGTAGGATGATCTAAATAAAAGAGTCAAACTCATTTTGGTAAGACACACTGCATCTTTAAAAAAGTGCAGAAAGCAGGTAAGGGAGAAAGAAAGTAGGTATATTACACAATAGAAATGAATACTAATTATGGGATGATGGTGTGCTTTTTTTCCAATTAGAAAAGATAATGGGGCTAGTTAGGAACTGCTTTCTTTTCATAAAGCCTAATCACTTTGATCAGAAGACATTTTGGCAAGATACCACATAAACAGGACTTAACTGAGGCATAAAAATCACAGGACAAGCTTGCCCTTCAGCCACAATACTGGGGAGTGGGAGAAGGTAAGAACCCTTCTGAAATATTCAAATGCATTATAGTGAAATCACTACTCATAAGTGCTATAAGTCAGATGAGTACAGCTGCAGACATTGTCATTGCTGTCATTTTAAGCCTGTCAGCATTTCTGTTTCCCTGAGTGTCTTGGATATGAAACATCCCCGGAGCTGAAACATGGCACACAGATTGCCAGACAGGGCACTATTTTCTTTTAAAAGCTGCAATGGATTTGTTAAAATGGACTTGCCTAGGGGAAAGCTCTCTTCACAGTTCAGTACAATGAAAGAGTTAAAAAGTGTTCACTCATGGCTACATGCTAGTAATAAATCTCCTACCAGGCAACATACTATGTAGGAACACAGAGTGACAGAGGATTTCAGAGCCGGAAAGTTGTGTGTAGAAACTCAGCATCTCCTGTGGACACTTGTCTCTCTACCATTTTTGCCTATTTTGGTGGTTTGAGCCTGTAGTTTCCACGTGCCCATCAATACCTCCCTCTCACTTCCCTCCTCAGCTGGACAGGAGAGAAAAAATATATCAAAAGGGCTCAGGGTTGAAATAAGGGCAGGGAAGGTTCAGTCTGATTACTATCATGAGCAAAATAGACCTGGAAAAACAGACTTGAAAAGATTCATTTAATTAAAATCAGAGTAGGATAATGAGAAGTAAAATAAATCTGAAAAACATCTTCCTCTCACCCCTCCCTCCTTCCTTGGATTAAATTTTTTCCTGATTCTCTACCTCCTCGCCCGCCAGCAGTTCAGGGACATAAGGAGTGAGAATTATGGTTATTTTGCCGTGAAACGAGGGTGGACACAAGAAACATACACACCAACTTTGAATAAGTGTATAAATTTACTATAGTACAAAACTAGCAAAGAATTACAAAAGAAGCAATGAATTATTAAAAGGATAAGCTTAGCAATGCATCTAATCACTACTACAAAGAATGTCCATAGTGATCAAGAAAGACATATCACCGGTTAACCCTTTAACACATTATCATCATCCAGGCCTGTACGTCAGCTAGGGAGCCCTGCTCACAGTTAAGGGTCAGAGAACCTCTCCCAGTAACTGGGAAGTCCTACACAGTGCATCCACTCATAGGTGAGGTCTCCATCTTCACTGTGAAAAGGGCCCAGCTTTTATATTGGTAAACAAAACAGCTTACATCACTTATTCAGTGTGGAAAATACCTGGCTTTCTTCTCTCCTTGGTTTTAACCCAAAGCCTGACCAGGTCTTCAGAGGAAAATCAGGGAGTCAGTTTGTACCATCTACAGTTGAATAAGACCAACCATCTCCATGACTTTGACTCGTCTCTACACACAGAAAGATAGGTACATTTATATTTCATTGATGAAGAGATATTAATCTTCACTAATAAGCAAATACCAATATATCTCACTAAAAAGCGTACATTTTTACACAGGTATAGTCTTATTACATATTTTACTAAGAATTATACAGAATTTTGTCTAATAAGCAGATATGTGGCTAAATATAACATTATGTTGGAAGGTTCATCTAGAGGTCAGCTCTGGCTCAGGGCCTGTTGTTCAGGCCTCAGCACTTTAATGGTCGGTTCATTACATGTTGTTTCTGTCACCCCTTCGTCCTCAGGAAGAGGATTCCTTCCCCTGCTCCAGTGTGGGGTCCCTCTCACATGAAGACAGTCCTCCACAACCTTCTCCAGCACAAGTCCTTCTGGCAGAATACAGTTCTTCATTAACTGCTTCAGCTTGAGTCCCTTTCCACTGGGTGCAGTTCTTCAGGAACAACCTGCTCCAGTGTGGATCCCCTAAGAGGTCACAAGTCCTGCCAGAAAATCTGCTTCAGTGGGGGTTGTCTCCATGGAGCCACAGGTCCTGTCAGGAGCCTGCTCCAGCAGGGACTTCCATAACTGAGCCTTCAGTGATGTAAGGCATTTCTGCTAGTGGGTTTTCTTTCTTGTCTAAAAGGCCTGTATAAGTCTGGGGACTTCTGAGCAGAGACCATCTGTGATGTGAAGATAAACATTTACCATTTGTGCCCCAAAATTGTACAATATCCTTGTGTTTTGTAACAGTTTTGTAGTTTGCTTCTGGGCTGAAACTGTTGCTTCTGACAAAGAACACTTCACAACCAGTTAGGCTGTAAAATAAAGCAAACACCTTCTAGTCTTACAGTACATATTTTAATAACCAATTCATCTGAAATGCAATTGTACATAGAAACTGGTGTTTTCCAAATATAATGCTTATAAATCTGAGTGGACTTGCATGAATAATGAGCAGAGAAGGTCAAGGCAGTCACTTATCTTCTATCAACTCCACTTGTATTAACAGTCATGACATGTCTCCTCTGAATCATAAGTACAAACCATTCAGGGCTGTCCATCTCACATGTCATGAAAAAAAAGTGTAACCCTCAAACACAAACTATCAAGCCTGTTTCATCAGGCCTTAAAACAAACATTATCTCATACCATCAGTGCTAACTACTCAGCTGTTTAAAATCTGATGATGAAAAGGGCAGTATTTCTTGTCATTTGTGGAAAAATTGCAATGCATATGTAGAAAAGTGTAGGAAGATGCAAATTATGCTGACTCTCTAGACTCTGAGTGATGTACAGTGGACTAAAACGGTGTAAGGAAAGAACAGCTTCACTTTTCACAAGCTTGAAGAGATTAGAAATTGACTGTCAAACCTTGGGAGATACTAAAGATATACTTGACATAACATTTCCTGCTGAGAGAGGACAGCACAGGACCATTAGGTGTAAGACTGCAGCATGCACTGCAGCCCACAGCCTGATAGATAGCTGTTTATGGTACCAAGACAACATTTCTGAGACATACCCTTTCTTGAGTTTCTTTGTGGTAGGTGATTCACCTCCTGGCCCTTGAAGCAGGGCAACTAATGCAGTTTAATGAAAACTGCAAACACACTGTTTAGCAGATCAGGTATTTGGTTTTTTGGAGTGTGGAAACACTGACTGAAACATTATTTCTCTGTGGGGTCTGCTGAGGGTTTTGGGAGGAATCTGGTGGTATTTGCATTTCATTTAATTTATGTTCTCTGATAGCTGGACGTTGTAAAAGCCCAAGAAGATTGACCTTCCTCACACTGTAGCTCAGGGTGCATATGAAGAAAGAAAGGGCTAACCTGGATTGTTGCACTGTGTAAAGAGCCAAGGGAGCAGCCTCTGCCTTATGCTTTCACAGTGTCACTTAAGCTTTTCCTTAAGAAAGTATTCCTGTGAGAAATACCAACAAATTATCACTCAGGTGGTTCTGCTTGCATTTGGTGACACACAAGCTTTTCAAAGCAAGGTCAATGAGGATGTCTAATGGATTTTTTAACATCCACCAGTTTCAAACACTACCTTTTCTAAATAAGGATTATGTTACTTTAATCCTAACCTCATACAGATGAAAAGTAACAAATTCATCATCTTCATACAAGACTGAACATGTATGTATTTTCTATGAGGAAATTTTCTTGAGGTTAAACTCAGAATTCACAGTTAAATATAAATACATACTCCAAATAAATAAAAATGGATGTGTGGCTTTTTTTCCCAGGAGATAAATCTCATAGAAGCACAAAGTAAACTGCCATCTACATGAGAATTAAAAAAAATAATAATAATAATAAAAAAAACAACCTCACAAAACAGGAAAAGCAGAAGCGGAAACAATTATTAAATTTCATCAGTATGCTTCTACAATTGCCTGACCTCACTTCTGCTGAGCCTCTATTCTCCATATTATATCTTATATTTTTATTACCGATGTGTTATACATAAAATATTACATGCAGTATAATTTGAGCTTCTAAATGTGTGCTTGGGTAGGATGACTGTGTCTATTGAGACTCCTAGGTTACTCCTATTAGGGAAAGAATGTCATGCTATTTGTCATCCAAAAGGTAATTTTCTCTAGACTTCTATTAAAGTTTCATATTTTATGATAACCTCAGTATTATGTTGGTCTGAGCATTTTTCATGAACCCATTCATCAGACAGGTAACTCCAGCCCTGCAACATTTTACTTGTTTTCAGGATGAATAATTTTTTTTTTTTTTTCCAGCTGTATCAGTAATACCAAAGGAGCATTTGAGTCCATGTGAGCATGCCAGTAAAATTCCAGGACAAGCTTTGCACATATTAAGAAGTATACATGTAGGAGTTAATTTATCAATTTTAGAAAATACAATATCAGAAGGTAAACATGTTTATCCCAGGCTAAATATTATTCTTTGACAACTGTCTTGTAACCACCAATCTCTAACTGGCCCACAATTCAACAACAATACAGCCAAAGAGTTAACAGGTTCAATGCCTATGATTTGTGATGCAGTTCACTATGATACATTTACATGGGTGAATGGGCGCCTGTATGCGAAGGATGACCAGGTTTGAATTAACTACAAATTCTGCTTTAGACCTGGCGTAGCATGAGGACAAGACCCACTCAGAGAGAAGAGTCTGCATGTTCTAATTAATAAGCATTAAAACAATTTGCAAGATGTCATATATTGTTTAGAAATTGTACTAAAGCTTCACAGGATAAGGGTCAGGGACCAGCTCCAAGGATGGCATCTCAGTGATAACTAACCTTTCAGATTTCTCTTAGATTTCAAAGCAACTTGTGATCCTAATTGAAATTAAATTGAGGGAGGTGGGAGATGGCTCTTGCCGAGCTATAAACTGAAATAAAATGCAGCAGATATAGGCATGCATATTAATTTCTTCTTGTGGAGAACTCTGAGGAACTGATACAGACACTAAATCAAACGCAGTTTTATCTGACTAGGTGAGGCCTCAGCACTCCAGTCAAGAAGCAAAACAGATGCAGATTCTTTTGCCAACAGCATGCAGTTCCCATGGATAAAGGGAGCAACTTCCTACTCCCTCAGGCACTGCTCTAAGCTAGCATTCAGTGAGCCTAACAAAAAGTCCAGCTGCTCTCATCTCAGAGGAAGAAAACACAACTCCAAACAAATCAATCTATCATTTCCTATAGCGTCTAATGTGGAGCAGTCAATTCTTTTCTGTCTCCTCCCCTTTTTTACATAATAAAAATCTACCATCCCTGTCATCCTCAATATGTCACAAGCCAGCAAGTTTAAATGCAGCCATTTGTATAATTTGAATGATAATCAAAAATAAGCGAAAAAGAAGGATAAATTTATCAAAATTGTGAGAATATTCTAGGAAAAAAGGAATTTCCTGAGGTAACTGTCCTTGACCTGGCTCTTTAATCGAGTGAAATTTCATCACTTTATCTAATATCATGCTTCATGCTTCAGGCTCCCAGCAATTCTATTTTAGTGTGGTCTAATGGGCAGCTGACACATCCACTCAGCACCAGACTGCATAATATGTGCTGACACACTGTGTGGTGAGCACCCTATTGAGAACTGTTTATTTGTGCCTGTCAAGGAAAAATTTTGTCCAGTAAAGTCTCTTCATAACCATTTTAGTCTCAGTTTTCAGGACCTCCACAGGCTCCACATTTGAAGATGTTCAGAAGCACTTGCAGGGAAATTCAGTCACTTATTTGGGTGGCTGTAAATTATCTGATTTTAGGTGAGAGGTTGTGAAAGCACTGGTTATGGTTGTCTGAAACCCAAATCTAGATAGTGTAATGAAGAGTGTCATTCTAACTGCTTTGGAGCCAGCTATCCTCAGAAACTCTGATTCAATTTGATATTCTGAGGTTAACACACTGTATTGGGACTGAAAATAGGAATGCACACAAAACGCTTTTATATTTATTCAGTTCAGTAAGCATAGCAAACTCATCAACAGCTATTTGTACATTGTATCATGGTGAAACTTATTTTGATGTACTGATTTATGTTTGATGTTTTTCCTGCAGTATTGCTTTAGAGTAGAAAGGGACTGAAAACAAATAAAACAAACAAACAAACAAACAAAAGAAAAAAAGCAGACATGGCTCTCAACATAATAACACAGGACATTATCATAAACAAAGAAGGAATGGAACAATCACAGAGATTCTGGCTTCTCAACCTCATGTAGAAATGAAATTTCCTATATAGAGACCAAAGAATACATTTCCTATACATATGCAAAGAGCTAAGATATAGTTGATATAGCAGTCTGTAAAGCAAGTTATATGAACACACAGACAACAAAAAACTAAGGGCCCACAAACAGGATTGATTAAAACATGCTTCATCAACCCAGTCACACTGGAAGATATACTCAGATTATATCTATATATACAATTACTGATCACCTTAGTACTTGGAGTGGAAACAAAATTTATTTCAGAAATATTGGGGGAAAATGATTCCATGAGTCTGTGAAAAGCATTTATGATCTTTTATATAACCTTAATGTATGTATTACATAAGACATGTATTTTCTACATGGACATATACATGACACAGTGAAGTATATTATTCACAAGCCTATCTAGCAGGAAAGGTGCTTTGACCTTGATAGTGTTGGAAAAGTAACTTCAGCTTTTTCAGACTCTTACTTCAGAATATTCGAAGTCAGAACTTTTAGTAATTGGAGAAAGTTACTTCAAAATTCTGCAACTGGGAAAAAAATCAAGCCTTATAAGAAACTTACAGATGTGCATTCAGTAAATATATGTTTATTTGTATGCACGCACACATGCATATACGGGTGTATATTTATCTACCCATCTGTATGCAAATAGGCTAGTACATATACAAGCATGGAAGTCCCTATCACGAAAAAACAAAATTAATCTAAAAGTAAAGTAAAATGAGAAAATGTTATAAAAGCAGAAGCTTCAGTCCTTACATAAGCATTAATTTTGTCATCTTGAACAGACTGGGAGCTGTATTTTTCAGTGCATCTAAAATATTTGCCAATCTTTATCACAAGACAGAGAGGGTAGAGCATGAGCCAAACAATAATATCAAGAAGAACCTAAGCCACATAATTTCTGTATTTTTTTATTTCACTCATGTAAGTATCCTTGCAAATTAACATACTTTCATTTCAGTGTGATCTCCACTTGCAGAGAGGGTCCTTTCAGAGAAACTGGTAGAAGAAAGACCTAGGTTTTAATGGAGAGTGAGGCCGTATGCCATGAGGTCTCCAGCAGTTTTTCTGTTTATGCTCTGAAGATAAGCTACCTCTCTTGACACAGTCCTTGGTCTCACCTTTGCCTCAAGGTTGCAATGCACAAACAACTTCAACATCAGTATGGCAGTTGGTACGTGGTTGAGCTCATAGGATTAAGTGGGGAAAAAAATTAAAATTATCAGCCAGAAAGAGGGTGATTCTGAGCCCTTTCTGAGAACTGTCCGTCCTTCCTAGCAAACACCTCCTTATCTCTAAGAGATGAAGATGGCTTAGTTCAGCCTTGGAAGTCAGAGGGCCCTTTCAGGTTAGGGGCAGTTTGTTCCAACTCGTCAACTTCAGGACAGAAACACAGCATTCTGTACACTCATGTAGCCATGTCACTTCCCAGACACTATTACCAAACAGTAGGGTATATGTCAAGGGTATAAGAAGAAAAATAGTGCAGATCTAGATGCTGAACATAGGCAAGTTGTACACAGGTTTGGTGTAGGAGAATGACCTTCAGCTCACTGAGTGGAGCCATATAGACACGAATGTACGCTATCATACCATCCTCAAAAGAGAAAGAATAAAAGAAAGTACTACCTATATGCAGATTCAACTCTACAAAGTAGCCAGCAGTGATATCAGGCAAGTGTCTCATGAAGTAAGTTTTGCCTTGTCACCTGCATATGTACAGGAGTAGTCTTAGGCACTATACTTCAGGTTCCCTGGAGTCACAGTTTACACAGGAACTGTTTTTTCTCTCTGAAGCAAACATTTCACAACTTTCCAGACTTACATTAACTAAGCAAATAAAATCCTACACTAGCTGAGAAAGAGAAGACACATAGAACGTTTCATAAGATTCCTCAATAGCTTTCCACTAGAAGAAGGGTATGTATTTTGTCAGATTTCTTCATCTGTAAAGGTGAGTCACAGCATGCTTCAGCCTTCAGTCAGATAATGTATTGATCTTTCCCATTCAGCCAGATAAGTATTTAGCAGTAACTTCCAGCTGTAAGGCAGGGAACAGTAATTGTGCACACATCATGATTGCAGGAGAATGAAGTGAAGTGGAGAGGTCTTTAATGAGCTTGAAGAAGGAAAGAGGAACTTACAGACAGTGAAGGTGTTACTACAGAAATCCCTATTCATGCTCAGAGCCCTAATAAAATCTTCATGCTCTTTATTCAAATGTAAAACAAAAAAACATATAAGCTGGGGAAAGAGAAAAGCTAAATCAACATAACAGTTTCTAACCTTCTGTGTACATTTCTCTGAAAATCAGCACCCAAAAACTAACAAAGAAAAAAAGATAGAAAATTCTGTCATTCTGAGAAGGGAAATTACAACAGTATCTTCTAATGAAATCATATGTGAGACAAGTGAAAATGCTGCCTTAGTGTTAGTATACTCAGAACCACCACGAAGGCTTGCACAGAAACCAATTTTGATATATGCACGTGTGTACACACATGCATATATATATATATATATATATATATATATATATATATGTGTATTTAATTTGTTAGGTAACATTTTTTCTAGTTTTGAGATTTACCTAAAACTAGTAATTTTAGATGTATTACTTATAGCAATTTCTAATGCCTATTTAATCTTGAAATTATAATTTCTTTTGCCCTTTCTGGAAGTCGTAACTAAGATATGTGCCTATAAATAGACACATGAGTTTTTTGCAGAGCAGCATTTATTTCCTCAAAGAACAATTAATAAAGCTAAAACCTTGAATAATGCAAGTTGAATTTTCCTAAAGAAGTTTACACTGAAAAATTCATTTATTTTGTGTTGAAAGTGTATTTCATAACAACACACATATGTTGTATTTCTTTTGCTCTTTGGTTGACTAATTCCATAAATAATGAATTTAAATTACACAATAAATTAACGAGGCCTAGGGTTCAATGTGGAATCAATAACAATCTTTTCTCTGTAATACATTAAGTTAGGATCCTCAAATACACATTTGATATAGACTTTCATAAAGGACTTACCATGTATATACCAAATTATTAATAAATGCTTTTGTGGAAAGAGAGATGAACTATATAACAGATGAAACACCTGTTAAGGAGATTTAAATTCTAATGTATATTTTTTTAAGTTTTAATTGCAATATCCATTCCAAGGCATTATATGTGTTTTACAGGTGTTGTATTGACACTACGTGATGACAGAATCACAGATTATGCTGAGATGGAAGGGACCCACAAAGATCGAGTCCAACTCCAAGACCTGCACAGGACCATCCTGAAGAGTCACATCATATGCCCAAGAGTATCATCCAAATGCTTCTTGAACTCTGGCAGGCTTGGTGCTGTGACCACTTCCCTGGGGAGCCTGTGCCAGTGCCCAACCACCCTCTGGGTGAAGAATGTTTCCCTAATATCCAACCTAAACCTCCCCTGACACAACTTCAGGCCATTTCCTCGACCTCTGGTCACCACAGAAAAGACATCAGTGTCTGCCCCTCCTCTTCACCTCATGAAGAAGTTGCAATGAGGTCTCCTCCAGGCGGAACAGAGTACCCTCAGCCACTCCTCAAAGGGCTTCCCATCAAGGCCCTTCACCATCTTTGTTGCCCTCCTTTGGACACTCTCTAAGAGATGAATATCTTTCCTGTATTGCACTGCCCCAAACTGCACACAATATTCAGGGTGAGGCCATCCCAGTGCAGAGCAGAGTGGCTCTCCTTCGACCGGCTGGTGATGCTTTACCTGATGCCCCCCAGGACATGGTTGGCCCTTCTGGCTGCCAGGGCACTGCTGACTCAAATTCAACTTGCCATCAACCAGGACCCCAAGTCCCTTGCCATGGCACTGCTTTCCAGTATCTCATTCCCCAGTCTCTACAAATATTTGTGGTTGTCCCGACCCAGGTACAGAATCCAGCACTTGCAATGCAAAACTTCATATGGTTGGTGATTGTTCACTCCTCTAATTTGTCAAGATCTCTCTACAGGGCCTTCTTGCTTTCAAGGGAGTCAGCAGCTCCTCCCAGTTTTGTGTCATCTGCAAACTTGCTCACTATCCCTTCCAGCCCTGTGTCCAAGCCACTTACGAAGATGTTGAAGAGCACAGGGCCCAGGATGGAGCCCTGTGGAACCCCACTAGTGACAGGTCACCAGTCTGATGCCACAGTATTTGCTATCACTCTCTGTGCTCAGCCCATGAGCCAACTGCTCACCCACCACATGATGTGTTTATCCATCTGTGTACTGGACAGTTTGTCCAGAAGGATCCTGTGAGAGACAATATTGGAAGCTTTACTGAAATCCAAAAAGATTACATCAACTGGCATCCCTTTATCAGCCAAGTAGATTATCTTGTAATGAAAAGAAATCAGGTTGGATAAGCAGGACTTTCCTCTTATGAAGCTGTGCTGGCTGTGACCAATGACTGAGTCGTCTTTCAGTTGTTTTTCAATACCTCCCAGAATAATCTTCTCCATAACTTTATCAGGCACTGAAGTGAGACTGACAGGCCTGTAGTTTTCAGGTTTCTCCTTCTTGTAAATTGGGATAACATTCACCAGCTTTCAGTCAACTGGGACCTCTCCAGATTCCCAAGACAACTCAAAAATCAGAGAGAGATTTTGTGATGATATCAGCTAGCTCTTTGAGGATTCTTGGATGTATCCCATTAGGCCCCATATTTTACTTTGTATGCAATTTTAAACACCTATTTTACTTTATAGTTAGTAGCAGCCTTATATGAATAAATCTGTGGGAATTAATGTGATGTTTATACAGAAGTACCAGGCATTTTCATAACATATACCAGAATATGGTGTAAGGGTCTCTGTTCTTCTTTGCATAGGAAGGCTGGGGGAAAGTCTAGAGGTGCTTCTCAGCCTTATCTCCTTGGGATTTTACCAGCAGGCTGCACAGAATAAAACAGAGACTCAGCATTAGGTTAAGTTTTGGCAGAGCAGAATTCACAGGTTGTCTTGCATTAAATTGATTATTAAAGATGTGCAAACAACTCTTGTTAAATGAAAATATTCGGACATAGGTCATGGGTCTGACTGCTCTACCCAAATGGTTATTTCATAATTGTCCACTGTGGGATTTCTTTCATTTTCACTGAAGCATCTGATGCTATTGTCCTACATACAATACAGGGGGTAGGATGAAGCCAATATTCTTGTTAAGTATGGACATTTTTGTGTGCTAATTGAAATTGTTTTAATTAAAATTCATTTAAAACCTTTATCTCTGTCTACATCCAAATTTTGCTCAGCTTAACTGAAAAATACAGTAAAGGCTAGTGTTAGAGGTAGAAATCTCTGTAGCATTTTGGGTAAACAAATTAAAGGCATGAATATTTCTAAGAATCTAGAGTGTTATCAAAATTTGCTTGATACTGAAATGTACCTCATTTTTAATATAAGTGCATTTGCAGGACATGAAATCTTGATCTAGTCGAATGCAATATATTTCATCACTTACTTCCTCAAAATACATTTAAGGTGTACCCAGGAAAGAAAAAAACGCATGCCCTTAGAACATTATAGTAAGGCAATGACAGACACCCAAATGGTATAGAGTTGCACAAAGTCTCAGTGCAATGCCTGAACAACAATGACATATTTCCTAGTGCAGATTCTCCCCAGCTCTGGATGAAATCCTGGTGCTCTAGGTTTTCTCTTACACTGAATTAGCAAGATGCACCTATTTTTCAAAGGCTTATGGACTTAATGTATGGTCATAAAGCACCTCAAATAGCTTTAAAGAAAGATACTAGAATAGTATACTTACTGCTTCCTACACACATTGTGAATGAACAGAAAAACTTTTGTAGAAACTGATATTTTCACATACATACTGAATTACTAGTGGGGGTGGGGGGGAGGTGAATAGAGAAAAAAGAAAACCAACAATCAGTTTCATATTTAGCAGGGATTTTCTTTTTTTCCTGGGACTTCAGTAGATACATGAAGATGTCAGCTTTCACAAAGGTATTTCCATTCATTTTTGATAGATATTTATCATACTGCCAGTGACAATGGAAGGGGTCAAAGTTCAAGAAGAAGGAACATCTTTCTCTAAGATGAACTCTGTGATCTGCAATATCCTATTAAAAGGACTGTCACTCTTCAGTTAGGCTAATAAGTTCATCTCTATGTCACAAACTGACATTATTTTATAGAAAATCACATTTCAAATCCAAATTTGGTGATCCAAATCCAGTAGGAATAAGGTCCTGCCAGTGGCTGAGACTTCAGCCCTGTTTATATTTTGTTATAGTTTCAAAACTCAGTAGGAATTCCTTCCAAAGCTTGGAGCCAATGCCTAGTGCTGATAAAGAAATTTAACAAAGGATGTAATGAATATGTATGTCCTGATAACAGCTCTAGCCAGAGCTTTTGTTCTGATCTCTCCCCAGGCTGGGAGGGGGAGGGAGACCAGCTCTGGGTGGGGGAAGGGTTCAGGGATCCTGTGCTTTCTGCGCACGGTCAGCAGTTCACTGGCTCGGCGGAGGACAGAGGACACACACACACTGGGTCCAGCATCTCTTCGGGACCTGGACTGTGTCTTTTGCTCTCTGGTTTTCAATCACCTGTGGACACCCTGAACTGCCTTTGAGGAAGAGAAACACACCTGTTCCCTACACTGCGGAGGTTGGATTTCTGCTGCTTTCGTCACCTACTGCACAGGAGCTGACTCGACCTCTGCTCCTGCCATTCCCGTGAGAGAGAGCCCAGCCGGCCGGGCGCGACATCGCCACC
>JAWWEE010000085.1:37818296-37910380 GCA_035221455.1 Xenops minutus
GGCCCTCATTGGCTCTGCTCTATAGGATGGAGGGAAACTTCCAGAGGCTTTCAACAGAAACCAATCTTAAACCCATGTCATCATCCCACAGCTTGCCAGGGACAAGCCTGATATTGTCTCCCTTCCCATCACATCTAGTTTAGAGCTTTGCCAATGAGTCCCAATAGTTCCTGAGCCAAGACTACTCCTCACTGAGAAAAGTGAGTCCCATTTGATGCCAGCATATCCAGTTCTGTGTAGGCCATTCCACTGTCAAAACCCCAAAAATTCTGGCAGTGACACTAGCTGTGGAGGGTGGAAGTTTCCAAAGATTCAAAGGGAGAAATGGGGTGAAGCGAGTAAAAAAAGACAGTAATTTCACAAACATAGTATGTGATTTGCATGGTATCACACAAGGTCTCACAAGATAACAAAACTACACATTTGCATACATGAACTGGATGAACTAGAACTAGGTGATAGAGATGACATATATCAACAAGCTCATATATTAAAAAACTTTTGGTGACTTGTACCAATAGCTAAAAGCCAAAAGTTCAGCTATTAGAAAGACTGAAAAATGTGGAATATCCTGATCATTTAAACTGATACCTGAAAAAAAAGTATATATATCTTTTAGGCAATCACAGCAGACTGGGATAAGATGCCTGGCACAACATGTGTTCAAAGCATACTTCTCCTTCTATGATGTAAGAAGTCCATGCTGTCTAAATGATTCCACTGAGATAGCAGTAAGAAGGAATATCACTGCCATCAAGAATAGCACAGAGCTGTATTTATCTGCATACAGCCTACATCTGTAATGAATCCTGCTTGACAGCCCCATGAAACATTTTAAAACACTTGTTAACTTCTAATGAAAACATGGCTTCTGATTGCACAACTGGCCAGGTGTAGTTTAACTTTTCAAAGAAAGAAAAGTCAATGTCTCTCAACTTTATGCAAACGTTGAATAATCCTCTTCCAGACTGCAAGAAACATTCAACAATGTAAAACAGCAATACAGCATACAGCTCTGGGAGTAACAAACAAAACCCTCCAATGAGCCACCAAAACAAATCCCAACCATAATAAATAAAGAAATATGTGAGTCAGAGTAAAGTCAACAACTAAGGCATACTGGAAGTCCGTCCAGCCTAGGTTGTTTCAGATCTTTAAGGCCCAAAAACTTTGAAATGCTCAAATGAAGCCATCCACTCTTTCACTTTTAGTCTGGTAGGGGAAAGGAGTAAGGAAGAGAATCTCACAGTGTAATTTAGTACAGCACTCTAGCTGCTAAATTTTCCATTGTAAGCCAGTATGAAACTGAAGCGGCCACATGCCTTTGAAAGTGTCCCCTATAATTTCTTTCTTTGAAATAAATCTTAGAGTGAATAATATTTTTTGTATCTTATAAATGATTACAACTTACGTTCTAAATAGCTAAGCTCAGGTAAAGGATTTGTTTTCTTTATTTCACTTCCTGAGCATACTGTAAATATTTTGACACAATGGGAAGTGCATAAAATAGTGTGTGACATACACTAAGTCTGAAGAATCCCATCATTTCATACTAACAAAAATAAAGTTTTTACACTTTGAAATACAATCAATGCAATCTATACAATAAAATAAAATGTAAAATAAAACAAACCAAAACACTAAAAGGATTCAATGACTGTATTTAATTGCTTTTTCACAAACCAGGATATATTACCAGAGGCAATTGTTAGCCTTTCTTGTAGTAACAGATTTTCTTTCATGGATCCTTTTCCTGAGCTGCCAAAAATTTTGCCCCTTGGCAGGCAGCCAGCACTGATTTTAAGTTTATAGCAGGAGCTATTCTCTAACATGGTTGCTTTCACTGAGAGAAGCTTTCTCAGCATTGTACTGGTGGTTTCTGCAACAGTCAGCGCATTCTTGGAAACATGCTGTAGCTCTAAATTAGGGATGAAATGCAGTAATACATTGCTCTAAATTTTGCACACCTGACAGCAGCAACATTTGAAGCTTGAAAGTGCTGCAAGATGATCCTCCTTCTCCAATGACTTCCTACAATTCAAGGTCTCCTTGAAATTGGTAACAAATGATGTGAGAGTCAGGTACTTCCTCACCTCACCCAGTCCGTATTCTTGGTGGAATGCCTGTTTCTGCTCCCACATTACATTTTCCCTAACAGTCTCTGCCAGGCAGAAATATTGTGATTTTCACACACCCACATTAACAAATAGTCTGTGGACTTTATTTTTTTCTTATTCCTCATTTTTTTTTTTTTTTTTTTTTTTTTTTTTTTAACACAGGAAAAAGTGTGAGGCAGTAGTAGTTGAACTGGGGAAAAGAGATTCTTTTGCTGGTGGTTAAGAGTAATTTGAGATAGAAAACACATTTTGCACCTTTTCATTACTCTACCCAATGGGTAGATTACATCTGCAACACATGACCCAGTGCTCAGTAGCACCAGGTCTTATAACTCTTGATGTTTTGAGAAGATAGGTTACCAGAATTTTAGTATGATTTCTAAAGCACATTTCCCTATTTTGGAAAGATTGTTCAGTATTTTATTATGACCACTCCAGGGCACCTAATCACACATCACTAGCAATCACCAGGTCTTTGTTCTGGCAATACAAGAAAAGGACAAGAAATTGCATAAAACACCCTTTTGCTAATAAGTGTAGTTGCAGCCAAATTCAGTTTTCTTAAGCTCTAGCCACTTGTACCACAAGTGTGGTTTTGCATGGCTTAGCTCTTATCTTCTGCTGTTTCTGTGAGTTACTTGATTTGACCAGAAATCATTTCAGGTTAAGTTTCCTAGTGTCTGCATGCAACAAAACACCATATCATAATCAATAAGTAATTGTTGGAATGATGAGGAAAACATTAAACTACTCTCTTTAAGACCTTTGACAAGAATTTTCAGGGAACGAAGCAAGATAAGTGGCATTTATCAATTCTCCTGTTGAAGAAAAGAAAATCTGTGAAATCTGTTAGAGAAGAGCTATTAATGTTTCCCTTTTTCTTCCTCTAATTCCATTACCACAAAAACCCCAAAACACTAAAAGGGTGTAATAAAAATTACTTTTTACAATACTGCAGGAGGAACAAACCAAGTGAGACTTTCATTTACTTATGTTTGTCTGCAATATTTCTTTTAAAAAATGAATGTTCAACAAAGAAAGGCAGTTTCAAAATCTCATTCACCTAACAGTTTTGTTTAGATGCTTTAGAAAGAGAAGAGCAGATAAACAGAATATTCCAGTTGTGTTTGGCTTAAACAAAGAGCTCTTCTATAACTGTGAGTGTCCTTTTGTAGTCTGTATTTCAGCTATTTCATGTCAAGTAATTATACAGACAACTATCTTGGAGATTGTTGGTTGTCTTCCTACTTGTTCAATTATAATAACAATTATTTTAAAAATCATGAATCTATCCTTGCTGTTGATTGCAATTAAATATTCACCTATTTCTGGAGAGTGCAGGCCTAATTTTTTGCATACAGGTATTATCTCCCAGTCTGTACATCTGGATATCAAGATACATATTTGCATAACATATGGATTATATTTTTATGCACTCCTTTCAGCAACATACTTATAAGAGAAAAAGCATTTTTCATCATCACGTTTCCTATCTGTGTTGTACTTCACATTTGCCTTGTTTTTAAAGAAACCAAGGCTCAGAGTCAGTTTTCTATGAACTTTTGTTCTATGAAGATGAAAACTTGTTGGGCTGTGTGTTTGTTTCGTTTGGGTTTTTTAACAGTTCACATTAGACTTTAAAGAAGGCACTTTTCAAAAGCATTTTCATACCCCAGGTATTAGTTTCAAAACTATATAAGCAAAGTTGTTAAAAAGTGCAATAACAAAGCCTAACTGTATACCCTAATCTTAGTTCTGTATATGAGACTTTCCCTAAACAAATATATACAGAAGTGAAGGGTAATTTGCCCCGGGGAGACTAGATGAAAATCAAAGGACTGTCTCTTTAAGAAAAATGTATCTTCTTTTGTTACTCTTCATGGTTGCATTACAGCTTTGCTGCTTTTGTGCCTCAGTTGAACAAGTTACAGATATTAAACAGGATGGCACATCACAATAGGACATGAAATGAATTATTGTATAATGAGTGAACACATCTACTATATTATTATAAAGTCACCTTTCATATATTATGTAAAAAAAGAACCCAACTTGAGACATCTAACTCATTTTTCATTTCAAAAGGGTTTTTGTGGGAAACAGTTATAGCTTCAATTACTGCAGTATCAAATAGCAGATTTTTTTGAAAGCTGTAAGGTAGAGGAAGGCCAAGTAGATGTAAGTACATCACCAGTCACTTGGGCAGCATTGATCTTAACACATAACAATGAAAAGCAGCAACAACAAATTTCAATCCTGTTTTGTTAACCAGCAGCGTAACTGCTCTGCTTGGGATAAATAACAATGCAGTTCCAGGACTCTGACAGGTTACACAGTGTCTTGGGCAGATCTTCACAGTTATACCCACCATTCCATTTTACAGATAGCTGCCTGCACTGCTGAGGGATTTTATTCAGTAAAAATGACATACTGTAGAAAATTAAGCAAAGAAAAGTGAAACAAAACATTCCTTTCAAGGAGAAAGTACCTTTCCCAACATTAGCTTGCAGAAATAAGTTTTCATGCAGCAAAAAGGGAGTGAGGTTAAAATTGATTTCATATTTTAAAAGATATTAAGTTTTCCAGATTTTGTTTTTTCTTCTTGGAACAAAAGAGCATCAGGTCTTCTGCTTTTGGACACATATTTAAGCCAGTGCCCAAGCCTCCCATAAACAACCTTGTGCTAGCTCAGACCTAATATGTTCATCAAAATTTACAGATGCTTATACAGAAAGTATTTTACCTTAACTTCTTGAATCGTAATGTCTTATGACCTACTGGTGTTTCAGTCATTAAAAAAAAATCAAAATTCAGCCACAAATAAACCATAAATCAAAGAAAGAAACAATGGAAACTGTACTCCAAATTGAAATTATAGCTTTCTTCTTGTTTAAGATAAATTACTTGGCTTATTCATATAATACACTTCTAGCTTATCTGCATCAACCAAAAGGACCATTGGACAGGTGAATCACTTAAATAGGCTAACCACATTTACACAGCTGATAGTGGTTTAACAACTGCAAGAAACATAGTTCTCTTTGGAGGAATAACTTCATAATGTTTTATCTTCTGAAAATCAAATACATTTTAAAGAAATTATAAATATTTCTTTTATCTTACTAAGATAAAGAGGTTTACTGCAAACATTAACATACCTTCTCACCACACATAATTTATAACAGAGGAATAGTTTGAAATGTTTTTATGTAAACAGTCATAGAATTTCCTATGATTACTAAAAGGCTGTTTAAAAGTATTTAGTAGCAGGGGTTTTTGAAAAAAAAAAAAAAAAAAAAAAAAAAATCAACACTGTTTCTAGCAAATCTCTCTGTTTTCTTTTAGTTCCTGCACAATATTTACCCTGATGATACCATTTTTTGTCTCAAATCCTTACATAAACAATGTCTGTAATAAAAGCAAGTAATTTTTTCCAGTTTGATATAAAGGAGGCCTTGAAATAAATCCACAAAGATACTGGTGTAAAGTAATGGAAGCATCTTGTACTAGAGCTTATAAAGTACCTTCAGCTACATCCATTCACAGAAAAGGTCACATTTATCATAAGTGACAGAACAGAAAATATATGGGATTCCAAATACCATACAACCACCAGACTTCCACAACTACCACCACCTCTTATTATTACTTCTGAGCAAGGATGCACTCAAAAGAGAGACCCAGTTATACACTTGCTCTATGCCTCCTACTTACATAAAAATGTCTGGAGAAAGCTTTCAAATGCAATGCAGTCTTTTGTCAAAGTTCAGCCATCCAAAATCTGGAGTCAGAACAGGAGAAATGAGACTCCAGTTGTGGTAATCTATTCATTAGGAAGATGTGTAGAATGTCAGAGTAAGCTTAGTATTTTAAACTTCTGGTCTGCCTGGAAATTACCACAAGACTCCCTGTTACATAGATCCTCCTAAGAGATTCATACCTCCAAGAGTAACATCACAGTGTGCCATAAACTCCAATTGGACATCATTATGATATCCCTCAGGGAGGTATCTCATTTTATACATGTTTCTGCATAATGAAATACAACGTGCAAGCATTTTGGGTTCTGAAATACCTATAGATATGTGAGGTGTTTTCACAGTAGCCTGTCTTTTGATGTCAAATCTCCTCGAGTAGATATATTTCTGTGCGTTACGTAACCTCTCACAGAATGTTACATAGTTTATAAATTAATCCCTAAATAAACCATAATAGTTACCCTCCCACTTCTAATCCACAGATAACAAAATATCTCACAGAGAAGTATATTTATCAACTGTATTTTAATAAGGGATAAAAGCTAAGTTAGAGCACTTCACACTATAATTTCTGTAGATTTCAATGGAGTACATTATCACAATATTTGATTAGGAGCCACTGTGGAATAACAGATCTGCTACTCATTAGGAAAAAAAAAAAAAGGGAGAGACTTCATTTACACCAGAGTCTAATATCCCGTACACCAAATGAAGTCACAGTTGTAGGCATGTGCAATGTAATAGAAAGCAACATCAAACAGGCTTTTAGAGTCTTTCAGTTTGGACAGAATAGGATTGCAGGAGTTGATACTACACTCCCTAACTGCCAGAACAACAGAGTCCCAGACTCACCATAATCAATTGTTGTAAAAGTGTATTAAAACAACTGTAAAACAAACTAAAAAATGGTAATTTGTCCAGAGGGACCTTCAGGCCCACAGTTCAGTCTAGATCTCTGGAACCAGCAACAAGGACAAAATTTTATTTGTGTTTCAGTTTAGCACAAAGAGCCTCAGACAGGCTCAGGCACTGTACACATAGAAGAGAAAGCAGTCCTGTATTCACAGAGGCTGTAACCAAGGAAATGAGACAGGAAACAGACACAGAGATATGTATCAGGTGCGTAGGGTCAATAGCCTCCAATGCTGGCAATATCCAGTGCACAAGCACAGTAAAGCAGGGGAGTGATCATGAGCCACCCATCTCAACTGTGGTCATGCCCAGGGTGTTCTTATGCAGGAAAGGAGCTCATAATTTAAGCAGAAATGGAGTTCTGAGTCATGAGGAAGATTCCAGAAAAAAAAAAATTGTCTAAAATATAAATTTTGATTTTAAAAGTTAATGAGTATCAATTATCTTAGGTTTTCCATGAAGGAAAAATATTTTGTGATGAACTTTTGGGTTTTCCAGGGGTTTATTGTTTTTTGGGGAGGGGTTTTGGTGTGGTTTGTTTTTTTCCTTTTTCTTTCAAAGATTTTAACTGTAGTTTAGAGTCAGAGAATCTCATGAATCAGAAGGGACCCATGAAATTCTTCAAGTTCAACTCCTGACACCTCACAGAGCAATCTAAAAGTTAAACCTTGTGTCTAAGTGTTGTCCAAAAACTTCTTTAACACCAATGGACTTGGGGCCATGACTACTTCCTTAGGGATTTGCTCCAGTGGCCACCCTCTCAGTGAAAAACCTTTTCCTAACACCCAACTGGAACTTCCCTTGATGAGCTTTAAGCCATTCCCTTCCATCTTATCATCAAAGAACAGGTAGGACATTAGCCCCTCCCACTGCACTCCCCATCATAAGGAAGTTGTAGACAGCATTTAGGTCACCCCTCCGTATTGTCTTCTAGTATACCCAGCCACTCCTCCTAAGTAGTGCCCTCTAGTTCTTTCTCCCTCTTTGGTGCACTCCCTTAGGCACAAACCCTCTTATTTATTAAGGAAAGGTTGCAAAACAAAGCAAAATACCAATAACAGAAGGACAAAAATTCATCCAGTTAGGCCAGTAAATAGGACTATGCAGCACACACACTGTGACTGAGGAGGTCATACAGTTAATCTGGAACACAAACTTTTCTTTTTCCTAAGGAATATCCCTGCCACTAACTAACACTGGGCTAGGCCCCACACAAAGATATGGGGTAAGAGGCAGAAAATGAAATATCTTCTTTTATCTTCAACCCCATATCTTTTGAATAAATTCAGTAACATTCTTAATGAAATCAACTGTTCTACACTCCTATTGTTCAATTATGTTACAAAAAGAAAAAGTAATAATGAAAAATTTCTACTTGTTGAGCTGCAAGTACAGGAAACCCAGAAACTGCCAATCTGCTGAGAGACTTCGTTTGGAGAAAACAGAGAGATGTCCCAGGAACGACATCTGAAGGACCAGCAGGTGCTTTGTTGAGGGCAGGTTTACAGTCAGCTGAAGGGAAGGAGGAGTGGTTTTGGGAGTATGGTGACAAAACTTCTGATATACATATGAACAGCTCTGATGCAGAGGGGATGGGCACCCACCACCGGAGGATAACCAGGACAAAATTTTTTTAATAAGTTGGGTGACAATCTGGGGTTTGAGCCAGATAGAGCAGAAGGGAAATAAGAAGCAGACCCTGCTGAAGTGGGATAATGCTTTTGATCATGCCCATTTCCTTCCTTACACAACTGATTCAGGTGTAAAAATTTCCCCTACCCCAGGACATTCACATGTAGGCTTGAGAGTACTCGTACCTTCTGATGGGGCATTATTGGCTCAAGCCCAGCTGCCACGAGTGCCAGCTGTTATGTCTTAGAGGGGGTCATAAAGCATCAAAGACCTTTGAAGCACCCCCAGACTCATTTCTGGGGCCTTCCACCAGAGGACAGTGCATGACCTACAATGTTACATTAGACAGCGTAAAAATCTCCCTGCCAGAAGAGGTACCTGGGTGTTCCCACCTGAACTTGAACATATGTTAACCCATTGAACTTTTTGCTTGTGTGGCAGTGGCAGAATAGGCCCACTCTGATAAGATCTAAAATCCAATCAGAGAATGCATACTATGCATGCCATCGTGCAGGCTATTGTGCAAACTCAACTGCTGGTGCCAGGATGCTGTCTTGGTGTTAAATTGTGCTAAAACCATCTTGGTTCACTGGGACTTCAAATACACATTCTGCTTTTAAAACAAGATTTTACAGATAAGCTAGTCTGCCAGCCTATAGATCTGTGACTACCAGTCAACCACTTTATACTATCTAATCCCCTTCCATATAGCCAGGTTCTTCTGACATAACTCCTCTTTGGTGTATGTGTGGAGATTCCTCCCTTGGCTGGGGACATCCTCCAAGGGTAGTCCTCAAGGATGAGAAAAAGAGATCTTTCAGCGAGCATTGATATGGGTGAGTTACAACAAATCTCTACTTAATAATGATTTTCTTTTTGCTAGCTTTAATGTAATTGCTTCAATATAGTGCACTATCCTTTCTTATACTATGCTATACTATCCTTTACTAGTAGATTTTTAGCTTTTTATATTGTGTAGTAAATAATTCTGATTAAGATATTTGTCTGATCATTTGTAATAATAAATGACTCATTTTATAGAAATATTCTCATGTTGCCAAACATTACAACCTGCAGGACAAAAGTGGTTCAATCACATCTCTGTAATTCCTTAGATTCAAACCATTGACTGAGGCTAAGACTGGATTCAGCTGCACCTAGACTCCTCTCTGAGAAGGGGTTTAGAAAGCAAGGCAGTCCTTTCTGCACCTCATGACTCAACAGCAGGATTTAAATAAATTTTGTCTGAACCTTCCACTCCCACCCACGACAGCTTCCTGGGCTTCCCCCACCCCTGACAGATCAAGAATGCAACCATCACTTTGGCCGACAGACACTGATATTGCAGCAATCAAGATTCATGGGTGGTGACATTTTTCTATTCTTATTCTTTCATTATACATTTTCTTAAGTGATATATTTACACATTTCTTGTTGTATTCCTATAGAAAGTAACTCAAATGGTTACATACCTCCTTTTCTTTATATATATATATATATATAAATACCAATCATTCAGTGTTATTTCACTCTAATCCACCTCAAGGGATCTACTAACAAGAACCTCAGTTACCCTCTCATTGAGGGCAGATCATAACATGGCCTTAAACACTTCCAGGGTATCCACAGCTTCTCTGGGCAACCTGTTCCAGTGCCTCACCACTCTCACAGTAAAGAATTTTTTCCTAATATCCAATCTAAACCTACTCTTTTTCAGTTTGAAGCCATTTCCCCTTGTCCTGTCACTACATAGTCTTGTAAAAAGTCCCTCTCCATCTTTCTTGTAGGCTCCCTTCAGGTACTGGAAGGCTGCTATATGACCTCCCAAAAGCCTGCCCTTTTCAAGGTTGAACAAACCTGATTCTCTTGGTCTTTCCTCCTAAGAATGGTGCTCCATTCCTCTAGTCATCTTGGTGGTCCTCTCCTGGACTTGCTCCAACACATCGATGCCCTTCCTGTCCTGGGGACCCCAGAGCTGGAGGAAGTACTGTAGCTCAGAGAAAGGGCATATACCAAGTGAGGTGTCAGTGTCTGAGAAAAGAGCCCTTGTAAGGACTCAAAGTTGCTCCCATTTTACATCCAAACCAGGGCAGGACTCTTGATGCTTTAGGGTGAAGGTAGACTTCTTTGCCTCTCTGGCCATTACCACAGGCATGGGAATGTCCCTGAAAGTCACAGAACTGCCGGGGAGATGCAGTGGGAGATGACCATATCAAGTGAAAATCATAGAGTATGCTCCTGAAGTCAGAATCCCTCTGCACCCAGGCAGTTAGGATGGTCAGGTAGAAAATCATGATGGTATGCTCCGTAAGTCTCAAACATTTCCATGCCACAAAGGTGGGTCAATATTTCAGTAGGAGATAACAAGAGAAACCTAAATGCTCCATGATAAATTCATGTCCTTTCTTCTCAAGAAAGGACTTTTTCTGTAGTATGAGAGAGTGGGTTGGGAAACAGACAACAACTGTGATGAAGGCAAAGTGCAGAAAATAAGAAGATTGTTGTTGCCTTTTGAATTGCTGAAGGGTTTGTTGTTTTCTTGGGGTTTTTTGTTTGTTTGTTTTGTTTTGTTTTTAATATGACAGGTACAGTTGGCCTCATGACAATTTTCTGCAGCTATTTTTCAGTCAAAATTCAGGCAGCCATTCATCACCTTTCTTCTGGGTGTTTCCCTACCAACCTGATATGTTCCAGTTGGGTACTTTTCTACATGTACCTGAATTCAACTGCATCAGACTTTTTTTCTTCATGCCTAAAATTGATATGAGGCCACACAAAACTCAGTTCACAATTTCCTCACATTCCTAACACTGCACATTGATACATTAAATAAGTTTTTTGTAAAGCTATGTAGGATGGTTAACAATTTCTCTGGTGGACTGAAATTCTGTTTCAGAAAATATTATCTTAGAATAGGAGCAAAAAAAAAAAAAATGGGGAAGAAAAAAACCAAGAATATAAGTTAGTTGATATGAAACAACTCCCATGGTGATCCATCAAGCCTGTACATGCATGTTCACATTCTTCCAGCTGCAGACATGCCCAAACTGAAATATAGAAATGCTTGTCTCAGGATCAGAAATTTTTCTTTTGTATTAAAAAAAAAGAAATGCCTGATATCTGATATAGAACCGGGACTAGGAAAACTTTGGTCGGAGAATGCTGCCTGTGTTTCACATGGAACAATTTGGCTTTTAATGCCATTTCCCCCTCCTCTTTCTGACATAGTAAGTGAAGGGATCCTTGGCAATCTTTGTCCTCAAGCCACATCTCTCACAGCAGTGCACAGTAGCAGTTAGTATGACTGACTACGCCAAGCTGTAATCATCTTGCCTCCCTCCTGTGCAGCCAAGATCATCTTCCCTCTCTTCCCTTGAGGTTATTCTGAGCAGCTTACAGCTATCAGTCTGCACAGCTGCAGTCTGGGACACTCCAGTGAACCCAAGTGCTACGGACATGACCAGCAACAGACGTGGAGAAAAAGCATCTGTCATTTCTCCAAGCTCAAAATCCAAACACTTTGACTTATAAATGAAACCAGATCATCTATCTGGGCTGATGTAGTACAAACCAGTGAGCCTGAGAAGGCCAGAGCACACTGCATGAGACCCTGAATAATGTGCAGTTTTCTTTTGAACTATTGTTTTTAGAAAAGCAGTGTCATAATAAATAGACCTAGGGAGAGGTGTTCATTTTTCAGCTCCAAATTGAGTGTTTTCTGTTTGACAGTCCTTTTCTCCCACCCTCTTCCCCCACCAAACTTCTTTCCGAAATAAACCTCCCTTCATTCCATTACCATTATACATTATGTATGTAGGTCAAGCACATAGGAAGCCCTGGAAGAGACCTATGGGCTATGGAAGCCAGTGCCCTGCAATCACACACACATTTTCATATGCCTTAAAAAAACCGTCTTGAAAGCAGTTTACTTTTTCTTTGCAGTCTCTGAATTGGAAACCCTTTGTAGGATTTCTCTGCTCTTAAGAGGAGCCTCTTTCATTCCAGGTTACACTGTTTTTCTCACCTGTTTTTCTTTTGTTCTAGCTTTGTCTTTCAGTAGTAATGCCATTTCACCCTTGATGAATAGACATTTGAAGTATTTTTTGATGACATTTGTATCTGCTCTCATTCTGCCACCTTGTAAGACTAAAAGAACATAGGCTTTTCTTACATGACATGTTCTCAATTTCCTTGTTTTTCCAGTCTGTCCAATAGCCCCTTCTCCCTGTCAGCGTCATTTTCAATTAAGATTTTTGAACACGGGTGACCAGGTTTGTATTCACAATTCCAAGTCAGGTCTCACCAGTGCCTTGTAAAATGGCTACAGTACTTCCCTATCTCTGTAGTAAATGCCTCTACTGACACATCCTGTATCACATTTGTCTTTTTCATGGCTGTCTCCCACTGGCACACTGAGCCTTGCTAGGACTCCCAGCTCTTTTTCATCCTCTGTCATTTCCAGATGATGGGCACCTGTGAAACTTGGTAAAGCAGAAGGGTCAGCTACACAGAGGACTGCTCCTACTGCATCTCTCTATTTAAGACTGCTGAGAGGAAGGAGGAAGCATAAGTGAGTCTGTAACAGCTGTCACAGCAGTTGTTACAGCCAGCCAAATCCTGTGAATGCTTTCCATTCCCATTCACTGAGCAACCCCCGAGATCAAGACCAAGCCATAAGCAAGAGCATCTCTTTAGTACTGAACACCTGCTTCAGTAAGGTTCTCAGTGGTGGAGGAAGGAATAAGAAAATAGCAGCAGAGTCACACACAACCCGCAAAACCCCTGAAACTGATATGATGTAGAGAAGCAATTCTGATGAATAGCTGGATGAAATAAGGTAATTTGCAATGGAGGTGGGAACTTTTTGAATCAGGCAAAGACGTGCATAGGGAAATGGGAGGATGACATTGACATACTTTGGAAAAAATATTTTCATCGAAATATTAACATCGCTATTCACACTTAAGAGATTATACTGTAAAATAAGCAGATCTTTTTGGATAACACTGCTTCATGTGTTGGAGAGGAGAAAGCCTGGTAACTATCCTCACTATTTCAACTGCTATTTTTTGTAAGGTGGTCAGCTATGCAATCATTAATATCATAAGAGGATTCGTGCTTATTTATCCTAAAATTAATGTAAATTAGACTTCATACCTAATACCTTAAAGCCATGCTGAAACACAAAGAACTCTGCTATCTTTATACCATATATTTTAGGGTTTTTTCTCTTCCCACTCCAGCAGAAGACTGGCAGTTTGTAACACAGCAGGGCAACTGCCTCATTTGCACATTTGCAGTACTTGATAAGGGGTTGAAATGCTTGATGCCCCAGAGGACCTCCTTGTTCTTCTCCCAACATAAATGCCTCCCTATATTTCAATAAAGCTGTGAAACTTTTCTAAAATAATGGATAGCTAGTCCTTAGATAATGCCTTTCATGCAGAAGAACATAAAAACACTTTACACAGGGCTCATTCAAATAATTTCACTGGATGCCAGTCAGCATTGAGTGTGGGCTGGAATCAGAAGCAGAGCAACCCATTCCATATGGCACCTCTTGCCTGTGGTCCTGGGACCAGAGCTGTCCCTAAGTCCCATTTTTTTGCCTCAAACACATTCTAATTACAGTAGAAGTGAAATCAAGACAGAATTGTTGAAACCCTTTGAAGTTTCCCTAAGCCACACTGGACAGACATCCAAACAGATTCAAATACACAGCCAAAATTCCATATTCCTTTTGTCCAGGAAATGAGGCAAGTAACACCTTTGACTACCAAATCATGCTGACTTTTTATTCAATGTCAATAGCATTGTCTAAATCTGGCTTCTATAGCAGCCATATCACCTATTCCCATTTATGGCTTTACTGTCGATTGTGCTACAGCAGATTTGTTACAAAATTATTCAAGAATAATGAAAATAAACCCAAGAAAATTAATCCATCAAGCACTAGCATTGGGGTATTTTTTAAAGATCAGATTTGACTGAAAGGTAAGGATTAGCTTTAATTTCCTCCACCCCTTCTTTTATTTGAAAAGAAGGTGTAATACAGATGCTTACCTTGCTATGACATTAAAAGACAGTTTGGGTCAATATAATAACTGTAGAACAGCACAGTTTTTAGAAAAACCTTAAATATTTGTACTTACTGATTTTACCCTTCAGATGCATTTTAATATGCTGAGGTAACCAGCTAAATCCAAACCACAGATGCAGAGGCAAATACTAGACAGTCCCTTCATTTATACACCATGCATAGAGTTATCATAGGTTAATACCTCCCAAAACAAGGAAAAATGTATTTCTGCAACAACATTTTCGAACATAACTGCGTGAGTCAAAGTAACCCCACAGAAGAGCTTCTTTGCACTCAATGGCAGGTTTATGGACATGTTTTAAATGTCAACCTACACAATTTTTAATAATAAAAAAACCCACTATAATACTGTTTCCTTGTAACTGGGACAGAAAATCATTTGGTAAGAGTAAGAATACTTATTGGTTTCGACATATAAATTTCTTGCTGTGCGATGGAAATGCTGTAGTCCAAATACTGGAAGAAACATGAAATCTCAAGGGCTATGTTCAGTAACTCCTAGTTCAAAAGTAGACATGGCAGGTGTATTATTTAAGAGCTTGTCAGAGATGATCTTCTACAGCACACTACTCCAGAATTCATCTCCTACTATGCTTGGGAAGCGAACTCTCATATTAACATATGGCAAAACTGGCTGGCTGAAACATCAAGCCCAAACTGTCTAACCCTCTTCACCACCACTGTGGTCACGGCAAAATGTATCAGGAAAACTCTCCAGTACTGAATGCAACTATCCTCCCACCTACCCCATGTAAGAGCAGCTATTTGGATGAGCTACTCAGAGTACATTTGCTCTGAAAAATCCAAAGTGGCATTTTTCTCAGTAGCCATACTTTATAAAGTGGTTTTGTATTGCTGTATTCAGTGTTAATTTGGTGCTGAAAAGATGTAGTATATTCAATGCAAATGAGAAAAACTAGCCCAAGCAAATGCTCTGATTTTCTTGACTCCTGCACATGCAAAAACTTGATTGCATTTTATTTTTTAATTTTCTTTCACAGCATAAATACTTGAGTAGAAGCTAGTTGTATCAGGACTTCAGTAGGGATGAACACCAAGAAATATGCTAGTAGAAAACCAGAAGAGGCTCAAAGGATCAAACTGTTTCAAACAAAGTAACAAAGAAAGAAAGAAAAAAACAAAACAAAACAAAACAAACAAATTGAACCACCTGCCCCCCAAAAAACCCAACACCCAACCCAGTCCAAATGGGTCTGTTTGGTCCTCTATGCTTACTGTGGTGAGCTAATTTTCATGTGTGTAAGCATTGCTGTCAATAGCACAGAAGAGCTCATTTGTGCAAAGAACTTGATCTGTGTTTCTATACAGTCCAGACATATGTAGACCTGCACAGCTATTTTCCTGTTTCTCCCACACACCTGTCAACATTTCAGAAAGAATTTCCTGTGTGCTTTGGGTGCCAGAATTAAAATGAAACACAAAATCCAATTTGAACTACTCCAGTACAGACTTAAATATCCCTCATACAGAAAAATCACAGCTGACAAAATAATTCTTATTTTCTTTTTATGTAATGGAGTATCTTAAGAAATAGGAGAGAGAAATCACTTCTGGCTAAAAACAAACAGGAGAAATATAATTTTAAATTGCTTATCTTTGGAAAATACTGTTCTGATCAGAAGTGTTCCCCTTAAACATGTATATACTGTGCAGTCAGAAAAGATACAAAAATTAGAAAGAAATGTCTTTCCTGTTCAATCACTGTACTAAACAAGATTTGAGAGGTGAAGAATAGAGATAAAGCAATGGCTGCACTTTGAATTTGGAGTACATTGACCATGTTTGTGGCACAAAACCCATTTGTAAGAAAACATTGTACACATAATTGTGCTGTGCAGTGGCAAGAGAAACTAATGAATGAAAAAGGATGGTAACTCTATGTATGCGCAACTGAAAACTAGAAAGTAGCTCTGTACCATCTCTCATTTGCACTCAGCCCTGAAGGGGAAAAACCTAGGATGCCTATATATTTAACTGCAGTAATCCTGGATTAAAGCATTTAATTCTTAGTCTGTTTACAAGCCATTAATACAGACATTAATAACCAGATATATGGCAGGTTGCTCTAAAAATGTATTACTTTACTGTCAAAACTAGCTCTGGTACAAATTGAGTTGTATGCAATGTTTTATTCTTTTTAAAGGAATGCTTTATCTTAGATGTTTTAAGTAATCTCATGCCTGAACTACCACACAAAAATAAAACATCCCCTGCAAATATTAAGTAGGTGGTTTTTCTTTTGTTAGTAAATGGAGTACTCTTCAGCCTTTTAAATTTTTCAATGCTTTGAAAAGATAAGGTGTCTCCACTATAACAGGTAAATTATATTTCTTCAGACAAAAGTAAATAACAGGAGGTATCTGTACCATGTTTACTTTTATGGAGCATTATTGTATTCAGTAGCACATAACCTCAGTACGAGTGAAAACATACATTATTCTGGAAAACTCTTCACTATTACCTCCAAGGAAACTGATAGCTCTGGAGGAAACTTGCTCCTATGGTCTCCTCCATCACCATGTATTACCCAATCACTCACAGTAAAGGTAAATGACTTCATCAACTTAAGCCTTGTTTTGACATTTCAAAAAAACACCAAAACATTTCTCAGCTTGGGTTCATATACTGGCAGTCACAATGGGCTGCACATCTCAGAACGACAAGCTTGCATGACTGGGAATTTCCACCAAGCATAATATCACTTTTTAGAAATGGGTTATGGGACAATGATTTAATTCCTGTTTTCCCTTGGATTTTTTCCATTTTTTCTATTACAGACAGTATAATTCCACCCACTACTCTCCCCCTCCCAATAGTTATAAATTAATTCACTTTAACCTGAGTCTAATTTCATGGCAGCTGGACTAAATTCTTGATCTAAACCCAAATGTCTGTCTGTGGGTATGCACAGACTTTAGGTCTGGCTGGGGAAACCCAGATGTGATGCTGCAGTGCAACATCACTCCCCAAATCCTGTTGAACTCCACATACTCCAGCAGGCAGGCAAGCAAGAACGGTCCCCAGTTCCACTTTCTTCAAGGTAAGGGCTAACATAAACCTTGGATAACTACACAAATGGGAGGTGGCAAACACCCAGGTAACCCAGCCAAAATCTTGTAGCTGATGCCTCCAAGAGTTCAGAATCACTGCAGTCAATGGTAAGTTTAAATTCATTGATTTCACTAGCTCAGATGAAACTCTACATTGTCTCTCAGTGATAAAACCACAAAGCATCTGTAGTGGCATGCTCTGTGACTGAAAAGCTATTGTCTTTACAGAGAACAGTCTGCACACATAATTGCACACTTCATTAACGCATTAATGAAGGAGAGGTGAAAAAAGAAAGAAAAATGCATCTTAGAAGTTACTTATGTTTAATGCTTAAAAGTCTGAATGCACAAACAATGATCTACCATTATAGAAGTACTGGTGTTCAATACAATGCATTAGAACTATGTACAATGACACAGTTTAGTATCAAAATCTTTCTACAATGTAGAATATTACGAAACTGTTAATGACATCAAACACTAAGCACTTAAGACACCATTTTTTGCTACCACATTTGGAACTTCAATGAACAGTCCATTTTAACTTGCAGCATCAATCCATTTCTAGTATGAAATTAAGTAATTTTCTACTTATACAATAAGATTTATCTACACGGGTCTTTTGATTTTGATCCATAGCAGCAAAGGCACTGTACATCAGCAGATCCACGGACTTAAAGATTTTTTTTTTTAAAGCATTCAAAAAAAAAAAGAAGTCACAGATCATAGTTTAACAGCAACAACAACAACATAAAAAGATAACACGTTGTCTCTGGCACAATGGCTCAGTCTGCGTCCTTTTTAGGGACATCCAATCAAGACTTGGATTGAACTGCTGGCGAACAAAGCAAGTCCTTATCCCAATGAGAATCCATTCCTTTTTGTATGCCGGAATGAGTACTCTTGTAAATCCTACCTCAGAGGTCATTGCTTTTGTAGTTTGTATATTGGTAGGCATCCATTCTTATTTCAGTGCAGTTTTCAAAGAACATATCAAATATTTTTCATAATCTCTTGTAATTGAAAAATTGCCCAAAGACACATATCCCCATTTTCAAGGAAACATTGCAAAAGTTTCCAGAAGTAACAAAGGTGATTCTCTGAGGCAACTTATTGTACTCTCTACAATATAACAAAGAGAGGTGTTTATATTAAAAAAACCTAGCTTGACACCAAAATGCTTTATGTTTATCAACAGAAAAGCATTGAGAACAAATCTGTACACAAGATGCTATATTAACATTGCAAATATATAAATTAGCACATTCTTACTTTAATTTAGATGTGAACTGAATTTGCCATTCATCACAGGCATGTAGATCACTGGCTACAGTTTGCAATTTCCTAAGTTTCCAAGACTGTCTAAAATAGTTAAGATACAGCATCTTCCCACCAAATAATTATACTGTAATAACACTTAGAGGTCTCATCCAAGAACAGGACTAAAAAATATAACAAAGTTTATTTTTTTAAATAGAAACTACAAGTCTATTTAGCGTAACTACCTCTTGAACATCCTTCTCCAAGATCCCCAATTTATACACCTGCAAAAACACAAGTATACAATGCATTTTTCAAATTAAAGCCGGGCCAGACAGCTTTATTTAGTCAGTTCATTGTTAGAAAGCCTTCTTTAAACAAAATAAATACATTACAGCTATAATACATAATTAAAGAACCAAGTTTACTGTTCATTATGCTTATTCCATCTTCTTTCAAGCAGGTATCTGACAATTTGGTATCACAAGTTCTTAATGAACATTCACAAATCAACAGCAATTTAAGAAGGTAAAAATAAATTCCATAGCAGTGATGAGCATTTGTTTTCAGTTTAGAAAGAAAAAACAAAAGGAATATACAGCAAAGTGCTAGGAGAAGGAGTTCTGTCTGCATTCAGATTTGCCTCTAATAAATAACTTCGTAGACTGTAGCTTTCTTGTCCCCAGAGCCAGTGACAATGTATTTATCATCCACAGAGATATCACAGCTAAGAACAGATGAGGATTCTTTGGACTACAAGAAAAGAAAAAAAAGAAGAAAATTACGACTTTCCAATCCTTCAATCCTGAAGGGCTTGAAGATTAATTGGAAGAGTTTATAGACAGGGAATACACCAAAATCTCATTTCGTTTTGTACTGTAGTGGCAGCTTTTGTTACAGGGTTGTATCTTCGAATTTGTTCCACAAAAAGATCTACAACAAAATAAAGCAGTTGTGGAAATGGGACTGAATGTTATGGACCTAAAGATAATCTATCAATCCAACAAACAGGAGCTGTTTTTTCTACAAACTTTACAAGGAATGAACATTTATTGGTATTTTATCCATTGGATTTGCATAAACAGGAATTAAAAGCCATCTTCTTCCCTCTTTTTTCATTGTAAACCAGAAATTCAAATGGAGAAAGACTACAACGTCCTACCGACTCACAGGTATGAAACAAAGAGATTCCATAGAAACAACTGTATCTCCTCTCACTACTTCCTCAACACAAGAAGACAAAAGCTTTACACAAGGGAATTTACATTATCAGAGATCAAGCAAATAGGAAAAGATACTCTGGTGGAACAGCATGCACAACAAGTGTATAGCAGGTGGATGGGAGACAGGAAACATCAGGTTGCAGTAGGTCTGTCTCCTCCGGCTTTTCTGTCTGTGCTGAAATTATCTGTATGTATTGTCACATTTACCTTGCTGTTTCAGTGCATGCGTTTTTTTAGTAACATATGTCCACATTCTTCTCTGCCTGTCACTGCAAGAGCTAAACACTTTCCAATCATGCTATGCTTTGGCAAAGACACCTCTCCTCCACCCGCAAAGGAAGTTTCCGTATCTATCCCTCATTGAGAAAGCTGTACTGGGGTTTTTAACATCACTTTTAAGGGAGATGTGTTCTTGTTAGGATGATTTAGACTGTCTGCGGGAGACATGACTTGGGTACCGTATTACAGCAGTATATATGAGAAGGTGAGAAGGGTATTAAAACCAATTTTGGACTAAAAGGCTACTTTACAGCAAGAGCTAAATTACTGTTAGAAAGGACAAAAGCATATTTTACCCTAAATACAGACAAACTCTTTAAGGAATATAGTAATTAGCTGCATTTCCATCTGAAAACTACTCAAGCTACTGACACACCCTGTGATGTGCAGCTCTACTGCACTGTAACGTATGTGGAAAACAGCTTTTAGGAAATTATTACCTGGAATATACTGGCTCCATAAGGTGTTCTCCAGGCATTAAGAAGATTATCTTTTCCAGTGCTTACAAACCATTTGCCTGCAACAGATTGTTTAAATGTTATTGCTGCATTTTGTTTTCAAGGAGTACACCTCAAGAAACAGATTGATCATAACACCAAAGCATTCACACATATCCAAAGAACAGTAACATTTTCATCTGGTTGCACTATGATGTTCAATCAAAAAATACACAGTACATACAAAAAAGTAGTCATGTAGAGTTTTTCAAATAACTTCAATACTTAAATTTAACACTAATTTTCAACTATACCCTATAGTTAAGTATCTACATTATACTTTTATTTAAAACAATCTTGAATAAATTTCTCAGGAAGGAAAACACTGATATATCAAGATTTGCTTACCACAGTGAGCAAATTTGAGTGACAACACACAGCTCTCATGAAGATGCAACTGATACTTGTCCGGCTTAGTAACATGCAGCACCTCAACATTGCTGTTCTCCATTCCTACTGCCAACCACTCACCAGTTGGACAATAGCCCAGTGAGAAGATCTGTAATTAGCCCAGCACATACTTCAATCAGTAAAGGAACGAGCTTGAGATATTCAAAACCAATGCCTCCTACCCTGTTAGCACTATGCAAAACCACATTTTTGGTCTACTACAGTTTTCAAAACATGATAATCCAATTACTACAGCTATCAAGATAAATTAATTCATGCAAACACAGCTGTAAAACTATGCTATTAAATGCTCTTAAAACTGCAATAGTGAAGTACCGAGTAAAGCTATGAAAGTTAATGTCCGAGCTTATCTGACAGCATTTAAAAATATTTTCATAAAGTATTTTTGGAACTGAATCTACAGAAATGGAAACATTGCACCCAGGAATAATTTAATTTGGTACTTGTTTTATATAAAAGATTCTCGATTACTCTCATGGGAGAAGTACTAATCTATCACACAGTCATAATCCAGAAAGACATTTAGCTGCCACATTAATTAAAAAGAAAAAAAAAGGACACTAATTGAAAAATTCCTTGGAGTTCTGTTGGAGTCTGTTTTTTCTTTAAAAAAAGAAATAAAACCAACCAAACCAAACCAACAACAACAACAACAAAAAACCCCAAACCCAAACAAAAAAACAAAACCACAAGAAAAAAAGTGCTTGTATTGAAAAACCATCACAAACTTTTCTTAACAAGTCAAAGCGTCTGAGATTGAACCTGTGATGTGAAATCATGTTGCTGTAGCTGTCTCCCTTCTCTGAGATCCCAGGATCTGACTGTATTGTCCAAGCCTCCTGTCCATAGTTTGGTGCCATCATTGGAAATGTCAATACAGCTTGCTCCATCTGTATGGCCCTGAAATTGTCTGAAAATATTGAAAGAAGATAAGCATGTTCTTGCACTGGAAAGAGTCAGTTCTAAGCAAGTATACAAAATGCCTCCTTTTTATTTCAGTTCCTAACATGCAGCCACTGAAGACAATAGTAACGTAGATTCCAACAGAAATCCCAGATTAATATAAAACTCTGGGACAACCATGTAAGTTTTTGAATTGATGAAGCAATCAGGCCAGACAACCAAGTGGTAATTTAATTTCGAAAAGCATGCTTTAGGAGTCAGGTACTCTCAAAATCTTTGCTGCTGACTGTGTGATACCTGCTACTCAACTTCAAATACTCATTCCCACCAAACAAATGTAGCACGATCAGGAAAATTACCTTAGTTTCAGGAGAACCTGCAGATTACCAAAGTTAAAAAAAAAAAGAGAGGTCTAAATGGGAACATCAGGAAGTAAAACCCTGACTTTACATGCAATACTAACATATTACATATAAAAATACACACACACAGAAACTCTGTATGACTGGCTCCTAGCTTACTGTACAACTCTCAAAACCTTATAGACTTTTATCAAGGTATTACCATAGCTATTGCCAAACAACAAAATACTGGAAGTTTGTATGCATGGAGAAGATAGCACATACATATGCAAGAGTGCACATAAGGCTGTGTCTAATTAATTCTCCACAACCTGACGTTCAGTTCTGTTGACCTACCTTACTAAAGTCTGGTTATGCAGATCCCACACTGCAATATTCCCATCGCTACAGCAGGAGAAGCAGACCTTAGAGTCAGGGCTGATAGCTAGGGCATAGCAAGCTGGAGCAGAAGATGTCAGCTCTGCTTTGATGCGAGGAGTTGGAGCTGCCAGGTCCCAAATGGATAACGTACTGGCTTCCCCACCAACAATCAGGGTGCGGCCATCAGGGAGCAATCTGCAAGAACGGATGTAGTTGTCTCTGTTCTGTGGAGACAGAAGCCATCAAGGGATTACTCATGAGGAAAAAAAACAGCATTAACATGAGAGCAGAAATCCATAGAAGAAGTATTGTATTCCCTCCTGGTTTTAATGAGCCATTTATACTTATGACAATGATAAAGTGTATTAATGCCAGAAAATTACATGACATTAGGGAAGTACTTCAACTTGATCTACAAAATTCAGTAGTGATATTTAATCTTAATTAGCATTAAAATGCAAAGACCTGAACCCAGCCCAAAATAATTCAAGATAGCTGTATTTGACAGCTGGTGAAGAAAGTTACATTTCCCTACTCTGTTTATTTCAGCACATTAACCTCTCAGCATGGGGGAGTACCAAATTCCCTGCACACTTCCCTGCTTCCGATTCCAGTGAGACTGCTGCCACCATATAGGAGATGTCAGAGGAAAATATTTGGGTAATTTTCTTCATTTGTATAGCAACTAGTGTAGCAATTCATTGTAAGTCTACATGTGCTGCACAGTTATCATTTTACTGCCTCTGTAACAAGTAGCAACATAGCTTACTAAGAACTGGTAAATGACAAAAGAAAAGCTGCTAACAATAGTTCATCTTGTTAGCACATTCAAACCATTTGGGAGTAACACTCGGTGACATTTTTAATTGTCACATTAAGACAGGGCATTCCATCCATACACATACACAAACAAAAAATACGTGACACAATGTTCAAATATTCTCAGAGAATACAGCTGCAAGACAGCAATTTTAAGCATGATAGGATATCAAGCTTTAAGACTGCTAACAAATGGCAAAGTTTATAAACAATATCTGCAGTGCTGTCTTTGATCTTTCGTCCTACCAATACAATTTTAAGATAATAAAAATGTTCTGATTCTTTGGGGGGAAAAAACCCACAAGTCTGGCAAGGAACATACTTCAGCCTCAGTTCTAAAAGAAACAACAAAATTACAAACATAATACCAAACTTTGATACCATGACAGCACTCAAATACCCACTACTTTTTGCACCTAAACTGTATCATTGCAATCTTAACACATCTCCTGTCTTCTTTCATTGCTGCATACTGCTGTTCACATACCAGGCAGTCCAGCTGAGAGACAGGGCTCTTGTTGCCAGGGTGGCTGATGTCCCAGACTTTGACGCACCCCTTCCCACCTGTGTACACATGTCTTGTGGGGTTGCTGATGGTAACTGCACACACAACTTCCCCGTGGTTCAGAGTGTTGATCTGACGTGCGTGGCGAGGGATTCCTGGACCAATGAGGGCATCAGGAGGGAAAGGAACTGGCTGCATCTGACCATCTGCACTTACATGAAATGAGTATGCTCTGAGAGGAAAAAAATTATAGGGGGTAATTTAAAACATTTCTCTTCAAACCTGTTTAAGAAAATAGAATCAAAGATGTGTTTCAGATTGTGCCCTAAGCTCAATATTTTCACAATCTTTTTCACAGATATTTCACAGAACATTCTGAGTTGGAAGGCACATGCAAAGATCATTGAGACCAGCTCTTAAATGAATGGCTCATATGGGGATCAAACACATGACCCTGGTGTTATTAGCATCATGCTCTAACCAACTGAGCTAATATCAGGTATTTTAATCATGCAAAAAAGAAGTATTTACTTGTATTTGCTTATAGCACGGCCCTCAAACTCATCTTTTAATGTTAAAAAGGCCAAGCACCAATCAAGTGGGCTTTTACAACTCATGCAGTGATGCCTTCTGGCATGAGTGAGGCTATATGACACTATTTCTAATTTTGGGGCACAGGCATTCTTAAACTTGTGGGATGGGGATATCACTGCATGCAGAAAAGGGAATGACGGTAGAATCAGGACTCCCTGAAAGACAGAAAAAGTTGGCTGGCTGCTGCAGAGCACAGCAGCTAGCTGTGTGCCAAGGGACATTTGGTTGCTTGCTTTACTGACTCTGATGTGGCAGCTTCAGCTGGACTGCTACCAATCTGCCCCATGGGCAGATTGCACTGGGGGTCCCAGGCCCCTTTAGCAAAACTGCCCAGTACTGTCCCCAACGGTGCAGTGAAACCTCCACCCATCATCAAGGAGCTAAGTCCTTAAGGCACAGCTCTTGACAGCTGACATGACTGACCAGCAAAAATGCACTGGAATGGAATTTTTTGTCGGGGCTTGTTTTGTTTTTGTTGTTGTTGTTTGGTTGGTTTTGTTTTTTTGAGGGGTTTTGTTGTTTGTATTTTTTTTTTTTAATTTGGTCTTCGTTTTAATTTTGAATTTTGTTTCGTTTTCTGCATTTTTTTGTGGAGTTTTTTGTGGGTTTTTTTCGTGGTTTTGTTTTGGTGTTGTTATTTTTGTTTCTTTGTTTGTTTAGCTTTTTTAGTTTTTTTTCTCTATGCACCTGACACAACTACTCTTGCCAAAACCAGGGCTCTCGCTGACAAAGAAGGTGTTGTGTGATTGCCACTTATGCCACCTGTGAATAACCTATCAACAGCTTTATCTCAAAATATTTTCTACAAAAAACAGTTAGATTGTGAAATTGTCTTGTTCTGAGATGCTACCTGACACATCACATCTATTGCAAGAGCAAAGACTTTTTAAGAGGGCTCACCTACACATACCGAGGTATGCTTAATGAAAGGCTTTTATTTCCTTAGACCTAAAAAAATCATCATAGTAATGTTGAAAAATCCATTGTCACAATGGTGGGATGAGAAGAGCTCACAAAAAAAATCATTTTATGAGAATACTTTCTAAGCTCGCTTCCTTAATTAATGCTTCAAAGTCACCAAAGGAAGGCAGTATTCAGAATTCCACTACTGAATTTGTCATTTAAGATTCACAGTGCATTAATACTAGAACAATAATTGTCAGTGGGACAAAATGCAAATGCATTTTCATCTTTCTGCCCTATTCCCAGTGCTTTACATACTTTTCTCACTCTGCACTCTGTTTCTTGTTCTGGCAGGTCTGAGTGACAGATCATATCACCTTCTCCATTTTTTTGACACTAAGCACATTCAGGAAACAACAGAACAGACTTCTGTGGTTGTCAGAAGAAGAGAACTGCCTTTACGAGTAGGTTCAATCATCACTACAAAAATCTAATTTATCTTCCTTGTTATCTCCCTATTTCCTGTTTGTGCAGTAAGATACGGAAAAAAGCAGTTGATGGTCATCTGACATCAAAACAAGTGGAACTTCATAATCTTTTTTTCTGATTTCTGTACACAGTCACGCTCCACAGAGCCATGTTGACCACTGAGTGTATGTTACCTTGATCAGCCAAAGTGGTTTTTAGCATCCTTAAAAAGTACACAGAGAGCGTATTTTAAAATTACAGAAATAAGTCTTAGATCTTATGTTATCCTCACTCTATTCATTACTCCATACCAGCACAGGTGTTTAAACTGTTGCTTTATTGCTTGGTTTGGTTTTGTGGTCACTGAATGGTTGTGTTTTTTTTCCCTAAGGACTAACACCATATGCTGCTTACTGAAGTACTGTAAATATCTTACAAATATCTGACACTATAAACACCTGGTGAGCATCTTTTCCTTCTTTTCCCATTAGCTACCTTTCCTTATTATATATTTTACAATAATGAACATTCTGATGTATCTCCAAAGCCAAAATGGAGTTATTGGGGCCAGATCCCTGATGTACCACATGCTGCCCACTCCATTTCAAGACACTCAGCAGTGCAGAGAATTTACATAACTTTCCCTCTAAGGGAAAAGGAGGAGTAAATGAGAATGTAACAATCCTGAATGGAAGCCGTGAGAAGTACCACGCTTAAGATGAAGAAAAGACAATGCAGTCATGCTAAAAGAACCACAGATTTTAAAAGTTTCATGTCCTATGGTAGACAAATGCTAGTTCCATTTAAATGTTTAAAATAGACATCAACACAGTAGTAACATTCAAAAGCCCTGGAGATGTATCAGAATTGAACTGACTTGATTTCAGTTTGCCTCATGTTTTAATCCCCTAAATTCTAAATCATGTAAGAGATATCAGCAGGAAGGTCTCCACATCCCTGCATTTGCCAGTTCTCAGACCACACCAAGCAAAGCCTAGATCCAGTCACACTTCTTTCCAGGTCACTGACTCCATCAGGGATGAACTTAAATCCAGCAAACATCTGAACATTACATCAAGACATTTCTAAGAGCCCACTGTATGTATCGGATGAAAATCTCTGCCCCACAGAACTTTTAATGCAAGCAGCTGGTCCGCAGGCTGCTGTACAACGATTTCCACACCTCCCTTGCACGGCCACCTAACAGGGTGGCACAACTAGCAGAAAAGTCAACTAAAAGTGGTTATCAGAGTGTGATGCCTAAGACATCTGGTCCTGATTTGATTTGTGTGATGCACATGTACAAGAGGAGTTACAAGCACTAGGCCTGATCACTTATGTCACCATGTTATTAAGCCTGCGTGTCTGCAAGCTCACTGGCAGTTAAGTGTGCATTTACGCTCACACATGTAACTGTATAACTAACCGAAACCACTCCTCCACAAACATGTTCCTACATAAAAGAGATAGAGAAGGAATGGAACAAACATCCCTTGAGCTTTAAACACTGCAGCATGAGGTGGTCACAGTCTCCCAAAGCATCACAAAGAAGCAGAACTAGATGACCCATACATAAAATCTGGATCAACATGGTTTGTGTAGCTGCTTTAGTTTTTCTCCTCTAATTCAAAAGGAATATGAGAAGAGTTCTTTGCCTCTGTAATTCTTCTTTCGAGGTTCACAACATCTGAAGCCTGGTAGAGCAAGTCACCTTGTACAGTCAGCTCTATAAAGGATGAATCCAAATATTATGAGACAATAATTCTTTCCAGCATTTTAAATCAATCAAAACATTTCAGTGTTCCTTTCTCTTCACACTGCTGTTTATAGCAGCTGCTAAGTTTGCAGGTAATTGCAAGGCGTTCATGATTAAAGAAATAACTTTTTCAACTGAGAAGCAGAGTATAGTACAGATGGAAAGCTGAGATCCCATTCCAGTTTGCATTTCCATAGACAACCAACCAGTCAGATTTGAAGTTTAGCTCCTTTTTTCATTTATTTGTCTCCTTTACTCTATGTCATCCAAGCCCTGTCGACTGCTATTAGTCTTCAAAACAAATTCATAAATGTGACTTTAAGATTAAACAGGGGTTCCCCTGCTCTTGTTGAATAGCTGTATTTATTTCTATTCATACAATAGTTTTCAGTAGCTAAGGGAAATCCTAACCAACAAGGGAACACAACTTCCAACAGATGATTGACTTTTAAAGCTGAATGTTTGATACTTACGGTTTTCCTCCTGGGATGCCTGTGAGATTGGGAGGGATGCCTGGGACTCGCATGTGATGATGTGGATCAAAACCAACCTACAGTTTTCCCCAAGCAAAACAAAACAGTGTATTAAAGTAAAAGTTTGGCAAAGGAAGACTGTTTAATTCATTTTCTCTATAGCATACTCCCCAAACTACAAAGAGAGTGATCTGGAGTTAAACCCACAGCTCTTAATAAAAACTGCTCTCAAAACTAAATGCACTTATGGCAAACACTTACCACTGGAGATCGCCCGTAAGCTGCTGCTGCTGCTGCTGCTGCAGCTGCTGCACTCATTTGAGGGGAAATATTGTGCAGGCCGGCATAGGCAGCTCCAGGGCTGGTCAGCTCCCCATTCATACCAGCATGTGGCACGATACCAAATGGAGTAGGATAAGGACATGGTACTGCCATAGGTGTTCTTAAACCTGAAGCTATAGAGGGTGCAAAAGAAGAAAGAAGTCCCAGAGGCTTTCCAGACCCATCAGATGAAACACGAGCTTGGTAAACAGCAAAAAAACCCCAACATATAAAAACAAAAAACCCCAAACAAACAAAAAAACAACAAAAAACCACACACGCTGTATTACAGTGCTGAAGAAACAGCTCAGCACCCAGTTTAAGCAACTGTAACATACCGATTTGTCACTAAAAATTTAAAGAGCAACTAACCTATTGGGTCCACACCTGAGGGTTTGCCAGGCACTGGCCTCAGCCCAGGAGTGGAGTTGCTGCCTGGAGTTGGAGCATCAGTCCGTGGAGTTGGGGTATTTGATTTAGACACAGGAGTGGTAGATTTCTCATTCTAATCACCAAAAAGGAAAAAGGAACACAGTTTGTGAGTTATTTCAGTTTCATAGATAATGGTTGTAAAGACAACAACAATCAGAATGTGTATGACTAGTGATATTTAGCTTTTGGGTTTGGGTTTCAACAGTCCCTAGCAATGAAGGGAATCTGAAGAAACACTGAAAAAGATGAAATTGTTTTGATAATTAACTACAGCCTTTACAGCTTTACTCATCAGGAGTGTCCATATGATTCAGAATGAGAAAAATGACTGAAAATCACTGCCATCTGACAATTGGAAGCGTACGTGAAATCTGTCAGTGGTCTCACTCTGATCATGGACCTGCCTCCCCATTATGATTATGATTTTCTCTGAGAGGCCACTGCAGGATGGACAAGAGCAGAAAAGGAATCCCCAAACTGACAGACAACTCATGCCCAAGACTGGTGCTAAAATCACAGGATGGAGACAATGACAGGTATAAAGCAAGAATGTGCAGTGCTGCTCCTGTGACAAGCTTGTTCATCAGACAAACCACTGACTCTCCAGACTTGTCATGCCATCACCTTTCCTGAGCACTACATTCACTTTAAGCTTTCTTTTTATTTATTTTATTTCTTTAAATAATTGCATACTCTGACCTGTGAGGAGCTGAAAGGGGAATTACGGTGCAGCTCAGGTAAGTGATTAACTGTGGTCACAAACATGAAAGGGAAGAACACCCCTTGCAGGCAGCTCTTTTCTTTTGCATTACGATTTGCAATGCAAGTCAAGGAAGGCTCTTGTAAATGACAGATTACTTTTTAGATAGCAAATAAGAATTATAGTTGTTGTATATAGCCTGGTAATTCAAACAAAGCTAACAACAAAATCCCATCCAAGCAAGGAACTGAATTTGCTATAAACCACAGCACGGGAAAACAGCTCAAGAAACCCCTGTGTACTTTTATTTACTCTCAGAATGACAGTTTTTCATATGGAGGAGGAGAAGAATGTCTCTCAGAACAGCACATCTATCATCTCCCCAACACCACCAATGCAAACCTCGTTCTATACCCCAAAAAAGGCTGTGGACTTTCTGATTATTATTTTATTAAACTCCCTTGAAGACATAAATTAAACTAATTTTAAATTGATGCTTTATACTGTTTTACTGCTCTGTATTTATAGTGAAAATACAGATTATGTCCAGAAAAAAATCTAGTAAGCATGTCTTTCAGTGTATGATCATTGGTCAGAAGAATTTTGAAGCACTTACAAGGCTAAGTTCTTTGGATTTGGATGAAGGAGTACTGCTGGAGGACGCAATAGACGCTGGACTAATTGGTGCATCTTTTTTCAGCAGTCGAGTCTTGTCCAAGCCATTTTCCCGTGGAGAGTGTGCTGGGCTCCCCCGGGGAGAAGAAGGATCCTAAATATCAGTAACACTGGGTTAGCATAAAAACTAGCCACTAGTGCTTGTCTTGAGTAGCCCTCATTTTGGAATAAAGATCTGTCATAGGAATTGACATCTTCTTTCTATTCTTAATTGACTTAGCTGATACAATTGTGAAATTGAGACAGATAATGAAGGACAACTGCTCTTTTTTAAAGAAAGTCCTAAAATTGATGCCATTAACCATGAAAAAAACATTTCAGTATCTATGAATATTGAAATATGCAAGTAATCTCCTTTTTTGCAGGTGATAGATTGAAAAGGTTTGATTTGCATTTGGCAGATGTGATAAAGGTCACAAGTGAACTCATGGCAAGAGTGAAAGAGAAGAGAGATGATGTTACAAGCAGCATCCTATCTTGTGCTGGGCTGGCTTAAAATACCTCAAGAGAACTTTGTGTTTTGTATGAGGAAGTCCTTTGTAGAAATAAATGTAGAGATCTGATTTGTATTCTAAAGAAAGATGAAGCAACTGGATTCCCTCATGCATTTCAACTTTCTTTATGAAGGCAAATGCTCTAATCTTATTAATAAAACAAATATGCAGAGAAACCACTAAAGACACCCAGACCACCATTACTGTAAGGTACAAAACCCACCATTGTGCATACCTCATTGGAAACGTCAACTACCAAGTTATCATCACTCTTTTCACCATCACTGTCCTGCAATGACAAATCACAGCGTGTTAAAAACAATTTATTTAATATCCCAACATCTCTTAAGTACTATCTAAAAATATCACAGCTGCTCACAAGTATGCCAGGTACCATTCACTTTTACCAAACTTTATGTGGTAAAATATTTAGGTCACCTCTAGGGCTTCAGCTTTGCAGGTTGCCAAAGCTAAAGCATTTTTCCCAGTTTTCACACTGGCGAACAAACACATGCAATGAAAATCTTCATCCAAAGTTGTACTGCACTATGAAGTGGAGCCAAGTTAGAGTACAGATCTTAACAAGTCCCAATCTAACTAAAGCTCAGCACTACCATCACAGAACTTCCAGGTGTTCTGTACTTATACTGTTAAAAACACTACCAATTCTAAGCATCAAAACCTTTAATCCAACACCGACATTAGAAGTACCCAGCAAGAACCTGCTAAAAATGTGACCCTCAATTTTTAAATTAGTTATGCAGCAGGAATCAGGATGAAACTACAAAGGAACACTCAAGTTCAACAATGCACAATGCAGACAATTTACTCACATAACGAGCAGCTATTTCCTTTTCTTCTGTTTTCTGTTTTTTACTATCTGAAGAATAATCTGTCGAATTTCTGTGCTTTTCTGCTGTTCTGAAACTGGCTGAGGGAGATACAGAAGAGCTCTGCAGTCCAAAAAGAGAAGAAGAAAACATTACCAAGCACTCATTCAAAACAGTGGTTCATTTGTCACTACCCTTCAATACATCTTAAGCTGGTAATATTATAGGGACCTGTTCTCTCAGACAGCACTTTGCGTTTTAATCAGTGATAGCTACCTCTCAAGTGTCTTATATTAGAAACTGCACACTGTAGTGCAAGTGACAGAAAAAGGAGGTAACTATCTACAGTATCAATGGGATATGTGTGGAACTACCTTGGGCCATTTTATGAATACTGTGCTTGTCTTGTTTAGCTTTGTTTCCTCTACAAATATGAAGGGTTGAATCAGTAGTTCCAGAAGGAGTATGTGCGTGTACCTGTGTGTCTGTTTGCCTGTGTAAAACAACAAGAATAAAGAGGCTCAAGGCAAGTCACACTTTAGCAAACATTTGAATGAAGATCTCTCCCAAAGAAAGAAGCAAGTTCTGAACAGCCTTGAAGCAGGCAAGAACAGAGGAAAACACCTCAATTCGTTTTGATACCTTTTACAATTACAGCCTGTGCCTGTGGCAGACAGAAACAAAATGCAGTGGCTCAGTGACTTTCTTGCCATTGTACAGCTCTCACCCAAGAATGATTGCTAAAGAGCACACACACAGAGTACAGACAGGAAGATAATATGTACTTTATGCACTGTCATCCAACAGTTCTATTCTACAAGGCAGGTAACATTTATTAACTCCTACCATATTTCCAAAAGTTGGTGGAACAGATATTTTGGTACACAAAAAAGGAAGCAATGAAAAATGCAAACTTCCCTCTGGGACTGATTTTAGTAGCAGCAGTAGCAGCTTTTGGCTCTGGTTCAAAAAAGCATTTAAGCATGCACTAAACTTTATCTCACGCTGAAGTCAGTGGTTGAAAGTACACAAGGATGTGTTTAGGCTTTTGCCAGAATTGGAAATGACAGCAATGAAGATGAAAATAATTGTCAATTGAAACCCTGCTGTTTCCATCTCTATCCTACTTACATAATGGGATAGGGAGGAACAACAACTAAAGAAGTCCTTACTGATGGATTTTAGATCCTCCCATTTACCCAGAAACACTGGTTTGGGGGTTCTTCCTCCATTCATCATGGACAGCTGTTGTTCCACATAAAACTGTACAACACAGCAATTTTTTGGGGGGGGTTTCAGTGCACATCTCCCTAGGTTTATTTTAATGTGAACACAAACCAAAAAATCAGCACTCACATTGAACAACTTCTGTTCCATCACTATGACAAAATTTCTTTTCTTTATAAGGATTTAGAACACTGAAGCACAGAAATTAAGCCGTGCTTATTGCCCAAGTCACATGAGCGAATATTTCTCCCTACTGCAACACTCTGCATTTTTGTAAAATTTTCAGTTCTTGTCAAAAACATCTCAGATTAATGAGTGGTGTAATTTGCAATATTTTCCACATTTTTAATTGGTAATTGTTAATTGCTCTCTAAGAATGCTGACTGGAAATAAAAATTTTAGAGCAAAGCTAGTGCTGAACACAGCCTGTGCCTTTCCCATTTGCCCACGTGTCTGCCTCCCTCTCTCTCTCTCTCTCTCCCTGACAGCATAAAGTAAGTAGAAAAGGATTCCCATCCTAAGCAAATACATCTTAAAATACTGTTAGCTTTAAAGCAGATCATTAATCAATTATTATAGCAAATGGCACCAACCAACAAAGTTATTTTTTGCTTTGAAGCGACAACACATGTTAAGACATTTGGAGACAGAAGTGGCAATAGGTACAGAATAAAGACCAGGTACGAACGCAACATTAAATGACTTGAAAAATACAGTTGTTTATTTCCATGATATAGCATAGCCTTTTGCCAAAGATTTTAATAGTATGCTCCTATTACATCCATATTTATTTACAGTTTGGGAAGCAGTATTTTGTAATGTGAATTCAATTCATTATTTTTCAACTTCACCCTACAGAAGGCAAATTGCTTTAAAATGAAGAAAAATAATCACCAATAAACTACAAATTAGAGTGGTTGAAGAATTAAACTACCGCACTTATTTTAACAGAAATTCTTATTTTCATAAATTTGAAACCATATAGTTTAATTTTTCACAACCTGGTTAACTATGTGCTATAGATACCATTTTAATCTTTGATTTCACTGCTTAATAAAGTAATAAATTAAAGTTCCCTACTAGAAAGATAAAGTAGCTAATTATCATTAGCACATAAAGGATAAGCACCACATTGGGCACTGGGGCAATGCACACTGCTAAAGCTTTTATTGCTTCAAATATGGATCAGACCTGATAACAACATGAAAAAATCCTCCTGCAGTATCTCACCTGACATTAGCAGAAAAATGGAGACAACTCACCTACTGACAGCAGGCAGACTCTCCTTTCCTAATCTGAAGTTTAGGCCAGTGTACTAAACTAACATTATTTGGCCTCAAGAGTGAATTACTACAGAACAAATCTAAACATTTCCAGTTTTAACTGTCGCATCCCCTTCCTTGCATGAAGCAAGCCTATCAATACCTCTGCAGCACTACTTTCTTTTCCCTTAACATGAAATACACTTGCCACACAAAAATTATTGACTTCTGGACCTCTGGTAATGGTGTTGAGAGATATAAATTTACCTCTTATGCTACGTAATAAAAGATATGTCACATACTTAGCAAATGAGCTATGGTCTGGATCTTCCTATGGACCTAATGCCTACTATTCTCACTGTGCAAGGGACAACACTGTTACTCATACCGAGTTCCCACTATTGTTTGTAATAGCTTTTCAGTCTACAAACATTTGTAAGGATCTATCCTCATTGATAAATACCAGGATGGAACAATGTGCTCATGGTTTCCACTGACATCAGATTCCTGCATATAATCCTTTACCAAGCCACATGTTGGTTCCTGAGTGTGTAAGCCCCACATATGCCACAAAAAGTCCTTACATTTGCAGACTGTGAAAGAAAATCTCTATCAAAGCAAACTGTTTAGCTGACAGACTCTGTCCTGTTTCTTGATTAAAACATCACTGTTCCTTGATTAAAACATCAGTGTTCTCCTAACAGCTGCCTTTAAGAAGCTGGAATAGGATGGCTACTTAGCGAAATTAAGTGATTCGGTACTACAACTTGGCAGACTGTAATTTAATGGGCCAGAGTCTTTGTTGTAGTGACTATTAAAATTTATAGAGAAACAGTCTTTTCACACTGCTATTTTCTTCAATAAAATGTGTTAATCTACTGGAAGAGTAGCATTTTCCTACTAAACAACACTGTGTTTGCTCACATGTAATAATTAGATCAGACATAGGAAAAAATACTCTTTGGCGAAAGTACATTACATTTAGTTTGTGTTTGAGAAAAACATACCAGTTTTTTCATATTCTGCTTAGGTAGAACATTTTTATTCATGTTAAATACAACACAAAACGCTGACAAAAAACAACTGAACATACATATTTATGTTATGGAAAGGCTAAGCATGTTGCTGTGTTCAAATAATTTGCTTAAGAAGTGGAACAGTGTGTTTCTAGTGCTTGACTCACATTATGTTCTGCATGGTATTCTTAAGTTTTGGACAGTGCTCAGTGCAGTGCTAACTGAAATGATCTTCTACCACAGCAATCACTCTGCTTTTTCTCCAACACTAGCAGGACACTGCTCCTGGTGGAATACCAGTGCTATACAGGTGCAAATTAAATTAGTATCAAGAGTCCCATGCAAGCCTCTTGCCAAGCTGTAAAATTCTCTCCAGCATGGTCACTGTCTATTTGGGATAATTAATAGTTCAAAGTGCTAGGGAAAAAAATAATCACTGTTTTAGCCACAGCTTACAGTGAAAGTTAGTTGCATCAACATAGATGGTTCACACTGTAGTGTGGCAGCAATCAGTGTGGTCAGGCTGCACAGCCATCCAAGTGCTCTCAAATCCTGCAAGTCCCAGCTTCCCATATGCTGACTCCTCCAGATGAAGATCTGGCTTGAGCAGACTAAGTGATAATTAAATGAAATCAGTGTTAAAGGTGATGACTAGAGATGACAAGATGTAAAGCCTTCCCACATGTTAAAGCTGGTAACTCTTTAAAGCATTCACAAATATGACCATTCCCCAGTGTACCCTTACTACTATTCCAAAATGATGTATTTGGAGGGGAATAATTAAAACAATAATTCCCAACAAAGTGGAAATTACAAGATAATTGACCATACTGAAGTAATAAGCAAACTGCGGTAAAAGACAAGGATGCTCAACACTAAGGTCAATTACAGTATAATTATGTGAATCACATTATGGCTGTTATAAAGTCTGTTGAAAGTATAAGACAACGATAAAAATTGATACAACATGCACTGCAGGGAAAGAACCAGGCAGTCTAACCAGAGCTTGTACTTGAGCGCTGCACTGGATTTGGGCTTAGAGTATTAAGCTGAGAATAACATGTATGCTTACACTGGAAGAACAAATACAAAAGAAAAAAAATAAATTGAGAAATGAGGGTGAAACTCCTGATACCCTAGACTGCTCTAGTCAGCTACAAATGGCATGAGGTGGGAGATGTCCCACAAGACAGGTGACATGGCATACGAAAAAGGGGCAGACCAGCACAGTCCAGAGACCATGCGGAAAACTGCAACCAAGAGCTACTACACAGCAAGCCTCCTACATGGCTCTAAGACATCTGTCTAAAAGAATGAATTCAACGGCATACACCTGTATGCAGAGGTACATTAATAAAAATGAAGGAGACGGTGTCAAATGCTGAGGACTGATCTACAGATGCTATGGAGTATTTGCATAATGACTGTGGCTTCTGAGATCACCCACACTTACTGCTACTATGCCTTTTTGCTTTTATCATTATTATAATTAAATTACTATTGTTGTTTTTACTACATCCCTCTATCTACTCTAGCTTCGTGGATCTTGTGCTCTTTGCTTTTATTTTTCAACATACCCTCTTTGTTGCCTTTACTTACGGAAGCAGATTTTCCTTACCATGTCTTTATCTATAGGTATACACAGTAGGTAGTGATCAATCAAGCAGTACAACCCGGAGCACTCCCTTATGAAATGGCTCATCCACAGACAGGAGGTTGGTAGCCAAGTATTGATCCCATACATATATCACTGGTCATGGCATACTTTTTATTATTTTCACCTCCACCTTTTCCAACTTGTTTCTCTACTTACTCAAACTGAAACCCAACTTCCACTCACTCATAACGGTATCAATTTTTTGTTATTTTTGTTTCTTTGTCTCACTCCCTACCTTTTCTCAGTAACTGCATTTTCAGATACCAGAAAAAGCCTCAGTAATTGTTACTGAAAAATGCTACTAACTAGCTAAGAAAGATACAGAACAATGCTGGTTTTAATATATGACCCTGTCTGAGCTAACCAGATTTAGTTTAGTAATCAAGCATGTGATAATTATTTTTAATACAAACTATGATTAAAATGCAAACTTTGAAGTTTTATACAGCATTTTTACCCACTAATTAACTTCACTAATTGCAAAATTAATGAAGTTAATTAGAGGATAAGAGTGTCATAAAAAACATCAAAGTCTAGATGTGTGGTGCTGCCTGCAAGAGCAATGAGAAGGCTATAAAGAAGCCTGGAATAAAGAGAATGTGTAGGCTCAGCAGTCTTCAAAACCTAAGTGTTCTCAAAAGTTTTATGTGAACAGGAGTGCTGATACATATGTACATTATGACTATGGGTATGCAATTTCCTTAAAAATATCCATGTAGCTGTTTAAACTTGTAAATATTTAATCTAAGATAACTAAAAGCATCAAAGTTTAGACGTTATGAAATGGGTGATAAAATGAACAATAAACTACTACGGTTGTAGACAGTAATTTCAGTTGTATTTCAACATACACTTATCAATTTACTGGAAAAGGTGAGAGGGTCACACAGCAGCAGCTGAAGATACCTAGCAATTTTGAAATATAATCCTATCAGCATGTGATGTATCTCCAGCCTCTCCTGGTGTATAGGTGGTGACAAGGGAGGTAGGTATTTAAAGCTATGGTGAGGGCTGACGGCTAGCCTTTCATAGATGGATTTTTGCTATAAATCCTTTAAAATACAGCTTCTCCACTAATCACTGGCTGAAAGATACAGCACACACACGGCTTAATAACTACTGACACTGTGAGGGTCAAAGGATGTATAGAAGAACCCATGCAGCTTAAGAACAAGCAGTAAAGAAGCAGAAGAACACAGTTGTGAGGAAAAAAAGGAAATCCAGGTTTAGGTTGAAGTATATGCTAGCAGAGGAACATGAAGATAGTGAAATCAAGTGTGACAAGAGTAACAAGTACCCTTTGGTAAGCAAGACAGTTTGAACAAAGGATCTGCTTTCAGCAGGGAACAAAAGAAATAGAGGGGCAGGAAAAGAGTTAAACATTTCTGATATGTTTACCAAAACTTCAAAGTTCATAAATTATATTTACCATCAAGTCTGCTCTTGTCCACATCTGCTTACTTGTAAATACTGAATTTAACTGATGGTAACAAAACCCTTTGTTAACCATTGTCAAACATTCACCCCTTTAAACTACAGAGCAGTTCAACTGATGCATTCTTTCCATTCACCACCCTGTGATTCTATGTTCTCCCCTTTGAACAGACCCCAGAATAAGACCACAAGACTCAGCACACAGTAGAGTAGGTAATTTGGATGGAGTGACAAGATTTGGAAGAAAGTGTTAAGGCACAAACTGCAATTAGTATGTGTAATACAGTGGGTGACCCTCAGGGCATACACTGGCTGCAAAGGAATGCCATCCCTAATGATCCCAGAAAAGGTAAGTACTCTATCATCACAAGCCTGGAAATGCTACCAGGGAAAAACATGCAGCTGACATTTTAGAAAGTAAGTGTGACAATCAGGGACAAACCTGCATATTGGTCATGACAGTGTACAAACCTCTGAAGATTACTTTAGCCAAAATCAAACACACTGAAATGGAGGGGTCAAAGGTCAACAAGTTACAGAGATTCAGAAGACTTCAGGGTGAATATCTTCAGAAACCTGAGGAAGCAAGAAGTGCCAAGGAAACATGAAACTACAACTCTCCTCTACTCAAATATTTACTTGGGGTTCTAATTACTAATTTTTTATGCTATTTCCTTCAGAAGAGGCCTGAAATAGTTTCAACAGTTCTAGCAAAACAGAAACACAGTGAACAGAAAGTATTGGCAGTTATCTAGGGAGAAAGAACATGGGAAAGCATGTAATCACAGAGTAAGAGAAAAAGCTCAACCAGCTGGAGCATTCAATGCAGCAGTTTAATTGTGGGCTCACCATCATGAAAGGGAGAGAGCAGGAAAACCACCAGGCTGCATTACGGGCTTTGATTCAGTGGCATGCCACGAAGAAAGGAAAAGCAGCAGTACTCCATGAGCATTCTTCAAAAGCCAGTGATGGACACACACAGAAAACTCCCAGCATCCAACATATCTCTAGAGTTTTAAAACTACATTTTCACAGCAACTGCATTTAAACAGAATACACAAGGATACTTGGTTAGTTTTCAGAATACTTAAAAAAAAAGAAAAAAAAAGAAAAAAAAAGAAAAAAAACACTAAAGAGGGATTGTTTTATGTAGCTATTAAAGGCCTGTGCTAATATGCTTTCCACTTTATTAAAAAAATACATGCAAGAATCAGGAAATCCCCTTGAAGAACCACCAGGTTTTGCTTAGGGTCCTCTTTTCAGACCGAGCATCACAGTAAAACTGTTATCCTTTCACTTTGCATAGTGATTAAAATGGACTGTAAGGCACCAAGCCAAGCTGAACGCAAACATTTTCCTGCAGCATCTCAAGCCACAGGGGCTATAAAAATCACTTCAGTACCACTACCAGAGTTTAGGAGGTAAAAAATACACACTCCTACACCTCCCAGATTTCCCACGTTAAAGCAGCAATGATCAGGTTTTAAGTGTTACCTTCTCCAGGGATACTTAATTGGATACTTAAGTTTCCGTGTGACAAGTCCTAACAACTTTCTCCTGGGATTTATGTTCCCTTTCTAATTCTTCATCTTGACCAGAAGGATCTAACCTAGCACTAATGAGCCCTTTTTTTGTTGCTTTAAAACCGCAGAGATCACATCTGAAAACAGTACCACGAGACACTTAATTTTGCTGCCTTCAATCAGGTACTGTGCCCCAGTGTCCCACATTTTGAGTTTTGATTTCATCTAACAAAGGCTATATTCATGGCAAAGGTATCAGTTTTGAGTTTTCCCATTTCTGTTCCCTTCCAATCTATCCATACACACCAACCATTCAGGAAAAAATACTTTTTTCCTTCCCTTCTGCCTGCTTGTCTCTAAACGATTTTATAGTTGTTTTGCTGATGACCTAGGAGATGATACAAAGAAAAGGCAAATTATTGTTTTAACTGAGTACTTCACAGATAGAGCTGATGATCTCTTTCTACACTTTCTGACTAATTGTCTCCCTTTCCCCTATTTTTAATCCTGTTTGTTCCTGATTTCATCGGTAGAAGAGGGAGGGGTAAAAAAGGAAGCCTTCAAAAGGTCACCGTGATTACAAAAAGCCCCCTAAAATTCAGCAGAAACACACACTCCACATCTTGACTGTTTCTGCCAGCAGAAACATATTCACATGGTTTTCTCTGATATTAAGCAAGAGACTAGCAATTCAGTCATCTCTTCCCCATTAGATTTTGTATGGCTTCTGAAGACTCAATTTCTTTTATGCTTTTTTAATACTCTACATGATTTAGGAAGCCACAGGCCCTGCTAAGTGTCCATTGAAAATAGAATTCATTATCCAACCAATCTCTTAATTGGGCAGGTGAAGAAAACATGGCTGTGTGCCATTGAGTATTTGCAGATTCCAGGTCATGCTGAAGCAAAACATTCTTTCAACTATCTATATAAAAAAAATCTTCCTTACAGAAACCTTTAACCACTACTCTGTTCCTTCTGCCCAAATAACATCCTAGTCCATTATATCTGCCTCACTTCATCTACACTCATTTACCTGTGGTCCCCAGACCCTTGTTCAGGAAATTATCCCATTTCCTATTCAGGAAAGCACTCAAGCAGATGCCAGATTTGAAGCATGCACTTTGATCTCAGGGAAGTCAAAACGCAGAAAAAGAAATCAGAGGAACGTACATATGTGCTGAACTCCAGATGCCTACTGTACACTACCCTGAATCTGGACCTCAGCCTGCTGCAAAAATAATTGTCCCCTGTCTCATTCTTCAAATCAATGACTCTGCTAAGTGGAATGGATGGAGAAGTGGTGGGAACACAGATTTTGCAGTCAGCTTTACTTTAAAGCAGTTACATCAGTATATAATAGCACATTTTAAGTACAACACATACTTTGAATACTGAAAAAATAAAACACATGGTCCTTTCTGCCAGATTTTTAGATACACTACAACTCCTGAACATTGTAGTTTGCCAACAGAAGCAGCAGTAGCTTTTACTTCTCTGGGACTTTTGTTATTTATATCAGACAGGTCATGCTGTTAATGTTTTAAATGTTAAAAACACAATCAAATACTAGATAGAAATGTTCTGATGTTAGCAATGAGTAGACAATAAATTTTTAATTCAGGTTAGAGAAAAGAAGAAGCAAAAATCTCCTTGTACTCCTCCTGCACTCTGCCAAGCAGTTAAGTGTGGTAACTTGGCATGCATACACATGACCTTCTGTTCTACTCAAATGAGTTACTTTAGATAATTTCTGAAGACTGTTCTCTCTCATTTAAGTGCTTCATAATATATCTTTTTGTTAGCTTTTAAGAGAAGACTACAGTAATACCCCTACAACAGCATTCTGGCAAACTCTCCTAAATTATGTAATTCACTAGATTCAACTTCACTGTTACAATAATTTTCAAAGAAGATGGGTATCATACATTATCATTACAGCTATACAATCCTGGGTTGAATTTTCCCTTGCTGAATTACTAACACTTTAATGCTGAAATTGATCTGTTTTAAAACATCATGTGAGAGGTTTTTAAAATACCATACATGCTCGGGCTCTTTATTTTGAGTAGTTTAGAAATGAGCTGGTGGAAACAGGAGACAAAAAAAAGACAAAAAAAAAAAAAAACAAAGTCTTATGCTCTCTAATCCAGCATTAAGTACATTTTTAAGAATAACAAGCCTGTTTCCAAACAATACCTATGGTCTGGATTTAGATCTGTAAAGAAGTTGATATTTCATCAAGGTTGCAGAAAACCATTTTAAAAATTTATTTATAAAACAAAATGAAAGATGTTTATTTCCATGTGGGATGCCTCTAGAGAAGCTGGCAAGCAACAAGTTCATCAAAATGACAAGTTCAAGGTACTTTTCTTGTTGACTGTAAATAATCTCCCTGTGAGCCAGTTAAGAGTGTGGAGATCAAAGACCCAAGCAGCACTATAAAAACAGCAGTTACAGGGTTAAGGGAAAGTCTCCACAGGCTTCTACAATACAGATAATTTCGTCTAGGCATTGTTCACCTGGTGCAGCAGTGAATACAAGCATTTTTGGACTTCCTTTGGAGTACAACAAAAAACAACATCCACATTTTAAAGGACACCTAAGCAAGCAGCTTGATCTTATGCAGAGTTAGGAATTATTTCAGTTCTAAAGAGAAAGCAAAAAACGAAATGGGATGGATGCACCCACTAGTTACTAGATAACTAGTAAAATGGGTTCTGCAGTTGGGAAGGGTTGTTAAATCTCAAATCACAACCGTTTACCACTGTATTTATTCTCCTTAATAGCAGGATACAATCATTCCTTTTTGATGCACTAGTCAGAAGAGTGTTTCCTAATGCAACGCTTGACTACTATGATGATATCTGCACACACCATCTTCAGATTTGAAGAGTGAGTGGGGGCTTTACATCAAGTATACAGAGACACTACTAGCAAGTCTTTAGCCAGAACTTAAGAGGCTTAAGAGGCTGTAAGTCACACCACTGTTTAGTGACCAACATCTGGGTTTTTTGAGTCTCCTTGTAACGGCACCTTGCTTACTCTCACTAATGAGCCAAATACTGCTCTAAGACAAAAAGTCTTGAATTTTAAAGCAGATTTTCACTACTGTCTTCTGCTAAGATGGGGCCAGATTCTGCACCTGTCCAGTCTGTCCTGCTTCATTTCATTAACCTGCCCTGCCCTTTTGTATTATAGGGTTGGAGGTGAAGGAAAACCTTTATTTGTTGTGCCTGGTAAGACCATCAGAATGATCACTGTGCACTGATTTTAGTTCTGACAGTCAATGTAAATTTCCATTGAAGACACCTAGAGCACCAGATGGAGCCCTTACAGTGAGAAAGTGTAACAAGCTCTTTCACAGCAGGCACAATTGTATCCGAAGCTCCAGCGTACAGACAGAAATCCTTTTTCCCTGCCTACACACTCTCCCTCCCCACCCCTCATCACTACGGACAAAAATCACATTCCCACATACACCTCTGGGGCTGCTCCCTATGCAGCTGGAAAAGGAGGAAGCCTGGAAGAATCCTCCAGCTGTGCCGTAGCCTGTTCTAGGCATCTTGCTTGGCTGCCAGGGGAGCACTGTGTGGAAAATTGTGATCTGCAGCTGAACAATTTTGCTCCATGTACAGAATGTGGGAAAGTCCTGCCGACGTGGCCCTAGGCTGGAACTAACACAATGAGGAACAGGTCAGGCACAGTGCTGGGATGTCTTAGAGTCACACTGCTGGTGGGTGGTGTGGTCCCAGGGTTTTGGTGGGGTGCTTTGTGGCATCATGTGGCATATGCTGTGTGATGGCTGGTTAGCCTAGGGTAGGTAACACAATCAAACACATGCACCCCTTCCCACAACCTTCTCAACAGTGTAGTGGGCTTCAGCTCATTCTGCTAGATGTACAACCTAGGTTCGTATTGAAGAAGCCATACCAAAACCACAAAAGCAATGTAAACAAACCAGAAGGAAGGATGTAAATTCGACCAAGGCTTGTCTTCTGAAAAAAACATAGAGATTAAACAGTCAAGTGAAACTGGAAGTAGCTCAAAAGGACTGAGTGAACAAACTAGAATCAACTCATGCACTTGCCAAAAATGGGACTCAAATCCACTGTGAGGTTCCAAAAGACTGATTAGGTAAAAATGGATCACAAAGTTGTTGTCAGATGAAAAACTATTTGCTCAGCTGGTGTGAAAACAATGCTTATTTTTCAAAACCACTAGCCTATGGGAAAACTCTGTGAAACATTATCCAAGAAGAGGCACAAAATAACGAAGAAGTCTAGGTATGTCAACTCAGCCCCTTATTTGTGAACTAAACATCAGTTCATCAAGCGGTCAGCTGTAACTTCACAATCTATGATGACTAGAGGGATCTTTGAGACAGAAGAACGTATGGGCCAATGGGAGGGGAACTATGCTAATAATATCGGAGAAATTATTATCATATGCATGTTTCTTCTGGGAAAATCAATGAATATATATGTAAACTACAGTGTATAAACTAGAGCTTTTTCTGTACTTCGGGTGCATGTTATTTCAGAGAAATATGTCCTCATACATCCCCCACCGAATAAAGAACGTCTGCTTCTTAATGCTACAATGGTGTTAAGTAGGCTTTGACCATTTTTTAGTAACAAAGTAACATTGATGCCTGTGCAAAAAAACAAACTGGGGAGAGTGAAAAACTGTGTTTATTACGGAATATAGATTTAGTAGTCTGCTCTTTGATCTGACCACGTGAAGTTAATTAAGTCTCTTCATGCCTCAGTTCATTAACTATAAAAGCAGGATAATTTCCAAGTCTAGAGAGCGTTTCTTTCCCTTACAGGGTTGTTGTGAAGACTAATGTATTGAAGACTGGGAAGCACTCCAGTATCACCGAAATGGATCTACTACATATGCTAGACTGAAATGGGAAGATGAGGGGAGAATAATCAGTATTCCTTGTATCAGCAAAAACACAACTAGAAGATTAAAGCAATCTAACTTCTTTAACAGAGTATCTACACTAAACTCCAGAAAATATACAAATAATAATTTTAGTTCATTCTTAGTTTGCATAAATTTGTAGCGCACAGACACGAGAAGTGTAAAAGTGGAAACACTTCTGCACTGTATGTAAAACTTTCATCAGCCAAATTCATGAGAACCTAAAGCCACAACATCTGAGATGTAACTAAACAGTCTGAACAAAGTTTCAGGAAGAAAATGCTGCTGATGACTAATGCTGTTGTTTTCTAATTACCCATGGGTAACAGAAATGTGCTATCTGCAAGTTTGTGTTTGAAATTATTTTTTCTCAAATTAACCTTATGTATTTCAAATGAGTACAAAGCCAAACTTAGAGCTGCCTAATAAACTCAAACCTGTACTTCAGAATGTGTAAGGCCATCTCAAAGGCAGCCAGATGTCAGATAAGCCTCCCTGATTTTAGAAATGCAGAGCCAGTCTTGCCATCAGCATTCCTTTTACTATAACCCGCAAGTACACAGCCTTTTATTGCTTTGTGCTATGAAGTGTTTGCACTTAAACCACTACATAAATCTGAAAAACAAAAGGGTGTGTGCTTATCTGATTAAAACCCAATGTAAATTATATGAAAAATAGGTGCAGCCCACTGGTTCATGGCAAGTTGCCAGGAAAGAACTTCTGTGCTGAAGGATGTGCATCGCTGATTTAGGGCTTCATATTTTTGTCATACTTTTACTTCTGTGTTATTATTTTACTGTTTCCTACTACTGAATGTTCCTTCCCATAGCCACTCTTCTTCCTAATTAGTCAGTTTCGCACTCCATTATTTACTATCTGACACCTGACAAAGCAAAAAAATTTTGCCCTGTGATGCATAACCAATTTCTGATTTGGGCAAGTCCAATCCAATCTCAGTCTATGTAGTACACCACTTCTCTCTTCTTGCTTCTGTAATCACTCAAAACTATTGTTAGTCCAATGTAAATTCATTCCAGAAGCACTTCCCTGATTCCAGGTCTCAGTTCCCTGAAACTCCACGTAGAACACCTGGGGCCCTTCTTACAGGTCTGCAAGTAAAGCAGATTAGGCCTAAAGAGCTAGCTCTGTAGCTCTAAGTAGAGGGGAAAGTTCATTTCACATGAAAACACAAAACCACCCAAGCTTGATTAAAAAGTATCCAGGCAATGTCGCAGAAAATTCACCAGTTAGTTTTTCTGAATTCTCACTCAATTTAGATGATCCAAAACTGGATTTGCCAAATGCTGTTCAAACATGATTATGGAATATACTTGTTCTGATTGGGCTACAAGTCCCTACTTTTCAGAGATTCCCCATTTTTCCTTCATTCAAAATTGAAATTTGCTATGATAATTTTTTTAGCCTTTTTTAGCATTGTTTAGGGTATTCCCCAAACAGGGAAGCAAAAATAATTGTGGATTCACCATGCACAAGCTGATATTTACAGTAACATCAGTCCCAGCATGTTTGCTGGAAATAGCTTGGTATTTTTATCCTTTGTTTTAATATTTATAGGATTAATAACATATTCAGGCCTTGATCCTACAGTATTTAATATCTGGCCAAAACAGAGGGGCTGTGGTTTGGCACAACAAACATGCTGCATGTTACAAGAAACAGCAATGGCAGCAGTAAAAACCAATTTCTTCCTTATCTCTTTTTGTGTTTCCCTTCTTTTATTATTGTGAAGAAAGTAGGAACAATATGGCAACCATATTCCCCACAAAGGGAATAATGAAAACACTCGTGGATGATTACTCGAAGTGGGTCCATAAATGGCATGATTACCTTGCTACTATGGCGTTTTGTTTTAGGAATACTTAAAGCTCCAATGCAGGAAGTGACAAAAAATACTTGCATATGACAACTTCAGTGCTCCAAAATCCTATGGGTACCTCATATACCATCTGGTGGAGATGTCACAGCAGAGTCAAGGAGGACCTTTGTATGTCTTCAGAAAGCAATACAAAACAGTGTCTTTTCCCATCTTCGCAGTGAAGGGAACTTTGCCACTTTCCACTTGACCTGCACAACACTGAAGTTGATTGCTACAAGGAAACTATAATCAGAATATCAAATACAAAGCATCTCTCCTGCCAAGTAGTAAGACCTTCCAGATCATACACTAACTTACTCCACAACCGACCAATGTAAATATATTTCACAATTCATTAAACGCATTAAAGGTTCCAAGCAAGCAATGTTCAGGCAAAAAACTCATGCACTAGAGATGGCTAGAGCAAACTTGGCCCTCCAGGGCCAAAACTGCCTTTTCAGCAGAGATATCCTAACATGACGCTATTCTCCTGCCACCCCTCAAGACAGACTTGAAAAAAAGGACAGCTGGAAAACCGTGAGTCAGACAGAGGTAAAAAGGTTAGTCTCCAGGAGCCAGAAACCACAAGGATAGGCACCTTAGACATGTATTTTTAAATGCTTTCTTTCTGTCTCCTTCTTTTCCTGAAGGACTAAATGCAAAATGAAATCATCTTACAGAAGGACAGCCGCTTCCCCCTGTGCTCAATCATTCCAGTCACACTATGTTGTCCAGTAACCTGCATTGATAATTCCTCATGAATAAAATGCCAACATTATCATCCACAGCTATGTTGTTGACATGCTTTTGCTATTTCACTAAAAATACCATTAATTTTCTGGCTTCACAACAGCTGAGCTACTCCCCATTTGAATATACAAAAGAGTATTTTGTTTAAACCAAATTAAAAGCGTTCCAGTAAATGACTTCAATTTTCCTGGCTATACTACTTAGTGTATACAGTTCTATTTAATCCCTCTTTTCTCAGCTCTACCCCTTCTATAGCCCTCTCCTTTTCTCACTTCTTTTTTTCCTCCCTTTAGCTTTTTATACTTAATCCTTTCATTTCAGGAACTGGATTTGCCCAGCAAGACATCCACAGCCAGAAGGAGCTTCAAAAACGTAGTGCCAAAGAGTTAAGGAAATGATGAAATTGCCTTCACTCTGTTTTTATTCACTTGTTTGCCAAAACATATTTAGCAGCAAGGAAAGAAGGGAAAGGGGAGGGAGAAACACATGAATGCAGAATACACCTTCCTTTTCCCATCCAGACAATCATCGACATTCCCCACTTAAGCTGGAATGAAAACCACCATTTCTGCCAAGCCCTCCTGGCATCTCACCACTTTATTTGTTCCCATTTGTATCTAATGCTTTTGTCAACAGTTCAACAAAAGTCAAAGCAAACAACCCACTACAAACACTGGGGCTAACAGCAACAAGCATGAATCCTTTACAATTATTCAGCCCAGCTGCTCAGTGCCTGTCCAGGCTGCTTTCATTTACAACAGTGTCAACAAAAGGCTGAAACCCAGTAACTAGGGGGGTCAATACTACCACTGTAAACCCTCCTGAGAAGGAAATGCTGTTCTGCTGCTTAACTGCCTCAGCAAATATGCAGAATAATTCAGTTAGATAGACAAGTGCTTGCCTAATCATTTGCTGTGTGAATTATTCAAGACTTTCCCCTTAAACTACTAAACGGTGGCTTTTCAAATATTTCCAAGGAACCACCAGATGTCCTACAGGAGAAAAGGAAACATTAGGCACATCCTGACAATAACAGAGGGCAATGGTAATCTGTGATCTTAAAAAGCATTAATGTTTAGATTAACGCCTTCCTTCACCTTGCTTTTGGTGTCGCTGTACAGAGGGTACACAGCTTTTGATGTACAAGCTAGGCATGCATCAGTTTACTAGATGCTTGATCTCTACACTTAATTGAGGCTGTTGTCTACGTAATTTTTCTTCCTCTTTTTTTCATGTGGATTTTAAGAGTTTTCTCCGGAGAATATGTAAGATGTGGGTAAAAATAAGCATAGTTAGTCAGGTGGATGCAGAGAGGAAACACGCATTTAATCCCACATATCTCTCTTCCTCCACTGGCCCCCACGCTCATTTGATCTCCTCTCAATCACCCACTTTAGCGTTTCTTTGTCTGCAGACACAAGGCGAATGTTCATGAACCTTTCTCCAGGTTTCACCAAGGTTCATGTTTACACTTTCAAAAAGAAGGGCAAACTGGTCTTACTGCACAGAACTAAGTGCTAAACATTATGTGTTTTACTTCAATTGCCTCTTCATATGGGAAAAAGCCACCTCCTCGTTTTTATCACAATCATATAATTACATTAGCATATTTAAACTTTCAGACGAACTTTGAGAAACGGCATACTAGGTAACAAATGGTGATTGTATTGATTTAATCTCAGTATTGGCAAGAACAACCCTGGATACGACAAATGTTTTTCCTAAGACCAGTTTACATATACATCAATACATCACAGCACAGTGTTGGACGGGTATGTATCTTGAGCCAGAACACAGTATCAAATACACTTATGAATATTTTATTTTTGACATCTACAGTAACAGTTGTGCATGCTGAATAACTAGTATTCCAAAGAGAGTTTCTGGCAGTTTTAAGATTTAGAAAAATAATAAGAGAAATTCTGTCTGTATGTCAAATTAAAGAACATGGTTTTGTTTTTATAATTAGAATCTGTAGCATATTTTGTTTGCAAAACATTAGACTTTACAGTGATTGCACTGTAGCAATCTCTGGTGGTGTTGTCTACATGAAGAAACTTCTATCAAATAAAGTTTTCTTTCCCTTTTTGCCCAAAACAATCATGAAACACTTGTCTACTAAATAGCAGCAGGTCCATCAATCTGTGATGGCCTCAGCTGGTAGTACCCATTACTAGATAACCCTACTCGATGGCAAACTTCAGTTATGTTTACTACTTTACATCAAGTTATTGCTATTTGCAACACTAGTTTATCAGTATTTGTAGGACTGTTAAGAGTCATTAGCAGGATATGCAAAATGTTTCAGGGTCTGTGCTGAGGAAAGGTCAACAGAGATCTACCATAGCACAGAAAACATTTGATATCAAAAGGATTACAACTTGCACAGATTAACTGGGAAAAACCTGCCATCTGATGCTAGATAATCTAAAAAGAATAGGAGAAAGAGACTCAACATCAAAGTCTTTGATGGTGTCTCCTCTTCTTCATCCCCTGGAGCAGGAAGAAGGGTCCAAAAATGGCACCTCCAGCCTTTGCCACAGCTGAACATAATGCTGCTACCAGAAAACCTTCATGAAGCATGCAGGAGTCCTACAGGTCTGCTAAATAACTTAATTGCTTTCAAACACCTGCAGTGTGATATAAAGCTTTTAGGCTACCTTGATTGTAAGCATACAGTGGTTTTTGTAAAGGCACTGAACTGATCCTAGACAGGTTGCCTTTACACTTAAGGCGGGGTGTCTTTGCTACTCTAACATCAAATATGCACACTGACAGAGCACTTGGAAAGATACCGTATTTCGGGGGAATGGCAAAAAAAAAAAGGGTTTCGCTCACCCCACAGGGTTTAATTTTGATTTCAAAGGGATTATTTTCAAATTATTCAGACATTGAATTCTTTTCATATTTTGCAGTATGGGACAGCAAGGCTCATTACAAAATAATATTTGTAGGTCATTGTAGGAAACTCTTTTCTCAAAGCAGGGGAGGAAAAGCAAAACATTAATTTCTTCCAGGGCTAAAATCAATTCCAGTTTGGTATTTTTAAAAGAAAGAGAGGTGGGACAGAAGTTCAGCAAACATATCAGAAAGAAATGAGAAATATAAGCACACAGCTATAATCACTGCTGGCCAGATACAATGATTTCCTAATGCCTGCTGTTGTGAGATCACAAGGCAAAGCTTTGTATTATTTAGGTCAGCATTGGCTTTTCAACTCAACACAACCAGTGATTTTTATATAGTCTGGCTACTTTGTTAATAAAATAAAATGAGCAAAGGACTCAGAAATACGTTGCTGTAGCTGAGGAGTTTTATGCTGTGTGTGTTCTGTGCCAAACACAAACCACACAGCCTTGTGGGCAATTCTTCAGGGGTACGTGCTATTTGGAGACACCTCTCCTGGCTGTTCTTCTATATTTCGGCACTGCACCTCTGCAGGGCATGACAGTCTAAGAAAACAGGACTTGGGCCACAAAATTAGTGTTATTATTTATTTTGATCTGTCAAGATTAATAGGAAAGAAAATACTGTATACCCTCTTTCAAACAATACAGTGACTTGAAATATGCCAGCTCCTCTGTATGGAGAATCTGAAATATATAGCTCACCCAGTTAATGAAAAAGGAATAAACCACGTTGAAATTTTTTTCATTCTCCTACCCCTCTGCCCAACTTACTCATAAGTATGCATTAAGAACACTCCCACAGCTGCATTCATTGCCTCTGGAGAGGCAGAAAAACAGAGGTGCAGCTGTGCCTGCTAATATTCATATTCAAACAAGTAGCATTGGACTGGTTGCTATACCTCACTTAAAAGCATCTTGGCAGCCTTTGATAAGCTTGCAGATCAAAAAGAAGTGATACAGAGCAATCTGCTGTCCTTTTAATGCAATTAGCAGATTAAAGTGGCATTTCACTTCCAATACTTCATTAAAACACTGATTGCATCCAGCATTCGCTGATGATACAACATACACAGTGTTCCCCCTACAGTCATTCCAGAGACTTGGTGAAGAGTTGGGGCAAGCCCTGCACTGGCAGCCAGCAGTCTGCACAGCTCCTGAAGCCAGACATGAAAACTGCACTCTTGTGCACCACAGTGGGGTTGAGCGCAGCAGCAGGTTAGGGAAGAGAACATGTGGCAGGGCACTGGCAGGAAGTCAACAACCCCTGTCCCAGTGCTCTCAGTAACTGCTCCAGGAGGCAGCGGAAAATACCATATCCCAGGGTTTTCCACCTCACAAGCATAGTCGTGGCTGGGCATCCTGCCGGGTCAGCTGCCACCCTGTTGATTTTTGTTATGCCTCTCCATTTTATGATTTGTGTGAGACCTGCTACCCCTCAACTTCTGTTTCCACTACAGCCTGGTGAGAAAGAAGCACAGGAGGACTGGAGTCCAGTAAAATGCAGAGTGGAAGCAAGTGCTTATTTCAATTTTCCTCTCAGATTATGTTTTTCATGGAAGACTGACAAATCAAACAACACCTCAACTTAGAAAAATAATTTTTCATTTGTTGCCTCCCCTGCATCCAAAAGCAAGCTAAGAACATTCCACTGAGACAAGTGACAGGCTGAGAACCTCCACTATGAGAACACATGCTGGAAGGGACCTGGCTTCATCCCTTCTGCTAGGAGTTTGGGGCATTCCTGGGATACCCTCCAGCTCTGGCCCTGCTGCTTCCAGGCAGCGCAGCCTCACCAGTACCAAGGAAAGAACAAACTAAGAAAGATTAATTCACAGATGTTCATGCATTTCACACACAGGGTGCCCTGTGGTCTGTTGCCAGGGCAACAGGAGACCACCAGCGTGCTCTTTATTGGCTTTATGAAGTGCATCTTGGGGGCTATAGTCCGAGGAATGCTGCATGATAATCTTCAGGCGTTTCAGAAGCCTTGTTTTGTCTTTATCCACATTTAACCCTCTGAGTGTTATTAAGAGCATCACTATGCATGTCTGGAACATCAAGAAAAGTAGCGACAGGAAGCTGTGGAGACATGTACACAGTCTCTGCTTCCAGCCTAGAGACCCTGGAAAGCATGTTCTCAATGACTGCTCCTACCCACCATGTACTAAAGTTTTAGCCTACAGGCTGCAGGTAAACTGGTCCCGTGGCTGTGGTAGTGCAGGGCTTGGCACAGCTGTGTTTGGGGACAAAACTGGCAACAGCAAGTGCAAAGGCAACACAAGTGTCACACTAGACTAACAGACAACTGTCGGCAAGCACGTTTTCTCCATTAACATCGAAAGAATATTAAAAGGAAAAATAAGCATCCTGCCAACTTCCCAGACACACTATGAGAAAAAACACTGTTATTTGAATCTCAATATGTGACACCATCAAGCCAGCCATGCCAAAACCTTAACCACAGTATCATCTATAAATTCAAAATTCCTCTCCTCTCCTTCCTCCAGGCTGGCATCATGCATCTCCTCCAGCTGTCCTCTCACCAGGCAAGGCAGGTCTGCAGACGGGGAGTAGGGGGGAACAGGGGTTAAAATAACAAATGACACAATGCCCCAAGCAGCAGCCGCCACCCCTGACATCAAGCACTAATCCAGCAACAGAAGAGATGGAGAAAGCGAAGGTGGCAAAGGGGATCAGTAGAAGAAATGGCTTGCATTCAGGCTTGCAGGAGAAAAAGCACACAGAGACAATAATTTCCTGGGAAAAGCTAAAGCCTAACGAGAATTTACTCTGCCTCCTTTATTCAGACAACCAACCCTTTTGTGGCAGGGCTTTCCTGGCTGACAGGAACCCAGGGCCCGTTAATAGGATTTCCATATTATTTCCAACACCTGCCTAGAAGTTATTTGTTTACATTGAAGTAGGCGAGATTCTCAAATCAGACATCTGCTTCTGGTTCAGGCATATTTCAGGAAACCATCTAGAAAGCAGCTTTGTTGCTATGGAGACATTTTTATTTTCTTCCTATAGTTGGCTGAAAAACATTAGCATTTCCAATTTTTTGTTCTTCAAAAGACCAAATGTCGCTTAAGAAAACACAGAACTTTTCAAATTGCTATGCAGAATAGACTAATCAGGCTTTAGATAATTAATTAATTATTCAACTCAATTAGAGCTGTACTGAAGAGGCAGAAAACTGCAACTTTCCTGCAAACTCTCCTCAATTGATGAACTCCTGATGGCTGTCTAACTGCTTCTTCCCTAAAAACACAGTTAAAACTTTGTCATTCATGTTGCACTCAACAATCTTGCACAGCAACTTGTTAATCAGACTACTCATTTATCTCAACTTCTAAAATCAACCTGAGAAGACTGACAACATTTGAACTACACGCGTGCTTCTTTCCCACTGCCAAGGAAGAGATGCAAAGAGCAATACAAATATTAATGTAACTATTAACCTACTACCAGCATTCAGTGACTTTACTGATATGACAGAAATCTCCAAGGAGTCATCCATGTCGAAGAATCAGAAGGTCATCAGTACACTCCTTCCCTCCCTTTAGCAGATGATCTTAATGCCCAATGAATCCATTGATTTGCATAAAAATAAGGGATGTTTCAAGTTACCTTGGACCTAAGGGTTTTAAAGACAACTCAAAATCAAAATATTAAGCGCTTAATTAAAAAAAATAAAAAATAAAAAAATCACAGTGCCAACAGAAATATATAAGGCCATTTAGTCTGTATCTTGCTTTAAACAAAAATTGTTAAGTGTTGTTTATTTCCTCTCATTAATATGGTTAAGACCTATGTAACTTGGCCTGCAAATGCATTCTTCATTCCAGACTCATTCACCATGAGTAAACTAGTGTTAAGATATGAATGCCGGCATTCAAAGTATTATTTTAATCACACACTTACAATAAAGAGAACTTCAAAAGATACAATAAACAAATTAATTCCCTCCCTTTACTTTTTTCCCCCCAGCTATTATATTGTCAAAGCCTTTGCACTGGAGGCCTTTCCACCCACCTCCTCATCCCTGCAAACTTCCTCTTCCTACTCTATGATGTGAAGTCGTTATCAACATCCCAGTCTGTTGCCATGGAAATAATTAGGCATGACTGCTCAGGTTAGAAATTACAGCCCATGTATGTGTTTGCCTTCTGGGTGAAGAGAGCATTTGAAGAAAGAATATTTAAGGTACCCTAAACCACCAAGTGGCAAAATAAAAGTTTGATAGTGAAAAGCACTACAGGAATTTGACCAAATGTAGGCATGCCACTGAATAAGAGTCACCCTGTGGTAACTGGCAAAAGGATGCAAGGTAAGAGGATGGTGTGCAGCTACTACACAGAAGCCTGTAAAAAGCTATCATGTGAAAGATGAGAAGCCACCAAAAATGGCAGAAGCAGCCATTTGATACCAGAGTACATGCTGCTACTTTCATGTGAACATGAATATTCTACACTAAATTAGAATTACTTGATTACCTCATGAAAAAGACTTAAGATGTGACACTGTATAAATTAAAGAAATGTAAAACTCAGTTGGGGTGGGGGGGAGGAAAGAAGAAAAAAACCACAGCAGGGATATATGTATATACACCTGAGGTTCAATTTCATGTTCTGTTAAAAAACACGAGGCTTGAATGACCTACTACAAGTCTAACCACGAAAACGTTATTAATGAAAAAAGCAGTGTAAAAAAATCCACTCTTTAAGACAGACTGAGACAACAAAGAGGACTCTGCTAATTAATATTTGTTCTGCTTCAGCATACAGTTACTGGACGAGACTACAACGAATAAGCATGTATCACCCAATCACATCATTAATCCACTCACATTCACCAACTGAGGACCAGCTATGCCCCACAGATATTTATTTATCTGTTCCACAAACAATTACAACACATTTTCTGGAATTAGGGCACCTGTTACATTCAGTACAGCTTACATGCCCAAAGGCAGATATTTATTAATACTGAAAAAATTACTGTATCAAAAGCCAACAGAAGTTGCTCATTATTATTTGGTAATGCTACCCCCAAAACACTCATGGAGATCAAAACCACAACTCCTGCGGAGTAGTATAGCTCAAATATGCTCTGCTTAAAACTACCACCGCATCATTACAGAAAACATAATAGATGCATTGCCTCGTTTCCAAACAAAGAAAGGTACAAAGAAAATCCATGACACGAGTGTGAAAACTCTGGATTTTAACAAGCCTGAGAAGTGCTTTTGGCTGAATGGTAATTAAATGGCAAAGAAACAAAATGATCAGAAAATAAATTCTGCACATTTCTTTAAGCTTGTAAGAGGTAACTATTTCTTTGGCTTGTTAAATACATACTGAATGAGAAGACATTTGGCAAAACACTCATGCCACTAGAGGAAGTCACATTTAAAAGAAACCTGACAATTAGGACAAAGTCCACAGCAATACATCACAGCAGTTTATGTGGTGTTCCTCTACCAGCAGAAGAACAAATCAGCAATGTAATTACATTTGGTATATCCAAAAGTCTTATACTGTATGTTGGGCATTTTTACTTTAAACTATCTTGTACTTTGCAGAAGCATCACACTCATATAACTCTTTTTAAGTATTAAGTTATTCAGGAGTAAGCAGCTTACTCTTACTTACAGCTAAATGAACAGAGGGCTAAACAATAGTGGCTAACAGCTCGTGAAGGACTGGAGCACTTGCTACCACAAATGCAAATGGAATGTGGGAATCTCACTCATCCACTTTCCCTTAATCTCCCACAAATGTAATTATTAGCTTTCACACAGATTAAGTAAAAAGTAATCTTATTTCTAAATTCACCTCAATTTGCCTTGACAGACTTCTTGCTCCAAATTCACCATCATGTTGGTCAGAAATTCACCCCAAAACTGCATTTAATGCATTATTTCAGATTTTTTCATTAAAACTCCCTATCTTTTCCCAGAGGAATCTCTGATTAGCTGTTCTACTCCTGCCACCAGACTACAGTTTTAAATTACTGGCACTTCTTGCTGCTGAAACAGTAACTCCCACCATCAAAATGAACAACATTTTTACTACATTGGTAAGTCTTACTATAGGCAAAGTCTCTGCTCCAAATAATTTAAAAATCAAGTGAAGAAAAAAAAAATAAAAAACAACCAGAACCAAACCAAACACAAAGAAACAAACAATCCCCAAAAGAAATTCAGTGCACAACAGGTATATAAGGAACAACAGATACAGATTAACAAAAGATGTGGTAAAAAGTTACACACATTGGATCTTGTGCATGAAGCAATGCTTCAGAAGACTCAGATTCTTGAATAACCTGCTTAGGGACATCCTGGCTAGCTCTAGCAGGCCTACAACCCAGCCAGCACCTGGGACCTCCTTCACTCCATTTGCTGCAGTGAGATCATGGGAAGAGACTGTTAACACTAGACTACTTTTTGCCAGGTGGAGCTTTTGCACATAGATTTTTTCATAGCTTCTTCAAAGAGCATGTGTTACAGAAGGAACTTTGTCAAGGATCAGCAAAGCTTTGGCCACATTTGTCCCAGGGAGGGTGCCAGGGCTGGGAAGAAGGACATGCCTCCTGCATCAGAGGTCTCACAGTAGGCAAAAAAAAATTTGGGCAGGGCAATTAGCAAATAAGAATCCACTTTAGACTAATACTGGGGTTTTTTCCACCCTTTTTTTTAAAAGAAGTATTACAGCTTCGAAAAGGAGACACACCAAGTCCTCCATGAAAAGCTACTTGGTTAACTGCAGAGCTGTTTGTCTTTCTGTCTAAACAAATAATATTCCTCCCGAGCCCTTAAGCAAGGGCTACACTTGGAGAACAGCCCTGGCACATGCCACCCCCTTCTCTTCCCTTTCTGTGCTCCACAGCCGTGCCACTGCACAAAGAGCACTCCCATGACCCAGATTACTGCATTTAGAGCTTTCCCACACTTCAAACTTGGCGACAGATTTGGAGGACTGAATTCAAGAAGAAATCAAAGAGCTTCCAAAGCTGCCCTTCTCCACAGAGCTTGCTGTGCCAATGCTGATCTATTATTTAAGAAGAGCTCCTGAACAGTCTCCTGTTACCTGAAAGGTGACTACTCGGCTTCAGCAGTGAACTATTCACTCCAAGGATGTGCTGGGAAGGATGTGAGCCCAGTCATGCTTATCAGGCAGAAAATGTCAAGAATTATGCAAACTGCGTTTTCCCTGCTCTGAGCTAAGAGGAGAGTAAGGACCAGCACCACTAGAGACAGCAAGTTTCACAAGAAAACCAAATCTAAAGTGCTGACAAGAAACGGGACATTTCAGTCAAACTTCTTTTTTTGTAGAATTGTGTAGTGTACCTGCATTATCTGACTCACACAATGAAGCGTAAATTTGCACTTCATGAGCTATTTTAAAATCTGCCCTGCTTAATAATCTGTATCAGCAAGGAAACACTTTAAAATGTCTCTCACAATTAAACCCAGGCAAAACCTTATATAAATCAAAATGTTGCTACCATATCAAAACGTTACACTGGGGCTGTATAACATCGCCCATTTCCTCATTACATGCTACACTAATTACTACCAGAAGATTCAGAATTTTCTGCACATTAGAGGCTTTTAGAGGAGCTATAAAAAATTTCAGGCATCATTAATTTAAATTTGTATTGAAATTTCCTTTTGACAGATGGCCAAAAATTACTTACTATTTAGAGTACCAGAACCTGCCTGTTTGCACATTGAAAGAGGAAAGGAAAAAATTAAAAGGAAGAAGGAAATTTATGTCACGTTCATTACCTGTTAAATGCTAAGGAGCATTATCCTGCATGAATAAATTATTTCTTACAAGCACACAGACTCCAGCTGCTGGCAACTGGCACATTCTTGCTAACAAAAACCATCTCAAGTCACACACCAGACAATCATAAAAAGCCTCTCTTAACTGGGAACCACTTAAGGGAGCAGGGATCGATTGAGCAAGTGACTAACTGCTACTCTGGGTATCACTGAAAACATTTAAGAAAATTAGCAAACTATTTCGTCCTGCAAATCTGGCAGTAAGCCCCATAATGCTGACACACAAATCAAATCACAACTTGAACACCATGCAAGACAAACATCTACCTATCAGTTCAAAGTAAACTGGCAGGAAGTAATGATGCTCTCCCCTCCTTCTGGAAGCTGTATGAATCAACAGTGCCTTTGAATCACTCTCAGACAAAATCAGTCTTTTCGGTACAAATGCTACTGCTAACATCCATTCCAGCATAAACACCCCAACATCCCACAAATGTCACAGACACATGACTAGCATATATTGTTTAGAAACAGTGAATGGCATATACCATCAGTTCTCCTCAGTCACTTTCTTGAGGGAAATCCTCATAGTTCCTACTGTACAGGTATTTGAACTTGCTCAAGAAAGCAGGCGGGTTTGTATTCCCATATTTAGGCATCTGGCCTACCTGTGTATGTTTGTTAGAGTGCAGAAAAAAGGAAAATGGACTAAACCTATCTGTTCACAGTGAAGAGCGGATGTTGTAGGGAAATCATCATTTATCTGTGCCCAGGCTCACTGCATAAAGTAGCAATACCAGTTTCTAGCCCTAGTGACAAGGAAGCTGAAGTGAAATCCAATGCACTGTTGTCTTGTGTCAGCAGATCGACAGCTTCAGTGCCTTTGCTGCTCACAGTAAAAACTGACAGTTCCTGTCAGCGCCTGGTTGTTATGCAGAGCCGTGTGGGTAACCGCAAAACTGACAACCATAATCTCAGTTGCACTTGGCTGGGACATGTCAGGGTTGCCAGTGGCAGAACGGGTGTGCTGGGGCAGGCTGTGGGACACATGCCCACCTGTAGTTATCAAAGCACCAAAGGCATGGCCCCTTGTGCATCAGCCCTGGCTGGATGGGTCTCTGGATAGTTCTCTGCCCAGAACTATGCTTCTCAGAATGCCATCTAGGGCACACTGTAATATCTACATGACAAGATCTCAGTAATCTTGTCTAATGCATCAGACTTGTGCTGTGAACATCTCTTCTGCCACCTGGCCAACACTAGGAAGACATATAATAATCTTCCTTAAAAAAGCACCACTAAAAACTTCGCAAACTCATTTTAACTACTCAGTAAGGTGGGCACAGGTCTTGCCACTTGTAAGAGAAGTGTATCTTTCATTTCACACACCAGCACCTAACATGGCTTGATCTTTTGTTTCTGAAAACTGTGAAAACTAGGAAAGGAGAATGATCCAGAAGAGGGCAGGGCCAAGACACCTCTCCCCATGTGCAGCATGAAAACTTGAGGAGCCTCTGAGAGACTCTGGTGGCCATCCAGTATGGAAAAGCATCCAGGCACATATGCTGAATAATAGTTGTATGCATCACTGAATGCTCAAAATTAAATAAGCTGTAAGGTGTGTTATTACGTCTACTTATGGACACTAGCATACACAGGATGGTACATATATGTACATTGCAGAGTCATTCAGAACCTGAAAATTAACTTCTGAAACAGGAAGGCAGAATCTTCAGTGCAAGTACCACCTTCATCAGGGTAGGCAATGGCAACTCACTCCCCTCCAGCTACTTGGTTCAGGAGAGCAGGAAGCACCCCACCTCTCCCCTGAGAGAGACAGAGCTCTGCTTCCATAACTGCACTGTAAGGAAATACCAGAATTACAGTTTAGTCTCCCCATGACTTAAGACTAGCAGCTAATTCTCAGAAACTTGGGCAGAGACCCTGAGCAGACCTTTCCTTCTATTCAAGAATGGTCTCGATACTGTTCCAGCAAACTTTCTTGTCGGCATGTTGCTTGCAATCCTAGCTGCCCCACTACCAGCAACTTCCTAAACATCACACACAGTCCGTGCAGCATGCTGCTAATCAATATGAGCATCACAACTCAGTTTTACTTAGTGACTTTTTCCACCACTCTGGGCCATAATTCAGACAAATACATGCAGCTCTGTCGAGCTACCCTTTACACCTATGAAATGGAATCCTACCTTGATGGAGTCTCTGTCTGCATGCAGAGCCACCCCATGTGTAAGGAGGAGAAGAGATGGTGGTAGAGGATGGAGATGTGGGGGAAGAGAGAAAGAGAAAAGTACTAGTTAGTTTACATAAAATTATATATTTAGCATACCTGGAAGAAAAAATCCCGATGTCTGTTAAATAATAAATTGCACAGATGTTAACTTTTCTGTACAGTTAATTATTAACGCTGTTCAGTCAGATTTATAAAACTAGATTTCTAGCATTTGAACACAATTTCAGACTCCTGCTAGATACTAAACACTGAAGTAATTAGCTAAAAATTCTTCTCAATATTCCTTTTCCCCCCTCCTTTTTACTTCTTTTATTAACAAGAGAGTTTAAAAAAAAAAACAAACAAACAAACCCACACACTCATCGATCAGTGCCTACCTCTTTGGTGATCGTTATCGTGGTGTTTCTTTTCATCTTTAATTGGGAGGTGGGACTGCCCTCCCAATGCACTGGAGAGAGCCAGGAGACCAGCACTGCTGCCAATGGGTGGGATGGCTGGAGGCTGCAAGCCTGAGGGGTGCGGAGTGAGAGGCACAGGAAGACCATGTCCATGTGACAAGTGTTGGGCCTGGAGTTGTTGCTGCTGTGAAAAACAAAACACAGATATTGAATTTGTTCAGGGAGCTGGGGGCTGTCTAATTGATCCTGTACGTCAACCATGATCGACCAGACCAACCAATGTGACGGACTGATCCAGATATCAAGGCTCACAAACATCCTGGTGTTTTAAAACTATCCATATGTTTGGACAAAACACATTTGGTAAACTTCAGGCTGAAACGGAAGAACAACAATGAAGAAGAAAAAACAAAACAAAGAAAGAATAAAGGAAGGGAGTGTTCCTGTTCCCGGAAAAATTTTTGTCTTTCTGACAGAATTACATTTTTCTCTTTCTAGCAGAAATGCACAGGTAACATCTAATCAAAACATATGCAACTATGAAAGCAGTTATATAATGAAAAAAAAAAGCTGAAAATTGAGAAAATTAGTGTTAAACAGTTCTCCCAGTGCTACTGCACAGCATGCAGTGAAAGTTAATTTGAAAGAGAAAACCTGAATTAACAATCCAGAAAAGGAAACTGGTTGCAGCCACCGTTTTAAGCCCTTTAAGTGTCCTCAGCGGTACTTGAGCAAATTACTAAAGAAAATCTAATGTAGCAAGGCTTGGGTCCTCCTGTAGGCTTGCTCAATAATGCTGAAATAATTGGGCACTCTGTGCACGTTTAGTGATGCTCGAATGAAAAGCTAGAGGCCTGCCCTTGTACTCTTCTCTAGCTGCTGACTCTGTGTTGTGACAGGTTTATTTGAGTGGGACTGTGATGCATGCACCAGTAACTGCACTGACAAGAGTTTAAAGTCATTTTTACCAGTACACTGGCAACACATAGAGAAAGCCCTTGAGAGGTTTGAATTAGAGTGCTTGACCTCAACCAGGGCTGCATCAAGTTCTGTGCTATACTAACCACTGTGGGGTAGATAGACTGTTGCTATTCACTGGGAAAGCAAGGAGAAAAAACACAAACATATCAAAACCAAAAACCAAACAGGTGAAAAAGTTTAGTAAAATATATCCCAAGAAAGATCTGCTCAGGTCTAAGGCTTGCACACTAACTGTCCAACTAATTTCTATTTATACAATAACTAGATTAGCTCTGAAATTTTCATTTTCAAGCCGTTAATTGTTCAGATTCAGGGTAAATCAAATCCTAAATCTTCTGGGATTGTTGTCTCCCCATGGTATGTCTGTATACAAGATTTTAGAAGAAGAAAGTAAAACATAACTTGCTTTGCATAAAACCATTTCACCTTAAATTTCTAATTGCTAAGAATTGAGTTCCACTTTTGTTTGGTTTCCTTTTAAACCTAAATTTACTTCCCACCTAGCAATCCATCTCTTGACAATCAACAGACATGTTCACTTGCAAGAGGAGGAGGAGGAGGAGGATCATGGACTAGGATTGCATTGGTATGGGAAAAGACTACGACTTCTTCCAATACAAGGAACAATGTCAAACACGAAAAATGAGGCATTAGTCCAAAACCAGAAACGATGCAAATTTGAGCGAAGCACTGAGCAGGTTTTTTTGCTCTCAAAAGAGAAAAAAAGAAATAAAAGTATATAATCCCATAATTAGAGCTGTTTGCTAATAGGCTTAGGCAAGAAGGTAAAGACAAAGTGATACTACATCTCTGACTGCCATTTCCAGACCTTTGAAAACTATTACTGTATTCAAATGCACACATTGACAGCTTGGTTTTGCTTTCCCTTGTCCATAGATGTCACTGGTGAGCATCAGGTGGCCTGCATGCAACTATTTGGTTACAGAGAAACTTATAAAACATGGACAAATCCTTAGCCCACTGGGCATCATGTTACTGCTAAAAAGTGGTAAAAAAAGGTGGTCTCCACAAGTCATCAAAATGCCAAAGACATGGAAGAGTAAGACAACTGAGAAATATTCTCCACACAGAGAAATATTCCACTATGGAAGAAAGTTTGTATTTGTTTCTGCATGTAGTATGAATTCAGATCATGAAGTCTGACACCATTAAAAAACTTGCAAGGAAAGCCTGAAAATGAGACAACAGAGTAAACACATAATTTTTTTGATGTTGCTATAATGCCTTCTCTTCCCCTTTCTCCATTTTCTTTCTAATTTGTTATCTTCAGTCATGCTATTTATGAACTCTTAGCATGTGGTTAACTTTAGACAATTCCATCACAGTTGACCTCAGTATTCATGAAGTCAAGCACACATTTTCAGCATCTATGTATAATAGGTGAAAACTTGGAAACAAGGCTTTATGATGTTTTAAATTTTCCAAAACTATTTGAAAATAAGAACAGCAATCAAATTATCTACCAAGAAATATGCCCTACGAAATTGCAAAATAGATTGCAATGTTTTTAAGGAACATCCACCGACACACAAAGAATATAAGAGCAAGGGGTAAACAAAGCAATCAGAAAGGAGCCAAAAAAGAAGACTGCATTTCTTTTAGTAACAAGTTTAGGACAATGATCACTTAAATCAGTTCAGTAGTAAAAACTGAAGTAAAACATTCAAAACATATTAACACATGTCAAATAAAGATAACATTTGGTTGCTCTTAGTGGTATTTTATTTTCTGCGTATTATTCTAGGCAGTCTACGCTAAGGCATAAAATAACTCCAAAATCATGTCTAAGAAAATGGGTAAAAAGGATTTGCAAAAGGGTTTTATCTAAATATCACTTATTTTTACAACCACAATTCTAAATATTGATGCTTAGCTTAATTCATTCCCCAACACATCTTAAGAGATCAAATTTAAAGTAAAATGTGGAAACCAACTCACTACCAAATTAGTCACAAATGCTCTCTTGTTACAGTCAGCACATTCAAAGCCTGTTTTCATGGAAAAGGTTCAAGTTTTTACTGGATACTTTCCAAGCAGTTCTGTGTTGCAATAATCTACCACTTTTCCTTTTACAGAACCTGAAAGCTCACAGCCATTACTCTAACAACTTGAACCTCCCTTAACTGAAGACGTGTCTAATGTTAATAAAGTCTCAAAAAGATATTTTCTTTTATAGCTACATAAATGTGTTCACTATCCATACCTGCAATCCTGCTGGGATGAGACCTCAACAAATCTGAATACAATAGCTCCATTGTTTGTTTGAGTTAGATGATGTGATTGACTGCTCAGAGTGAACCATTAGTAAGACAGCACGCTGATGAAACAGAAACCAAGATGAAGAGGAAACAAATAAATAAAACCAATGGCTCACAAGTACACAATATTGATGTCATTGGTTAGAACACCAGCAAAGGAAGTCCTCTGGCACCCACGTTTATGACTGTGTTTACAATTATATGAAGTTTTATCTATCATGCTTGTTCGTACCCTTGATGTGATCTGCACTATTTGTACTTCCTCTATACTGTTTTCTCTCTGGTAATATACCATTACCAAAAGAAAAAAAAAAATCTTTTCTGATGTTAAGATACAACACAGCAGAACAGCTCACAAAGAGAATCATGCAGCAGCTCCTCTGGTGGAATGGTTCTCGAGCTATACACATATACACCATGTGATTGGTTTGCCATAAAGAGACAGTGGTATTGATGTATGGTAGGAGAAACTACTACCCTTACTCTTTTACGGAATCATAGAATATTTCAAGAAAGAATGATCATTTTGAAAACTATTACAGTGCCCAGAGTAAAAGGAACTATTCTGGTGGGAGTCTGCTACAGACCATCAAGATGAAGAGGCAGATGAAATATTCTGTAAGCAGCTGGAAGAATTCTCACCATTTCAGGTCCTTTTTCTCACAGAGGATTTCAACTTATGAGATGTTGGCTGGAAATACAACACAACAGAGATGAAACAATCCGGAAGGTCCCTAGACTGTGTGGAAAATACTTCCCAGCACAGTGGGTGAGGGAGACAAAAAGGGTCGGTGCCACACTGGACCTCCTGTTTGCAAACAAAGGATTAGTGGGAGATGTGGGGGTCAGATGTGGGAGATGTGTCCTGGTCATGGCAATAAAAAAATATAGTTTTTAGTTGTTGAAGAAGGAGGACCAGATGCAATCCACCCAGGGGAGCTGCTGGAAGAGCTCACCAAGCCACTTTCCATCAGTTACCAGCAGTCCTGGCTAATCAGGGAGGTCTCAGTTGACTGGAAGTTGGTAAATGTGACCCCCACCTACAAGATGGGCGAGTAGTAGGATCCAGGGAAATACAGGCTTGTCAATCTGACCTCAGTGCCAGGAAAGGTTATGGAACAGATCACTTTGAGTGCCATCAGGAAGATAGAGGACAACTAGGGAATCAGGCCCTGCCAGTACAGGTCTGCAAAAGGCAGATCCTGCTTGACCAAACTGTTCTCCTTCTGTGACAAGGTAGCCTGCTTAGTCAATGAGGGAAAGGCTGTGAATGTTGTCTACAACTTTAGTAAAGCTTTTGACACCATTTCCTACAGCATTCTCCTGGAGAAGCTGGCTTCCCATGGTATGGATGGGTGCACTGTTTCCCGGATAAAAAACTGACTGGATGGCCAGACCCAGAGAGTAGTAGTGGCTGGATCACATTAGCTAGCAGCCAGTCACCAGTGGACTTCCCCAGGGCTCAGTATTGGGCCAGTCCTACTTAACACCTTTACTGATGATCTAGATGAGGGGACCAAGTGTACTCTCAGTCAATCTGCAAATGACACCAAGTTGGGTAGGGAGCGTAGGAAGGCTCTACAGAGGGTTCTTGACTGGATCGATGGGCCAGTAGGAGGTTCAAAAAGGTCAAGTGGAAAGTCCTGCCCTTGGGTCACAACAATCCCAGGCAGACCTATAAGCCAGGGGCAGAGTGGCTGCAAATCTGCCTGGAGGAAAAGGACCTGGAGATGCTGGCTGACAACAGCTGAACAGAGCCAGCAGTGTGCCCAAGTGATCAAGAAGGCCAGTGGCATCCTGGCCTGTGTCAGCAGTTGTGCCAGCAGGACAAGGGAAGGGATCGTCTGACTGTACTCGGCACTGGAGAGGCTGCACCTGGAGTACTGTGTCCAGTTCTGGGCCACTCACTACAGGAAAAACACTGAGGTGCTGGAGCATGTCCAGAGAAGGGCAGTGAAGCTGCTGAGAAGTCTGGAGCACAAATCTTACAAGTAATGGTTGAGGAAGCTTGGACTGTTTAGCCTGGAGAAAAGGAGGCTCAGGAGACCTGATCGCTCTCTGCAACAGTCTGAGAGGAGGTTGTAGTGCACTGGTCTTTTCTCCCAGGCAACTAGTTAATGGATGAGAGGACATGGCCTCAAGTTGTGCCAGGGGAGGTTTAGACTGGATTTTAGGAAAAATCTCTCCACTAAAATGGCAGTCAGTCATTAGAAAAAGCTGCCCAGAGAGACAATGAAAACACCATACCTGGAAGTCGTCAGAAAAACTTCTGGATTTGGCACTTGGAGACATGGTTTAGTGGTGAACACAGTGGTGCTTGTTTAATAGTTGGACTCGATGATCTTAGAGACCTTTTCCAACCTAAAAAATTCTGTGACTCTATGAATGGTATCAGAGATTAGTGGAAATTCTAAACACTCAGATGCAGCTGACCTACTAAAAAACTCAAGACACTTCTGTTCACAAAGGGGAATGAATGCGCAGGTTATAAAAAAATCTAGGAAAAGGAATGAAAAACAAAAAGGATAGAGAATAAGGAGACTAATAATAATAAAACTAATTTCATTTTTTGAAATAATCAAATGCTAGATTTCTTGCTATGAATCAGTAATTTCTGTCTTTGAGGATGCTGATTTCACAGGAGGAAAGCAAGCTCTATTGAGAAAACTATGGGGGGAAGGGAAAAATCAATAGTTGCAATTAACGAGAAGAGGAGCATTTAGAACTCCTACATAAATAACAAAGAAACTGTATCTCTACAAATTGCTTCAAAGATCACTTAAGTGAACTAGGAACAAAAAGTAATCTACCGAATCATACTGTAAAATGAAAGGCAGTATATGCAGAGCACATTTCCGTTCTGTCAGGATAGATGTTTCACCATTTTTCTTCCCTGTCACTTCCACGACTATCTTTGAGTGAGTGAACAGTACAGATAGAGAAAAAAAAAATAATACAACCTACTAGCAAATAAAAGATACATGGTAAAAAAAGGACCATCTTAATAAAGGAAAAACTTAGTCCCCTGCAAAAGGCCAAGTTCACTTTCACACAGAATACTGGAGTTCAGTGGTTTCTTTTTTTGATTGCAGGACTTCATCTCAATTTCACACTGATGGAGGAGAAACAATTAAGCTCTTCAGAATCACTTTCTATTGTCAATTAATAAAGGGCAGAAATTCCTGCATAGATATGCCACTTAAAATTCTCTTATTCCTTCTCCCAATCAGTTCCTAGCAAAGGAAAATCCACATCTGCCAAAGAAAGCAGAAAGCACAAATGGAAGTAAGTTCAAGGTCTTACCATAAGGAGGGCCATTGGTGTGAAATGTGCCTCGACATACCAAATCTCCACTTCAAAACCTTTTCACAAAGACCAGTGCAAGGAATAAAAATGGCAGCAAATGGATGTTTTCTGCTATAGATAAACAGATCGCAAAAATCATCTCTAAGTAGGTGCACACTGGTTCAAGTACCTTATTTACGAAGTGCTCACTCATGTCCTACCCACAGACACTGGGAAGAGATTTTTTTTCTTCTCTGGACTAACAGTAGGAAAACAGCATCTGTATTGTGACCTTGTGAATCTTGGCCCTTTTCTTTAGAATAAGAAAATGAGAGCAATGCCTATGCTTTCCCCAGCAAACCTCTAAACATTCTTCTAGGGTCATCAGATAAAAAAGGTTCTGAAACACTGTGCTGAAAAGTGAAAAAAGTACTATCTGAGCTGTATCATGAATCAAAACAACTAAAGTTAAGCAACTGATCACAGACAGATCCAAGTGGTTAAATCTGTGAGCAATTCTATTACCAGACCTTTTAATTTGAAACTTTAATTCACTTCAAAGCTTCCTCACAAGGTATAGTTTTAGAGCCACATAGTATCAGCAAAAAAGAAATGCATATTACGCATCTCACACATGCATTTCTCTAATGCATCTCATAAAGTCAATGCTTACTAGTCAAATTTCTAGATAGTAATTACTGAGAAGTACAGCTTCCACAACTGTAAGAGCTAACATTACATTTCATCATACTTGCAACACACAAACACATACCGTGTTGGATTTCAGCAAGTTGTATTTGCTTGGCATAACAACCTGGGTTATGTGGATTGATCCATTTTTTCCCAACCCATTCTGTGTTCTTAAAGACTGTCATTTCTGGTGTAGCTCTGGTCCTGCACAGACCACTGTAATGCCTGCGCTTGTCAGAGATCTCTTCCCACAGGTGTTGGATACTATTTTCTCTCTCCAAGTAATTTCATTGAGACATGTAGTGTTCTGTCTCTTTAATGCAGTGCCCATTAGTCAAGTTACTGAAACTTAAAGTGATTATTTTGCTTTCCTACAGTTTCCCACTGACAGCAGCTTTGCTAAAGGAAGAATCAAATCATCTGGACTTAAGCTGCAGCCTCAAGACTGTGAAAGGACCACTTGTTCTTTTTGCCTCAGCCTCTTTCAAAGGTGTAACAGGGAAAGCAGTACTCCTCTGTTCCAGAAACATTACTAGAGCAAGTTCATCAGTGTTTGTGATGCAGTACTAAGGAAGTGTCTGTGCAAAGTTCACCAAACAATAAGCAAGGAACTGTCTAGCTGATGAAAATCAAACATTCTGAAATATCAGACAACTTAAAAGATTTCAGATCTCCTAAATTCCTTTTTCATGGATGAACTTAATACGTGGAAATCCTTTGCTTATGCAGTACTGTAGAGTTCATCAGAGTTAAGCATTAAAGCTCTTGTCTTGTCCTACATTTAAGATTAAAGATACAGAAAAAACTACCCATATACTTAAGAAATGCAAACACTTAACTGATCCACTGTATAGAGTCCTGGTCCCCATTCACAGCTGTAGGCAGAAGTCTACAAAGTCTGGTTGGGAAGAAGTCTAGATGGTCAACATACAACCTTGTTAACTGGTGATATCAGAACTCTGTGGTATGAAACCATGACAGTAACAACTGTCTTTAGTCTATACTGTACAGTAAGGGGACCTCTTTAAATGGACAGCATCTCCACTGAGTAAATAAATATTGATGATTTTGCAATGAAGCCCTTTTGCGAAACCCCTGCCTTCACAATGCTTTAAAATCAAACAAACACACTTTTTCTTTTTTTCCAAAGCACCGGTATAAGGTCTTTGCTGAAGGTGTGTATGTGTGTGTGTGTGTGTGTGTGTGTGTACATATATATAAAACAGACTAAGATGGAGCATGGCACATCTGTATTTGGTTGGCTGCATCTTCCAAATATGGGATTACAGATCACATCAGCAACAGCATTTTCTCATTTCTACTGTGTATGAAGTGAAAGCATACAAAAAACAAGTCATAAATAAAATATTGCAAATGTTCATCCTGTAGAACATCAAGAAAACTCTCTGTAGGACTCCACATATTTGCACTGATTAGTCCTAATTTTAAAAAGAAAAAAAAAATAAAAGAAAAAACAAAAAGGATAAGATGGTCAGATAGCTTTAGTTTTGCAAAACCTTGAGAAACATGGAGGCAAAAGTCAGCTCTCCTGCCTGATCAGATACAGTGTGTGAGCTCTAACACTCATGTCATATGCACTTATAGCAAAATGAAGAAGGCCTCTGGCACCAGCATATTGGAAGTGAGATGTAGTAAGTGATCAGCACTTCACACTGCAATGCTACTGACTGCTCGTATAATGATAGACTAATATAAATCCAGTAGTTACCACAGCTATAGAAAATAGAAGAAAAAGCAGAAAATAGTGGCAGCCCATTCGAACAGTAGCAACAGTATTAAAAATTCATTCTAGGAATAATTTTTCAGTAAATATGGAACATGGAAATTATTTACATTCTAATTAATTTCCTTGGAAATGCCTAAAAAGTTCCCATGCCTCATTTTTGTCTTCTTTAAATTAAGATAATGCTGCATATGGAAGAGATTTATTTAAATTAGGCCTCACCTTCAAGGTCCTCTATGAAGCAGGCACATTGGAATCAGGGGACACAACAAAAAATCCCTCCAAAACAGCTCTTTACACACAAAAAGCAGGGTGTCTTTAACTTAGCCACACTAAAGGGCAATACTTGAAAACCAAAAGTGCTCACCCAAAAGCCTCCTATATCTGTAACTCCTTCTACAATTCAATTTCAGGCACTAAGCAGGCTCAAAAAAAATTGCAGAACCATATCACCACAAACCCTCAATATACAATCAGCAAACAAGAGTAATTAACTGTGGAGTAATGAATGTCAACATTTCTTTAGGGTACACAAAGCACATACCTATTAAGTCAACCTCCTCTGCCACCTTCCCACTCTAACATAAAACATAAAGCAGGTCACCAACTTGTTTTACAGGTTTTAAGCTTCAACCGTGCTTAACACACCTTTGACCAAGCAATACAGAAGCACTGGAGAGACAAGTGACTGTTGTCCCCGTGCACGCTTTGTTCTATTGTGCTTCCCCATTCTCCCTCACACTAATGTTTCTGAATGCACGCACTGGGCACGAATGACTTTTCCATACAAACTGTCTGCATTGGTTCAAGTAGAAAACCCCTCACTCTTCCTCACAGCATAAGCACACACATGAGCCAGAAACAATCCGCCTTCAGTGAGGAGCAGGAGACACCTCTGCACATTAAGCACCAATGTAAAGAAGCATCTCAGCATCTGGCATCCAGAACCCTGGCACCACAGCAGTGATGGCAGGCACTGATGTCAACTGTTCAAGTCATGTGCACTTTCCTGCACCACACTGCTTTCAAAGGTTCACGTGCCTGCCATGTAATACTGCTTTTTTTCAAGCAGGTGGTGCTCTCCAGAGATGTAAAATAACCACTCCTTGAAAACAACCAATAATTACAAACCTTTCAAAATGGGCCAAACAAGCACCTTGGCCTCAAATAGAGGGTAGAAATTGTGACAAGCAGTGTATTTAAGAAGTAACATTATAGGTTGGTAATTATATATGACAAGACAGGAGGAGTCCTTTTGAACTGCTTTATTTCCTTTTTTTTTTTAAATGAAGATAATAAAAGTGGCATAATAAAACAAAATGCTAAAAATTAAACCAAGGACATCCTTTTTTTCACTCAGATGTATAGAATGGTAAAGAAAAAAATTATTTCACTCATTTCCTTAGTAATACAAGTAATATTTAAATAGATTTAATAGCGCTGCTCCAAACCAATGAATTATGAGTTTAAAACCTATTAAAATGTAATGTTTTTTTCCTGAGCTGAAGGGAGAGAGATTTAAATTCACTGAATTTTAATATTTCAGCTTGAGCTGCAGGAGGTAGAGAAAGTCCAAATGAACTATTCCATCAGTACCATTCAAGCATGAACATTTTAATCAGTTTTACTTCCTTGGAGTTCTCCAACACAGTTTACGCTGTCATTCTGAAAGCACTTAACACAGAGGGTGTGAAAAACCACCAAGGCTTGTTATTGCCTTCACAATTGATGGCAAATAATTTTGCAGACTTCCTATCATTAAAATGTCACTGCTAAAAATTGAAGTTCAGCATTTCTTGTGCTAAACTGCATTTTCTTTGAACACCATCACAGACCTGTTCTTAAATTTTCAGTGCATTTATCTCTCTCCCTGTGATAAACAGGCATAAAAGCAGTAGCCTTTATTTCTGCATTACTACTCAACTGCAGCTGAAAAATTACTACCTTATAAACAGCAGTAAAAAATAATACTCTGAAAAAAATTCTTAAAAAGTTACAAGTTAATTCCCTGGGTTACTTATTAAAATGTAACCACACTCACACAGCATGTTCCAATTGTATAGTGTAACGGATTAAAAAACAAACCCAGCATTTTAAGAAAGTTAGATGACTCATTTTCTTAATACAGGAAATGAAAACATCATTCCTAATTAGATCATATTGCTGATTTAAGGCTATGATCTGTGTGTATTGTTCCAACAGTGAGATGCTTCACATTCTAATGCAGAAACACGGCAGCTATGACACATGACAAGATCAAATGCATAGATCAAACTGCTTATTCTGGCACATCCAGCCTGGAAAATAGCTCAGGATGTGCACTACCAATTGCCCCAAGCAAGAATGCTGCACCACACCATCCATGGCAAATACCAGATGCAGAGTCTGTACGCCTGCAGATTTACAGTCCTCCTGCATATGATATACCCAGCTTTGATTTAGTTTTTCTCACTGCATCTCTCCACAAGATGATAGATGATTTTTAACTTGTTTGAGCCCATCAACTGTTTTAAACTGAACATGACCTGTGAAAGAAGTCATTATAACTGTGTTTCATTCCATTAAACATAACTAGTTTATTGTCAGAAGAACAAGCAGTCTCTCTGGGTTCCAGGTTCACTTCAGTATTTTGCATTTAAACTGCATGGATCAGTGATTTGGTTCATTTACCAATGAAGATAGAATAATATCGCAAAGTTAAAGGGTGCTTCATCAGATTCCATTAAATCAGAGTACATTCATACAAAAATATATATGTGTGAAACACAAAGAAAGACATGATCTAGGCACATTTGATTCTCTTCCCATATTCCATTCTGGAAGAATCCATTTTAAACTCAAACCCAGGGTATGCTCTGTGCAAACCAAAGGGGTTTAGCACGAGTGAGGTGAACTGAATAGGACCCACTCAAAGCACAGAGAAACTTAAGCTACAGTTGTATTTCAAAAACTCAAATACTGCTTCTGTCTTTGTCTGATAACACAGTCCAATGGGTTCAAAACACTTTGGAAGTTTTTTTAATGCCACAGAGTTAAATGACCACAAACACTGTCAGATTTACAAAACAGCAAAATTATATATGACAACCTACTCACATATACATAAAAGCCATTGATTTCAAATTACATTCTTTGTTTTATTTCTGTGGGTATTCCTTTACAAAGGATAACAAGCCATTTTAGTCCCAAGCTACATTTTCAGACTTTCTCTCTATGCTCTCTTATTGTGGATACTCATGCAACATAAATTTAAGCTTGATTTTCCTATTTATTTCATTTTCAAAAATGAGTCTTTTAAAGATTGCATTAGATTACTTCTCTTCAAACCTGAGGAACACAAAATATTCGCTCTGTAATGCTCCCATTTCTCTAAAACTAAAGAGAGGGTAGGGCCATACAGCATTTCCTAAGCCAATATAAAACAGCAGAGTGAAAAAAGGCAGTAGAGCAAGGTAAAAATCAGTCTTGTGAGGGAGGTAAGGCACATTCAATTTTAACACACAAATGCAGAATTCTGATAAGTTTAAAAAACTTTGAAGCAATAGAATTTTAGGTAACATGAAGAGACGAATTCAGACAACAAGAAACAAGAGAAAATTTACTTCTGTTTAGTGGAGGCAAGACCAACAGATGCTACTGCCAGGTGCCCAGATAAGTGTCCAGTGTGTTTATATTTATTCTTGTTCACGAAAGCAGGATGAACTTAAATAAGGAGTCCAATAGCCAGTATCTATAATCTCACACATTTTGCATTTACTTTCTTTACTAGAAATCAAACTACTTTTTGCAGTCTCTGTAATACACACAATGCTGCAGGGCCAAAATGTGCACAAGTAGACTGTAGTACATGCGTATGCACATACATGCAAAACCGCACATGAACACATACACACATGCTACATATGTACACGCAGCATACACATATAAAAGCTTCTTTAACAAAGAAGTCAACCTTTAGCTACTTACTTTATGCTAAGAGTGTTAATAGAAAGCAGTATTTTTGGTTAGGTAATGAAAACTAATTGGGAAATTATTCATTTCCCACTCTCCCCACTGGAGCATGAAAGACATACAACAAATGTTATTCATGATTCTACACGACGCGCTCTGACTCACCCCCTTCTTTCTAACGGGCACTTCAGAGGAAATAAAGGTTACTCTTTTCCATTTATAATTTCTAATTGACTACCAATGTTTTCTTGTGGCCAGAGAGAGACAACACAGAGCTAGAAACAGCCTATTAAAAACAAGCTACAATCAGACAGTTGCTCTACACTACTGTCAGCAATGATCAGAAAGTCCTGATTTCCTTGTTAGAAGACAGAGGCATAATTGAAGCAATATCTTCACTTCAGATTGATTATTTGGCGACCCTTATCCACATCTTCACTCAGCAATTTGAATTTTAATGAAAGTAAATGGAATAATTAGCATTTCAAAGTGTGTTTGATACACTGAATAAAAAAATAGGAAAATACTTTTATGTATAATTTATACACAAAAGAAAAAGCATTTGGGCGGGTGCAAAAGAAAGGAAGTACAGTTGTAGTGTCTTCATTAGAATAACTTAAACAACTGCTTGCTCCAGCTGCATAATTATACATGAGAATAATATGCTATTAAGCTATGACTTCTCACCTTTATTTTATGTAGTGTGAACAGTCATGGCTTTTGTTGCTACGTCTGTCCTCTCCAGTTGTAAAATATAAACACTGTGGCTGCCCACACCCATAAAAACTCTATACAGGGCTAATACCACCGGCAGTAAAGCTTTTACAAGAGAGGCTACACACACACATATTTTTAGATGACTAGAAGCAGGGCACCTATAAGCACACTGATGATGAGTTGTTCTGATGTAGATTTTGGTAGTTTGTTTGGGTTTTCTGGTTTTTATGTTTTGGGGTTTTTTTGCTTGGTTGGTTGTTTTTGTTTGTTTGGGTTTTTTTTAAATAGCAGCTATTTTTTAATGTAAAAAGAAAAATTATGATGAATATTCAGTCTTGATGTAGGCCGCAGGGATGGGAAAATACTATGTCATATGAAGTCCATCTGTTACCGTGGCTGCAGAAGCAGACTGGCACATGGTATGCAAAGGAAGCAATATTACTATAAACGGACAAAAAAACCCCAGCCCAAAAAAACCAAACCAAACCAACAAACCAATCAAATAAGCAAAAGAAACAAAAAAATAAACCCGCCACAAAAAAACCCCACCAGATACTGACCCAGCTTTGGGGAATAGATACAACACAGACATTAATTACCCCATTAATCTTCCTGGCACAGTGCAAGAAAAAGTCTTCAGGTAGTAACCAACTTTTATGAAGATCAGACTACTGAACTTCACCACTGCCCATAGCTTTTGCCCACCTGATGGAAATGAATTCATGTGAAAGAGAAAGAAAAAGAAAAGCTATTTACAAATATTATCAGAGCTAAAATGGAAAGACCACATACCCCAATGATTGCGTTCAGTTCTGCCATGGTCACTTGTTTGGCACGCTCCACAGCCTGCACCACTTGTTGCTGGTGCTATAAATGAAGATCAGAAACAGAATAAAATTATTTGTTTTCTAAACTATTAAGGAAAAATTCTTCCTTTCGTTGTTTTTATTTGCTTTTCCAACACATGTAGAGTCTGACATAATTGTTCTCTAATAGACAATCAAATTACATGCTGATCTGCAAAAATATTCAGATAAGGGGAGGATTTTTATTTTTATGCCATTACATGCTAGGAATTACACCTTTGCTTCCCAAAGAGCTATTTTATAACCTGGCTAATGGGAAACTGTCTCCCTTTTGTTCATCAGCAGAGTGTCTTGAAGTTATAGGCCAACTTCAAATGCAAGCCACTTTTCTTACAGCCATGGAAACTTTGAGTTGTTTTTTTTTTTAAGTATTCTGAAAAAGAAAGTTATATACTTTCAACAAGCACAAGGCACCCACATTACTGAACAATATGCAGATTCTCCTCCCAGATACATTTCAAACCAGCTCAACCATAAGAAAGAAATTTAAAATGCCATTCACAAATCTGTCAAACATGTGAAAGAGAACTAATTATTTCAATCCCCAACATGTAAATTTTAATAGCTCTAAAAAGTCCATCAGAAACACATGGTCTAATTAACAACACAGTTTACAAGCTTCAGTGGTTATATTATCTCAGTTTGAGTGATACAGTATTCCTGTAGTAAATTCAAAATTGCTGTATGCTGATACTTATTTGTAAACATCAACTACAAATAAAATAAGGCCCTCATCTTACAACCAGATACATCCCTGTTCAGACCTCCACCAGTGGCAAATTAATCTTTACAGGCAGCCTCGCAGAATCAGGATGACACAGAACAAACTGTTGCAAGAAGGATTCAGGAAGAAGAGAAAGCAGGTTGTGTGATCTACACTGGGAGTGAGACATCTTTGATCTACAGCCACAGGTTGAACACAGAAAGGAGAGAGGTCTTGCCTATCTGGTGAGGTGCTAAAACCATAACAATCATCAGCTTTGTATCAAAACCAACATCTAGATGTTTTTTATAACAAAGTTAAAGGAACAGGCTGAGAACGCCTCTTCAAAAGATGCAAGTTTCCCACCCCATGGCTGTGTATACGGGCAGAATGGATCCAAGGTAGAGACCATTCGGCAACTCCTGCAGTGCATCCTTTTAAGAAGGAAAAGGCTGCATAAAAGAAAGTGGGGACCCAAATCCTCAAGACCACCTCCAATACAAGATTTAGATGAAGAGCATCAGAAGGACTTGCCAGGGAGCACCCTAAGCCCCACTGGGAAAGGGGGCTGTAAAGAAGTGCATTGTTACTTCAGGGGCATGGCGGACTCAGATTTCACAACTCTCAGTGCAACACACCAAGAAAAATGGCATTTTCACTTATAAACTCTCTCCCATACAAGCCCTCAGGTCCAGAAAAAGCAAAATTCCACACGCAACTGTTTGTCCTAGTTTTGGCTGGGACAGAGTTAACTTTTCACAGTAGCCATGAAAACTGCCCAGGTTGTTAACTGTGCCACCCCAGGTCTTGCTGTTGGGTAGAAACAAAGAGCTCGTCCTTCTAGGAAGAAGGTGGGCATGGTTTGTGGTAGAAAAAAAAAAAGATGTGCTGGCTGGAGGGTTCATCTGCCATTGTTTTTCATTGTCCCAGGCTTAGTAAGCATTTTTGCTTGTAAACTATCCTTTCTTTGTACATTTTTGTTATTAGTATTGTTGCTGTTGATTTTCTTATGTAATTGCTGTTTCCAGTAATTGTTTTGATCTCAACCCACAAACTCTGCCTTTTGTCTGCCACTGTGGGGCCGGGAGGGGCAAGAATGAGATGGGAGAGCAAAGAGGAGGGGAGTAGCTTGTGTTTTCTTTTAGTGGGAGTAAAAAATTGTGGAGCAATGTTCCTAAACCATGACACTGTAAGATGCTAACCTCAAGTATGAAAAATGAATAAATGCAAATAACAAAGAAGGTAATTTAGAAACACTGCTAGAGAGAAGAAAATGGTTTTAAGGTTTGTTTATAAGCAAGGAAGGAAGAACTAAATGAAGTACAAACAAACAAAGCAAAGAGAATCACAGCAGTCCCCTTTCAAGTTTCGTAAAACCACAGTGCCAATGTTAACCAAATCCACCACATTTAAGAAGACAATGTGAAGACTAACAAGAAGTCTGAACGTGAGCAAACATGTTCTTGGCATTCAGGGGAAAAAAAATAAAAATTCAGTGTATCATTATCAGAGATAACCAGAAAAATGGTACTCAAGCCCTGAGCTCCTGACAGTGTGTTATCATCTCCAGGCCCATCGCTTGTTAAGGACAGGTATGGCTTTCATTGATTACGAAGCTGAAAGACTGGTGACACATGTCTCTACATGTCAACAGGGTGATCGTAAAAATTACACCATTTTCTGGTGGAGGTCATTCACAACAAAAATGGGTCATGGAATCTTTTCATCAAGCCATCAAAAAACCCAATAGTAGAACAAAAAAGGGATTTAATTTTTTTTTTCCAAATAAAATCATTAACTGAGAAGTTTACAGTCATCTTCTCTTTCCTACCATTTCCTAGGCAATGATTTTTGCACTGAGGTAAAGAAAGCTCTAGTATTCAATGTAGTGTTCAATTCCAACACCCATTTACTTAAATCCTGTTCCCAGAATAACAGGCAGGAGAAAAAAAAAAAAAAAACTTCTGAGTAACCTACAAAAAGCTGGCCTAAACCCACCAAAATTATTTTAGAAATTACTTCAATCCAGGATTTGGAAAATAAGTCAACTCCACAAGAATTGGAATGTTTTCTGTTCCCTTACAGAAAGAATGACTCTCAGAAGAATTTGGTAAAAATATTATTTCATTCCTAAGTGAGAGGAAAAGAAATTGAAGGGGTGGGTATACTACCAAAATCTCACTTTCAGATTTCTGCTGGAGCATCTACACAAGGTTGATTCTAATAGTCTGGGATCCAGCCTTCACAGACAGGAGAAAACCCAAGGGCCTAGTAACACTGAACCTAAATTAGGTACAGTATAGACAATTAAAACTCTCTTACTGCTAGCTGCTTTAACATTGATTTAATCTTAAGTGGTGTTGTATGCAAAAGACTTGAAATAGATGGCCTATAATTAGCCTCTCCATCACTTCCACCTCATTGCAGCAACCAAGCAGCCTCCTGCTCTGCTCCCTGAAACCCCACGAGTGGCCTGGCCAAGTGACCCTGGGGCTATTTTGAGTTACAGGCACAAACCACACACTCCAGCGGACAAAGGCACAGAAATGCCTGTTCAGGGTTTTGAGAGGCCCATGGTCTGCTCACAGCCTTTCTGAAACTAGGGTGGGGCTGGGGGCTCCACACTAGCAGCCATGGCTCGAGTAGTGGGTTGGGATGTAGAGAAAGAACCTGACAGGGCTCCAGGGACCCTCTGGAACTCAAAACCAAGGTGAAAGGCAGGGGACCCGTGACCTGCTGAGCAGGTGGACAGCTGGCCGGCCCAGCCCGAATGTGCACCCAAGGATGGACAGTTCAATACCTGCCCTGTGACTGAACACCTTCCCAGGCCTGTGCACCAATAAGAAGCAACATTATGTTAAAAGCATTCAGTACACATTAGCCTGCTCATCAAGTGATCAGGTAGCGATTTACAGCCAAGTAAAACTACAACAAAAAAGGGTTACTTTTTTCCTAATCCAGGGATTGGGACACAGAGCTGTAACTTTCACACACATTTAATGTTAGCACACCTCTGTGAACACAAGCAAATGACAGATCTACCTTTTTCAGTCATGGTAAAACAGTATTTTGCATTGCATTTAACAGGCCAGAGCAATGAGCTCAATACCCTGCCTCACCTGTCACAAAGACTAATACTGTTCCTCCTTTCTAAATTCTTCTCTTGCCTCTTCTTTTTACTTTCTGTAATGAGTGGTGTGTCTGCACTTGCCTTGTGCTGGAAAATCATGTTCTTTCAGTTTCACAGTGGGTAGCAACAGCTACAGAGACCACAAGAAGGATGTAAGGCTTTTTCACCATCACACTGTCTCACCACAGTCATCACATCACCCTGGGTCATACACAGGCAAGGCAGCACGGGGGAAAATACCCAGGCTTTTTATACCTTGTCAGAACTCCCCACAACTCTCAATGACAGGTCAGCTGTGCTTACAACAACTGAGCAGACAAAATTCCCCCCAGGCATGTACACTGACAATGGTGTTAAAAATGCCTAATTACAACCTGTCCTTGGCACCACCATCACATCCAAAGCAAAACTTACTGAACAATACACTTTGAAGAAGTAAGCAGGCTTTGCTATGCTTTACTCGGATTATTTTGTTGTTCTATTATCTGCTTTTTGAAGTACAGGTCTGCTTAAGAACTGCAGCACTACACTTCTGAAAAACCCTATCTAGAGACAGCATACTGAACAAGGCCACCTCAAAAATGCTAGTGAGAACTGGAAATAAGTATTTACCGTAGAATACAGCACACGCTTTGAAAGCTAAAAGGGACAAGCTGGATCACTGCATCCAGGCACCATAACTCAGACAAGATATATTAACCACTTTATAAAAACGTAAGAGCATTATTAGCAATATATAACTAGCCTAAACTGCTAATGAGATGCCTTCCTTGACAGAAGGATTAGAGGTTCCTGACAGTTTCCTTATACTTACTGTTTAAGCTCTAGTCTGGGGTAAATCTAAGATGAAGGCAAGTCGTTTTGTCTTCTCAGCATCTCACATCTCAGACCAAAAACTGCTTCCTTTTGAACAGCATGTAAGAACTCCTACTCTGCTTCTGTATAATGGATCTCACATTCTGCATACAAATTTACTGAACTTCAGAAGCACCTCTAAGGTGCTTCTAAGCATGTACAAAGAAGAGCAAGCACACTATGAACAATATCAATCTCATAAAAAGAAAATCATCAACTGATATTAAAAAGTTTGAAAGGAGTGCATGCACAATTTCCTTTTGTTGTTCATTTGCATCTATGCATGCCACTGCTTAGCATTTTATTGTACTAAGTATATTTGACCACCTTAATATGCAGAGGAAACTGAAGATCCCTGTTAAAAAACAACCCATCTAGGTTGTTATTAGCTAGTTCACTGGCAGCTGGAAGGGAAAGTGCACCTTCCAAGAAAAGTTTCTTACAGCCTCCTTTAGCCTACCTAATGCTTACACTGTGGCATGGAAGTTGACAGGGATCAATACCATGAACATTTACCTGGCTTCTCAAGCAGTTTTTGCAGGTTGCGCTAAGCTCTAAGTTTCCACAACTACAGCACTGCCTGTACATCAGCCCGCTTGTGTGTCTCTCATGAATATAAACACAGTCAATATTTACTGAAAAGAAGATAACTGTGATATATGAGTATCTCCAGACACACTGAACAAATACCCTTATCCAGCACATGAGGTCGTTCAGCACTTGAAAGCTGACATTAATAGAGCAGGTTACAACCAGCCATACATACTACCTTGAGCAGATAGAAACCAGCCCCACCTTGGAAGCAACAGGGCAAAGTATTTCACACTGCTGCAGCTGGTAAATTTAGCTGAGAGATGTAAACTAGCAGAGCTGATGTCTATGACTTTAGATGCAAAATTAATTGCATCTTACTGGCTAGATCATTCGATGATGGGGACACTGAACCATTTACACCAGCTGCAGCAGATCAAAACTAAGTTAACTGAGTGACAATCTCCAAGTGTTTACCTACATCCTTGAAGAATTTCACCTTATGCAATTAGAACTACTTTGAGCACACTGGTATCTCACATCACTGGGGGTGCAAAATGACTGTTGCAACACAGCAAGCCCAAAGCCACAGCAGAAATCAAACACACATTATCCCCAAGGTCCATTTCATGTTTCAACCATGAAGTCACTCCTTCCTATCAAAATGGAAAGCTTCTATTTCTTGGTGCTGTTTTTTATACTCTGTCTATGGTGGAGTCAATGTAAAAACAAGGTACCAGTTGACTGCGTATTTAAGCATGTTAAGAACTTTGTTTTCAATATATGCTTAGATGATGTACAGCGGAGTAGAACTGACTGAAGCCTGAAGATTTTGCTTAATATTTTACTGTATTTCTCCCTGAAACAAAGCAGACAGTAGTACACAGTAGGGTGATGTATTATAACTGCATCCTTTTCACAAGATCTCTACCGATTTTGCCCACTATTTCTTACTTCTAAGTGAGTTATCATGAGCCATTGATTCCTTACAAAGTTAACAAGCAATAAGACAAGTTAACCTGGTGCTATTATGAGGCAATAATGTTGCCATCAGTGCATGCAACCACTGTATTTTGTTCATTTTTCCCTCAGGCACAATACAAAGGAGCCTGATCACATTTTTCAGCCACTATTCCACAATTAGACTGTATGCAAAATGCATGAACAGCAAAAGCATGCTGCATTCAATCTTTGATTAATCCAGATGATGAAATAAAGAGACTTCCATTAAGACAGTCACTTTCTAAGACACAAATTAGACAGAAACCAAGACTAACAGAATACTCAAATCCGAAGATCAGTTCTCTTTTGATATATCAGCATATGCCAATATAGCCTGGTTTAAATTTATGTGTTTCTAATTAACGGAGGTCAAAAAATTATCAAGATTCTCCTAAATCCAATATGAGAACTGTCAGTATCAACTGCACTGTCAAGACACACAAAAAGTTTTTTTATGCTTCCCCTTTCAATCCTTTCCTGCTGTCTATATATGATGTGCTATCTGCATAGCAAATAAAACTGTGTAACTACAGGTATAGAGATTCTGAAGCAGTCCAAGTACAAAGCAGCTTCTTGTTTCAGATCCATGAAGGACTTGAATTCTGGTCCCCCAGAAACATAAATGGAACATTACATATCATTCAGTTCCCACAAATCCATCTTAATAAGCAAAGAAGTACAGTGGCACTCATGAACATTGTCAGGCTCTACTTTTGGCAACATTATTCTCATTTCAAACACACACAGATACGCACATACACACATACAGTGCATTAGCTGAATGATAATATTGAGCATACAGCCTTTTGTTTGCAGCAGGTTGAGCAGCTCTCTTGAAAAGCAATGACATTTTATGGAGCAGCTGAAAAGGTACGAGAAACAGTCACATCGTGTTCTCAGGCATGATGTTTTACAGATGCAATACACAAAAACACACTTTCCAGCTTTGACTTCAGAGGTACAGATTGTACTGAAATGAAACCATGTGCTACATAGATGCATGCCAACCTGCATCAGCAGACCCCAGTCTCCAGTCCCTGTCCTCTGGCAGGGTGGACAGGGGAAGCCATTACACACCCAAGGTCTCCTTTAATGAACTTCACCTTCTTTTTACTTCACGTATTCCAGTTGCTCCAAAGCTACCTTGCTAGGTCCCACCAACTCCCCCAAATTCCCATGCCACTCAAAGTATCTAAAGTGCACTCATGATAATACCAGCAAATCATAATTTGGAAAAAACTAGTACTAAGAGAAATTAGCTCACATTGAGTTTCTCTATTCTACTTATATTCCCCAAATGCATAAAAAAAAACCATAGAAGGAATTAAGTTAGTAAGTAATCTGGGGGATGCAGAGAGCAAAACAGCAGGAAAAAACCCCTGCATTTCTATGCCCAATGTGCTGACTAGCACTACTTAGGTACCAAAATAGAAGTTTCTGCTGAACTTTAATGCTCATTGCCAAGAATGAAGCATAAATTACGCCTTTCTAGCATTTTTGCAAGTTGTTCTCTGATTTCAGACCCACAAAACAATAATTGCAAGAAAAACTGTGCTATACATTAAAGAGAAACATTGTAACAACTAAAATTTTGCTTAGCACATTACAACACATTCCATCTCATAAATATATTTAAATGATATTATAACAGGCTTGGAGAAGATAATGAAGTTACAGTGATGACAGCACAGTGGAAAGTCATCCGCAAACGCCAAGAGATTCATGAGGAAACAGTCTCAACACAAAGTCCCACTTTCGTAATAGATATGATGAGGCAATCGTTTAGATCAGAAGCAGTACAAATGACTACCTACCTCTTGGGACAGGAAGGGAATTACTTGTGCACATATAGCATTTAGTCTCTTGACAATTTCTGCCTGCAAGTGACAAGAAAAAAGAAGTTCAATTATATAAGTTCTCAAATGCAACTGTCACCCATGAACACTAAAGAGACATTTGGTTTTTTTTTTATTGCTGGCCAGGACACGTTATCAAAATAACCAAAGTATTTGGACACTAATTCAAAAACACTCAGGAAGCTAGTAATTTCTGGCTTAAAAGTTTCTCTTAAAAAACACTGTTTGGAACTGACACAAAGATTAGCTAATTTTGATTACACAATCACAGGCATTTAAACAAGAAAACCTTCAGGAGATGTAACAAAAAAGATAAAATTCTGTGCATCAAACTGAACTCTCCTCTACAATGCAAAAGGAAGGATCATTTCCAATTGCAGCAATGCCACTGTATGCAAAGGGAACACATAAACCATTTACTTCTAACAGTGTACATCATAACAACATTAACATTGTAATACACAAGTTCACTGATAATCATTCTACCACATATTTCAGAAAAGGAAGATGCAGTCTCGTATCGCACTTACGCTGCTATCGAACCCAAGATCAATAGTAGATACTTTCAGTTTGCAACTCTGATCAGAAATTAATAATATACAATGTTATATTTCCATACTGGAGATCAATTCTTATTCTGTGTATTTAATCTTCAAATCTCAACACAGACAGAGAAGATTTGATAACACAAGAATTACAGCTCTAAAAACAATATTTTAAACCACACAGACTTTCCTACAATAAATCGTAACTTTCTTATATTAAATTCAAACCAGGATCAGTTCCTCATTATATGGCAAGACACACTTTTTTCTCTTGCAAAGTCACTAACTCTATGATGAAGACATACAAACTTGTACAATTTAGCCCTCCTTCTTTTAACAGTTGTGTTGTCTTTTAAATGGCAAACACTTCGTAAAGAATCTATAGAACAGAAAGGCTCAAAAGTAGCAGCAAAAAAAGCCAGAAGATCATATGAAATAAATCTGGATTCAATGAATATTATACAGCTATCTAACCAGACACAGTTTGCAAGAGTACATGTGAAACTAACTCTGCCCCCTTGTGCATACTGTGTGATACATACAATTTAATACATGTTATTTTGTAAATACAGTTTCTTAATTTTTCAGAAATCCACCTAGACTCCCACGGGTTATTTATACAGCAATCTCTATGCTGCACTGTCCTTGTATCTTCTCACTGGCCTGCGCTGCTTATGCAAGTCCTCATCTTGTTAAAATATTTATGCATTTTAAGACATTTTTTTACATTCACCTACAATACCTTTTCTATTTATTCAGCAGCATAGGTATCTTATAGCACACTTCAGAATATGTTCTGTTCGCCACAAGGCTAAATTACCTTCAGATTTCAAAGGTCTCTATGTACCTACAATATCAGATATACCATAATGTAAAACTTAAATATTCTTTTAAACACACAGTGTTCACTGTACTAGCTGACATGGAAATTTATGAACTGCTTGTTACAGAGAGCAATACTGCAAGCAACAAGATGTGAGCATGTAAGCCTCACTCAGAGAGGCTGCATAATCCAATACAGTATTACTTGAGAGAAAGCATTTTATTAAGAAATTTAGCCTGTAATACAAGACACAGCTGTAAAGTACCTGCACTGTAGTGGTTCAAGCACCATTAATTTAGTAATTTCCAAATTCTGGGTTCCAGCCACACTTCTACTTTTTTTCAAAGACATCTCACAAGTGCCTTAAAGCCAATCAGAAAACTAGACATTCTGTTCTTTGAGCCTTTTCCACAGGACCAGAAAATTCCAAAGTGCTCCTGTCCTGATATAAGCTGAAGCCCCTGTGACCTGCCATTTAACTTACATATGTGCCATAGCGAAAAAAGGCACATCATACTCTCTTCTTCTGCAAAACAACTCCTCCTACCTACCTTTAAAATGACTGTCACAACCCTACCCACCTCCTGCGCAGCTCTTGCAGGGAATCTTTGGAAAACCACTCTTCCACCTCAGCTACATTAGCTTGATATCTTTACTGCACTGCTAAGAAAATGAGAACAAAACTGGCTCAAAGTACCATGCAGGAATTCGGTGTCTAATTTTAAAAGGCTTGTAGATTCATAGATTTTAAGGCCAGAAGGGACTGTTACAATTGCCTTATCTGACCTCCTGGGTAACACAGGCTGTAAAACTTCACTAGCTTCTCCATCAAACACGTAAATTACAGTTCAGCTAGAATATAGCTTAGTCAACAAAAATAATTTTATTCAATTCACTCTGAGGCATTTCTTCTCAATTAAGGTACTCAACCATAGCTTTTTCAAGTTATTTCATCTATGATGTTTTCCTTTTGATCATTTCTCTCCCCTCTCCCCAACAGAAGTATGTCTCTCTTCCACTGCTCTTCTGGACAAAAAGCAGCAGAAACATATTTGCACAGTATTTATACAAAAATTCACCTCTAGCAGATTCTGAATCTGGGAAATGTTAAGCTAGAAAGAGTCTTCCAAAAAGCTGTAAGTAACTGAAAACAGGTGACTGAACATGAACAGTTACACAACTGCAATAAATCTCTTGACATCAATCCCACTGGAGTGCAGAACAGCAAGTCCTTTCATGCTGTATGCAGGGAAGTGAGCTGATGGAGACAGCACCTACCTCAGCCTATGGAGAAGAAAAAGAACTTGCTAAAACATCTTCAAGTGATGTTGAAACATTCCCTAGCAGCATTTCTCAGCTAGGCACGGGACTCACTAGGCTAGTCACAACAAAGCCAAGAAACCCTTGCTATACTAAAGTGTTTGTGATTTTTTTCTTATTAAAACAGTCTTCATTTCCCCTAAAAATGAGTGTCTCCAGTTGCACAGTTGTGTGTACCATTACATTTTATCATCCTCAACACTCAGGCAGCAAGAAAACAGCCCAACTGAGTAGAAGCAGATCGCAGAGGCACAGCATGACCAAGACACAGATTGCCCGCCTTTGGAGACCACAGGCAGTCCAAAGGCATGAAGGAAACACTGTGTAGATGCATAAATGATAGGAAGGGCATTACACATTCTGTACCAATAAAAGCCTTACATCACACATTTTCACATAGTAAATACAAAGTACAGTCTGTCTCGACACCGTAACTCCTTCTGCAATTAACTGTAGGAGATAACACCACAGGAACAGGCTGAAAACTCATTCTTCTTTGTGTAAGGTACAAACTCTGACACAAAGTAAAGCACAACTCCACAGATTCCATATAGATCTTTAAAACCTTGCATTTAATAGCCAATTTAGGGTCTTCTTTTTTCTCTTAGACATCAGGTCAATGGGTTTTTCATGATCAATTTAACTAGCAGGAGAAGGAAAATGTATGCTTTCATAAAATCAGGCATTCAATTCCTCATCTGGAAAGCCAAAGTTGCCTCAGAAACATGGCTGCTTCCACAGTCATCTAATTTTATCTCTTTTTTCCCATGGGACTAGGCTTTAGAGAGGCTTCATTTATTTACAGGCCCTTCCACTGGGCCTCAGCTATCAGCCAATAACACTGTGGACACACACACTTCTAATGGCCTGTTTTGAAACCAAGTCTAATCTGATGGCGCAGTGCCCAAACTCCTTTTCCAGCATAGCCATTAAAGGATGTAGGTTATTGCTGTTGTCACCATTGATATTTGTCATTGTAATGTAATTAGGGCCCTAAAATGATGCATTACAGCCCTTGGCACAGCTTCTATTAAAATCTTTTCTTCTGCTCACTGAACTGCGACCTGCTTTCTGATGAATAACAGACAGACAGCTTTAGGGTGAGAAACAGATTCATCAAAGTAGTATTTTCCAAGTCTGAAAATAAAATAAAGTAAAAATATAAATAAATAAATAAGAGTGCAACCTAAGAAGAAAAACACAAGGCAGGGGAGGGGTGGAGGAAATCTAACAGTACATTTGAATTTCATTTGACCACTTGAAATTCTGATTGCATCTAACGAATCTTTCTTAGGACAATATATTCCTAGCCTGTGAATCACATGGTTAATTGGGGCTCTAATCTGCTATCCATCAGCCTGTGCCAGCATTGTAACTTCCAATCACATTTATAGGTTATGTGGGTCACACATCCCTGAACAACTACATTCACAGATATCCCATGTAAACTGGCACAGATTCTGAAATGCTGTTGTTAGTGTTACTGAATGTTATAATACTATTCAAAGCTTTATGAAAGCTCCTGATAAACAACTCCTAAATTATTGCCTGTGGATACAGCATAATGCTCTGAAATAGCATTAATGGCACAATAAAAGGGTGACTGTTGATGCCAAAATATAAAAAAGATAGCTTTTGCTGCCACAGTTTATCAAATCAGTTAACAAACTTCAACACTTCTATTACTCCTTTCCATAAATGCAAACGATGTTTGGTTTTGCATAAAAAGACACCAGCACGGAACTAGAAAAGATGAAGGAGGCAGAGAAAGGGAAGACTTTGTCTGGAATAATTTTTTTACTTATGTAATGCAAGGTTGTATTGCTTGCATCCTTTGGGAGACATCCACAAGACACTATTTTAAAAGTTTTCATCTCTTTTGATAGCCACTTATGTGACATCATTTTTAAAAAAGAGAAATATTAAATATTTATTAACTACAATGTTTTTTTTATTTTTGTCTGTGTATAAAGAGATGATAATAAAATCACTGTGCTGGAATCTGATCACAGTAAAAGAATGAGGGCCTGTATTAATTAACAATCCCTCAGCATTATTTCAGGGATACAACAGAAGACTAACTGCTAAGGACCCCAATTCAGACAACAGTCTTTCTGACCAAAGCTGGTAAGCTAAACAGTACTTAATTTCCTAAATACACCTAAAAATCTGACTGCTTAAGTTCCTAAGTGCCTATACAGCATTCCGAAGAACTTTCAAAGAAAAGCCTACAGACAAGACTATATTACAGGTCCCGCAAGGTAAGATAACCCAGTACACGAAGGGGGCTCAGCACAACTGTATTTTGGGGTACAACCAGAGTTCCAGTTGTAGAAGAAGGGGAGTATGTGATGGCCTATATGATTCCTAAATCCCTTTCAGGATTTCAATATAGTGGTTTCACTCAATTTACCCTTGCCACACACAGCTAAAACAAGACATAAGCACATGGTAAAATAAGGAAATGTGTTTAAGTGCCTTAATTAGCATTCTAGCATATGCCCAAATTCTTAGCACCAATGGAGGCAAAAAGCAAGAGTCATATAAACTCCAGATATTAAGGTAATCAGAACTCTCCTAATAGAAAAAGAGTCCAGAATAAATCCGTTGCTTAAAAATATCTATTTGCATTCCCTTTTTTCTGGAAAAAACCCCTAAGTTATTCTGTGAAAGAAAATTGGCATTTTATTTATAGTATATAAACTTCAGGAAAATATTTCCCCTGCATTTCACAAAGTTCCATGGTTATTATAATTATAAAAAATTGTTGGGAAAGAATTACCACTGGAGGCCCTAGGTTTGTTAGTGGAATAGAAGCAAAACTACTAGATACGTATTGTTGAAATAGAATAAAAAAAACATTACTGAGAAACCCATTTCAGCAGCCAGTAGGAAGAAGAATATATGCAATTATGCTTTCAGAAAAATAATCTGAAACAACTGTTATTTCAGGTTTAATTTGTTCTACACAATGCAGCCTTTGCCAAAAAGATCAATCTAGTTTATTAAGTGCTTACCGAGAACACATGCACACACCCTAAACAAGCACTTCACAAATTAGTGAGAACAAAAATCATTATTACACTGTATAAAACATATCGTGATTCTGAATAAAGCAAGCAAAAAAGCTAATCTTAGTATTTCACAGAAAATTAACTCTTCATTCATAAAGAAGAATGTGTTTTGTTTTAATCACAGACTGTTGTCTGGAAGTGCTTACTCCAGTTCTATAGAACTGGAGGAAATACAGCAAGCCTTGAATACCAAATTTCTGCTCAGCCCTAAAGGAAGTGGTGCTTGGAAACCAAGACTCAAAGAGCCTAGTTCTGTAGTCAAAGAAAGTGAAGGGAAAATTTCTATGATAAGAAGGTTAGTAAACAAAAAAATTATTCTTCACTAAGCCAGCTGTTGATGTTTAGGAGATATAATCTGAGTGATGCATATAGGAGTTGGATGTAAGCGGGTCCACCAGCATGCCAAATAATCATGGGTACATTGTCTACCTCACTTTTCTACCAACACTCTTTTCAAACATCCCAGCAAAGCTCATGAAGTACTGCAAACTTGATATTCAGCCTCTGTAACTTAATTTAGGTGCCTATTTTGAACAAAACACTGAAGCAATAAACTGTAGTGGCAGACTTTTCAAAAACCATTTTCTAATGCACATACCACTGTGGGATGCTGAAGTGAACTGATAAGACATAGCTTTTATTTAATGTCTCAAGAATCACGTGGAGCTCAACTGACAAAGAAAGGATACATATTGAATCATTCATGATTAAGACAATAAAAAGCAAGTCAAGTAAGGTGACATATAAACATGCATCAAGTCTGTCACCTGATGAAGTTGATGCTTTTTTGTAAATACTGACTTCCATCAGCAAGTAGGGGAACAGAAATGAACAGCCTGGAAATTACCATAGTTCTTCAGTTGCTCAGGCTGCCACCCAGCTGTGTCCTGCCCTGCCCTGACACAAGAAATTGCAGAGCATCGAGAAAAAACGCTGCAAGTGGACCTTGAAATGGCAGCGACTGGCTTCAATTTCCCTTCCACAAAGGCAGCCGAAAATACTTGCTGAAAAATCAGACAGAAATGAGTAAAAGGACACTGCCACAGGAAATGCTGTTTCCATCAGCAGACTTTTGAAGTCCTCTATAAGATACAACAAGAGATTCTCAGCATTTCACACAGACACTTTTTTTTTGGTGAAACGTATCATTATATAGGGTTGAGAAGTTTCCATCACCCTTCAACAGCTGAAGGATCTGATTTATTAGTTTTAAAAAAAAAAAGTTTTAAGCTTATAAGCCTGTGTCATAACACTAAGTCTCAGAGTTCGCATCTGTCTCTAGCTACAATTAGGCCAGAATTTCCCATTTTAACTTTTCCCATAACACTAAAACACAACAGCACACACACAATCACCAGTCTCTTACTACTCAGTTTCTACCCTCACACAAACCACCAAAGAGTCTGACCACAATTCTGCATCTGCTGGAAATGGAAGCATCCAGTCTGAGCCTGTCTTTGCAAGCTATGTGCACACAGTGGTTCTAGTATGCAGTTTTAATTTAACTGGATGAAGAAAATTCCCTATTTATTTACATCACAAGTTCATTTGTACTCTGTTTCTCAGGGGTGGCAGGAAAATTAGTCAGAAAGAAATACTGCAGATCAGTCATTTCAATGTGTATATAATAAAAAAATAAAGAAAAAAAATAAGCTGAGAGAGCAAAAACCTATTCTCAGTAGGTTTATGTTTACCTTGAGGAGACCTAACTGCACTGAAAAATGTTAAGGAGGCAACATTTCATGGACAAGCTGAAAATATCTAGCAGTTGAATTTAAAAGAAACTATGCTTTTAAAATTTACACATATTGTGCTTACAAAAGTGCATCCTGGTGTTCTTTTTAAAAATGGTACCACAAAATAAACACTGAAATTATTTTCCCACTATCAAATAGCACTTCACTTTCATCTGCAAATACACACAAAGGAAGACTGAGAAAGAGCTATTAGGCACCCATTACCCTACACACACTTCCTGTATTGTGACTACAGTGCTTACTCTGGAGCAGTATTCTTCAAATATTAATAATCAAGAAGCTGATTTGCTCTCAGGGTTGAGAACTGTGAAGATGGCAATAGACTTCCAGTTACACCTAGAAAGTTGTACTCTTCAGCCTTGAAACTTGCAGAAAACAAGGCTGTGCAACCGGTGGCAACACACAGTGCTCTGACAAGAAAATTAAGTCTCTCCAGCAACTCTTGGGTTATTGCAGGTTTTAATGAACTACATAAAGCTGATCAATAAACGTACAGAAGCAGCAATCAGAAGTCGCCCATAAAAACAAGAAATATAATGTGATTTCTGACTAAAGTTTATTGTCTTCAAATTTGTCTAGAGGTCAGGACTCAGTCCTTCCGTGTCAATAACAAACTACTATTTCTCTTCACCTCTGCTTTCCCTTGCTTAACCTGTCTCATCCCTGCAGGTTATGAAAGGTGGAGCCCACAGCCTGTTTGATTCATTGATAATCATACTTGATTGTGTTTGCTTCCAAAAAAGATAATACTAGGAGAAAGCACATTGACCTATTTGATGGATTTTTAAGTCTGGTTACAAAAATTCTAAGAGTGATTTTTGAAGTCTGGTCAGAAGAATTCTAAGAGTATTTGAAAACCGTCATGTTTTGCCTTCAATTCTTCATCTCTTCTTCCTACCCAGCAATTTCACAATACATCATTGTAATAGTTTCAAAATGCAGTTGGAATTCCTTCCAAAGCTTGGAGGCAATGCCTTAGTGCTGATAAAAGGTTTAATAAAGGACACTCTGATTATGCATGTAGTGATGTTAACAGCTCTAGCCAGAGCTTTTGTTCTGATCTCTCCCCAGGCTGGGAGGGGGAGGAAGA
>JAWWEE010000085.1:37910480-37943439 GCA_035221455.1 Xenops minutus
CCTGTGCCTGTGCCTTGGCAGAGCCCGACAGCGCCCCCTGCTGTCTGTGACAGCACCGAGGGGCTGAGACAGGACTTGATCTGTTTGAAAGTTTGGGTTACCATGTTGCTGTCTGTTCTGTTCTGTACCTATATATATTTGTAGTAAAGAACTGTTATCCTCTTCTCTACATTTTCTCATTAAAGTTTCTTAATTTCAAAGGTTGTGGTGGTTTCAGAAGAGGCTTCCTTCCTAGTCCAGGAGGATTCCTCACTTTCCTTGACAGACATCTTGATTTCTTTTTAAACTGAGACACTGTTCACTGAGGCTAAAAATTTGGAGGCAATCAGATACCAGTGGCTGGTTGCATCACTCTTGCATACAGTTGGCTGCAGAAATTGGTAAACCATAACAACATTAAGCTGACAGGTCAAGATGCCATTCTGGGCTGCCGCTCATGAGCCCTGACAAAAAGAAAAGACACCGAAGAAAAATGGCTACTGAAGTGCATTTTATTATACATCAGTTCGTAATACAGGAAATGTGTAATTTTTAAACAAATATATACACAAAATTACAGTAAATGCAGTGATTAATAGATTTAAGGAGGAACAAACTGCATGAACATCAGCTTTACTTGTAAACAGTATAAAATTTAAAAACCTTTTCTGTATTTAGAGCCTTATTTATATAATATACAGACTTTTATTTAAAGATTAACATGCAATGGGCACAATTTTTTCCTCATATTAGTATGAAAATACATTTTTATTTTGCATACTTCACTTAATATTCAGTGGGAAACCTCCACAGCTTGGTTTTATTTGTTACTTAGACTAATTTCTTATTAGTCCAGCTATCTGAAGCTATAACTCAAGGAGCAGAAATTGTAGGAAAAGGACTTCTTTGCACAAACTCAGTAACGCATTTGGACATTTTACATATCAAGTTCTCTCAAAAAACCAAGTTAGTTTAAAAAAATGAATAATGATGAATATTGGTATTACCAGTCCTAAGGATACCAAAAAGAAAGGACTAGGACTGGCAATAATACAGTGGAAGAGAAATAATAACTTGTACTGTTAAAAGCTTCTCTAATCCACAAGTAGCCCAGATAGGGTCAGAGGAACAGTATTAAACACTGCATCAAGTCTGGCAGAGGTAGTGGTAAAGGGCATTTGAATTGCACATGAAATATTGATCCATTTTTATAATTATCTGGTACCTCCAGAAACATCTTGGAAATAAGTTTCTTTTTAATATAAGGAAGTGCCTTTAATATAATGAAGTGACTATATGAATATATCTGTCCCTTTGGTTTATGAATTAGGGATCTTCAACTGCACTGTTTTTTTCCCTAAAATACTGCCTAGCATTGCTGTAGAGTAGTGGATTGGGGTAAAAAAGAAAACCACTTTTGAGGGATCTATTGAAGGATTGCCTGCACTAGCACAGAATCCATTACTTTATTTGAGGATCTAAATGTATACAAAACTACATGGATGCTCTTTGCAGGAGTGTCCCATAGACACGTTCATTGAAGTACATTTTAACATGTCATACAGATTTATAACTGTAATTCCTTTTCCTTAAAATAAGAATTTTGTAGTCAATACAAAAATAGTTATACAGAAAAATATTTAAGCCATGTAAGACCATAACAGTACTTAGAAGTTGCAGCTTGTCCTATTAAGCCACAAATATTTTAGGTCATTCTAGGCACAGAGTGGTTACAAGAACTTATGGAATAAAAACATTTTTAGAGCATCTCACAGAAATTATTGCCTCAGAAATGTGTACTACATTACAATTTAAAAGGGTCAAAAAACACAATATAAAATAATGCTTCCTTGTCAACCAAATAAAAATAATTCAGTTACAGATTATGAGGAAAAATATGAAAGAACTTTCCTTTTGAAATAAATATATGTACTAAGGGAACATTCACTAACTAAAAAAATAATTTTGTGTGATTAAATGAATAGTTCTTATGTACTAAACAAAAACATAAAAATATTCAAAAGACAATAGTGCAACTATGTCAGAGCACAAAGCTGATGTTTGCCTTTTTACCTTTCAGGTTGAAGGCAAGGTAACCCTTCAAAGAAAAACAACAGAAAAATTCATGCATTTTATAAATACATTCTTTAAATTCTAAATTTAAGCATGTTTCTAAGTTATTTTGCTTTAACATGAATTCAGTATGGTATTATGCTCAAGACACTCAAGACATGATGAAGCTGATCATCACAGGATTTCTAAAACCAGTTCCAACTGAGCTATGGCTATATCCCCATTTTAAGTTATCCAGAGATTGATCATAAAATTACTTCAAGGTAAAACTTTGTTAATAGTTTTCAACCCTGAATCTTATTTAAAAGCAATACTGTTTCAAACTAAAGTTGCTTTACATGACACACAATAATTCCAGATCTTAAAAAAAGGAACTCGGATTATATAATTTGTCTAAATAACACAACATATATTCTAGTCATTAAAATAAATGGGGGGGGGAAGTAAGGCAGGTCCCTCACATCCTTCAACAAGCCTCTCAACAGGCATGGACATTTACATGGCACTCTCTGTGTGATAAAAATACTAGATATGAAAGCAATTACTACACGTGCTGCTAATAGTGGGATGTGGAACCCCCATTTACAAGTGCTACCTCATGTTATTACATCAGACAAAAGAGAAGGCCAAGGAAGATCTACAGACAACAAGAGGGTGAGTCACCAAGACTGTAGTCAAACTTCTCTCAGCAGCAGATGATATAATGAGGGGAAACTGCTACAAATCTGTCACCACTTGGGAAAGTGAGGTTGGACATGGAGAGAAATGTTTATCCAGAAGGGAAGGAAAAGAAAGGAAACAGGTTGCCCAGAATGGTGGCAGTACATCTCTCCTGGGAGATCTTCAGAGCCTGACTAGCCAAACCCCCGCTAACCTGTTCTAGAGTTGGCAAAATTCTATCTCTGCTTGGGTTCTTAGGAGGTTGGACAAAACCACTTCCAGAAATTCTTCCTGCAAACAACTTCTACGCAATTCTCTGTATCCAACCAAAATGCTTTGGTCATGGAGGTGTGTCAGTAAGGTCTAGGAAAACATATTTCACCTCATTTATTGTAAACCAGGACCACAGAGCTCATCAAACACAATAGCTCAGGACACCCACATAGAACACTGAGCCTCAGTCTAAGCCCTACAGTTAACACAAGTTAACAACACTGAAGGAAAATACTCTGGAATGTAAGTAACAGTTTATAATCATGACCTTCTTATCTGAGAAAATGTAAATGCCTATATGTTGTAATCTCACACTTCAGAAACCAAGCACTGGATCATCTTCCTCTTGTCTTCCTACTGCTGCAGGAAGAATTATCTGCAAATACATCCCAAATTTTACTTCCACTTCACTATGGAGAGAGAGAAGGTTTTACACACATAGAACACAGAAGAGGCCCTAATCAATGCACTCAGTTAAATATGTTTTTTCTCCTCAGAGAAGCTCACTGACTGTAATTTTCGTGTTTAAATAATACAAGGTTAATAGCAGACAACATGTATCTGGACTAGACATATTCCTGATACACCTGAGTGTCCTTCATTCTCTGTCACCTGTTCAGAGAAGTCTCAGGACTACAGTGAGGCCTTTTTTACTGATGTGTGGGAAAATACTACAACCCTGAAGTCTCCTGCATGGAAAAAGGTAGTCTGTGAAGATTCTCTTAGTACTTAAAAAAAAAAAATCACCAAACATGTTTTCTCTTCCAGAGCTGAACTGCTATACTGTGAAATAAAATATCTTATTCCTTCTGGCATTAGATTTCTCTGTCTTGTAAAGATCAAACTTTCAGATAATTACCTGAGGAAAAATGCAGTAACAGCTGCTAGTCATATGGGTTTCAATCAGTTCATAAAACTGTATCCAAGGTTGATTTACTGAGCTAGGTTTCAGTCTGGAGATGTTTTATTAATAGATACAGAGAAGACAAACAGTTTTCTAGTTCTCAACAGGGCCTACCCCATTTTGATCAAAATTAGTGAAAGTTAAGAAGAACTGGATCATGATTGTTAACTGTATAAATACCTATATTGGGAACTTCTTTAAGCAACAATTACTCAGTTATTAGAGATGTTGACACCTAAAACCCTAAAACTACCACCCCCTGCTAAGTTTCTCAGAACTTTCCTAAAATCAGGCAGAAGAATTCTCATTTAGTAAGTGGTTGCTGTTCATTTCATTTTAATAAACAGCTTATACAGATGCTTGTGCATGTGCAGCAATTCTTTCACATGGTTTAAAACTATAAAAATGTCTTTAAAAAAATCCCCATTGAATCAGACTCCTATGTATTATTACAATCTCTCAATTACTGACTGAATGGAAGACATTTGAAACACAAGGGAAAAATTACAACCTGTATCACTCTGTAATACTAATAATGATCAAGCCTAAACAAACAGGCAGGTATTGGAACATTAATTCATTTCAGCAATCTTACATATCACAGGCATTACATTCTCTCTGGAATTTTGAATGGTAATAGCCTATACAAATGTTTCATTCACCTCTGAGCTGTGCTGAATCAGATGTGAAGTATACTCTCCAGTTCTGAATCAAACCCCACTCCCAAAATAAAATACATTCTAACTGACTAACTTTTGAGAAACTACACCAGAACCTCATGCATTTGCCACTGTCTTTTTCTGACAGACACCATTCTGCTTCATGCCCTACCTGGACCTTTTAAGGATTTGGAGTTTTCTCAAGAAATGTTTTCTCAACATATAATGTAAGCCCTCAGAAACTAGAGAAGTAGACAAGAGCAAAAAGATTAAATTAATCAAAGCTCTAATTTTCTCTTTACTTATGAGTGACATACAATACTACTAAGTTCTGAAATACTGAGGCCATAAAGAAAGAAGCAGGTAGAAACAATATGTACTACAATGTTGTATGCTGTGATTACTGTAGCATTGATTCTGAGCTAGTTTCATTAAAGTATATTACTTAAGAAGAGTGAAACCAGAGTCTGTGCGTGAAGCAATTGTACAAATATGAATGAGAAGAAAGAAGAGTCTGGATTTCTAACATGATGTGTAATTTCTAAACACAATTGTATAAATTCATAATATAAAGAAAACTTTATTGAAATATTTTGTCCTTGGTGGTTGGTTTGGGGTTTTTTTGGGTGTTTTTTTGTGTTTTGGGTTAATATACAAGTTATTCAGGTCAGGAAAATTATCTGTCTCTTACACATTGCAACAGTTTTTTGTGAGTGCTGATTTTTTGACAGGTGTCCCAGCCAGGCTGGTTACTGACCTTGTATCATCTTGATTATCACTTCGTTTTCGCACTTCACTGTAAAAAAATCACCAAACAAAAAATGCACTCGATTAACGTATTTCTATTCATGTCCACTGTTCTGTTTCTCCCACTGTATCTTACAGAGCTCACCACCATCTGTTGCGTGGCTAAAACTATGAAGTTTAGTGCACAAAATCAAAATGTCTCATAAGTTTCTGATTTGGGAATCATACAGATTTTTCTATGCAAATCATAGGTACTGACAAAAATCTAATTACATCTAATATCTAACAACTCCCCAATGTTCTGATTTGCCTTTCATTTTCTTTTGAGAATTTTTATTTATTTTCTTCAGAATATGTACATAGCTGAAAGTATAAAACCAAGTAACTTTAGTTTCAAGTTTACCTTCAGAGAGAAATGCACATTGTCGTATGCTTTTTATAAATGCAGGTTTAAAAGTTGTACACACATATGAGTGATTATTGCTTACAGAACATCAGCCTTTAAAAATTATACTGTAATCAAAAATTATTTGGAAAGGTTGAAATGTAATGTTTGGCTCACACATTATCACAGAAATACCAGAGTGCTTAATGAATATATACAGAATTTCGATCTTATAAATAAGTCAGAGAAAGGGACATCAAAGAAAATACATGCAATTAGAATGGTCAGTAATAAAACTGAACATATATTTATATATATGAAGGAATTAAAAATTAATTATACATAGAATTATACACATTTGAAAATAACTTAAGAGATAATGAAGAAAGTAAATCCATGTACAATTAAAAATGTAATTCCTTCACCAAACATGTTTTAAAATCATGGGCTCCATGAGTGAGCTCTAATCTAAGTATTAACTATTGAGACAGTTTTGTAACATTTGCAAGCAAAAATGTTACTTTATTAAACTGAGAATAAATCCCATCCTTCATTTATCTAACAATTCAACATGTATTCTTTATAATTTTTTTTGTTTGTTTATGTTGGTACAATTTTAAAAGTATGTGTATATATTTGTATGTATATTCACATATAATTTCTTTTTTATAAAATATACTCAGATATGTTTATTTGAAAAAAGAAACATGGCTACTTACCGAGCAAGATGAAGAACTGCTTCTACAATATTAGATCCATCTTTAGCACTTGTTTCACAGAATAGCGCATTATAAGTCTGTGAGTAAAAATACAGTATCAACCCAACTAATCTGAAATGGCTCCCTTGTGAACATGCATATTTCATTACAGATAGTTTCTTCAATAACACAAAAAATTATGACACACATTTAAATAGACAGGATTTCTCCTAGTGCTCTTAATTCTCCAACATGTTCACTTTAGTACTGAGAAAAAAAACCAGTAACTGTTTTTTAATTATATCTATTTTATACTCAGTATATTCTGAATTAATAAACTGAATAAAAAACACATCATAGTTCTTAATGTCCAAATGCAATCTTCTTGTTCACAAGGCTGCAAAACATGAAGAGAGTTGCTAGGACAAATCACTTAATCTAGCTTGTTAGCTACTCAAACTACAGCATCTCATATTCTAGGTTAACCAAAAACATCATTCCATAAGTACAGACATGGTATCTGCTGCAGTTTAATCAATCAGTTGTGCAAGCACCTAGCGACTCAAGACTCATAAGATTCTCTATATTTTTCTGCTAAATATAAGATCTGTACATCTCTTATCCCCCCAAAAATATATGCAAAAAAACTTGTTCACACTTCTATTTATGCCAGAGAATTCGTTTTTTCTTTCTGCCCATGTGGCAGAAATACAAGCCAGTCTCTTAAAGGTGAAAATATTTCGCTCAAAAGCTCGACAGACAAAAGCCAGTAAAAAAAAAAAGCCTCATACACTCAACAGTGTGCTTCATATTTGAAACAGCAACTTCTCTTTGGCAGCAGAAAAACTCAGTCCCCTAGTCCAACCACTTTTTTTACAAAAGAAGACTGAGAAGACTATCCCAACCAATAATGAAATTCAACTTAGTAGACACTGAAATGTTATTTAACCTAGCAAATACCATCAAAGCAGGATCAATTTAATGAAAGTTTTCCCTGAATCCTCATTACTTGATTTGGATAAATGACCAAAAAGTTACTCCTCTTTTCTAGTTTCTCACGTGGTTTCCAGAATAAAGTTCTTAAGACCACTTTATACTCACAAGGTACACTTGGACCTTACCATAGCCAGCTTTTCTCCATAGTTTACAGGTACACATTTTTGCCCTTGTTCTGTAACAGCTTGACGGAGATCTGCCTTGTTTCCCACCATCATAATTGGAACATTCTCGTGAGTTGCATCCTGTAAAGAGAATTTTATTTCATTATTGCTAGAACACTCAGAATACAAAAAACGTAGCTAACCTCATGATGTCATACTGATTTCCTTCCCACAAAAAGTCTTGTGCAGTGTCAGAAAAAATTGACAAGTTAGGAAAGTTATGCTGAGAACTTATTAACCACTCTAGATGTAAGCAGCCAGTTTGAACATCAGGTGCTTCCACTCCCATAAGTCCTGCTTCACAACAATTAATTTAATGTGTGATGTTAATATAATGAAATTAGTTATTGCATCCAAATGCTATATGACAAAATAACTGTGGGAAAAGTGACTAACTCATATACCATGATTAAAAAAAATTGCTTTTAGAAGATAAACTAAATATTTTGCTTGCCACTTTCCCTCCTGTTAAACACCTCCAGCACATGAGAAAAATGTTTTCCATTAAATGCAAAATCACATTCTAACAAGTACTAGTTGAAAGAAACACTGACAATTTCACTTGAATTATAGTTAATTTATGGAATTTGACATACTGGTTTAAAATGCAGACTCCAAGGAATAATCAAGCCATCCACAAGAAGGTATCTAAAATGGACTTTTACTTTCATTTCAAAATGAAGTGAATGGGAAGAGTGTGATTACATAACAACCTTTTACACAAAGATGTATGAGATTGAATGATAACTGAATATGCCAGGATACATTTAGGACTTCCATGCTGCTTTTATTTCTATGAGAGGCTGCAGTCTGGCTAACTACAATTTAGGGATAATAAAATTTTATAAATTATAAGGTTAACTTGTAACAGGTTATAAGTTGTATATACTTAAGGGTCTTACCTCAATCATATCCACCCATTCTCTCACATTAAGAAAGCTTTTTTCGCATGTTACATCATATAGTAGTAAGACACCATCTGCTCTTCTAAAGTATGATTTAGCAATACTTCGGAATCTTTTAAGAAAAAAAGATTTGCATATGGCTACATTATAAAAAAAAAATTAAATTTAACATCACTAAGAACACAGCATTGCTTAATTTCACTACTAAGATTCTCTCCATACTACATGATGAGTTTTCTCACAGCTTCTTTTGTAAGTAGTTATTGAAAACTGCTCACACAGGTCTACAAGAGCTCTTTAAGGATCAACAGGAGTCTGTCCTAAACAACAATCCATTTTTTGTATATCAAAACAATCTACAGCGTATCTATTAGAGATAACCTGTTCTCAAGCTGTGCCAGGGGAGATGAGATTGTCTTCACTGAAACATCTGCTCTAAAAAGGTGGTCAGGCACTCGAATGAGCTGCCCAGGGAAGTGGTAGAATTGCCACCCTTGGAAGTGTCCATAAAGGCGTATGCTGATGTGGCTTTTGAGGACATGGTTTAGTGATGAACACAACAGTACTAGGTTAACAGTTGGACTTCATGAACTTAGAGGTCTTTTCCAAAATTAATGGTTCTATGATTCTGCAATTCACTTTATATATAACTTCCTAAATTGAGTAGGTTACTTTACCTCTTTTGCAAAAAGATAGGAAATCAATAAAATTATTCCAGGGATTAATTGTAAATTAAAGTAATCTTTTTCATGAATTTTACAAAATCTACTTAACCAAGTACAGCAACTTGATATTTACAATGCATATTAAAATATTCTTCACAAATTTATTATGTAGGAGGAGAACAATTAGGTCACTACTTCCCTACTTCACATAATCACTCATTCAGATAAATGTAAGCACATACAGCCCAACACAAATTTTGGTCAATGAACAGAATAAACCAACTTCAAGGTGCTAGATTCACCTCTTGATAAGTCTAAAGGCTGCCAGTAAAGAAGTAATGGCTCTCAAGTAAAGCCATCATAGGATTTTGCAGAAACTTTATATAATAATCTGAAGAATCTTGGATATATATTCAGAAATCTCTAAAGAGACTTATGGCAAAATTCTAAAGTATTTGGGAAGAAGTTTTCATATACTAAATACAACACAAATCAGGACCAGGATTTTCAAAGAGGAGTAAAGAAGAGGAGAGGAGGCTAAAGGGAAGGGAATCTCTAAGAAAAAGCCTGCTTAAGTGTGTGAGTCTGCTTAAGTGTTTAAGGTGTGTAAGGAGAGAAAGAAAGCTAAACCCTAAAAATAGAAAAGCAATGTGTCTAAACTCAATTTTTCATATTGCAGAAGAGGGATACATGGTTTTAATTAATTAATCCTGTGGTGAACTTCAACTATTTCTCTCCATGGAGAGCAAAGATTACCTCAAGCAACACCAAAGCCAACAAACATTCTACCTGTCTTGGGGTCTCAGCAAAGAAAAATCACATCTGTTTATAGACATTTCCATAAGGCCATACTGACTTGCTGTAGGATCATACAATTAGAGGATTTTTTTCACCTATATGAAAAAAGGTAAATTACTTTTACAGAGAAAAGAATTCAAATTAGAGAAGTGCAAAGGATCACTAACCTCTCCTGCCCAGCTGTGTCCCACAGTTGCAGCACTGTAGGTTCTCCATCAACAATTAGTCTTTTCATTTGAAAATCCACACCTGAAAAAATCATGTACATAGTCTAACAAAAAACAGTAACCTTTAAAAAAATCACAGAAAATGAAGTTATGTGCTATATATAACAGTCAAAATTCATCTCTTTTAATAGGTTATGAGATTTCAGTCATTCACATACTTTTGAACTGCAATAATCCCCGAATGTATTTGTCTTTACAAAAGCATTTCAAAAAAGAGTTTGCATAAGCATTTTCCCAGAAGCATTGATACAAATTGCATCCTGAACAGCAAATAAGATCTTTCTTTCTTTTATTCTGCTACACAGTTTTATCAAAGAAGAGAAAATGTTTTATAAGGCAGACTTTCTTTCAAATGCTATGGAGGAAAAGTATAAATTGGAAAAAAAACCCCTGACTCTGAGGCCATACAACAAATATATAACTATAATTTGACTGGAAGACAGAAAGTCAGTCTTTGGAATTGTTAAGGCAAGTTAGCCGACAGCTCTAATAGTATACACAAGATGTCAGTAAGAAATCCCTCCAGCTGTATTTAAATCAAAGCTTCAGTAACACTTTGAAGAAACTGAGTGTTATAGTTTCAAAATCAGTTGGAATTCCTTCCAAAGCTTGTAGCCAATGTCTTAGTGCTGATAGAGGTTTTAACAAAGGACACACTGAATATGCACGTCCTGATGTTGATAGCTCTAGCCAGAGGAGAGGGAAAACGGGCTCAGGGCTGCGGGGAAGGGTTCGGAGTTCCTGTGCTTTCTGCGCAGGGTCAGCAGTTCACTGGCTCGGTGGAGGACAGAGGACGGACACACACACCGGGTCCAGCATCGCTACAGGACCGGAATTGTGTCTTTTGCTCTCTGGCTTCGCCAATCACCCATGGACACCCCAATCTACTTTGAGGAAGAACACATACCTGTTCTCTACACTGCAAAGGTTGGATTTCTGCTGCTTTTGTCACCTACTGCATGGGAGCTGACCCGGTGCCTGCTCCTGCCATTCCCATGAGAGAGAGCCCAGCCGGCCGGGCGCAACATCGCCAGCCACTGTCCGTAAATATAACTGCAACCCCTGAGAGAGAGCGGCCAGCAGCTGAGGTGCAACAGCGCCACCTGCTGTCTGTGGAGATAATTGCATCTTTTCCCCTTTTTTTGGGCGCAGCCAAAAGACATTTAACTGTTTGCTTTGTTGTTTGGTGGGTGGAGTGGTTTATTACAAACTGTTGTTGTTTGGTTCTTTCTGGATATAGATATATATACAGACATATATATATCTGTGTCCTGTGATTAAGAACTGTTATCCTTTCATATATATTTTTTTCTAATTAAAGTTCTGTTTCTAAATTTAAAGAGAGGGATTATTTTTTCTTGGCCTACATAGATACCTTAGTTCTCCCCTCAAACTAAGACAATCATGAACAGCAATCAAGGTATTTATTTAAAGAAAACAACATTTTAACTCATTTTCCATTGCAACTATCCTGTTGTACCATGAAGACGAGCAATAAATACCCAGATGCAATTCTTGCAATTAATGTAACAGATTTTAGTATTTTAAATAATAGACAAAAATAAGCCCCTTTTAAGCCAATACAGAACGGCACAATTTTAACATCCCTGAAAGAGATGAAAGAACAGTACAATGGATTTTGCAGCAATGATATAATCAAGCTTAAGTTTTGAATCCATGTAAAAACAGAAATTCAAATGGTATGTTACTATCTCACATTTTAAACCAAGCTAAGTATGATACCTGCTAATTCTTTATGAAGATAAATAAATGTTTCATACTCCTTGGTGGTCTTTATTAAGTTCCAGTTTCTGGAAGTAATCATCTTACAAGCAGAGTACATTTAAGAGATCTTCCTCCATTTCCTATCTTGAGTTTTTTTGTTTATTAAGTCAACACTTCATAAGTGAAAGTTTACTAAAATACTAAGGTTGTATAAGGACACATTTTCTTTTACTCTAAGTGCCAGTTTCAAGCAAATTATTTCCTTGTGCTTCAGACAGCAACATCACAGCCCTACTGAAGCACCAACTGAAAACTTCCATATTGTAGCACCCCCAGATAGAAGGGCAACACAGTGTGAACTACCGCCCATCTTGTCACTAGGAGTTTATACCATACTGCCTACAATAACAGCCAATGAACATCCCAAGTCCCTTTCTCTGGAGCAGGTTGCTCTGAGAGTAAGGGGGACAGTACCAAGGAGCTAGCAAAATGAGTGCATTCATCTAACAAGTAAAGATTGGAAGCTCCAGCATTTCACACATCTATGCCCCCACTCAGCTGATACTGATTCATATTCATATTTTTTAAGTAAAAGACTTGTTCCAACAACTAGCTCACTAGGAAGGGATTCCTGATGCAGCAGAATGCCGCTTTATAAAGAGCAATAACCAAAAAAAAAAAAAAGACTGTAGTTCCAATTCTTATTGAAAATATTTATATGAATTGCCATTGCTCATAATTTCAATCATATGTGGATCATAACAAAATCATGAAAATAACTCTATTCAGATTCCAGCATTTCTGCAACTGGGGTTTCTTGCTATTCTTCCTACTAAGTGATGGAGGACAAGGAAAGAACAGGTAATTCAATCCCTCAACATGTGACTACCTAAGAAATGGTAGCTTCACTAGGGAAATACAGCTAAAATAATCAGGTAGTTTATGATTCTCTTTTTAGCCTTCCTAAGACGACACATTTGCAAAGCAAATGCTAAGACATTTTTAAGACATGCACGCTTAATATGTTCAGGAAATTCACTTGTCCAAGACAGCTGGATACACTAAGTACATCTTCATGTTCAATTCATTTGAATGGCATTCCCCCAGTAAAACTCCTACCAGAACAGAGAGACTCTGAGTCAGGCAACACTAAATGGCATTTATCTTTAAAGTACATCAGCATTATTGAAATTTTCAAATACTCTTCATCAAAGAGGGATTTCAACATAAAGTAATTTCAAAGAAACACAAAATTTAAGAAAATGTCATAAAAAGTAGAATTGGAGAAATGGAGCAAGAACTCTGCTTCGGAAATGTAGACTTCATGGAATATTTTCCAGTGTGTAAATCCTGTGAGATCAAACTTGGAGTGCTATTTATGAACTGCACTAATTTCAGACAAATGCTCAAGACACACCATATGTTAAGATGTGCTTTTCATCACACTGCATCTACAAACTTTAATAAAAACATCTAGAACATGGAAAGCACATCAAATGTAAGCAAATGTAGAGGGTAAATAATCAATTCCCTAAGCAGATTAAACATGTGATCAACATTTCTCCTTAAAAATGTTCTTCTCAGAAAAGGCATCAGTCAAACAAGATTCCTTCATGAAGTTGTTCCAATTTTGCACCCATGACCCATCTTCTATTAAAACTTCTGGGCCAGAAATACAGACTACACTTTCACCAATTATGCTATATCTGCTCTTGAGATAGAGGGAAGGCTTTCACTGTGCTTCACATGCACTTTAAATTGGCCTAAAAACAGCTACTTGACACGCACAGAAAACTTCAGTTCTGGATGCACAAAATCTCCAAGGTGAGATTTTTTGTGAACACTCCTTTAAGTCAGAAAACAAGAGGACAGTTAAGGGAGCAGACCACGTGCAGCAAGCTGCTCATCTTGTTACAGTTGCCTGGGCATGGTAAGGCACTCTTCCTTTCCTCCTCCTCCACTATGCTGCAACCAGGTTGTCTTGTTATCAATCATATCCTAAATTTTTCATCTCTCAGGCTAGTGTCGTGATTGGTTTAACTAAAAGTTTCAGAGCGACCTGCTAGACATCTGGTAAATCAAATCACCCATATCCAATTGCACAGTGAATTCAAAACAATAAATAAATAAATAAAAACTAGTATAAATTAGTGGTGATCATTCCAATTTTATACCGGTACAATGATGAAATTAAATGCTGTGGTCAAAACCATGAAAAAACCCACACTCATAAAACAATGCATATTTATCAGTTAAAGTATACATCATGAGAGACAGCAAAGCCCCATTTTCATGCGTGCTTTGTTGTGGATTTTTTTAATGGATCTCTGGCTTTTTGCCATAGAGTAACTCTATGGCTCACCAAAATGCAGTCTCTGGGCCTCTTAATTTCGTATTTAGTTTGCTAGGTCTGCAATTTTGCTACTCTTTTAATCAAAACGGTTTCAGGCAAGCATTTAGAAGAAAAATGCTCATTCAAATCCCAACATTTTTGCCAATAAAAATACACAGAGGTTGGATCTGTTCTGGTTTCTGAAAATCTGTTTTGCAAAAACTATGATAATTATTCCTTTTTATAATAGCAGCTTCCTATGACAATTGGACACTTAGCTGTGCTATTCTGTTTGCATTAGAAATCCGACAGAATATAAGAAAAGAAACCTTAAAATCACTGAATTACTTACGGACTATTTGCAAACGTGTTTGTATAGAATCATTATCTGTTTTTCAAAAAGGCAACAGAAAAAGCCAGGAGGAGTAGGAAGGTTTGATGACAAGTGGATAGCTCAGACTGTGTTTCCTTTGTGTGAGCTTCAGTGAAGACAAGACAGTAAGTTGGAAAATACTAACCTCCAATAAAAGAGGAAACAGTTTAAGATTACTGATTTATTTACTGAAACACGTCAGTTTTTACTACGTAACACACTATGATGTGTGGGTGAAAGTACAGGAAAGAAAAGTGAGAAAATGTTTATTTTTATATCACTAACAAGGGATACAATTACATTTACCATCACAAGTATAACTTCACTCATGGACACAAAACCAGAATTGCCTTAAACTAGCTACAGAATAGCCCAGGAAGCTGAAGAAATAATCAGCACAGTAAAACCTTGCCAACTCCTCAGTTATCAGGACCTGAGCAGGTCTGTTTAATGGTGGTTAAAGCACACCTGTGAGTACTTCAGTCATACTCTTGAATACCATTCACATGCACCAAACAGCACTTTATCTTAACTCACATGCACCAAACAGCACTTTATCTTAACTCTGTACCTGTAAACAAAGTCTTGAAAATAGATGCCATTTTCTGCCAGTGAAGCCTAAAGCAATACAAAATTACTCCAAATATCCACTGCAGAACTCGTGTAGAGCTCATTTGATATGGCTGTAAATTAGGCTTTCTTCAGCTCTACTGACTATAGCTAGACTGTAGAGTGAGAAATATTACAGTCTTGTTAAATTCACAGCTGCTCTGCCTCCAAAACTGGCACCCCTCTGAGGAAGGGTAACCATGATAGGTAGGAGCCAAGTGATGCTCAAATAGAGAAAAGTGACTCGCTTTATCCCCTAAATACCCCTGCTTCACCAAAGTGGAAAAGTGAAGCAGTTTCAGTGGCAAGAATCAGATATCAAACCTTTCTCCCATATTATGTTGAAGACAGCCCTCTGGCTAGTACTTCTTTTCCAAAGTCCAACTTGCGTTTCTGCTCAAAATTACATTTAAAACTTCTCACGTGTGTGGGGTATTCCATACATTGAGGAGTGAAGATTCAACAAAAGCTGTGATCCTCACTGCTGAATACTAAGCTGGTTTGCCTAATCTTTTGACATTTTGTGGTGTCATTACCTTCCTTCCTTCAACCTCTGCAACAAATAAATCAAGAAAGAGCCTTGTACAAATTCATTGTCTAGTAGGCAGGTAAAAATACAACTGAAGCTAAAAAGAGACTGGGACTAATTAAATGAGAGCTACACCTAGAGCCTATCTCAGGCGCAGAAAAGTTCCCTGTATTTTCCCTAACTTTACAATATAATCATTTATACCAGAGAATCAAGATCCCACTGTGCTGCAACCATGCATGTACAGATATACATGCACTGCAAATGTTTGCTCATGCAGGTGGCAGGCAAGGACACATTACCACAAGGCGATAAAGTTTGTTTCCGTTTTCCCCAAAAAATTCCACCCTGGCAAAAAAAGTAGTATTATCCCATTGTACAGAGGGAGAATAGAGGCTGATACGATAGACTACCACAGGCAAACTTCCTTAATACAAATCAAAGCATTGACTGCATTACCACTGAAGGGTACATCACTGGAGCCTGTTAACTGCAGCTATGATGGAAGACAGCAGAACTCACATGGGAACCAAAAGGACAAAACTGTCTTGGGAAAGCATAATGCTCCATGAGATAAACACAGCCACTTCTAAGTGATTCCCATGTAATAGCATCCCACCTCCCATTTCTTAATATAACTGCTCTCCAAACAATTCTCTGTGGTGAGGGCTATGATTCAGGAAATAGTATTACTTCCACTTCCCAGACAGAGATCTGAAGCAGTGAAAGCCAGAGGTAAAGTCTCCAGAAGGTATGTAATGGGATTTTTAAAAATGCCTAAGCAGAGTAGACACGTAATTCAGCAGAAAGTTAGCAACAGACAAATGCTCAAGATTTTCTAGAATTCCTAAGCACACGGGGAGATTCTACCCTTTCTTATCTACAGACACATAAATGTACCTTTACATCCTAAAAAAACCCCAAGGCACAACACCAGAAGAATGTAGGTATTAAAATTCCAAACTTCCATCTTCACCCCCTTGCCTCCCCACTCAGAAACTACACAGTACTGAATTCACCAAAAATGCATAGGAGTTTCCATCTCCCTTACTGAAGCTCTCCCCACTAGCCCTTCTGAGTCTTTCTCTCAACAATACCAAGTTCTTTGGCATCCAGCTCACAACTAAGCCCTGAAAAAATCTCTTCCCTGCAACTCCCATAACTCAATGTTTCTCCAGCTACATTCCCCAGAGAGCTGAGAATCTCTGCCAGAATTATTCCCACATAAAATACAGCAGCAGCACATTAAAAAAAATGGAGGGGAGAACAGATAGACTTCTATGTAACAGCTTAGAGGTTAAAAAGTTTAATCAGAGCATTATATGCATTACTTCAATTCTTTCTTTAATTCTCCTTCCCTGTCTAATAGGCTTCTGTGACCACTGGAAATATTCCCAATTCTACCAATGAAAAAGGAATGTCTCTTTTCCAGCTCCTGCTCAGAATCATCATACTTGAAAAAACACTGCAAGATAAACCACGTAAATGGGTTTGGGGCAGGGACTGGAACCCAGTAGAACTTACCCAGCCAGCCAGTCTTTCCAGCACACGTGCATCTCTCCTCCTTCAGCTCTACTGAAACATTAAGGATCTAATGCAAATCAGAAAGCTTTCTGCTGGGTATCCAAGTCATTCTTTTGGGAGAGAAGAAATGTATGTCTTGCTACTAGACAGAAAAATAGCTGAACTAAGATGAACCAAGAGTTCTGCCTTCACCAGTGTTTCTGTTTAAGAAAAATCAGTACTATGCTTGTACTTTGAAATAAAGTTTAGATGCCACTCTTCAAAAAGTGTTTTGGAGACTACCAAGCCAAGGCAGTACACCCTGGCAGCACTAATTTTGGTGACTCAGCCTTCAAGCAGTATGAGTTCTGAGACATTCCTGCAACCTCAACATTCACCTATGAGCTACTTCATACATGCTGGATTTCTCTGGCACCGGACTGAATCTCTTAAATGAGCCTGAACACCAAAAGCATTTCTTTGCCCTCATTCAATGGGCCCTGCACTCCAGTAGTACAAAACTGCCCAACAGTATTGCTCCCATCTTGCTCCAGAGAGCAGACAAAGTGGCTTGTCCAAGGTCTCACAGGAAGCCCTTGACAGCTTAGTCTGAAAACTTGCATCTGGATTCCCCCCAAGTCCCAGATCCTGTCACCTGCATCTCATCCACCTAAGAGCTTTCTGTATTGCTTCACATTAAAACAGAGACGCGTGTCCCATGTCTACATGGTCCATCTGAGAGATTTTCAGCCTCTCCAGGTTCTGTCACAGGCTCACCAAAAAAAAACCAAAAAAAACAAAACACACTTGACCCTTAATGCAGTGCATACTTACAGCTGCATTTTTCTTTGACAATGTGTAAACTAAGATTATCCCAGGATTCTTCTCATCTACACAAAGGTATGTTAAAAATCAATGCTTTAGAGGAAATACAGACATGAGTTCCAAGAAGAAAAGAGAGCTAACAGCAACTAAACAAAGGACAAAATATCCGAATTTCCTATATTCACAAAGTCTGTATATCCATTTAACTGAAGGCATGTAAATTTATGTGTCTTGTAAAAAAATAATGTTGCATATGCAAAGAAGCTGGATGTTTGTATCTCTACAGAAAAGGCTTATGTCTTTCACAGAGGTAGGTTAAGTCTGTAATAGCAAGGCTGCTAATATGAGTTTAAAAGCATTTTGTACACATGCTCGAAAACTCATCTTCAAATAGAAACCTACAACCTCAGGAAAAAAAAAAAGCAACCACATGTATACGTATGAGGGCTCTCTTCTTGTACAACCTTGTGGTGCTGCTGCTTCTTACATGTCTATCTACATGATCAAACCTAAGAGCAAGAACAATTTTCATCCTTAGTAGATTGTGGTTTTAGAAAAAATGTCAGAAACAAACTATTCCTCAGAAATTTCCAGGACACTATAAGCACTTAATTGTAAGACCTTTTTTTATGCTGCCAACAAGTGAAACAGGATGCAGATTTTGGAGTCATCAGTCTGGTAGAGATAAACCAGGGAATACTGTAGAAGGAAGAAAACTAAATGCCTTGTAGATATAGATGGAAGACATTCTCTTCATGTCCTTCACATTAAAGACACATGAATAGCTTTGTTCTCCTTAACAGACATCTCCAGAAGAACTTGGAAGCAGATATGCATATGAAGCAGGATATCTTGAATGAATTAAACCAAGAACTTACACACAATTCACTTTTCAAGAGTAAATACATAACAAGTAGCTTTGACATAAAAAGTCCTTTGACATTTGGATGAACTTAGCACTGATACTGCTTTAGAGCAAGAAGTAAGCAGGAAAGAACCAGAACAGGGAAAACATATGGTTTGCTGCCAGAAATTAGATACTGATAAAAACTGAAAATAAGAGACATATTCATACTCCAGTGGCCTTCTGCAATTAGGACAGAAAGTCTACTAATTAAATTTTTGATAAGAATACACAACCTATCCTTTGCTAACACACTGAGGCAAACATACAGGATATATTTTACGTTCAAAGTCTTTCCAGTCTTCTTGTGTTATTCAAACACTATGGATGCCTATTTTAAGAAGAGGCACCTACTTTGTATCTAGTCACATGCATTATAAAATTACAGAAAGCAGATGGTAGTGATGCTGTAGCTGACTCTTACACATCAGCACAGTGCCATCTTTCAAAGGGGGCACTGAGAAAGTGGATGTTATCATCTAAAGTGAATAGCAGTGCAGGGAATTAGGAGACGTGAGAAGAAAACCAATTAAAGAGCTTCCTCCAAACATTCCTTGATCTTTGCCTTCTCCCTAAAGCCAAAAATCCAGCATATTTTGACCAGCTTTGGCCTTGTTACCTTTGTTTTTCTTCTCCAAATATTATTACAAGACCAGACTCCCCTATTTCCAATTTTTATCTCCAAATACAATTAACAGAGTTGCAGACAGGAGGATAACTGAAGTACCTGTGGTGTTCTATCTCCTGGTATCCTCTGGGGCATAAGAACAAATGAAATCCCATAGCAGTTAAGGCACTGCTGGATCTTGCTACACAGTAGACATGAGTTTGGAAGGAGCCCTCTTCCTTCCAGAGCAAACACAAAAGTCATTCAATATTCTGTGATTCTCTAGAATGTGATAATGTTAACAGTCTTATATCACTCCCCATCATGTAAATATCACCTTCATTTCAGAGGACACAGAGGCACAGAAATGTTACAAGAAATGTTCTGCGAACTGCTGCAGAGCTCATGAAATCATAGCCAGAGAAACTCCAACTGATAATCTGTCACATGTCTTAAATTAAAAATGGTCTCTTTCCTGGATCCAAGACAGTCAAGCTGCTGGGTAAGCAACTGCAGGTATCCAGAGCAGAAAATAGAACAGATAGCAACACCAACTTTTCTCTGCAGACCCACAGTCCTTCAGGAAATATGAGTATTGAACTTTTGCCTCCTGCAGCCACCACAAAAATCCAGCAGAGACCCATATCTTTCTCAAAGCCAAAACCACGACACAGCATGCTCAGCTGCTGGAACTCAAATGCCCACACAGAGTCCACACTGCCACTGGCTATTTGGCTGTCAAGAAGCTAAATGGTGGCTTGTCCAGCTCAAACCCAACACACAATCCCCCAAGGCAGACAGGCTAGCTGTCAGAGACACCACCAGAGCTACTGACAGAAACCTAGCCCTGCACAGCCCAGTGAAGCAGCTGTCATGAAAATATGTGGACAAGCACTGTCACTTACAAGCATGCCCCCTTTCCGAGCCTCAGCTAAGCTGCACAGTAGTTATTTCATCTCCCTTAACTTGTTAATAGGAAAACTTAATAGGAAAACAGGACTGTGTTTTCAAAAAGAAGCCCAGAATCATTTCAGATATGAGGCATGGCTGAAAACCTCTTATTCATCCCTGTGAAAAAGTAGAAATATGGAAAACTGACTGTCCAAGAAAAAAACTTTGATCACTGATTGCACCATTTCCCTCCAGTCTCAAAGAGTAAAATTTGAATCAAATGATAAATAGGAGAAATTGGTTTACCAGCAAATGTAAGTTACTGAGAAAGACAGGTTAACTAGATATCCAAACATTTTAACCTGGAAGTTCCATTACATATCTGTATTATAAAGAAAAAGCAAAAATGAAGATCCATCTTTCCTGACAAGAAGCAAAAAGACTTGAGAAAGAAAAAGCATGATTAAAATGCCTTCTTCTCCCTGAACCCCCCACTAAAAACTGATTCCAGTTTGCCTTATGATTAATTTTAAATAATGCTGTTAACGTGGTAAATGACAGCTTCTGCCATCAGGCAAGTGTCAATAGCACACTGCAACCCTGATTTTCCAAACACTGAGGTCTATGCACCACCATGCAAACCTTCTCGCAGCTGCTGCAAGGGATCTTACCACTGTGCCAGTTCAATGGACTTCACTTTACCTGCTCCTCCCTAATGTCGTGCTGAGCCTGTCACTGCAACCCCCTGGGCATGCCTGGGTTCTGAGGAAGCCCACTGCCTTGAGAACACAACAGACCCAGGCTAGACCTTTCTGCTGTTGTTCTTGGGTTTAAAATTCTCGTTGTTTTATTTCAAAAACATTTGCTGCCACTGCCCACATGTGCCACAATATTTATTAAGTATTTGTAGAGAAGCATGTACTGGCCATGTTGTGTTTTGATTTGTTTGATTTAGTGTTCAAAATCAGAAAATGCAGGGGGGGGATAGGACCCCATTTGCTGTCTGAAGTACCCTTTTGCCACAGTGTACCTGCATCACGAGCTACACCTGTAACTGAAAACCAGGTGATGTCTTAGCAGTAGCTTCATCATAAATTCTACATGGTGCTACTGCAGCACCAACTATTCAGTCCCAGGGCAACCACTTCCTTCTGGGGCAACCCAGAATGGAGCTGGAGGGTTTTTTTCCGCATGTGCAAATTCTCCAATCAGTCAAGATACTAAAAGAAGCCATGCACAGAAGCAGACAGAACACTGTATGAGAAGTTTACTGTAACTAAGATGGACAAAAAAGCAGCATTTAAAAAAAATTAAATGTTCTCAGTAATCATATACAACACGCACACAGCACATAACATATGCCAAACAAAATCTAGTGGCAAGACCTCTTGCTATGCAGATTCTTTACAGCGTGAAGCAGATAACTTTGTATTTCTGCTCAACTGTGAGATATATCTGCTAAGGCTTTTTAAGGAAAAAAAAAAAAGCACAAGTCCTCACTGTCAATGTTTCACATCCCAAACCTAACAGTGAGTTTTTCTCCTTTGACAAATTTGAATCTCATCTCGCAGATGTCCAAAACTTCTGGCAGTGTAGGATCCTGCACAGAAATCATTTAAGTAGACCACAAGAGAGACGCAAAGTTAGAAAGTCTCCACTCAAATCTATGCCTTGTGTTTCCTCTTCTTTTAACACGAACGAAAACTTGCCATCATCATATCTGCGTCATTCTGCGATACACAAAAAGTTAGCAAGCAATTCCAGAAAGACAATGGATATAGTTTTATAGTTTGGTATTGTTTTTTCTTAGCAGAGTACACATCACACATTTTCTGAGAGCAGGAAATTACGACAAAAGTTGTCAGCTATATCTCATACTCATCTCCATTGACTTTACCCTGAATATTGCAAAATTATGGAAGAAACCAGAGAAAAAACTAAGAAGCATGAGCCAAGCACAGTCTGACAGTTTAAAATTAGAAGGGAAATAAAAAGAGCCCCAAATTTATTATGTTTATCCCATGATTAATTTTCAGCCAGTCTCATGATATTCAGTGACTGGCATAATTTAACATTTGGAGTTGGCAATACAGCATACCATACAACTACATAACCATAAAGAGACCAATTCAGGTTTACTGTGGGGACTATAACTTTGACTTGCCTTTCATTTGCACATTTAAGCGACCCAGCCTTAACACCAGAGTGTTCAATACCAGAGCATTAGGTACCTGTACTGGGCTAAGAAAGATTATTTCTTATGTCTAAATCCTATCCGTAGGGGCAAGAAATCACTATTTATAGTTCTGTTTACTATTTGTGACATATTTCAGAAATATTTAAAAACTACTAATTTTCAAAAAGTTATAGACAGCTGCTTCTGACATTGTGCCAAAATGCTTGCTGCTGCACTGAACTAGAGTTTGTGCCACCACTAAGACAAACAGTATCAAGGGAAAAAATTTAGACAAGAAATAGTTTGAGGTAGAATCATAGAGTAGTTTGGATTGGAAGAGACCTTAAAGTTCATCTAGTTCCACTCCCCCTGTCATGGGCAGGGACACCTTCCACTAGGTACCAGTGGAACTAAAAATACCATCTTGAACCAAGGCAAAACCTGCAATAATACAGGTAAACAGAAAGACAAAGATGTATTCTTAAAAACACTTCATATTTTTGCATTTTAAAATAAAGATAAATTTTTAACTCAAACATTCAATTTCTTGCATAGAATAACATTTCTTGGGTGTAGATAGGTTCAGTTCCAAGATATACTTTTGCCATCTGTTAGTACAAGTTAATACATCCTGTCTTTCACATTATCATCTTTATTCTGCTTCCATTGTGCTTTGTAGCTAAACAGGTTTTCTGAAAATCAGTGGCAAGAGGTAGTCAATCTGCAGACAACAGAAGTGACTGTTTTTAACAATTATAACTGCACTGTTCACAAACTGACCCACATTTGTGATAAATCCAGTTCTCTGTTACATCCACAAACACTGTATCACAATTTTGCATTACCAAAAAAGAGACAGACCAAATTGGTAACTCTGAATTTTCCACATTTGACAGCCTTGATGTTAGAATCCCTTTGCAAGCTTTAATGGGCTAAGTCTATGGTACTGACTGTAATTGACCTGTGTGGGCACCTCCTGCACTTTCTGTAACATAAATCAAAATCAGAATCTTAAGGAACTTACAACGACAATTATTTCACTTGCCTGAATCCTTACGTTTAAAGTTATTTCAGTTGCTGAGACAAGCACCCAAACACTTCTGAAGTCTTAATTCTACTTTCTTAGAGTATATTTTGTGCACTGCAAGAGGTCCTCTAGGAAAACTAGTAATGAGATCAGCAAGTGTGTAACTAAAACCTGCACCACAGTGCACATACACAACGGAGCAGGACCAAATTTACACAAGCGCTAAAAAGCTTGGGCATCCCTGCATAGCAATACTTCACTTGAAAACCTAACTTCTAATTAATGTTTTTCTTTTTCCAGTGCTGAATGACGTCAGCACTTTTTTGCCCCTAAAAGGAAGGCAAATCTCACTACATAAAATGGTGCAAAAGCTATATAGGAAATGGTGATGCAGCTTCTATCTCTTGGTGGGTAGTATGTCCTGACTGTTCAGCAGGGGCCTTATGCCCAAGTCTTATTTCCAGTCATGCTGGACAACCCAAAGATGAGTGGTGCCAGGCAGGAGGGGAGCTTCTCACTGCTAAGGTATACATCACCTTTTCCTCTCCCTTCCCTCTCCCCCACTGTTGCCCAAAAAGGTTCTCACCACAACACTGCCCCTTACTGCATGTTTCTTTCATTAGGGAAAAAAAAAAAATTGCAAGAATTTTTTATAAGGGAAACTGTTAGGTGACTATAACCATAGGGTCACCATTGGCCCCCTCTGTAATTACAAGTGGGCCTATAAACTAATACAGTCAGTGAGGCAGCATCACGGCAATTATCATCTTTCAAAGACACAAAAATGCCTTTATGTTTAATCACTGTAAAGCACAGCCTTTTGCCAGCAAAAACAGAGCATATGTCTTAATTTAAACATTTGCTCAGCATGTTTTTTGCTACTTCCTGTGTCATAAGCATCTGTCTGAATTGCCTAAACAAGTGAGAGAAAAAGACACTTTCCTTTGCTGCTGAATGGCAAAATCTGGTGATATGGAAGTTCTTGTCATCCTATGTGCTACTCTGCAGTTGCATGGGTAAAGATTATTCCAACAATAACTCACAGAGTAGTGGCAACAACGAACTCCCAGTAATTACCAGGACCTTTCCACAGAAAGGCTGCCTAACAGGTCTGAGGAAAAGAAAGCATAGAATCCTGTTTCAGAACTTAGCAGTTATTACCAAGTAAAAGGTTTCTGGTTTAACTCCAGAATAATACATTTTCTAACTTTTCATAAGCTTCTAAGCTTTTCTGCTGGCTTCAGAGGCTAAATAACCTAAAACTGGGACAAACAAGCCTCAGTTGTCAAACTGATTTGGCAGCCTATTTTTTACATTTTGTGACTTTAATCGAAACACCACTTGTTTTTCTCTTCCTCCTTAATAGTCCTGTGTGAGCAGCAGTCTTCAAAATTTCACTTCTAATCTCTCTCATTTTGAAGTTTTCCAGCTCTGTTCTGACTATGCACTCCCTGTATCTCTATTAAATCTCTCTTACTGTTTACAACAGAGAACAAATTCAGTCAGTATAATTTTAGTAGGTTCTCCAGCTATTTTTCAAATGCAAGACCATATACACTCACATGCATCCATACACATGCATGCCGAGCCATGACCTTGCCAAAAACAGAGGAAAAAGAAGAGCACATTTTTCTGTTGCAGAGGTAGCATGCATAAAACCACTTCTCTGCAATATATGTGTTTTATCACTATAAGGATGAGAAATGGTCAAAACTCTGCTCTAAATTAAATAAATTGATTCTCATCTTTACCCCTTTACCAAAATAATTTACTAAGGCTTAAGAAGCAAGCAGACTAAAGACTGGGATGTCATACAGCCCATATATTAACTCAGTCAGCAATAAATCTCCTTTTACTCTCCCTACTACTTTCTTAAATAGCTCACTATAAAGCCCTAACCTAATTAAAAACAGCTTTCTCGGCAACAGTGGCCTTGATTTCACTTATTTACACATTAACTGCAGTCTCCGTTTGGCCAATCCAGTCTATTCCCTGTATCACGCAGGGCCTTTTATCTGCCCTGGACAGCATTTTCTCCAGCACATGAAGTAGATGCCGATTGATTTGCTGTCGAGCATGGTAAATTAATAGCAACAAATTGCTGAGGGCCCCATCTCGCTGCTCCACCATGCTTCGGCAGTTTTGCTTTATTTGCTCCATGATGGGCAGCAGTCAGGCCTCTTCAAGTCAATTTCTTCTTAACAACCTGCAATACTTTTCAATGGTGAAAATAGAGCTATTCCTTGTAAGACAGAAATCAATATCCTATTGCCCTTAGAAAATGCTAAACAAGCAGTATTGGCAATCCACTTGGTACTAGAGGGTATCAGATATAACGCAAATCCATACTGCTTCCCTCCTCGTAGTTATTACAGTTTGCTAAAAGGTTCCTAATGCCATTTATCATCATTTACCATCGATTACTGCAGCTATGATTATGATATCCTATCAGCTAGCAAAGCCCTTTCATTTCTACCCAATTAATATTTTAGCAGCAGTCAAATGGTTGCTGCCCAAGTCTTGTAATAAAATTTACATGGATTGGACTGATTTTTTTCCTGTGATCTTAAGAAGTCATTTCATTTATTTTTTAATATCCAGCTCCTTAAAAGACCTGAATTTTCTTTCAAAAAATGCTGAAATCCAACATTCTAGCATGTGAATTAGCTCAAAGACAAAGGTCTAGCCAGAAAGCATGATTCAGAATTTATGTACTGACACCTGCAAAAAACATAATAAAACATGAAAGCTGGATCTTATTTATGCATTCCATTAGTCCCATTCACAAATATCTGTTGCCTGTAGCCAAATACAGACACTTATTTCAAGCAATAATTACAATACTGAATTAAAACATTCAGCAAGCGCATTCGATTACAGCAATTAAAATAAATTGTTTACCATAACATTAAAAGTCTAATTTCAGAAATTAAACTAAATGACCATCACCAAGTACCAACAGTATATTAGAAACACAGAGCAGCATGTCAGCTATTCATTCATAAACTATTGGCTGAACCTCTTAAAAATAAATGTTTAAAAAAGCAACTTAGTAAGAAATGGGCACTCAAACATTATGTTAATATTGAAATTTAAAATTGTGGGGACATATCTCCTTACACTGCAAACCAAAATCCCCAACTTGACACCTTTTTTTGGTGAATGTGTCTATTTTGAAGGTTTATCGATCTTAATACAGAGTATCAAAAATCAGCTTAGCATGTTAGGCTGTAACACCGTATGTGGCAACTTACCCTACACTTGTCTTTTGAAAAAATAGAAAAAAAGGACTAATTCTACCAGTCTAATGCTATTTACTCAGTTACCAAAATTTAAATTAATTATGTTCTCAAACATAATTGTTAAAAATTGGCAACATTATGCAGGCTTAATTAAGATTAAATCCAATTTACTAAATGTACTTTAATTGGTACTAATTACATTAGCTTTCCTTTCAGAATGACAAATTCCCCATAGGTTTTACTTTAATAGTCTTCTATCAAAATCAACACAGAATGACTGATGATGAGCACCACAGAAGGGGTGAGAAAAGAGATGCTCTTCCCCCCTCTCTGCCCTCAAACGCACAGGCACACTCACTACCACTGCTTTCTGCACGTTTATCCTTTTATCAATTTGCTAAGTCACAGAGTCATGACTCCATCACACATCATTTTCTGTTCCAGTGAAAAATTTCTCTAAAAATAAATATTCTGTGGCTGGGAGCAGCCAAGAAGAACAGAAGCTTTAACAGAAAAATACACAAAGGTTTCAAATATCAGGGCCACCAATTACTAGGGTAGTTCCAAGGACTCCAGGGAGTCCTGCTCTTGAACCCTTTGAGACGCAAATCTAATAAGTGAATAAGCCTAACCTGATCTTGAGAACTAGGCCCAATTATGCCGAAGGGCAACTTCACTGCATTATTGCCTGCTTTCCATTACAAGGGCATCAAGCGAGTACATCTGGAAAAGAACCTGAGAGGAACCAAGGCTGTCTGCCCAGAAAAACAAATAAAGACAGATATGCCTCTGTGCTAAACAAAAAAAAAAGAAAGAAAATATAATAAGTAGGTGGTTTGCAGGGCTGTCTGTATTTTATAATGTGATAAACTGCCCCCAGGATTTTTATATGATTGAATTTAGAAAGCTGGTGGGGGGAAGGGGAGAAGGAAAAAAAAAATGGGTAAACCACTCAATTTCAGCTGAGTAAAATGCAAAGATGGGAGAGGAGGAAAACGGAATTTAAGGTGGTAGACTGAAAAAGCTGTGCGCACATTAAATGAAGCAATCAATGCTATCTCTACAAATACAAAATTGTACCCTAATGCTGTGATCATAAAGCAAGATGGGAAATATTTTGCAGTTGCTGAGGTAAGATGAGAAAGGAAAAATACAACACTGTGGCAATAGGAGACAGGAAAGATAGGAAATTGGTATCAGATTTAAGAATGGGAGCAATTTTCTTGGCGGCAACTAATTTGAATCAACATCTGACAAAATATTTCAGTGTTTTGCCTGAGAGCACAATACTTAAAACTACTAATTTGAATAGCCTGAATGGTGATGGAAAAAGGTGTTTAATTAAAACCCAGTCCCTTGTAATCCCCACACTTAGTTGTTACTAAGTATTTAATTTCTGCATAGTCTCACTGATGAGTCCATCACCGTAACTATATAAAATTTCTTAAGTAAAGCATTTAAAAATCAAAAGAGCTTTTGCTGTGGGTTTTTTTCCCCTCACTTAATACAATTTCATTTCACCTGGCCCTTGCAAGCGGATTTGGTTGCACAGAATTTTGTGAAGTCAACTTATCATTGTAAAAACAGGGCATCTAGAAATATAAACAAGTTTGACTGCAATGCTTGCTTTCAAATGCCTGTAAGAATTTGCTATGTAGGTGGCCTGTAAAGACTCTGGTCTTTGTGAATTGTTTCCATATCTACAACTTTACTGAATGGGAGTGTTCGTTTGGTTTGGTCTTGTTTTTTCGGTTTTTTTTCCTAATGGAATCTAAAACAACCTAAATACTCTTCTGACAGCAGACCCACCACCTCTGAGAGTCAGTGACGAGCCTTTCCACCTGCATTCATGACATGAATCAGGTCCAGAGAGTCACCAGACACATAAAACCTGATCAGCTGCAATCACAGCTTTTTCCTGTCAACCACTTGTTAAACACATTTATTGAGATTTCATGGTACCTGTCAGAGGGTATACAAAAGGTCTGTGAATATGTCTGTGAAATAAGTTGTAGGTACAAGGTCCGGTAAGTTTGGAGCTGCGATGCAAAATACTTTGAGGCAAGAAATCCCAGAGTCTTCGTATTTGTATGCCATCTAATAATTTCTGTGGCATTGAGATGCTAATAGAATACGAAATATAATAAATAACATGAAGAAAACTTTTAACTTCTATGTCTGCCCTCAACAAGATAAAGAAATTCTATTTTCACAACCCAGAGAAGTGCCAAATCCCTAAGTTTGAACAGAAATGCATACAAAACAATTTTCAGGTGGTTTTTCTTCTCCCATCCAACCATTTCTTTATTTCTGCAGTTTACACTCCCCAGCAAACACTGATGAAATTCTCAACTGTTTGCTAAAATGAGTTGTCAATATTAAACTCTAGTATATAAAAAGTTCCTTTACTGGAAAAGAGGTCAGATGTTCTCCTCTAGAGAAGGTTAAAAAACACACATTATTGACTAAGAAGCTCTAATTTACACTACCATGCTCCAGCTGACTAATTTCTTGCTAATCTTGGCCTAAATACTGGAGTTCAAGGCATAAAACCGACAGCAGCCTTTCAGTACCTAAAGTGGGCCTACAAGAGAGCTAAAGAGGACCTTCAACAAGAGCAAGACAACACAGGACAAAGAAGAATAGTTTCAAACCGAAAGAGTGTAGGTTTTGTTTAGATATTAGGAAGCAATTATTTACTGTGAGGGTTGTGATGCACTGGAATAGGTTGCTTAGGGAGGTTGAGGATGCCTCACCCCTGACAGTGTTCAAGGCCAGGCTGGATGGGGCTTTGAATAACCTCATCTAGTAGAAGGTGTCCCTGACCCTGGCAGGGCAGAATGGAACCAGAAGATATTCAAGGTCCCCTCCAACCCAAACCAATCTATGATTCTATGCTAACACCCTCACAGAAAGCTCATTTACTACTTTGTGTTTGAGATGCTAAAACACTGGTTTTGGATAAAAGTCCAAGTAAGCAGCTTGAGTGAAACATGAACATGGCTGTGCATCAACTGCATTTGTAGCTCCAGCTTAAGTCAGTCCAGGTTAACCAAAAAGAACAGGTTTCTCCCATGTGCATTCCTTTTCCTAGTACACATCCACAAACTAAACCCCAAAGATTTGAGGCCACACAGAAACAAAGATAAAACCCACAAGCCCATCCCTACACAGACACACTCCCTGTGCAGTATAGGACCACCTGCATGTACAAAAATTGCATGTGGAAAAAAAAATTAACAATGCACAACTGACGGTCAAGACCTGTGCAAAGTCTGTACACCACACATGAGATGGAAGATTCAGGGCCAGGCAAAGAACAAAAAAAATTCTGATGCACTCAAGCATGCAATTGAAGAAAGTCACACAGAATACACTTCTGTGTTAAGACTGATGGGAGAAATTACACAGACCATTCTTACAATAGAACAAATTATCTACCTACCTGTTTATGCATCTCTATATTCAGACCATAGGACATCTCGTAATACTAAGAAAAAAGAAAATTACTCTATTAGACCTTGCAATTGTGAAAACTATTCCGAAATTCGCTTTGACTGAAACATCATCTGTACAAAGACATACAGACCTAAAAAACATTTACTGCCTTGCAGATTCCCTGGAATTAGAAAGATCGCATTTCAGAGTAAACTTTTTTTTTTTTATCTACAGTGCTTCATGTCACATTTACAAAGAACAGCTGCAAAACAAGGCAAAAACAGACAAAAAAAACCCCACAAAAAAGTAATCACAACCAGAGTCAAACATTACAAGCAGAAAATGCCCAAGATTTTATTCCCTAGCGCGCATGAAAGATGCCAAAAACACACACAAAGTGCTTCAAGCATATAAAGATCTAAATCAGCAGCGTCTAATAGACTGATTATTCAATATTTTAAATTAAAAACAATCACAAAAAAAACCCTGCAACTAAATTGCAGGGATTAAAAAAACTGTCGAAGTACATCCTGTTGTGCTTGAGTACTCTGTTCAGTGTGTAATGTTAATACCAAACAATCTTCAAGACTTGGGCACATCAGGCATTAAAAAGAGAACTGCGAGCCTTAACATTTGCTTATGCTCTTTGTTATGCTTTTTCAAGTTATTTACTCTTTTTGTGAATACAAGAGTATTACTTGTCATTTGCATACAGAAAACAGCCAATCCTTCATAGATGTACAAGAGAAAAGATAGCATGAGCTTCTCTAGAGTTGTGATCCATCACACAATTATGTATTTAGAGATGTCTTCCTATGCACCTTATTTAACCAAGCAGACCACAACCACGGAGGAAATCCCTTTCACAGCTGAGATCCCTGACATTTTCCATTTAGTGAAACAATGATTCAGCTGTCTAAGTGCAACAGTTCTAGGAACTAGGCTTTGGATTTGCATGCATTTATGTACAATTTTGGTTTACTCCCATCACAGAAAAAAAACACTATCCCGAGCCATTTCACAAAGACATGACCACTGGAAGTCAATAAAACTTAAAACATCATCCCCAGCTACACTATGGAAGGCATACACGGCTTCAAAGGGCTGACAAGTAATTTGTCAGCATTTGGAAGAAATGTTCTCAATTTCGTAAAAGGTTAAAAAGCTGGTTTCACATGGATCCTAACCACTGAAAACCAGTTTAAACACCCCAGAAACTAAGGATTTATACTGCAAGCACAGATGCAACCTCAAAAACAGCAGTGCTGCTACAATCCTCCTGTTCGCCTCCAGCAATACGAATGTATGTCAGTCTCAGTATACCAAGCTAATAGACATTTTGAATTTGTTATGCAGCTTGCTTACCATGACATAATGTCGCTGCATCTCTGTCTTCTCACTGGCCAGTTTTTCACACTCTAGCTTTAAACTGTTAAAGACAAAAAAAGGAAGAAGCATGGGTACCTCATAATACTAAACTGGCATTCCCCTGAGCGCAGGCTACTCCCCTTTTCAAACTGTTCTCCAACAAACAATTATAAATCTGTATTCCAGCTCTTCCTTAGAAGACCAGGGTAAGGGTTTGCACTTTCACATTTTCCAGGGACACTGTGCAACATCCTCATCTCCTAAAGGAATTGCATACATAAGTGTGCGTATACAGGAGAGTATTTTTCTGACATAAAAAAAGTGAATACCGACACTGGTTCACAGAAGAAGCATGCATGGCTTCATATCCTCAGCAGTCAAGCCTGAGAAGCTACTAACAAAAACATAATTTGAGGTTCAGAATCTTTCTTTAAAGAGTTTTAGAAACACCTCTTTCTTTCGCTCGACCTACAGAAGAATCTAATGTGTATCACCACTTCAAGAAACAAGAAGTTGTGGATTTTAATTCTGCTTTTCTCTATTACTGGCGATAGAACTGCAAGTAAAACACTGTTGGCAATTTAAGAATACCGTGGAAACATTAACACCTCCACCGTTTGTTTTCAGAAGCCCGCTAAAAGTCTCTTGTCACTTTGAGGACACAGCGCTGTTCCACCTAAGGATAATGAAACAGCTCGCCGCCCCACTTCCAGGTTATCAGCACTTGACATATCAATGAAAGGCGCTAAGGGGGCCGAGCCAAGACAAGACGCGTGTCCTGAGCGGCATTTCAAAGAAAAGCCGAGGATGAGCTCAGCCAGCCACGTATTTTTCCCTCAACACACCCCACACAGCCCCCGCACGCAAAAGGGAACAAACGAACACCAAACCCCGCAAAAACCCCGAAACGGAACGCGGGTTAAGCAAGGGAACGCGCTCGCAGCGCTGTGCGCGGGCCCGGGGCAGCCCCGGGCGCGGGGAGGGATGCGGAGGGTCGGCGCGGGCGCCCCCGCCCCGCCGGGCAGCGGGGCCGGGGAAACCCGGCAGCGTTACCTGTGGTACTGCGCCTGCAAAAACTGGAACTCCTCCTTAATCCGGTCGCAGGACTCTGAAATGGTGAATTTAAAGGGCTGCGCTGGCTGGTGAGGAGCCTGCAAGCAAGCAACAGCAGGTCTTTTAATCGCCCCCTCTCTCCCGGCCGCCGCCGCGCCCCGCCGCGGGGCTCGCACGGGGCTCCGCCGAGGCGCACCCCGCGGGCGGCGGCGCGATGCCCGCAG
>JAWWEE010000085.1:37948809-37964326 GCA_035221455.1 Xenops minutus
TGGCCCGCCGCCCGAGGCGGGGCCCGCAGCCCGCCGCCGTTCCGCGGCGCCGGCGCTCCAGTAGGGGAAACATTTGTTCAGCCGTCAATCAAAGTAACGTGGGGCCGGTGTCGGCTGTCGCCGCGCCGCTCCCGCCGCCTCCTCCTCCGCGCGGGGCGGCGGGGGCTCCGCCTCGCGCCTCGCCCGCGGGCACCGCCGCCCGCCCGACAGGCGCTAACTGGGGGCAGCGGGGCCCCAGAAGGTACCGGCGGGACGGCCCCGACAGCTCCGGGGCTCCGCCGTGCAGCGCCGAATGCGGCGCGATTGAAGTTCTCTTGTTTGGTTTCTTGGTCGGTTGTTGTGGTTCTCCCCCCCCCCGCCCCCCGCAGGCTGTACCCGAGGAGGCGGTTGCAGGAACAGGGTGTGCGCCACTTGCGAGAGGAAGGCTGGAGGATGTGGCCTTTAGTTGGTCCATTGTAACGCCACTTTCGTGTTCGACGGGGCGTTCTGACCCGGTCTCAGCGGGCGGCTGGGCCCTTGGAGCGCTGCCCGGCTCCGAACGGGCAGCACACGCAGCTGGGAAGGAGCTGCGGAGGGGAAGGGGCTGCAGCGCCGTGTCTCCAGCCGCTCGGGCTTGCCGTGCTGTGCAGGCTGGGGAGCCGGCCCGGGCAGCGCCTTCCCGGGCCTGAGCGCCCCTGCCTCCTTTCTGCAGGCCCGGCCCGGGCAAGCGGGCCGTGGGCGCCGGGCTGCTCACACCTACACACACAGCGCCCGAAGAACAGCCGCGGAAAGCCCGCTTCCGCACCTAGTGGTGGTGTGTCCTAAAAAGACCCTAAAACAATTTTTCTACCGAGCCCCGCTGTAGACAACGCTGTGCAGTGACGCAGACATGAGAGATAGACTCAGGCTGGGGTTTTTTTCCCTCTCTCTGTGCCTGTCATGCTTGGATTTGCCTTCAGGCAGTTTGTATTCCTCATGAGCTGCAGTTCAAACCTACGTGCAAAATAGATGTGGTTTAGTCATGTCGGTTTTGATGCCTGTATTCCAAACCTGTAGTCTCAAAACTTAGACTCAGCAATTAATACCCTAACAACGGTAGCTAAATTACACATACACTTAGGTTTTCGGTTGTAAATTTGCTTTATTGCCCACAGATCTCTGGCTAAGGCCTGCAGCTGCCCAGCACCTTGACGCCTTGATAGGACATGCCACCCAGATTTTACCATTGAGGTTTTGCCTTGCTTAAATGATCTCTGAAGACTGGTCCTGTAGTCAGGAGCTCGAGAGTCTTTCAGAGTCACGGTGGTGAAGATAAAGGTGGTAATGACGTCCATCTTTTTCCACTGCGTAGGACTCAGAACTGAAAGAGGCACAGGGTGGAAATTTCAGCTCTTTCTCAAGCAGAGTTTGTAACCAAAATCTGCTTCCCCCATGACAAGTGCTGTAACTGCTAGCATCTGGAGCATTTTGTGACAATAGAGTCTGAATCCTTTTGAACAGAGTTTTTACCTGAAAAGTGCAAAATGGGCCAAAATATGTCCATCTTTCTCACCTTCTGTTTTTATACCACCAAAAATATCTACATGTTACATATTACAATACTCAGCCTTCAGCCTACTTGCATATTAGTTTCCAGTGTAATTTTCACATTTTGACAGGATTATAACAACAGTTCCAGTGGGATTTAGACCTCTAAATATTGGTTGAAGATTTGGTGATAAAACAGCTGCCTAATTATGAAAATGCTGATTCTTATTTCTCTAAACCTTCCAGCACCAAAAATGCTTTTAACAAATCAGTCATGAGCACCCTTCTCTAGACAGAGGAGCACTTCCAACTCCTCTGAAACAGAGGACATTTACCATATGCCAGGACCAAGTCTTGACATTCAGAAGTATGGCTGCCAAATCTACAAATGTTTAAATGCCTGTCACCCAAAAACATGAAAGCTGTGCAGGAATAGAACAGAACAATTCACTCTGCAGAGCTGCAAGCATCTCTGGAAAGCTGATGGGTGTGTGCAGTGGATATTACGATCAAATCCACAACCAGGAGAAGAATGAGTTCAGTTATAAAATAAACAGTATATCTGAAGAAATTGAATTCTGAAAATAACAACAGGATTCATTGTTCCCTGTTGCCCTGCATGAGTTTGACGTTAGGTACAGAGCTCCAAATATAAAGATATTCAACACCTTAGAATGCAAAAGTGTACAGCTTTTTGGTCAAAGCAGTCCCTGGTCTTTTGGAGGGCAGTTTACTGGCAACGTTCATCAAAGATTCACCCCTGTTCACTCTTACTTGGCCAGTAGTTTTCAGTGAATTTCTGTAGCTAGAAGTAGGGCAGAGTTCGGTTTGCAAAGCTTTAGCAAGACATATATCTATCTACTTAACTCTTTATGTAACTAATCACTATCTATTTTTGCACAGTTTTGCAGCATTCTGCCAAGATTCATGAAACCCAGAAGTTTAAGAGAAAGTGCACTATAACTTGCTACTTTTAAATGATGTGAATTAAGATCAGAATGTCATTGTCATTCTATTTTCTTATCTTTTGTCACTTCTGACACAGCTTTGATGGATCTTTAAATATAGGCTGTTTTGTATTTAAAGCTCCTTGTTTTTTCCTTCTTTTATGAAAAATCCTTTATGGTAGGTTATATAACTTGTACCATTATCTAGCAAGTGGAGAAGCTAGCTTTTAAATGTTTTACACATCTTGCTAAAGATTTCTTATAAGTGAATCGACTGCAAGAAATATTTAGGCAGTTTTACATGCACAGCAAGTGTGCTGAGTTTTGACAGGTGTAGAAAAACCCTTATGAAATATCTCAAGGAGCCAGGGGTTGCAAAACATCACATGTATTCTTTTGCTTCTTTTGTCAAGAAAGGCAACTGGTTATTTCAGTTCTAATTCAGAAGTAGTCAGCTTTTGTTTACACTCAAAATTTAGAATCTGAAGTGAACAGAACGATGTGTGCTTACATATATTTTTTACAGGACAGGTGAAAAAGAAGCTGTCTTTTCCACCTAAGATTTTCTAACCCACTTTCAGACGCTGGTGATTTTTTTTTTTTTTTTTCACAATTGTATCAACCTTAATACAGAGACCTATTGGTTCTAGAGGACCTTTAATAAAGGGTCCAATCCTGAGGCTGTTTCGTATGTGACCCCACATATTTCCTGTCTGGAATGACTGTAGCCGACGACCAAGGCAGTTGTGCCTAGCACTGCAAGTTATTACAGTTTATTTTGGGACCAAGGTACTAGGTCACCATACTCTGTCAGCTGTATACACATACCCACACACGCACACACACACACACACACACTCACAAAAATAGTGTTAAACTGATAATCGGTTCAGAATGCCTTAGAGTAAATCTTATATCAGTACATATATTGAAGTTCAGTGTGCAACGTGGTTTTTTTATCTTTCAAAAAGAAATTCAGTGAGGTTTTCAGTGAACTGAAACCAAATTCTCTTTGCTTAAAAATTTTAATTATGGTGTTAAGCCAGGTTTTGTGGGTAGAAGAATGTAGACAGCATGACACACACTTTATGATCTGATGTTTAAAAGTTCTATCAAGTGACCCTGTCTCAGCAAATTCATAAAACGCTCCCTATGTACATTTAGTCATTAGTGACCTTAAGGATATGCTGTAGCTGGTAAGCACATTAAGAGAATTTACGATACTATGTATAATGCAGTTATTTCTATGCCAATTTATATGTAGCTCCCACACAAAATGAGAGTTTTGCGTGTTGTAAACTATTTTTCACTGAAGTCCTTACTTTTTCCTTTACATTGCCGAAGTCCCACTTTTTTTTAAATTATTTCATAGTCATTGGTGGTTTTGATTTATGGTTTTACTTTGTTTATTTCTGCTTGATTCATTACATGCAGAATTCTTGCAATGACACAATTCTGCTTACAAGAATCGCTCTTGGGATGTGACAGAAAAACCTCTTTTAAAGTCCACAGAGGTTCTTTTCTGCAGGAAGCATAATAGCACCTATCATGTACTGAAAGTTGGATTTGCAAACTTACATGATGCAAAATGTCTTAGGCAGATATTTGAAATTAAAGTAATTTTTCCTAGTCAGTGATCCTTTCTGCATTAAGATCTGTGAACTAGTAGTAAAGAATATTTTTATCCATGACAAACCCATGACAAATTCTTTGGGAGAAGAACTTTGACTTGCTCAAAGAAGTCTCATAAAGTTCTATGCCATTATTAAGTTATGTTTAAACCTTTTTATCATGTCTTGTCTTGAGTGCTACCTAGTCACTTCTCACCTTCTGCAGGAAAGTGACTTAAGTCTTGAGGTCCAACTGCAATACTCGCTAAATGGATGTAGATATAAGGCTGTTTATCCCACATTTTGTGGTTACACTCTTTTAATGCTCTTTAGTTGCATTAAACATGAAATTAATGCAACAGGGCGTGAATTAAAAAAACTGGACCTGAACAAAGCATTTTCTAACAATTACATTTTATAGTCACGTTGCAGCTAGATTTCAGGTGATACCCTTGTTAAGACTACAATATTTCTTAGTGCAGTTATTCATAAGGAACCACATTAATCTCGGTAACTTAATATCTACCCCTTCTTTTGCAACATTGGATCTCAAATTTTTTTACCTTCCAGTAAACTAATCAGGTGATTTCACAAGAAAATGTGTGAGCTCATCTAAGTGCTAAAATCCAGAGTTATACCAAGGAAGAAGTCAACCATTCACACAATATAACCTCCATTGCATTCATCCCCATTTTAAGAAGAACAAGAATTTCCTTCTCAGGAGTGATGACTGTAGGAAAACACATACCTCATCTTTCAATTTCTCTAGCCAGGTTTCAGTGCTTACTGCAATGTTAGGAATTTGCTAACCATATTAGAAGATAAGGAGAATGGACTTAGCATTTCTTCTTCCTACTCAAGATGCAGTCCATGGCCCTGAAGTTTTCCCAGCCCTTGCAATACCATTAAAAAATGTCCCTCTTTAGTCTCTGGCACATATTAATTACTAAATAAATCCAATTCCTCAGGTCACATTTTCTTAGGTACAATAAATACTACTCCACATTTTTTTTCAAAAATTTAGCTTTTCAGAAGTTGAAAAGGGAATTTTTGTCATATAATTTTGATAAAAGAGAAAATGCCATTGCCTGGAAATTAACATTGTTGAATGATTCATATTTTGACATGCAGGAGAACTATACATACAAATTTAATTCTACAAGTTCAGGGTGCTTTAAGCAGTATGAGAAAAGTCTTACTGAAGGGTAAGAGGCCAAAAGAAAGAAAAATAATTTAAAGTGGCTGTAGTATGTCTTTAGCGTAATGTTCTTTATACTGACACTCTTAATGTTTCTGTACTTTGGCAAAAGAGAATAAACTAACCAGCACAGAAACATTATCTGAGACAAAAACTTAAAAACTTATTTTCAGAGTGTAAATAAGATTTTGAACTTCTCTTTTTCTCCTCATATATTGCAAATTTCCCAGATCCTCTGAGATGGTGAGAACACCATTTGTCTTTTAATTTTTAATTATATATTGAAATTGATTCGCATGCTGTCATTGTACAGCAGACTACAAGCACAGGGAATTGGGAGTTCAGATGCTACATATTGTGAAACAGCTTTATTTCCTTTAGACCTTCCTTAGGAGCATCATTCATGAATAAGATGTCCATATCTCTTATAGTAGATATGGAATTACTGTATGATAAAAATTAATGTGTTTAGCAGAGACTGAATTCAGCAAATAGCTGCTGTATATATGCGGAAAACTCTAATTCAGTGGCAGTGTGTTTTCATCTGATGAACAACCAGGATTATTTTCTAAACAGACCCTTCCTAAAGAATGAGAATAATAATTCCTCTCCAGCTATTATTCAGAATGGAAATAGTCAAGATGATGTGCTTCAAGTAAATTTATGAGTTGCAATGCAAGTTTCCTGCTGTCTTACAGTCCAGGCAGTTTAGAACTTTTAGTGTATCAGCACGGAAACTTTTGAATGGTATATGAATATTGAGAATCACTGAATGCATTCTGCTTCTATTTCTGTATGTAATGTATTAATGTACAGTGGCCCTATATATGGACATGGACATATCCATGGAGTCAGCAATCTTTTTTTCTTCTTTTGTGGATTATATACATATTTTGAGGTGATGTGAACAACATTGCCAATACATCAAATTATGTCAAAGCAGCATATGAGGTTACCTTTCTGTTATTCCTGTTCCCACAGTTCTGGAGAGCTGAGTGTTCATTCTTTGCTAGTATGAATGGCATCATCTTGGTACAGCCTTGTTGTTCATGTCCTTGACACGTTTTTGTTTCCTGATCCCAGTCTAAAACAGGAGCCCAGTGGGAACTCCAGAGTATCTTCCATGGAATGAAGAGCTGCCATAAGTTTCCTGAGTGGAGAAGAGTGGATTCTGTAAGTGGGAGACTCTGTCCTGTTTTCTATGTGTGCTTTATAGTTGGGATCACTGTCAGGTCTCCATGAAAACTGAATGCAAACAATGCAGTTCTCTTCACTGGGTGCAGACAGATGGACTTTCATAAACCGCAACTAAAGAGAGTAGTGAGGAAATGGTTGTTATTGGAAGGACTGATTCTATTTGTATAACTGTGTATACATGCTCACTCCAGGTAATCCAGGTATCAGCCAGCCCTTTAACTCACATCTGTCTCAAAGGTAAACAGTGACATTTTGTTCCTGATAACAAATCCTTTTGATGAGGCTATTTCATGAACCTCTGTAAAGTTTACTTAAGGAAACAGTGAATGGGAATTTACTCCCTACTTTCTTGTAGCTCATGTGACTCCTTTGGGTTTAATGTCACAGCTTTGGATGAACAGTGGTATAAAAGATAGAAGGGTCAAACTGATTTGGGTCCAAACTTGAGGGGCAATCAAATTTCTTTTTTTCAGAATAAGCTGCAAGATATATTGTGAGTTGAACTTGATGTGAGCTAGCTGAAAGCAAAACTGGGAAGAATTTACTAAACAAACTCTTTTTTTCCCCACTTTTTTTCCCTGAAAGTTTTAGAGCAGTACCTGCCATAACAGAGTGCCTATCAGAGAAGGGAGGGATAAAGCTGAAGATAGCAATTGAATACTAAGCCCTTTAACAATAGTCAGTCAAAACCATGCTAAACGTGTGGCCTGTTCAAATAAAAATTACTGAACTAGAGCCAAACACTAAAAAGTAATTGATAATAGGTTTTTTCAGAACCCACTCATCATTCATATGTGCTGCTCATCCATAATATTCTACTATCCATTTTTGCATTAAGATTAAGAAGTTTGGCAGAAGATAAACCCTCTTACTTTCCAGCTGGTCCTCAGAGTTCAGAGGGGTTGGGTGGGGCTGGTTAGAACCAATTCATCACTATAAAGTCTGATCATGTTCAATAGGAAGTTCCATGAGCATAGATTCACAAATAATGTGGTTTACCAATTCAGCGCTACAGGTCAGGTCATGTTCAATCAGAATTTGTGTGATCACAGGTTCACAAATACTGTGATGAACCAATCGGGCACTATAGGTTTGGTCACATTCAACAAGAGCCTTGGAAACACAAATTCACTTGTAGTGTGATTTATTGAAACAACAAAAATACAGACTTGGAATTGCTGTTGACAAATGCACTAGCTGATACAGCTCTAACAATGATGTTAACATTGTGTTAGCCTGGGTAATAATAATAATCAGAAGCTTACCAAGAAGGCATCCCCATCCAGAAAAAAATGAGGAGAACCAGTCGACTGTCTCAGTTCTTTTTGGGTCTTCCTCCTGACTAAGTGAAATTTCCACTCTCCTTACGTACAGCCCAGCCTTATCCCCCTTCTCTTATGTTATATATAGCAGATCTGGATGGCAAGTTATGTGATATAGTCATATATGTGGCAACATTTAATTAATAAAGCTTGTTAGCATATGCAGGGAATGCATTTTAATATTTAAATTACCTTCTTCAGGCAAAAGGGTTTTTTTGGCCATAGTGTCCTTCAAAGTTCCAGTCATAGGTCTTCGTGCTGTTCTGTGTCATTTTTTTGCTCTGAAAAGCATCCTCCTATCTCCACAGGACTTCCTTCTTTGGCCAATTCATCCTTTCTTGATGTTAACTGTGCAGCGCTGTCCATCTGCAAAGATAACACAGGCAATACACAGTGTGGGCCATAGATAGTAAACCTTAGTCCTTGTGTGGCTCTTTGGGCATCATCCCACACCCCTTCTGAGAAAAGATCTTTAAAATTCATTGTGTACACTTAAAAACAAAGTGTCTCTGTCCTGGCTTATAATGATTCCCTTTTAAATTGGGTTTCTTTTGTTATTTAATTGCATTCTCTTCTGTTGTGCATTTTTAGACAGATATTTGCTGGAAATTTCTGCTGCTCTTAAACAAAGAATCTTTTGTGCAGTATCAGCTTGCATTTTCCTTGCATTGTGTTGTGCTGGTGTCTTTTCACTGACTTCAGCAGTACAATATTGTAGTCATAGCTTCACTAAGTAGACTGTAACAAGCAGATTCATTGGCCCTTTCTCTCTGCTGTATCTTAATAACTCATCTGTAGGAAATGTTCTTTATGTTGTTAAGGCATATGCACTAATATAAATAATAAATTGACCTTAACTGGAGGAAGCATTGAGACTCCTAATACAGTAACCTAGCAGAAAACAGAGTTTATAAAAGCTTTATACCTACCAAATTTCATGGATATTTTTTAAATGTTCTGTACCTATTTTCTACACCAGCCTTTCACTATTGCCTTTACCAAACAGGTATTATGAATAATGCTCTGTGATTCTTAATATGAGATAGCAAGGAAGAGATAAATACTAGATTCATTCAATTGCATTGATATATTTCTTTTTTCCTAAAGTTAAAAGGACAACAGTGAGCACAATTGTAGGAAGATTATTACTCTGAATTAGATGACAGTGTGCACATATCTATTGTACCAGTTTTATAGGGCCAGCTAATGATAACCCTCAAGTTACAAACTTCAGTCTAGTTAACAGGTCAGATGCTGGAGTGCTAATTAACTCATACAAAAGTGCTTTGAATTCTAGTGTTTAGATTGCTTTTTCATATTATAAAATGTTAGCGCTCACAACTTGTGTAATGAGAAGAATGTAGGTGTTTGTGATGATGCAGGAGTAGCAGCATCTTAAGCAGGAAGAGCTGAGGAGAGGGGTGCAATTCTGGTAAGAGAGAAGAATCCATACATTGTTATATTTCAGAGAGAGGTTCCAAGGTTAGTATATGTAAATTCAGGAACCCCTAGATAGGCATACAAATTGTGTGCCCCTTGACTTTTACAGAATTTCAGGGATTTCTTTGACATCAACATTTGTTCTGGTCTCCCAATAAGAACAAATCTGAGAGTGTTTAAAAAGCAATTCTGGGAAACTCTGATCCAATAGTTGAAATTGAGTCAATAAAATCCTTTAAGCATTTGCTTAACTTTGAGCCCAAGAGTTGTGCTATTCATTCAGTGGAGCTAACCACTATATTAAAATTAAATTCATGCCTAAATGCTTTGTTGGACTTTTACCAGATTGTTAGGCTTATGATTTAGGTATATTTTTTAAACTTGCTGAGTTTAGATCTCCTGATTTAAGAATTTATGATCCAGCTGAAAATTATGGACTTAGATTTCTGTTGAAGTTATTTGGGGGCAAGACATCTCTCAAAATTCAGAGGTACCTTTATTTATCTAAATACACTAATTTCTGTTTAATTATCTAAATTTTCAAATGCTACTTTGTATGACACTGACTCTTGTAGCTCATATTTATTCATCTTATTTTTCTCAAGGCTAAAATCTATAGTGCCATAAACCACCATGCTTCAGGCAACTGCAGTGATAGACTACTGTTTACATGTTTGAAGATCTAGCTCCTGCTTGTGCTGGTTTAAAGGCAAATCAGCCTTAGAAATGAAGCCAACTCAAGAGAGATTACAATCAGAGTTGCAATTTATTAAAAAAATATTACAATACATACAATTATACAGACAAAAATTGGTTTTAACCCACAAAAACCAGATGTATAACCCAACACCCTGGGATATGAACAGAACAGTGTTTGTTAGCCCCTGTGCTGAGCACCACGTGGTCCCTCTGAGTACAAAGTAAAAGGAGAGGAAAAACTGTAAGTGAGGATGATGGTCGCAGTCTTGTAAAGAGTGGCAGTTACAGTCCTGTTGAGGTTCTGGTCCTCCTCTTGATCCGGTGAGTGATACCAGAAATCCCAAAACCCAAATATTATATATGCTCAGGTTCAGCTGGGAATGCCCAGTACCTCCCTTGGGCGGGGAGTTTCACAATAGGTGATTTAACTCTGTGAGTCATGGGATATTTTTGGAATCCTTGATGGTCTAGTTCATTGCAACTGCCTTTTGTGCCAGTTATGGCCCATTAGCAGACATGACCCCTCAGGCTGGGTGTGAAGGTGCTAATGACTCCCTGGATGGGTGTTGTCAGAGCTGATTCATTGGTGTGAAGACAGAAACACTCCTGTGTCTCACTGGGTTCTTTGACACCCAGCTTATAGCCTGAAGTGTCAGGTGTGCCCTGGGCAGCTGCTGCAAATGGTCCAGTATTAACAGTTCATCAGAAATTACACAGAGTGTGTAGAAACCCCAGTTTTGGTTATACCCACATAGTGATAAACTGATCCCAGATGCTGTAACTAGGACACTGCTCAATGCTATTTTCAGTGTCAGCTTTATTCCTTGTCGTACAGTACATAAGAAATGCATGTGAAAATATATGCTGCATCTTCCACTTATGAAGCAGCCTCAAATTAATTGCAAGGAGCTTATTGCAGATAATAGGCACTACTGAACAGTGCATATTGCCTTGCAGTGTTGGGCTTGTAGTCTGTATTTTAAAGCTGAAAATTAAGGCCTTCATTTTAAAGTAGGTATTTGGGGGCTTATCTCCATAAAAGCCAATCTCTGCATAGCCGTAAGATTTCAAGGTGTAATTTAAAACTATGTAAGGTAATAAGCAGCAAGAAGTGGCTTTTCTGGGGGGTAAAAACAGTCCCATGGGGTTTTACTTATAATTATTCCAAGCAGTGGTCTGAAATTTACTGTCACAGGTCAATATTCAAAAGGCAAGTGCTTCCTTTGACTAGATGTTGCTTTGTTTCTTATTGAATGGGTAATGGTGTAGACCACTGAACATCTGTGATATGGGGATATTTTAACTGAAAATGTAAGGGCTCTTTTTATTAACACATTAAAATACTTGGCACGCTGTAGACAATTTCTCCTTTTATCTGATTAGCTTGTAGGAATATATTATTTACATTTGATGTGACAATTTACTTTTTTAGAAATTTTTAGTATGGCCACAATGAATCAAAATTTGTGTCGGTCTTTTGGGATAAAGGGTTTTGTTATTTCCTAAACAACAGAATGACAGTTAAAAACAGAACAGATTTTTTTCCAGTAGCAGTCACACTTGAATGTTTTGATTTATCAAAGCATTTCCTGTTTACTTAAAAAGTACATTTTACACTCCCTGGAGAAGTCCATAATGCACTCAGTAAAGACTGAACATCAGAAAAAATTATATCTAATGACAGAGTAAAATTCAGGAAAAACTGTTCTGGTTTTGTTTTGGTAGATACACATGTTGTTGAATGTTGCTGGTATAAAATTTTTGCCTATGTTAACACATTTCCTTTTGTGGTCATCTGAATAATATATCTTTTATTTGAAGTGTAGCATTCAAAGACATAAGCACTGTGTATTTTAATACTAAGAGCTCAGATATTTAAGCTGAAGAGAAGTATAACTTTAGAGAACCATAACTCTTTTCACAAGTTAAAGTACCTGAGAAGTGACATGTGACTAAGCTGGAGTTAGGGCATTTTCTTAATAGCTAGTCTGATAAAATTCAGATAGTTTATGTATGACTTAAGCTTTACCTGACTGGAAAATTGCATTGTTCATTAATGAACAGCAAATCTACACAACATCTTAGGACAAGAATTAAAAAAATTCTGTATCTATATGAAATTACAGAAGGAATTCAGAGTGCTAAAATCAAATTATCAGAACTGGAACATTGCCAAGGTCCTTGGGTTAACTTTCTGCTCTTAGAAAATATGTATTAGATCTCATTTCTTGACTGTTTTTGCTGTACATCTGCTGTATGTTTTTAGAAAAATTCTGATTATTTTCATCTCTTTTTATTTAAAGAGAATGCCTGTTTCAGTGGCTGGACACAAATCTGTTCAAAACCAAGCAGGTATGGTTGGTCCTCAGTAGTTAAGAGACCCGTATTTAAGCAGTGGTGCCAGTTTAAAAATACTATCACCAGTAAGTTTCCATGCCTCTCAGGCAAGCTGAAATGTACAGATATGGTCAAGACTAACATAGTTTTATATTGCCTGTGGAAACATAGTGTGAAGTCTTTAGCCTTTAAGGTCCTGAGTAAAACTCTTGCTAACATTGGTGACAAGACGATTTCAGCATGACGCTGCTGGTTCTTGTAATTTTAGCACAAATTTTGCAACACTTGGTATTTTTATTATATTCTCAGTTCCATCTACTTTGTCATGAAACTCTGAACTTCATGCGAGCACCAAATCTATGAAATAGTGTTGGCCCCAAATTCAGCTAAAAGGTTTCATGCCCTATGATGATGCATTTGGGCATTATATTTTTAGACAGCCACATCTTGTGTCTTGCTCCCATTATTAAGTCCATGATATATTAGCTGAGAACTTGCACAGCTAGATAGGGAGGAGGTACTTCTGTTCCCACCTTGCTGTGGCCACAGTATACACACTCTGCTCATAGTTTTGCCCCAGATACAATAAGCGGTGCCTCTGTAGTGGCAGGTACAGAGGCTTGAAAGTCTCTAGACTTGAAAATTCTGATAGTAACTGGAGCTGTAAATTACTAAGAGAAGCAATATTTAGGACAGTTTGGGCATTTGCCACTAGTTTGGGTTTTTTTACACAGCTTTGTCATACTGACTGTTGTGAACGTTGCCATGGCCAAAACATATCTCCACTGTAGGTACAGAAGGAGCCACCCTGCCAGGCCAGAATTAGAAATATAACAGGACATAGTACAAATTCAGCTCTGGTAATGCTTTGGAAGAGCGCTGAACTGCACCGAGTAGAGTTACAAGTTTGGAGTTAGCTCAGTATCTCAAGACTCATGCTCCCCTTCTTTAATCTTCTCCACATGCTGGAGACTGGGGATCCAGAGCTGTGGATCAGCTAAAGAGTCTACAATTTTTTAATAGATTAGACTTTGATTCTCTATGTCACGTTAAGAAAAAAGAAAGAAGGGGGAAAAAAAGGCAGAAATGCAAAGATTTCTTGTTCCGCCCTCATTTGTATTAATGTATTTTATTAGCCATGTGTCCCCAATATATCAAAGCCTTTTAACGCACAACACTGTCTGCATCCCACCTAACAGGGACCCTTCGCTAAGACAAATTCACTGGTTGAACAGGAACTTTAGTATTTCAATAAGAACTATACTTAATAGCAAGAGAGACCCTTTTCCATCAGGTCCCCTTAACCGTTATATCGCTGCCAGCACCAGAAACAAACTGGACTAAACTCTAGCAATTCCTGAAATTATTTTTATTAATACAAGGGTGTGACAATTATGGTGGGTTTCACATTGTCAGTGATAATGTTAGCTGCATGATTCTGTTTAATGGATTACACAAAAGATACTAAAGTAGCCAGCACAAAACATACTCTACAGACACAAAAAATACTCCAAAAAACTCTATAGACGGCATATCAATCTAAGCCTCAATATAGCATCAAACATCTTCCCTCACCAATACTTAAATAACAACAGAAAACTAACCAGAAGCACAATCTAAAACAACAATCTAATCCCGACCGGTACCCATAGCACAGAGGACAATTGCAGATAAAGATAGTTGTCTCCCATTAATAAAACATGTTAAAAAAAATTACACACCTTAAAGGAACACCACAACCAATATAAAGTCCCGATAGATTACCAGATCTAAGGCAAGGTATAGTGTTTATGGAATAAAGATGTTAGCCAGGTAAAATTAGTAAATAAAGGTAACTGTGGGGTAAAAATGGAAAGGTATAAGGTATAAAGTAATAGGAAAAAAAGAGGAAACAGAGTAAAAGACCGCTCACCCCTTCGTTATCCAAGGGCTGGGAGGAAGCAGGGCAGCTCGATGGTTACCCCCGCAGAGATGGTGGTTCTTTTTCTCCCTTTTGCTTATAACCAATCTCTTTTTATACTTTTTTCTTTTTTTTAGGTAGTTTCCATTCTTTGTTGATCTTATCAACCTGGATTGAGTACTTTAAGGAAACTCCTGGAGCCTCTTTGTCCTCTGACAATGGTTCTGGGCGTACCCTTCCAAGGGTGTTTCCCTTAACCCATCAGGAGCTTGTCAGAGCTATCACCCCACACTCTATTTGCAGAAAATAAGTTTCTACAGAACCTTCCTTCTCTGAAAGAAGAAGTTCACAGAGCATCTGAAAAGAACCTGAATTGTACATATAAATAAAGACCTCAAGAAATGCTCATTATTTTAATGCAAGTAGATTTTTTTTTTTTGCAAAAGTCATGATTTTTTAGTGTCTAGCAAGCAAAATATGGAAGATAGTTATTCTCCATGAGACCGTTCCTTCTCCCTGAGCCTGTTCCTTCTCCCTGAGCTGAAGGTATAGGTGTTTCAGTGCAAACCGGCTATAATGAATATCATCACTAATGAGCATCCCTAAAAGTTTTCCATCTTAATACAAACTATTTCATGAGATTTGACGGGATCAGGAAAAAGTTGGTAGAATGTGTCTGGTGACTGTATATTATTGCATCAAACTCTACTTTTGGCACTTGTTGGTGCCAGATTTTGGATCATTACTGCAAGTCCTTTAGAACATGAAAGTTTTTTTCATCTGGTTGCACTACTATGTAGCCCAGCCCTGTAGCAGAACAACACAAGTCTATATAACCATGTATACCTCAAGCCACTAATGAAAGCTCAGAGTACATACAGAAATGACATTACAATTCACTACGCCAAAATTAGATGTTTCCATTTAATCCAGTTATCGTATGTGTATTTTTTTCCTGCACTAATCACTAGAACACCGAATCTGAGTATTTCTGTCATAACTGAGAGTATCTCCCCAGAGTGGTATTAGTTTCCTATCACTGATGTGCATCACTGAAAGGTCCTGAAGTTTTTACTGTTCTTTTAGCAAATAGTTTACTTTTAATTGATACACATTTTAGCTATGAGAACACTCAAGGATTCTTGTTTAAAGAATAGACAAAATGAAGGATTGAAAACTAAAGACAAACAGAAGCACAGATTTCTTTATACCTTATTTAGTGTGTATGATTCTTTGATCATATCAAAACTGTTGATGACGTGCTGAAAAATAAAACAACATACCATTGTTATAGTCAAGGGACTACAAATATAAAATTTTGAAAGACCAAAATTTTATTAAAGGCAAAAGAGCAAGGCAGC
>JAWWEE010000085.1:37966021-37978051 GCA_035221455.1 Xenops minutus
CCAATAAGGGAGCAGGAGGACCAAAACCCAGTGGGAACCCAGGAATAGGGAATGACAGGTGATACATCCAATAAGGTCATGAGGGGGGCGTGGCTGGATACCTGGGTAAAAAGGAATGCTCTTTTCATGTATGTGCAGGAGGTTCTGGGGGTTGCAATCTAAACAGGGGAAAACCCTTATATAAAAGATGCCAGTAATGTTGAATTATAAAGTCTCTTGTCCTTTGGAAGTTGTCACAGCAGTGGTCCTGTCTCCAGGGGCTTCCTCCTCCATGATGCTGTGGCAGAAGTCTTTCCCAACAAAGATCTTCATAAATAATTATATGTTGGATGAAGATCACAAACATATTATATTAACAGGCACTTCTTAGAATCTCTCACCCCACTAGAAGGGTTTCAAAGACCTGGACACTTCCAACAACAGGAACAAATTTAAATGACAAGTTCATTTGGCTTTATTGTCAAATAAAGTTTTGTAGTCTAAGTCTTTTGCACACTTCATGATAAGTGCTGACCTAAATAAATTATGCATAATTATTTGCATTTAAATTCTTACTGGAAGTAATATTTATTATAATTACTTATATTTCAGTAGGAATACTCTTACAGATTTCAGTCTTGAGTTTCAAAATCAGTCTAATTTTGTAATAAGTAAATCCAATTTTATTTCCTCAGAAGATTTTTAAAACATAAAGAGTGGTCTTTAAAATAATATGAGTGGTCTTGTTGCTCTTTGAATAGCAGGGAGCCAGAAGTAGCCAAACAGAATGACCTGCTTGTGGCAACATGGGTAGCTAATTACATAGCCTGGAAAAGAAATAAAGCATTCCAAAGATCCATATCTTGCCCCGTGGACTCTGATGCCTTAAATTGCTATATTTTTCCATCTATGCAAACTACAATTTGGGGGGGCGGGAGGGTATATGGTTGTTGTTGGTGGTGGTTATATGTTGTTTTGGTTTTTTTCCTTCTCATTGTTGGGTTAAGTGTTAGTCAGGACTCATTAAAGAAACAAGGAGATTAAAAAGAGGGAGAGTTTAAATTTTGCAGTGTTTGGGCTTGAAGGCTGTATGTGGAAGAAACTCATCTATTTCATACTCTGAATTTTAAAAAGTGACTATACAATGACAGCTTGTACTTTTGTGCAATGCAAGAAAACTAATAATTGAAAACCTCTGAAGGGCTCATGTCATATTTTTAATGTATTCCTGTTCAGTGTTCTGAGTAGAAGTTTTGTTGTTGCTATTGGTAGAGGATAGATTGAACTGATTGCATACTGTGTTATAAATAAGTGTATTTTGTTCCCTGAGAAATTATTCTTCCTTCAGTAACAGGAAAAATAAACAAAGGGAAAAGGGTACATTTTAAGGTTGCTGTCAAGTCTTAGCTATTCCTAGGCTTTCAGATTTCTGTTTTCAGCTACAATAGCCTAACTATAAAACATTTTTCATTTTAAATCCAATTTCTGAAAGGTTTAAGAAGATATTTTTCCAAGTTATCCAGTAGGTATCCTGTTGCTGGGTAAACCCTTTGTCTGCTTGAATTACAAGAAAAGGTGGGGAAACTAAGGCTTGCATCTATGTCTGCACTCCTGTGACCTTTGGGTCTGGCAGAGGCCACACTAAGTTTGGCACAAATTAGAGCCATCTAAAACTGTTCTGTCATTGCTGACTGCCTGAGACTCTGTGGGATCACTCAGAACTGAAGGTCAAGTGTAATGGTCCATGCTCTGGGAAGGTGCTTTTAAGAGGTGGGGAATCCTCAGCAAGTCAGCTAGATTAGCTTTCCAGATGGTTCGTACCACTTGAACAGAGACAAAAAATGTCACACTTCAGATGTGACAGCAAGATTTGAAGAACGCACAGTTCTGCTACAAATAAATTTACTTGAGGAACAAATAGGATTGCAGTGGCTCTCCAGAGTTCAGTGTAAGGTGCAAATTGTGGGCAAATGGTTATTGTTCATGCCTTTAACCATCTGAAGTTTGCATTTCTACAACTACACTGCCATTGAGATCAGAGCTATTTTAAGTCTAGCTTAACCTCATTGATACAAATTACAAGTTCTTCTTGTACTCTGGTGTAAACTCAGCACTCACTGGTTATGCAATATCTGCTTTCTTTCCATTTTTTTTTTCTTTAATTTTTTTTGTTTGTTGGTTGGTTGGTTTGGGTTTTTGTTTGGCCACTAAGGGATACATCACGACTAACACAGTGCCTGGTAATGCCCACATCAACTTGTGTGACAACCTTACAGTTAAATTTCACCTGCAGTCATCACTAATTACTAGGGGAAGTTCTTGGTGTCTTTTCTCTTTTTCAGACTTTTTAGCCTTGCTTTTGATGTAAACAGCATCTTTGTGTTGTCATTAGCTATGGTGAATAAGAGAATTTTTACAGCCCTGTAATCTCGGTGAACTTCTGAAGGTGGGCAGCACTCCAGGGATAAAAAACCAAAAAACCAATAAACAGAAAACCAAACAAGCACAAAACCAAATAAAACAAAACAATGAAACTAAACAAAACCAGAAAAACCATGGATAGGTGTTATTAATCTGTAATTTTTCTACTGAAATGCTGCTGCATATAGCACAAGAAGAAATGCTATAATTAAGCTGTTCAGGGCTGCATTGTGTAGCCATCCTGGAGAGAAAAGCAAGTAGAGAACAGCATCAGAGAAACCACATGGGGAAGTTTTAGGGAGACCTTGATACCCATGCTACAATTTAGCTTTGACACTGATGTTCACAAACATCTCCATGGAGAGTACCGTAGTGTCTTTAGTGACCACAAACACATATATTTTCTCTAAGCTAAAAGGTAGTGCACCCACACAAAGCAACTGTTTACATGACCAGATATACCATTTCCTGCAGCATTTCAGTTTCTGTTGATAGATCCTTAAGTAGTTATGTTTATCAAGATGAAAAATAGTAGTTATGTTATTTCACTATAAGGAGGAAAACTTCTGTATGTGACTTCATATTGACATATCCATGGAAGAGGAAAGATACCATTTATTCTCTGCTACATAGTTGTTGCACACACTCTTATGTATATTATAGCAATGTGCAACACATATATAGTGTATTTTCTGCCTATGTTTTTTCCTCTCTTTTGAGTGTTGTGTACTTTCTTATGTACGCTGCCAAAATTGCCTAGTTCTAAGGTTCTAATGCAGGATCATACTTTGCTTCCTTACTTGCTCACTCGTTCACTTTCTGCTAATGTTAGTAAACATCCCTTAAAAACAATCGCTTTTCGTCTTGTCAGAGGTGCCTGTGTTGTGAGGGTGAAAATTAGATATTAGCTTAGCTTTTCATCCATGCATAAAAGGATGTTAAAATCAGAGATGTATGCTTGGGGCCATGAGAAGCATCCCACTCTGAGCTTACAAGTTCTGAATTTATAAAATGCATCATATTTAAAATAAACACGCAGAAAGCAAATGCCAGTTTAAAATGAGAAAATCTGTTTTGTGTGTTTTAGTCTTTGTGCAAGGAGTTTAAAGGATCTTCTTGACTGCTGTAAAAGAAGAAAAATATGCTGAATATTTGCTGGTTCTTACCCCTCCTCCCACATTTGTTATGACAGATGATCAACAGAAAAAACTATGCCATTCTTCTCACAGTGAGGACTTTCCCCCAGAATAGGGTTCTCATCAGCTTGGTTCCTCTGGCATTAATCATCCTCAGTCCTAATGCTGTACCTTTTCAAATTAAGCACTAGAAACTAACAATACCAAGACAAAGTCAGCCTGGAAAAAAAAAAACAACAACAACAAAAAACAAACTAAACCTGCCCTGAACAAAACAGTAGCAAAGCCTTTGTATTGCAGGGCAAAGCTGATGTAATTTACAGATCTTGCAACCCCTCTCCTTCCTTCTGTACTGAAGCATCTGTAGCAGGACTCTCTCTGCAAATACCTACAGAGGAGAAACAACTTCCCATTTCCCTTGTCTCTTATTTCACTTTAGTTAAATCAGCCAGAGCAAAAGATGTAGAGTAGGTGATAGTGCCTCTGGGGATATCTACGTTAGAGTCATGGTAATTGGCAATGAAAGTAATCAGTGAGTTCAGATACTTTCAGAGAGACCTCTAAATGTCTCAGTGCTTTCCTTTGTCGTCTGCAATACCTGCACAATAAATATGGCTACCGAAAAACCCACAGGTATGTATTCTGTCTCTAAGTACATGCATTATATAAAATGCAGGGTTGTACAGCAGTCTGCTGGATGACAGGCTTGAGTCTTTGGATTGCCTACCAAGTGTTGATGAAAAGCCACACAGATTCTTAATTCAGAAACTCCATTTTTTCCTCTGTTCCTGTGTTCATTTTCTTTATCAGCAGGGGATGACTTACACTTTCAAAACTGATTAACATTTTAAAACTGTGGGAGCACTTTGTGTGGCATTTCAAATTATTTTAACCCTTTAGCTCTTTGCTGGAACTCCTCTTTGTTGGTGGTGTTTTTTTCTCTCTTTTTTCCTTCCTCCCCCCCGCCCCCCTCCCCCAATACAGGTTATGCCAGCATGTCAGCACTTCCAGAAAGTATTTTGCATTTTGCAGAATGCACTGGAGTTTTCATTTACATTAACTAAATTTTGGCAGTAAAAACAGGTAAAGGTTTACCAGCTTTCACCTCATTGTCTAACCTATCCACATGGGTGGAGAAAACAGCCTTGCCATAAGTCTTTGAGAAAACCAATAGTTTTCCTAATTGCCTCCATGTCCCATTTGTCCTCAAAATAATGTCTTCAATATGTCTGTTTAAAGTCAACAGGACTTTTCCTTTTCAGCACATTTTCTTCTCGTTCTCTTTTTTTTTCTGTTTTGTCCCTTCTCACATGCTCGGGAACAGTGATGTACAGACAAAGCAGGGACTTGCTGGGAACCAAAGAGCCATCTTCCAACTATGCTTTGCTCTTCAGCAGTCAAAGCTCATTCTAAAACATGGCTGAGGAATCCTATTCACTTAAAAATAAATATGGTACTTGAAGGCCTTTTCCTTATCCATAGACAAATGTGTTGCTGCAATACATAGGATCATTGGCAGCCAGAAAGACTATTAAATTAAGCAATGCCTACATACTTGTCTTTAGCCCATTCACAAGTGCTGCCACTTCTGAATTAAAAAGGTCAACATCTGTTCAAGTCTGCTAGTTATGTGGGTAAAGATGGCTAAAGATACATAGTAAGAATTCAGTTCCAATGTCATTTGGGTAAGGACAATCCCCACTGACATTGTTGAGACTTGCATTTGAGGACCCATTTTGTTTCATGACTCCAAACATGAATGTGGACATTACTCACTGTTCTGCAGTGCTCAGCAGGACACTCAATACTGTAGATATTAGTTTATTTTGCATGTTACTATTTTTCAGCAGAGGGCTAGTAACAGCAGAGTTTTACTACTATCTTATGGTTAAGAGTGCAGGAACAAAAATACATTTCTATTTTTCTACAATATATTGAGATAAAATCTTGGGCACGGGTCTCCTGTTTTCTAGCTTGTCAGTTTTAGGAATTCAGAAAAGTTGTGCATGATCCAGTAGTGAATAATAAGAAAGAAGAGACAAGAAAGACATATTATGTCTGCATCTGAAGGTGAATTATCCATTTCTAAACCTACATGTCTTTTGACTTTTACCTCTTTCTAACTCTGTTTTATCTGAGATTCATTCCCCAATGTTCAGGTTTTCTCCCAGGATTTATTGGCTTGGAGATTGCTGTTAGTCCTGTCTCTGCATTCAGTGATGAGGATGTTGATTTTAAGACGTATTTCTGTAACTCATTTGGTAATGACCTGCTACCACTCTTCTGCCCATGTTAACTAACAGATGTGGCAAACAGAAACTCTTTTCAGTCACGCCCATGGAACAAAGAAAAATGGAAAATGCAAAACACTATGGGGAACCAATCAGAAATGTAGTTAGTTTCTCAAAATTCACATATAATTTCTGAAAATGTAACTGTTTTGACAATTAGTTAAAAAGAAATCCCTTCAGTTTTACTCTTTTCACTATAGGAATAAACAGCACAGGAGATTTCAGTCAGCTTATATTTGTTTAATTAAATTGGGTTGGGCAGGAATAAGAGGAAGTAGAAAAATTGAGCTTGTAGCATTGGAAAAGCTAATGCCTTAAAAAAACTTAGAAAATATGAAAATCATAAGTATTTCTGAAATTATTAGCTATTTATTATTTGGTCGTATAACTAGTATTCTGAAATGTGAGTAGCAAAAAATAGTAGCTTTTTTTGAGATTTCATTAACAGGTGCAAGCAGTACTTTTTCAGGTTTGGAGGCAGGTAGTTTACAGCTTATTGTATGGGAAATGGAACCAGAGGAAAGAAAAGTTTGAATGTTTCATCTATATTTCTTCACCCTTTATTTGAAGTTTCCTGTTAATATTCAGGAAAAATTTCCCTTTTCTAATGTTCTTCCACTAGTCGTATTTTCGCTAATGATCTTTGTCCATTGCAACTAAAAAGTAAGAAATTTGCTAGTTCCCTTTGATCTTGGTTCTGTTCTTTCCCCCAACAAAATTTGCACATTCAGTTTTTTCTTTTTCTTTTTCTTCAGAGGTGAAAAGTATTCCCCATTAGGAAGAGCAGATGGATCCTGTCATGAAGGGTTGGGTTATACATTCTTTCAAGCAGATTCCTTTCTTTTCAGGTATGAATTGTTTAATTTCCAAGCACTCTTGGTGTTCTGGAGTGCTCACATATTTAGAATATAGTGTCATTGGAAGCTCCAGGCAAACCAAGTGTAAGAACAGAAAAATGTATTAAGGCATAAAAACTAATGAGGATATAGTGCAAATACTTCTCGTAACTGTTGCCCAGATGACTTCCTCAAGGGAGTTAGACTAAAGTAGTTACATCAGGAAAACAGACATGCTACAGGTGTGTGCCAGTATTCTCCCTTCAACTCTGTATAAAATAGAAACACAAAGAAGGGAGATATGAATCCATACTCCTTTTCATACTCATTCATATTTTCAAAGTTTTTCCTAAACTCCTTTTTCTCCTCATATTGAACATATGTCCTGGGGATATATATATCAATTATCTTGAAAGTCAACAAAAGCCAACAGTGCAAATATTGCAGGCATTTAATAAACACACAACTGAAACAGTACACTGAAATTACTTGTCATACAAGATCTTGAAACAAGGAAAATATTGTACTCTGTTCAGAAAACATTTTCTTGAAGTTTGCATATATCTCCTTTTTTTTTCTTGCGAAGTTTTAAAGTTCCACACACACATACACTTGCTCGAAGCCTTATGAAGCTGAAATGTCAAGTGAGAGTTGCTTTATATCATGTTCTGTCAATCAAAGTAAGCGAGGCTTTATGCATCTGTTGCTAGTATATTGGCACTTTTTGAAGAGTGTTTCGGAGGGAGCGAGAATAAATAAAGATCCTTGAGGCACTTTCTCATTTATGGATGAGGAATCAAAGCAGTCTGAAACTTCATTTTCAGCCTGATACCCTGAAGATTGTTGGCCGATAATTCTGGATGGAACAGCTTATCTGGGAGGATTAGGGAGAACATGGGCTTCCTATTACTGTTGGCTTCAGCCTATTCAGCTGGGCAGACTCTGTCACACATTATCTGCGCCTTTACATATGTCACTAATCTTATCTATATCTTTTCAGCTCCTTCTGTTGGAGCTGTGGCTTCCTGTGCCTAAACCTCCCATTTCTTCATTACACCAGCTGTATAGGCATTAGCCTTCACTAACAGCCTTTCTGCACCATGTCATTCAGTAATGGCTAGTAATGCAAAGGTATGAGAAGGTAATGGTTGTGCTTTATCTCAGATCTTATAGGCCTCACATCAATGTATTAAATGCACCTCCTTCCCACCAGCATCCTTCGTTCTCCACCCCTCTACCCCCTCTCCCATTTTGACTAAATCCACTTAATAAAATAAAATCACCTCAACAATAGAGTATCTATGCAGTCATTAAAAATAGTGGAAGCAGGCAATGTGGGGGCAAGTGTATATGCTGGAAAGGTCAAAGTACATTTCAACTAACAGAACAAATACATCAGCATCAGGACTAATCTGAAGCTTCTGCCATTCCCTCCTGGATTGCTAATTGGTGTTACAAATTTAATGGTGCTTGTCCCTGGGACAAAGTAACTCAGAAGAAAGAAGGATTAAACTCTCTGAGAGTCCCTAACCTTTTTTAATTTTATAGAGAAGCCCCTTCTTGACACCTACTCTAAAATACTTCCCTAGCTCCAGCTGGCTCCCTGCCTGCCACCTAAGCTCCATCCTTTCTCTCCTATTCTGCTTTTGCCTTTCAGTCCTCTTGCCACACAGCCACTGTGGTGTCCTCTTTCCTTTCTAATTAATTTTCTGCTGTTTCTTCACCTCCTTCAGCCGTTTTCAACCTCCTCATACCCTGTTACTCTAATAAAAATTATAATAAATGAATTTTTAAATTAAACCAATGAAATAACACTTCACCAATTTATTTTCCCACTTACAGTATTTTTCTCTGTAAGGTCTTTTGGGCAGGGACTGCTGTTGTGGGTTTTCATTGTGCCTAGTGCAATACACATTAAAAAAAAAAAAAAGAAAAATGATAACTCAGTCCTTCTCTTGATGGACCATCAGAATGCAAACTAGAAAAACATGTCACTGACCTCTAACTAATAACTCATGCAATAGTACTATCTAGTAGTTTATTTCTAATTAGTAATTTAGCCAATTCTATATATGATTCATTTTAATTACAATTAAATAAAATTTAAATTATTTTAAAGAAGGGAGGTTTTCCTTCCTGTTTTTACCTTCCTCACATTTTATTTTACTTTAAATTGCCAAGCTATTAGGGATCTGTGTCTTGTCTGTTCTCCAAGGCTGAAACAATAAGCTTTATCTGAACCTGACAAACATAATTTCTCTTCTTCATAAATAAATGCCTTGAATGTCATGGTTTCCCCACCTGACTACCACAAGTCCAGTCAGGGCCATGTCATTTAACACAGACACATTTTTTATTCTGTGACAAGCAGAAGCAAGAAGTGTAACCTATATCCCAAAGCTATACAATTACTGCTGAATTATACAGGTGAGATACTCACAGAGAGTTGTGTTTGCTCCAGCAGTGCTGGCAACTGCAAGAAATTACATGTTTCAACAATGGAAGATTTCCTTGTCTTTCAGAGCTTTATAAAAGCTGCTCACTGCAGAACCTGCAAGAACTTCTGTTTTTCAGTGTACACAGTGTATTCATGGCCTCTCAAGGACACGAGGAAGAGTTTAATTTCAGATTCTTTCAGGGAAATTGTTTTCACTCTTCTAATCCAGTTGATTTGTTCTTCCCTATGCTCTTGTACATGGACTTTTTCAACAAGCACTGGGATAAACTGAGCACTTGGTATAAAGTTCATTTTGCCAATTCAGTTATGCATGTCACCAAGTGAAATGTATAGATCTGAAGAGAGCAAAGCTCATTCTCAACACAGAGAATCCAGTGTTTCATCAATTGCACCTGAACCCCTTTAATGATACGTACAATATAAAGAGCTATACAAAAAAATCTCTTAAATACTGGATTTATATGCCCTCATCTAAGTATGTGTCATTTACAAAAGGATAACATGTGGCATGTGGATTCATCATTAACCCAAGGTAACAGAGGCTATGGCTTCTAATTCCTCTCTCAGCCCTGCTACAGAGTTACTACATGACCTTGCACAAATCACTTAACCTCTATATGACTAATTTTATCCATCCATAAAATGGAGATAGTAAAATTTTTAGCTACACACAGCAGGATGATGAGAATTAATTAATGCTGTTGAAATCCCTGAGAAAGAAAGCTTAAAATACCAGGCCTGATTCAACTAGTATTTACTCTCCGACTGTCTTGAGCAGCTACTTCTAGCTGAGCAAAATGAGTGTAAAACCTACCAGCTGGATTTGTCAGCATTGTTCACATTCACTGTGCTTAGATATGGAACTCACACAAAACACTCTAGAGAATCAATCTAAAAGTAATCTCAAGTGATTCATTACCGATATTAGTTGTATATCCACATAAGTAGAGTACAACCAACAATGCGTTAGAATTCCACAGGTTTGGTTCCAAGTCAGCATATTTTAAAATAGACATCTGATTAAAAGCACCTGTCTGTATTACTGAAGTTGCAAGCAGCAGTTAGGTGGCAATGTGACCACGTGCATGTGGAAGAAAGAGTGAGCATTGTGAACGTGGTTCTTTGAATTTCCATTTTTTTTTTAAATTTGACCCTAAAATTTCACTTCTTCTGGATTGTGGAGCAAATTTCCAAAATAAATCCAGTAAAATTTTCATTAGAAAACTCAAGTTGGAAATGTAGTATCATGCCACCTACCAGTATATTAGAACTTCATGGGATAGGACCATTAAAAAACACAGAGCATGAAGAGCTGTCTAGTTTCCATGTCTAGTGGTTAGAATGAGGGGGGAGTGGTACAGCTCACATAACTCTACTGTTTTACACTGTTTTACAATGGGCATGTGTTTTAGTTTCAAACCTCAGTTGGAATTCCTTCCAAAAAAAAGCTTGGAGCCAACGTCTTAGTGTTGGTAAACATGGTTAACAAAGGGCACAATGAATATTCATATCTTGATGTCAACAGCTTTAGTCAGAGCCATTTGTTCTGATCTCTCCCCAGGCTGGGAGTGGGAGGGAAGACAGTCTCGGGTGGGGGAAGGGGTCGGGGTTACTGTGCTTTCTGGGCAGGTCAGGAGCTCACCGGCGTGGAGGACAGAGGACGGGGACACACACCAGGCCCGGCATCGCTGGGGGACCAGGATTGTGTCTTTTGCTCTCTGGCTTCGCCGATTACCTGTAGACTGCGTAAACTGCTGCCAGGAAGGGAACACACCTGTTTTCTACACTGCAGAGGCTGGGTTTCTGCTGTTTGTCCCATCGACCCCACGGGAGCTGACCCGGCATCTGTGCTCCTGCCATTCCCCTGAGAGAGAGCCCAGCCGGCCGGGCGCGACATCGCCACCTGCTGTCCATAAATATAACTGCAACCCCTGAGAGAGAGTGGCCAGTGGCGGAGGGGCGACAGCGCCACCTGCTGTCCATAGATATAATTGCATTTTCCTCCCTTTTGTTGGGGGTAGCCAAAAGACATTTTAACTGTTTGCCTTATTGTTTGGCGGTGGAGGGGGTTATTATGAACTGTTGTTGTTTGATTCTTTCTGGATATATATATATATATATATATGTGTGTATTGTGCTTAAGAACTGTTATCCTTTCATATATATATATATATTTTTTCCTAATTACAGTTCTGTTTTCTAAATTTAAAGGAGAGGGATTATTTCTTGGCCAACATAGATATCTTAGTTCTACCCTTGAACTAAGACAGTGTGCCAAATCAGTCCTAATCTAATTTCAATTCCTGCATATTAAGGCATAAAGAAATCTCTATGTAGTATAGAACAACTAGTGTTCAATTGTCATTTTACCTAAAGCACACGTGGATTTATGCTCAAAACAATAATTTCATTTCTTTCTACCAATAAGGCAGAACTTCAAGTTACCGTGATTGTTACAAGCTTTATCAAATTAAGAATGTATTCTTATTCAAATCTGAATATCAGTCAAAACTTACAGAAGGCAGAAAACAACAATCTTTTCTGTAGGTATTGCCTCATCCTAGACTATCAACATTGTCACCATCATCATGGCTAGGCTTCACAAATGAAGATTTACAAGGGCTCTAACCATGCTTGCTACAAGCACTGTGGTGGCTAAAAAGGCCAATGCGAGATAGGCAAGTCTGATTGCAAAGGCACAGTGGAAAGTCTCCATCAACACTACTGACAAGGCACGGTTCTTCCTGCATTGTCTTTTTGACTCCAGACTGATTCTGCATGTGTTCTCAAAGGAAGCAGCAGCGTTATGGATGGTGTGTCTCCATTTCTCCTGACTGGAGGCCAGGGTGGACCACTGATGGTGGTCAATACGGCCAAGGCTGAGGTGTTGTTTCAAGGAGTCCTTGTAT
>JAWWEE010000085.1:37978151-38021344 GCA_035221455.1 Xenops minutus
TTGACAAAGAAGCAGTTTTTCTTGTCATTTTACAGTCACATCTATTTAGTTCATAAGGGGCTGGTTGAGAATGGGGATTCTATATATAGGACAGTGATTTTTTGGAATATTTTGTCAATACTGTACTATATAAATATTTAGTCCATATGCACTAGCTTAAGCTGATTTGGTGGTTAGTGTGTTTTTTTCTCAGACATCTTGTGAAGTTTGCAGTTTTGCACTCTGACTAGGCATGTGCGTATACCTGTGTACTTTCTGTATTAAAGTTGCATCAGTCAAAAGGAAGAAATGACAGAATTAAGGTGAACACAACTGTTGCCCTTGTCTCCATTGACGTTACAGTGTCAGAAAGATTTCTAGGGTCCAGCAGTGTTATTTATTAATAAAAGACTGCTGGATTTAAATTCCATTTAGAAACAAAGACTAGAACTTTTGTAATAAAAGCAGGGAGAGAAAGATTAAGAGAAGGAACATACTTCCACGGCTTGAATAATCTCACATGTCCTCTGGGATATGGAAAGTAAGTTTGGAAGTGTCAAGAAAGTGCACAGGTAGCATCACTTCTGCTTATAATAAGTAGGACGTAACAAGAAAGGTATGTGATGCAGAAGAAGGAGGATGCTGTTGCCAGATTCATGACCTTCAGCCATCATCCACTCTTATAAGGCAGCTGAATTTTCTTGTGGTGGCACTGCACTTACTGCTGCCTAACATCAAACTGGTGGCCACTCTGGAGTGGATCTGCCTCTGTGGGTTTATTACTCTCCAGCTCAACTTTTGTCAAGAAATATTGTACTGGGTCATGAAAGCCCTTTTTGTGGAAGAGAATATCCAGTATCAGAAATGGGAAAAATCATGTCAGAGACAGGTCTCTGAAGAAAATAAAGAAACCAGCCAAAATGTCTTAAAAATGGAAGCCTTTACTGTGTTGTAAAATAGATTCATTGTCTTTTTTACTTAGTCATCCTTCTTCTTCCCAAGACCCCTTGGAACACCCCTTATCTATGTAGCTAAGCACCAAGGAATTCATCCTTGAAGGTGTCTGTTTAAGTTTTTCTATTGGCTCTTAGTTAACCCTTTCCCATTGGTCATTTATCCCTTGATTTCTATTGGTAGTAGTTTGGATTTCCCTAAAACCTATATATATATATATATATATATACATATATATATACCCCAGATATGTTAATAAACTCTCACTCCCTGCTCCCCCTCCTGTGGACTCCATGTGTCTCTCTCTGGGTCATCTTGGGGACCATGCGCTGGGGGGCGAAAGCGGGGAGCATCTCCCACCAGCTGTCACAGCTTTTGATAAAAACATCATTAAGATGAACATGTTTCCATAGAAAGTAGCAGTATTAAGAAATGGGTATTTTCTGATAAAGAAACAAGCAAAAGGTTTTTGTCAAAAGAAATTCCCATGTAGCTCCATTGTTTTTTTCTTCTACGCAAACCACAGCCTTACTCAATATATAGATGGAGAGCCTACAGAGTAAGCATCTATTCACTATTTTGCTTTATCTTCATTCTGCAGTGTACAGTCTGAAGTTTATTTTCCACTATTAAAACTTTCCTCTAAAGCCAGACTCATTAATTTGTGCATGTGGGGTTTTTTTGTTGTTGTTTTTTGTTTTTGTTTTGTTTTTTGTTTGTTTTTTTTTTTTTTTGGGGGGGGTTTAATAGTTCATGAAAGTGTTTGACAAACAGGAATTTATATTTCCAGCATTGTGCTGACAGAGAGTTGAGACAGAGGGATTAAAGTCAAAAGTGCCATTCGTGTTAAGTGCTTGATCTGATATCTTGAAAACTGGATCTCCTAGGCTACGTATTAATGCATATGGCTTTTTGTATTTGCAGCTCCTTCCCTTCTGTTTGCAGGTAGAGCAGACAGCAGTCAGGACTTCCCAGTTCAGACTCTGATTTAGGCACCTAGCTATATAAGGAGCACAGTTAAAGACCATCCATGGAAGGTATTTATCCTGCACAAGAGATGAGGTGGCCTCAACAGGAGAGAGGGCTGGTTATTTTGAATGGCCTGAGTATCCTTCCGCCTTGTTCCCAGCACAGTGCTGGTTCTTTTACAGGGCACAGCCCACACGCAGCAGTGTGCGAAACCTTGTGCAATCCCCCTGCCAGAGTCTTTTAAACACCACATCTACTAAATTTTCCTCTAATCTCTCCTGATCTTTGATGACGTGAAATTGCTTGAGGATATTGCAATTTGACCAAACTTGCCTTTTTCTTTTCATTAAAAGGTGAAAAACAGTGCTGTGTCATGTGGACTGTGTATTGTACTAAACTTAAAAATTTTTTTGCCTTTAAGCTCTAAAAATTCTCATTGAAGCAGCCACAAAAATCACAATTTTCACAATTTTGTTAGTTATTTTTCTAGTCTCCCCTAAGGCAGCAAACTAATTTTTCCTAGAAACTTCTAAGAACAAAATTATTTTATTTAAGTCTATTTAATATATTGTGAAAAATGTACTAAAATAGCCAAAATCAGTAAAGTTTTATACCAGTATAGGTAAGGTGTTAAGTTATGAGGTACCAAGGAACAATTTTTTCTGTCTATAATAGAACTTGAGAGCAGGGGATCTTGGGACAGAAGGGAAAAGGACTATCACCAATCTGTCATTGATTTGTTACTTCAAAACCTTTTGTTAACACTTATTAAGCAGCAGCACTCCCGTGTTATTGTTGTGATGTGCTTACAGAGTAGCACCAGCTAATCATAATTACACAATGTCATTTTTCCCACTTCTCTCACTTTGTCAAGGCTCTGAATGCAGAAGCTATGTCCTTTGCTAGTTAAAGAAAACATGAAAGTTTTATTTTCACCTGCTTTTTGTATTTGGCACCAGGATCAGCTAGTGGCTCTACTCTCTGCTCCTGTAGTTGCACCTTTCCATATCACCCACATATCTCTCAGCTCCAGAAGGATGGCGTCGGTAGAAGACCCCCATTGGTGTCTCTCTACCCAGTAGTACTATCTCCCTCAACTGTTTCTACAGGTTTGTTTTATCTGTGGGCCACACAATAGTTGTATGGGTTGCAACATATCAAACTTCTCTCTCTTATAGATAAGAACAACATGGATGTTAAGACCCTCTCGACTGCATTTAAAATGTTGAATAGTTTCTCCTTTTAAGACACTGTTAACCTTTTCTGCTTCCTGTTAGCACGTTCTTGTTTCCTCTCCCCCTGCCCCCTCTTATCCTTTAAATGGAAACAGAAGCCTGCCATTTAATAAAACCCCAATAATGATCCTGCTTTAAAGGACAAGGGCTAATCACTTACTGTTTAACATTCCAGACACATGACAGTGGAGGAGACTAAATCAGTTAAACAGCAAGATGCAGCACAACTAATTTTCATGTAAAAGGGGGTGATTGCCTTCTTTTTTTTAACCATTGTGATTTTTTTTTAAGATGTTAAAGCCCAAACATTCTCGTCTATCAGTTTATGAATTATTAATTAAAAAAAAAAGAGAGAAAAGAGGCTTTCTTTTTCTAAATATCATCTGCTAAGCCACCACAGACTGAAGTGCCTCACACTGATTCCTGATTTACATAGTCCCAGTTGGAAGTTAATGAAGACTGCTGAGCCACCTTTCAACATGCAGATAAACCTTCATGTATTTAAAAGCAGGGAATATGTGCTTGTTGCTGGCAAATTATTCATCTAAGATCTGAAGTTTCTGACACCGCCTGCGTCAGATAAACTGTCACCCAAATTGCAAACTAATTAGTGATTCAAACATTTTTGAGCTGATTGATGACAGAATAATTTACGCTTGTTTCTCAGTTTCCAGCTGGCATAGGCTGCTGACTGGAGCCCTAATTAACGGTAGTACATCAGTCATGTTCTGCCAAGGCAGCACATACAATTAAAAGGCAGTTTAAATGGAATATCACATTAAGAAGGCTGGTAGATGCAAATGTGAGGAAACAGCACTTTAGGATAAAATGACAACAGAACCTCAGAAACCAAAACAGAATGGAACAGGGTTGAGGATTTTTTGTTTTGTTGTGTTTTTTTGTTTTGTTTTGTTCTGTTTTGCTTTGTTTGATTTGGTTTGCTGTTGTTTTTAATGGATAAGTAAATTGCTTTCTACTTAGGCGTGGAGAAGAAGCATGCACACTCAATTCTTTATAACAACTTTTAGCTCAATATTTGTTAGAAAATTGTTGTATATTTGCATTTTGGATTTCAGCTCTGTAAAAATGAAGTACAGAACATCAGTGATAGCTGTAAAGTTGTTTGCAGTGATAAGACAAAACAAATATCAGTATGTGTACTTGTGAGAAACTATACTGAAGCAGCCTTAAAAACTAGTTTTAAATAACAAAATAACTAATCCAAAATTCACCAAAGTTAAGGGAAAACTAAGTGTGGGATGTAGAGGAGAATATAGAAAATATCTAGACATCCCTGATTCTTATTTTCAGATTAAAAAGTGTTATATGGTGAGCATACAATAGTTTCTAGTGGCATTCCTCTGATTAAGTAATAAAATATTTAGAGAAAAAATAGTTAATGAGTGGGTTTAAAATATTATCCTTACTGGCATGGGTACAAATACAACCTGTGACCTGATTCTGTGTCAGCAATATTGCAGCCTGCAACACACAAAGACAGTCCTTTGCAGGACTGCTGTCAAGCAGGTATTTTATTTTATTAGATCCATTTTATAATATACATATTATAATCGCGACATTTTTATATCATCTGCTCACTAGGTATTAAGCAGTCAGGTAGGAGAAAATGCATTTTGTCTTTTCAGTAATGAGAAACGAGGATAGTTGTAACCTGTGTTCTCATTTACATTTGAACCACAAGAGCTTTGGCCGTTTGAAACTGATGAACAAACTAAGGACAAAAGGAGTCCTCCTTGACATAAGTCACAAAAAGTCTTAAGCTTGCAATGCCAGACCTCTATTGCAATGTATGCTGCATATTTGATGACACGGTTTATCTTACTCAATGTGACCTTTGTGGGGGGAAAAGCTTTCATGAATATAAACAGCCCCGGGGTTTGTACCTTGTCTGTTAAGGTGTTTTTGAGATTATCTATAGCACATGACAGATGAGCCCTTGACTCTTACAGTACTGGAGTACAGAACAAAGGGAAGACACTGTAGTAACCACAAACAGACCTGGAGATTGGAGATGTGTGAAAGCAGTCCATTTGTTTCTTGAAGCACAGCAGATTGGAAACTCACACCACTCAGTTCAAACACACTTTGCTGTCAAATGCCATTTTGCAGTGCCATATATTTTCACCTTTGAAAATTTTAGGTGAGTAATAATTTGCATTAGTGTAGTGACAGGGGGTTCATACATTGGCTTTGACAGCTGAGCTATTTTAAGGAGCTTTACAAATCAGCAGATTGGAGATGAGGGGTGAAACTCACCTTAGACATGAACAAGCTCCAAGTTTTCTGACTTTGCTAAAGTTGAGTGAGATTTTTGCTGTGAGACATGGTAAAGTCTATTTTATTGACCCTGTTATAGCCATGAGGGAAGAGTCACCAGAAAACCTTGGCTTGAGTTTTAGATGCCACATCATGTAACTTCTGCTGGTTTGACTGAGTGTCCAACACTGAGCTCATCAGTAAACACTGATACACCCTGTAGTGTGCCCAGGGACAGCAAAATCCCAATGGGCACAGAAGATGGGATGCCCAGCAGCTGAAAGAAACTATGAGATGGGACCCACCTGAAAAAGGAATATTGGGAGAGTTAGTCAACAGCCAAGAAAGAGTTGTCAGAATTGCTCTGTAGGATTTAGGTATGTACATTTTCACACTCCCTCTCCAATATCCTCTTTTTAAATCTGGTTTTCACAGCTTTATGTACAACAAAAATATTTTCTCCTTAGCTGTAGAATGTGGTGTAGAACAACAGGATTAAGCTCACTTTTCTAAAAAAAAGTCAGAAACTTCAGTCTATCATCAAAGTTACCAGTGAGAAACACTGAGGAGTTTTGTTATTAGAATATCACATTGAAGAAATAAGACAAATTAATAACATTTTGTGTTTTCAATAAGAAAGCATATCCTGCATAGTGGAGGGCAGATTTTGATTTTTATCACAAGATCTTTCTCACAGATCTCATATGAAAGATGTGAGATCTGTTGTCAGCAATCCTGTACATAGAGCACTGGGGAGTAGAGTCGAAGCTCATGGGTTAAACAAGTGGAGCAAAGAGTCTTTCTACTGCTGCAAAAACTGCTTGTTTCCATGCTGTTGCTGATCATGGCAGTAGCTTGTTACATTTCCCCAGAGAGAAACAGTTGCATAAAAGGAGGAATTCTGAATTCCCACTGGAACCTCAAACTTCTTATGTGCAATGTAAATTCAGCAAGTGTTAGCCAGTTTGTGTTTATAACGTATTAACCAAGTGCAGTATAACCTCCCCAGTGGGGAACCCAGAAAAGCCTGAGTGCTCAGACTCTTATGTGTTTTCTCTAATGCTCTCAATCTAAGGCTGAACACATGCAAATCTTTCCAATATGAAATGTCTTTTTCCCTTTTAAAGATTTTTCCCTCAGGTTTCCTAATGTCAAGGTTTACTATTTTTTGCTGAGAATAGAGCCTACACAATTACACACGATTATAACATGATTTCCTTTGGTAACCCAAGGGACAGGAAGGCATTCAGGAAAAGAAGTTAGGATGGCTATTAAAAGGTTTGGGCTTTTTTTTTTAAGAGATTTTTTAGTATTCTTTAAGCTTAAAAGGAAATTTTAACCAATGTCTGCACAGTTTAAATAAAGGAAATACTGTGGGAACGGTAATAAAGATGGTGTTGCACTGTCAGACTGTGCACTATGGAGAGCTGATTTCAGTTCATTGTTTTGCCACAGACTTATGTGACCTTTGGGAAGTTACTTAATCCAATGGCACATCATTAACCAATTTGTAAGGAGGGTAAAGTGACATTTTCTCTCTCTAGCAATCTTAGCAGTTCATTTGAACTTGCAAAGTACTACTCATATCACTTTCTGTTAAGATGTGATTAGATATTCTTTGGTGCTTAGCTTGAAAACTCTTCAGCATTGTCTCTGAATATATGAATACCTAGAGCCAATCTTATTTGTAATTTTCACCTGCAGCTCCAGATATGTGAAATGACTAAAAGCGTCCACAGTCAAAGTCCGGACTCTTGCAGTTGTTTTGAGAACACATATTTTTTGCACCTTGCTACAGCAGACTCTCTCATGTTTTCTGAATATTTTTGAACATAGAGGGTTTTATTCACAGGGGGTATATTTCAAAAATTTATTTTTCCACATATTACCTTCCCATAAATGACACCCTCCTCAAAAGTATTCATCCTGTGGAAGGAATCAAAACACACATGGCTCTACTTCAATATGCATTGCCTAACAAGAACTGTCATGACCCACAAAATCTGAATTCTCTCTGGCCCCTTGCAATAATAAGGGAGTGCCTCATTGTCATCCTTCATCCTTTAAATTTCCTTTAGACCTATTTCTTATTCCTCTATACTTTCAGAAGCAAAATGTTTGAAAATATCTATAAAATTTGGCCTTTCCTCTGTGGGATTTCAGTCCTCAGTATGTCATCATGTATCACATCCCAGGGGATCTTGGTATTAAACAGGAGCACCTCAACAAGGTGGTGAGCAGCTGGAAATGGTTAAGGCATGAAAGTGAAACTAACTGTGAAACTCACCATGAGTAAAATGAGACAAAAAAAGAGGGAGAAAGAAAAGAGGATCTATGAGAAGCTATGATGATGAAAAAAGTTTTATAAGTGCATCAAACGTGCACAAATGACAGATTAAAGAAAGTGCTGAAGATTTGTGGAACATAGTACTGTGTGGGTGATTTCACAATGGAACAGATTGCCCAGAGAGGTTGTAGAATCTCCTTCACTGGAGACATTCAAGAACTGTCTGGATGAAATACTGTGAAATGTGCTCTAGGATGGCCCTGCTTGAGCAGGGAGGTTGAACTGGTTGACTTCCAGATGTCCTTTTCAACCTGACCTGTTCTGTGATTCTCCGATAGTACTGAAAAAGCCAAGATACAGCATGCTGTAGTAGTTGTACGCAAGTCAGGAGCACAAAAAGAGAGTTGTTGATTCTGAATTGGAAAAGCCTTGGCTCTAATCAGTGCTGAGATTACTCTTTGACTGACTTGGAAGCCTTCTTTTTCTTTAAGTTTTGGAGTTCATTCATCAGTTCTACTTTTCAGGATAACATAACATAATATGTGATTCACAGGTGAAAAGCAAATGCTCTGTGAATCTGGAGAGGTCCATTAAAGCAGTTGCTGTTGATGATTCATCTGCTTCTGTGTCACTTATTTTGGTCTGGAGGTAAAAAATTTGATTGCATCTCACTAGAACTTAACACCAAGACAGAACAAGTTATCCCTAGACCCTACAAGAGAGAATATCACTGCTAAACAGGAACAAGCATTAACAACCACAACAGAAGTAAAAAGTAGCCTAGAGGCTTATTGTAGATAATAGGAAGCTCAAAAGAAAATAGATATCCTGCCTTTTCAGGAACCAGGTTATTTTTAACAGTCTGCAAAATAATGGTACTATTCTATCCATTTGTTTTGACATAATTATATTGGTTTTATAAAGGTGTACCTTAGAAAATAATTAAGCTTCTTGTCCACTTGGGAATAATTCATGGTACATTTATAAAATATAAAAACAAAACCATCAAACAAACAAAAGACGAAATAAAAGTTTCAATTACAGAAACAGTTATCAGGAAAAACAGTAGCTTGGATACATACAAAGAAGAGGAAAAGGGAGCTTCTGTTTCTTGAGATGCTTCCCCTGATCACTTGTCTATCAACCTCTTCCATCTTTTAATCCATTGCTCCTGAAATTCTATGAATAGCTTTTTTCCCTTCAAAGGGTTTTGCAATTGATATGAGCTACTTTCCTTGTAAAGTTTCTCAGATGTTTTATCCTCATCAGTATCTTCTCTCCCTTGAAATGACAGCAAGTGTAGGAAAAGGAGCCCACTCCTGCCCTGACACCTTCTAGTAGTTGCAAAGTGAAAATGTCTTTCCTGTATTCAAACCATAGTTCCATGGATTTTACACACCATGCACCAGGTATATGCCAAGGCTTTATACATAGTTTTTCAATAGCGTACCACTTTTTAAGTCATAATATTAGCTGAATGTATTCTCCATGAACAAATTCAGTGAAATTAAACTTCCATATTTTCTCCTCTCCTCAGGTCTTTTGTTTCTATTATTGATGACTTTCAGACAAATAACCTTGATGCTATTTCAGCAAGGGACACCCTAAAAACCAGGAAGGATGTGAAACACTGTGTGTCTAACAACCAGAAATATTTAATGTCTAAAGTACATGAGGATTTTCTGGTTTTCCAGTCTAATGAAAAATATGCTGGTGGAAGATAGCAACTGTAATCAACTACATAGTTATTTGCACACATGATTTTAAGTCACACATACATGTGTGTGTGTTGAAAGTACATATACGTATGTATAAACATGTGGCCATAACCTCATCTGCTATATTACTGATTTCAAAGGTATTGCGTTGCTTCACATTATCTGTGAATCTGGTCTCGTGTGTGCATCTGTATATATGCTTACATTCCAAAATGAGAAGCGTTCTACCTTCCAAAACTATTTTAGATCTGTTATCTGAAACCCCAGTCTGGGATAACAGGGATTTCACAGAAGACTTAATACAGCATTTTTTTATCTCTACTTTTTCAACAAAACAATATATGAAAGTATTTATACTACTGTAACGCTTTAAAAACTTGATAAAAGATATTACAGAAGTGAAGGAGATCTAATGGGCTACACATTGCTAATGTGTGCTTAAAAGTGGTCACGTCGTCTAGTCAGTTTTTCAGGAATTGAGAACTGCATCTTATATCATGGATTGTTGGCAAAGCAGTGTATTCACTTTGACAGAAAGTGATTATTTCAATTTATCACTAGTGGCCAGTCCATATTCTTCCTCTTGGAACAAAAGTGAATAGTTTTTTCCTGGTGGAAGATTATTATCCCAGTGGAACCATGAAAAAAAGAAAAAAAAAACAAAACAAACAAAAAAAAAAACAACAACAAAAAAAACCCACAAAACCAACAAAGTAACTTCATTTCTTTTTCTTTTTTCAAGTTCTAATCACAAGCACTACTTGCTTATTCAACAAAGTCTTATACTAAGGTAAATCAACCAGTCATCATTCCACAGAACTAATTAGAGCTGCAAAAATCTAGACAAGAGTAATAAAAATAATTAAAAAAATTACTAGTGCTAAGATATTATAAAAAACCTGTATCTTTGTTATTTCCCTTTGGTGTTTTCTGTTCAGAACAAATGTAGAAATGTTCACTGGTAACAATGTTGGAAGGAAACACTGAATTAAATGAAAACTGAACAATTTCCATGGAAAAAGAATTCTGAATGTGTCTGAACTAAAAGCCTGATTTTAAAGATATAGTTCAATTTACTTTCCAATAAAAAGTCCACGTCTTTCTCAGCAACCTTGACAATGTGCCACTACTACTTTGATGCTACTCTTACACTGTTCCCTACATTGTGCTGATAAAACTTTGCAAAGTAACAAGGTTGAGAGCCTGATTCAAGCAAAACCATCATTAAACAGCAGAAGGAGAGGCATTTTTAGCTGATCAGTTTGTCAGTGTGGTTTGATACAAGGCTGCACAGTTAGGTGTGGTGGCACAATAAAAGCGCAGGGCACATGAACGTGCTTTTTGTAATTATATCAGTTTAAATGAATATCATGTAATAACTATCGAGTTGTTCTCATTCTGTCAACAAAAATATGTATCACTGGCATTCAGCATAATTAGTTTCACAACTAAATAACTAACCACTGCCAAAAACTGGAACACCCTCTGGAGCAATCTTGTTGAGATCAGGCTGTAGCAGTAATTTCTAAACTGTGATACATGAATCTGAGATCAAGAGAAGTTGTTTATGATACCCAGAAAACTGATTTAAAATCTAACATTTTTCCCCATAATGGATTAAATTAAACCACTGCTGTTAGCCAGATAGCATACAAATGTTATCAGGACTGCTGGCAACCTGCCCTTCAGCTGTAAAGTGTCTAGGGCTCATGGTGTACTAATCCAGCAAATTTAGTAGAAAGACATCAAAATATTGGTTCTAAGTCTGCCCTGTCACACTGCCAGACATTTTCCTTCCATGTACAGGTGAAACAGTACACTGTGCACTTGTAGCAAAATTACTTCTGCTCAGGAACCAGTATATTAACTTCAAATGGACCACAAACTTCAGTTAATGTTGATCAGCAACTACAAGTATCTGCTATTTTAATGATCGCATCCACTGCAGGTCTGACAGTTTTTACTGGAGAAACAAGTTAGACAGCTGCCAAAGGTACTATCTTGAGTGTGCCAATGTTATCTATCCAGTCATTGGGACAGTTAAAAGACAACTGTAGCATGAGAGATACTTTCACTTAAAGTCAATTAAAAAAAAAAGTTATTAGCAGAAATGGCAAAAGAAGAAATTTTTCAATCCCACTTACCTACAGTTATTTGTATGAACAGTCCAATTGCAAGAAAAGTTGCTGCTTGTGTGTTTAACTCTTCACTAAGGAATTAAATATTATTTAAATTTAATGAAATTTAAATATTTTCATATTACAAATGCCTTTAAGAAAAATCAGGAATAATAATAATAAAAAACTAATTTTGAATTTATTTCCCCAATGTTATTATCTGTTATGTCTGATAGGTTTTTGCCTTCAAATTCACATTTTGAATTTCACTTTGCTGAAATTCTCTTCTTCTTGAATTCCTTAATTTCTGCCCCTCTAGGAAACTGGTTTACCACATTCTTGTTTTTATCTCACCAACAGAACTAAGTGTTTAACTCTTCTAATGGACAAGGTGCAGTCAAAAAAGGTATAGGGTATGCTTCAAGAAGAGACAATCTCTTCTCAATCCTCAGTCAATCCATATCTTTCCAGAAAACTGCCATTAAGATAGTCACAAGGTCAACTCTCCCCCTGCTGCCTCAAGGAGAGCCATATAACATGCTATATGGGTAAGAAACCCCAAAGTCAGAGCAAGCTTTTAGAAACTTATTTTCTCCTTTACTAATTAAAATGCTACAGACAAGTGTTTAAAATAGTTTGAAAACATATGACACATTTCTACTCAGTTTGTTCCATTACATAAAGCCGACTCTGTTCTTAATAAAAATTGACTAATTTTGCTTTAAAAGATGTCAAAAAATGTACTTTACTACCAGGATGTTTGTCTGAGTCCACGTGATAATTACTATAGCCTGTTTAAGTCCAATGTTAATTTTTTAAAATCTAGAATTCCAGGACAACCTGTCTACAGGCAGTATCTAGTTGTTTTTTCCACTCTTCTATACACCTTCCTATTTGTCTAATTTTTATGGTAAACAGGTCTAATTATTTCAAGTACCTTTTTGTATGGACAGTTGTATTTAGTCTGTTCTTTCTGTGCCCTGTAGCTGTCTCCAAAGTTCTTCGCTTTGACAGACCATTCCTGAGGTAGGGTGACCCACATTAATTACTGCACTCTATAAATTTGCACCTTGCCATTGTGATGTTTTCTACATCATTCTCTACCCCATTGTTCCCCTAGCAAAAAAGGTTAGTACCACCCACCCCAAGAAGGCAGTGTGACAGAGTGCTACTTTATCATTAAAAACACCATGGAGAACACAGACTAAGAGAGAAAATTGTGTCAAAACTACAGTCTACATGTTAGATATCAACACACTAACTCCTGGCTGCAAACAGTATACAATCCTTTAGTACTGCTGGCTGCATGTGCAGGAATGAAAACCAAACAAGAACAGAAAAACGTCACCTATAAATGTATCAACTGAACTGAAGTGCTAACTGTGTGGACATGCTGAACCTAAGCCAATGCTGTGGCATGAGAGCCTGTGTCTTCTCTATTTGCTGTGAGATTTTCATGATGAGATAGTTGATAGTAACCCAGTCAAGAAAAGAGAAATTCAAAGAGATTCTATTCTTCAAACAAAAAGGGAAAGAAAAGGGGGGGAGGGGGAACAAAAAAACCCCATCAACCTGCAAAGTATGAAAAGCCTGAAATCACATACCTCAGGCTTTCCAAAATGGGAGCTGCCAGCATTATTGTCACTGACAGAGCCTGATTGAGGAGGATAATTTTTGGCAGAGAACAAGATCTTCCTTCTATTTCCACTGCTCAGAGCAGTGGTGTCAGTATTTAAAAAAAAAAAAAAAAAAAAATCCATTGCAAAATAAAAGCATTGATCCAGGAGTCTGTAAAGGTAGAAGTAAACAATGCAGCTATCAATAAAAGATTCTGACCTGAAAGAAGTATTTAACCTGGAGGTAAATGATACTGGGTTTTATTGTTTTTCCATTGTTCAAGGACAATATTTGAATGTTTATCTTTCCCAGGAAGGGTCCGAGCAGTGTTTCGTGTTTGCATAACACGTTGTGCAACACAACTATTTCAAAGCTGCAGAAGTAACAGTGTAACTTGTGTACAGAGGAACTGTGGCGTCTCACACGTGTTTCTTTATATGCTACAGTCTTTCAGCCTCTCTTGAACTACCATCTTAAAACATTTCTCTACAGGCACTGTTGTCTTTCTAGTTCAGTTATCAACAGCCTTTATTTGGTACTTCCAGAATGCTAGGGTTTCTAAGGCTCTGTTCGCTGCAGATACCTGCTCTTCATCATGCTGAACTGCATTAAAACCCCTAAAGCAGGACTCAGATCCATAAGCAGCCAAGCCCAGTTCAGTCATTCCGTTGTTCAGAAGCAACCAGGACCATTCCTGCAGACAGGTCTTTCACAATGTCAGGACATGGAGGGAACAGAGGAGAGAGCAATGTGGTAACAGAAGTATCTGCCTAACTGGTGAAGGAGCAGATGGCAGTTTTGGGTTAAACAGGAGGTACAATGAAACTCAGATGTGACTTAACTTGAATGAAGGCAAATAGGCAATTGTAAAGGCATCGTGGGGACCCTGGAGAGCTTTGTATATTGCCCCACAGAGCTTTCAGTGGGAAGCAGCTTGTTTTGCTCACCATGAGGCACTGAGGCATGAGCAGTGAACATCAGACCAGTATTTCCGCCTCTTTGAGCGAGCAGGGCAAAGCCTCTGAAGCTGGAGGCTTGGCAGCATTTTCTGAGTCAGCATGCTCAGCTGATGACATTTACCCTGCTGCTGGTCCAGCTCTAAATCACTGTTGAACTTAGCCAAAATGTAAATTGCCAAGCTGTACAAAAATATGTAAGCTTCAAATATCTTGCAGAGTCACAGGGACAGCATCGAGCTTCCGTGCGGTGTCTGGTCTATGGGGGAGTGAGGGAGGGCAGGGACATGTAGGATAGAAAAATGTTTAGTTCAGAGGATTGAAAGAAACAGGGAAAGAGGGATGGAGAGATGGTAAAAATGGGAAAGAATGGGAAAGATTCTGAATAAATGGGGAAAACAGTGAAAAGTGTGAGCAACTTAGAAACATTTGTAATAAGACAATGCCAGGGTCAGAAAATAAAGAGATTTAAGTGATAGATTTGGGAGTAATGTAAGCCTCTATATGCTTACTCTGTGAGATCATACCATCTTACTGAAGGAATAACAAAAGTATATGAATGTTGCACCAAGGGTAAGAAAAAGAAAGGAAAAGCATTCAATCAAAGTCAGAATTATTTTCTTCCAGAATTCTGCACCCATCTAAATTTTATTTTTCCTATGACTTGTCTTTGGAACAGTATTGTCAATTGAAATTACAAATTATTTAACTATATTTCATAATGTGTCAAAACTTAATAATTTCATAGATGTATATCAATTGTCCTTATCATTATTATAATCATTATCATTAAATATATCTGTTTATCAAATTCATAGCATGCTTGCACAGTGGTGAAACACAGGTAAGTCAGCCTGAGCTGATGCAATTTAACCAATGAAAGAGACACCAGCACCAGGACTCTTCTACCAGAAGTTAACTGTATTGTGTCCACCATGGGAGTGGCTGTCACTTAACTAGAGTTTGAGTACCTCTGCTTTCCCATAGAGAAGAGAAGCATGGCTTGTGTGGTCTCAACCTGAAAGCTACAAAGCAAGCCAGCATGAGAGTGGGTCACCCAACCGAGACTATACACTGCCTCGTATCTCAATACTTCGGGTAAATATAGCTCACAGCAGGCAGATACTCAGTGCAGCCAATCTGCTGCTCTCCAAAGTACCAGGGAGATGGATTTTTGAACAACATAGACAAAACGCATTGTTGCTGATATGGTGTAATTACTAAAATTGCTATACAACACATTAGTTTTCTTAAAATATGCTTAGAAAATAACATAGCCTTGTAGTCCTAGGCACTATGAATCATACTGAAGGGGTGGGAGAGACAGGAATGTTAATGGTTAATTACTCAAAACATCTGGCCACTTGAGGAGATGGCAGGGTGTTTTGCTGGGGCCTGATTTGCACCACCCCCAGTCAAGATGGAGGAGTAGAGTTTTGGGTGTGTGATGGCAAAACCTCTGATCTACATATGACAAGGGGATTGAGCATCCACTGCCAGATACCACAAGCTGGGTTTGGAGCCAGATAAGAAGCAGATCCTCCAAGGTAGAGTGGTGCCTTTTATCATGCCAATGTCCTTCCTTGCAACTGGCTCAATTGTAAAATGCCCTCCACCACATCCTGGGGTAGGTCGAATTCACACAGGACATTCACATGTAGGCCTGAGGGTTTTCATCCCTTCTGATGGGGCATAAGTGGCACAGCAACATGGATTTGAAAGGCAACTTTCATGTCCTATAAGATGTCATAAGCCATCAAATACCCCAGAAGTGTCCCAGACTCCTTTCTGGGGCCTTCCACCAGATAACTGTACCTGATCTACAGTGTTGCAATAGATCCACAAAGTTGCAACAGAGAGTGCAAAGATCCTCCCCCCAGGGGCGGTGCTTGGCGGTTCCCATGTATACCTGAACATATATTAATCCATTGAACTATATGTTTCATGGGCTTCCCCCACCCCCGATGAAAATGGATCAAGACTTCGACCAACAGACATCTGAATTACAACCATAAATTCTTGTCACTGGATCTACACGTAGTGACATCTTTCTACTCATCCTTTTTCAATCTTTCTTTATTTTCCTTATATATTTTCTTAAGTGATATTTATAGGCTTTTATACTGTTATATTACTTCAGATAATAATAAGCAAAATTACTACATACCTGCTTTCCATTGTAACCACTTGTTTTAAAATAAGCGCAGCATATTCAGAAACATCAGTTACTCAGTGTTTCACTCTAATCTGCCTCAAAGGACCGATTAGCAAGAACCTGGGTTGCCCTCACCTTATGGGGCAGGTTGTAACAAAGGTAACCTGGAAGTGGCCCTATTATGAAGAGAAATAAATATTAGCTCAGTTCTTCAGTCAAATATCTGTCATTGGCATACATTTATTGAAAGGTTAAATCAGAGGTGGGAAGGGGGAGACAGTAATCTCAGATTGAGAAAAGCTGCCAAAACTGAACTATTGAAGCAAATGCCAGGCCAGGCAGTGGGCCAGTTCACTTATCCTTACTAGCCACCTGCAGGGTATATTATCAAAGCCCCTGAAGTTTACTCTTTCATTTTATTATACCTTCATTAAAATATAGAAAAAAAGGCATTGAGGTAAAACTGTTTTGACACCACGTTTCTCCCTGACACTTGTCACTGAAATTTGTTGATGTTCACATGGAAACACAATATCAGACAATTTTTTTTCTCTATCAGATGCTACAGATTTTATCTCTGACCAGATGTTCATGCATATACCTAACTTCTGATTGTTACCATTGGGGGAAAAATTGCCTCTTGCATGTGAAATAGACAATGTAAAAGAAAGAGGCACGTCATCAGGTAAAAATTAAATAATCACATCCTAAGAGGGGAAAGCAACACCATTGCCTTCAGTGAAATTGCACCAAACAGCTTACTTGCATGCTGGCCTCAGCAGATAAGGAAAGGTCTCACTGTCCAATGACACATAGATGACACTACCAAAGTAAGTCATTCATATTGATATCCTTCAAATTTTGAAACACAACTCAAGATAATAGTCCTTGACTACTGCCTTTCCCAAGACAGAATGGTATATTTTGAATTGCATCCTATGGCACTGGGTGGGCATTTCTAAGTTAGAGATCTGAAAAATTAGACTGTAAAGATTTTCTCAGATTCTTGAATACTCAAGTACAACAAAGCATGTGAATCTGTGTTTTGTTTTTTCTTATTTTAAATAGGTGGGGGGGGGGGGATGTTTGTGTAATAGCCAAGGGATCAGACATCCTTTATTTTATGGCATTATTTATATTTTAATCAGATGGGTTGTTATCATCTCTATCACTGACTTGGTACTGTTATAGCTGTAAATATCTGAGAATATTATTAGAACAAGAAGTGCTGTAAGGAAAAATCATATCTGTTAGGTAGACTAACTGACATGTTCCAAAAAAAAAAATCCAGACCAGCTGCAGATCTGTCTTCCAAAAGGGCTCATCTGTTATTTCTTACTACATCAGCCACTCTATTGAAAGATGAAAGTTCTCCAAACTTTGCCTACTCTCACTTGTAATTTAAACACTGGAAGTCTAAATTTCTTGGCTTTGAAAAACAGAAGAAAGAGTCAGAGAGAAGGGTATAAAGATAAAAATACCTAGATTGATAAATATTGATTTTCCTGAATTGCAGTATAAGCATCTTTTTTCTCCCAGTTTTGGGCTATTTAGGATCTGATCCTTAGCTATATTTTCCATGCATATTTCCATAGCTTGCCTCAATATTAGCAGGAGAGACACAGAACTAGAAAATACCTAGAACACCTGCTCCAAGCTCTGAGCAGCTAGTGAAAAGAGAAACAGTGAGGCAGTGGAAGCCAGAAGCAGCTCAACATCTGTGTCTTTTGTTTGTTTGTTTGTTTGTTTTTTCTTAAATACTAGTCTTCAGTGTTTATAGGTTGATACATTTTATATCAGGGCTATATACCCATAAAACAAAGGAAGGAGTGCTAAGCATTGTTGCCCAGGTGTGTGACTAGTTCATGAAGTCATTTGTGCCATACACTCTGTCACCTGTTAGAATCTCCTCCAAATGTTATCACCTGTCTTCCAATAACAAGGACAGAGAGGTACAAGGATTTTCTCCAAGTAGTTAAAAGTAACAGTAACAGAAGACAAAGCAAAGAACCTTGTTTGACTGCAATACGATGGGATAATACATCCAGGATCTCTGCTTAGAGGAAGCTGTCTTCACAAGCTGCTTTTTATTTCAATGATAGTTGTTGGTTTAGCCTGAGGGTTACTATCCTTTTGATATAGAAAATATTTACTGAAGTTGGACAATTCTAACTAGTTTTCTTGCTCTTTTTCATGCCTTTTGTTTTGTTTTGGGGGGATTTTTTGGCTTTTTTTTTTGTTTCTTGGGTTTTTTTAGGGCTTTTGTTTGTGTTTTGTTGTTTTGGGGGATTTTTTGTAGCAAAAAGTCAGACACAACTATTAAAGCAAACAAGCAAAAAAAGGATCTTCAGAACTTCAGAAGAGAGTACCTATTTGTAAGATTCACTGTGAATTTTTTTGAGGATAATAGACATTTTTGTGGTATAAACAGCATGGTTGAAGGCAATGTCTGCTGTAAAAGGACACAGCTCCATCAGCCTCAGCTACTCTTAGACCATGACTGCATTCTCCATCAGATCTTGTCTGGCAAAAATGGAGTTGTACTTCAAATTTTACTGGTGAGGTTCTGTCAAGAGAGATCTAAATAAAAGGGCTTTAATATATATTTATATATATTACCCACAAAGCCCTGTTTTTGTTAATTTTGGCGGCCAGGCACAATGCAAACCTGACTTACACAGGGATGTATGTTTGCAGGTCAGGTTCATCAAACATTCACTGTTCAATACTGTGGCAGCTGGTAGTGAGTGTATATACTCTTGCCTTGTTTAGCTTTCTGGAAGAACCTGTCAGGTACTGGTTGTCTGTATCTGAATTTGTCACCTTCTCAGCAAGGTTATATCTTTTCTTACAATCAAATCAAATAATAAAGAAAAACCATACAAACCCTAATGTTAATTTTTAACGTCAACTAACAATGCAAAAGCATAGTGTTTTAATCAAAACAACCGCTAATAAATAGGTGCAATTCATTTTTGCTTATTCATTCTAACAGATTTTAAAATCATATAATCATGCCCCTGAGAGCAGTTGCTTATCCCTTCACTTTTAATAAAGCAATCACTCACCACAACAGGTATTATATACTTAGGGATGGTAGCAGTTCCAGGGCAAAATTAAATATATCTGGCTTGTCAAGTGTACCTTTACAGTGGGACCAGTCAGTGGTACTGAGCAACAACCATTTAGTATAGGCAGAGGCAGTTTTTGCACAAATTTGGAGACTGTCTGCATTTCAGTCCTCAGGCTTAAGCACACTGTGCACTTACTGAGTGCAGGGAGTCTTCACTGAATTAAATACTGCAGTATTAGTGACTCAACAGCAAGCATATTAAAACTTGGAGCAGGATGGAACATGTAAATAACTAGAAAACTTCTCATACAGATAGAGCGAGAGAAATGTGATCTGTTTGGGACAATCTACTGTCTTGACAGACACTACAGGTGTCCGGTGAAACTCAAATGTGACAAGGAGAGTAACATCAATATAAGTTAATTTGCTAAGTGAGTTGTACATTTCCAGTGCAATTCCAAGTGCATTTGATCCATGGTTTAATCCTACATGTAGTATAGAGAAAGCTGTAGTTTTAACACTGTCCTAAAGCACTGGGGGGGGAGGGAGGGGGCGCGGAGACAACAAACAAAAAAACCCCAACAAAACAAACAAACAAACAAACAAACCCCCAAAACAAGAAACCTCACAGAAAAGTCTCAGGAACTTTAACTAGTGTTGAAATTTCATTGACATCACAAAGAAGTACATAGGTTGGCTGCCTGTATTTTTCTGTATATTACACATGGCACTTTTTTATTTTCTCAAGTTAACTCAGTGATATTTCAGTATAGGATTTCTCTCTGTTTATTATCATCCATTCTGCAACCACGAACTAAAAAAAAAGAGAATCCAAGATAGAATAAGCAGAATACCGAGGCAAGAAGCATAGTATGAATCAAAGAAGTTCAAATTGCATTTCTCTTGAGGATGACAATGTAAAAATATTATTAAATGTACACCTAGATCAATGCTTAGGGCAAAAAGAAGACAGTTACATATTTTAGTCAATATGAAAAGAAGAAATAGAAACTATATATTAGTATCAGGAGATCAAAAATCCATTTGCTCATACACAACATGTATGAGCAAAACATTTCTTTCCTACTCATGTCCTTTGAAAAAGATAAGAAGCATACAGTCCTGCTATTAAATAAATAAATAAACATAAAAATAAATAAATAAATGAGAGAGAGAAAGATGTGGATGTGTGCGTATATATATACACAATTGGTGCAAAGTCTGGTTGTAGAGAAACCCTTCACTTCAGTATTCTAGTTCAGTTAAGTTCTATTTTAGTTAAGTATTCACAGAACTGAAGAATTTCTCATAAGATTGAAACTAGACACAAACTTAAGTACCTCGTTAAATCGAGACATCTGTTCTCCTCAATGTAAGACTACAAAGACAACTTTACTCTTTGTTTTGTGAAATGACCCAGACACAAGAGGAAAACCCATTGTCTCTCGAAGTCCCGTAATTTCACTTTGTTTTCAGATACTTTGACAATTTCCTTGAAAATCGTTCAGTTTTTATTCTTGATCTTGAACTGCTACAGGTCACATTCTGCTTTCAATTACTTCATCGCCTTTGAATTCTTGAACTGCTCGAACAATTATTCTCCTAAGAGTTACTCTAAAACTTCAGGGTACACTAGTGAAAAGTAAGAAAATAAAGGTACACTAAAGTTTGAAATCTCCACAAAGTGCCAGGATCGTCAGACCTTTGTTCAGAATTATGTTTCAAAACCTAAATGTAATGCTCTCACTGAACGCCTGCAAAATCCCAATTACTGCCTGAAGTTTGAATAGCAGCTCTGTTGCAGCTGTTGTTGAAGGGAGCTCTGTTGCTTCCTGAGAGGCAAGGATGAGATACTGACTTATGTGCCATAAAACCACTCCCCACGTACTCTGCTTTATGCATGGAAACAAATGTATTCATGTTTGATCTCTTCAGGAGAGAGTCTGGTCTCTGAAGAAAAAGAAAAGGATTTCACTTCCTGTGAGGGAGACTTGAAAGTAGAATAGATGGGTTTCACAAGGTCTGAACCACATTTTATTTTTGAATGTTCCCTGTTCCCACTAGAGTTAGATTATGATAAAAACTGACTGTGCCACCAAAGCATTTTTGTGACCTACAAATTACCCCTGTTTTAAGAGCTGGTGTATCCTACACTGCAAGATATTCTGAGGGGGAGTGTGCCTACAAGAGACATCCAGGCATTTTTATAAACTCTTTAGGCTTCTGGTGTCTTGTGGTATCATATGTGAACAATCAAATCAGTTCTGATTTGAACGCTGTCACTTGGATTAGAGTTTATCTATCGCATGGTAGCACTGAGTTAGCAGGCCGTGGAGATGAATAGAAGTACTGATTGCTGAACTGACAGCCTTGAAGATGAGTAGCATTATTTTATCACATCCTTCTTTGCAGCATGTGCCAGTGGGTTTTAGCTGTCACATTTTTTAAAATTATCAAGCCTCAGAATAAGTAACAGGCCTGCTTCCTTAGTGCATAAGAGTCCCCTTTTCTCCTAATCCTACCAAATGTGCTGGCTTTTGTTTTGTGAAATTGTGAATTTAGAGGTTAATTTGAATAAACAAAACACTTCCTTTTGCAAAAGACACCATATACATAGCTACAGATTTAGTGGCTGTCTAGTGCCCTGCTTTCCAGTGCACCTCTTTTTAACAATATGTTACAAAAGAAACAAATCACAGAACATTTAAACTCATTTCTGAAGGTAAAAGCTCTATGTGTTTTTAAGCCATCTTCCTCACCACAGTTGTTAAGGTCTATTAACTAGATGCATTTGGATGGCAATGCAGTTTCTCACATTCCCTCCAGCAGCTTGTTTCACAGGCCTATACCCCGTGCAGTTGTCGTTTCTTATTCAGGTGCTTTCCATGATGTCCCTACCTGTCTCCAAGTCTCAGTCTCTGAAGACTGCTTTCAACAGTGTTATGGAAAGCTACAAGAAGCTGCCAGAAAACTGAGCCCCCTGATTGAACGACCAGTGCTGGCTGGATTCTCTGGAGTTTGAGCCTGATAAGGACACGGAGAGGAGAAGGCCACCAGCAGTAGCAGCAAGTGATTAGATACAGTGATGACATACCTTGTCCCATCCTATGAGCCTAGCATCTTGTCAGTGTAGAGTATTATGCCCATTCCACACCCCTGGGAGAATTAGGACTGGGGTAGTGGCACACAAGGATTGCAGCTTGGTGTCACAGCCCTTCACTGTGCAGTGCCAAGGGGAACAGGCATATTCCTGTGGCCTCCAGCTATGTTCATGACCCACTGGTTTGCTCTCCAGGCACAGTGCAGTGAGGCACAGAGACAAGGCACTGGAAACCACTTGCAGCCCTCAGCCCAGCACTCTGCCCTGCCTAATTAGTCACACTGATGGTGTGTTAAATCTGCAAACGTCAGACTGCACAGAAAGGATCTGTTAAATGAGTCAGACCATCTTCATGGATGTGTGACGCACTGCCACTTGCTGTTGCTTCATCCAGCATACAGCAGCCCACCCCAAACCTGTTTGTGTGCAAGTATATACCAAGGCTAAAACATCTAAATCCCCTTCCTACTAAACATACACCACAAGTAATAAGACAGCATTCTTTAACAAAGAGATAGTACTTGGTTTCCCAAAAAAGTTTCCTTCAATTACTCCTCTGCAATAATAAAAAGCATACCCTCCTGACATTGGAATTAGTGAAGCCCCAAGGAAAAAAAAAAAAAAAACAAAAAACAAGAAAAACAAACAAACAAACAAACAAACAAACAAAAAAAAAAAAACAAAAAACCCCAAACAAACAAAAATCAGTGGAACTCAGGGAAACTCAGTCTCTGCAGGATTAGACATTTGAAGAACTTTCTCTTCACCACGTCTTATGAGCAATACCCAAATATTCAGCATCCCAAAACACAAAAACTGAGCAGTTAATTACTTCATTTATCATGGTTTCATTTTCTGTAGAAAGCAATTTAATTCTTATCCTTCCTAATAAGAGAAGCATTTTATCATCTCTCTCACCCATTCGAAGTTAGACTGCACAGATGCCTCCATGATAGTAGATCAAGTGTCAAGGTATTTCTTACCTGAAAGGGCACTACAGCTGCAGATATCAGGAACTTCACTCACATTAATATAGAGTCGTTTAGCATTTGTGCTCAAAAAGATAGCATTTTAAAAGATTCTGTCATTTTTGGAAGCTTCTTAGGATAATATTTTACAGTGTGGGTAATGATTAATAAAAAACACTCAAAAAGAAAAGCCTTCTGATGTGGAAAGGAAAAAAATTGCCACACGGCCATTTATCTCTTAAAGACAGAAGAAATGCCTAGACAAGGGATTTAACATGCTTTCACAAGGCAAAAGTCTTCTCACAAAGTGGAAATAATTTAGTCAGTGTAAGAAAAGCATTTTTTAGCTTCACCATCATGATTCTGCGTTGTAGGTCTTTACAGTTTACAGTGGGACAAAGAGAAGCACTGTTTCTTTAGGGATGATGTTGAGTCAAAGTTTAAAATAGGAAATACTGATACACATTGTGGGTGAGCTGAAAATTTCTACTAGAGTGAGATGCAATTTTATTGCAAATCAATTTAGTGTACTGCTGTCATCCATTTCCTTTATAATTAAAACCAGAAGCAGTACTATTTAAATTTATTTCTTAAAGTCTTGGCATACTTTAATATGAGGAAAGACTGAGTGGCTGAGCAGAGGGTAAACATTTGATAAACTAGTGTTTTCATGAGAGTGTGTTTGGATGAAAATTACACATTTTTTTTCCTTTCAAAACACTTCAGGACATAATTTGACAAAATAAAGGGGGGGGCAGGGAAACCGTTAGAAGGAATAATTCACAGAGGTGGGAGAAAATAAGAGCATGCATAAACTAGATCATGATTTCAAATGACAGGGGAAGGTTTCAATGCTTGCTGAAGGTCTGTCCTCAACTGCACGCAGAGATACATGAGTTTAGGCCAGATTGTGTACAACGGTGCCTGAGAATGGGGCTGGGTTGTGCTGGATTGAAGTTAATATCTAAAGCCAACAAATATCAAGATGGAGAAAAAATAGAGTCTGGCAATAATGGAAGAAAAGAGAGACAAGGAAGATGAGACCTTCACAGACCTAAGTCTCCAAAGGTCTATAAATTACTTGCCCTGTCCAAGGAACATGAGAGTTCAGGATGGGAAACAGCGGGTTCTCTCTCCCTGGAATTCAAAGCATGAAGCTTCTCACACCAGTTCTCTTCAAAGCCGTGTGACCTGGTAAAGGCTGCGTTTAACATGTAGGTGTGAATTTCTCTTGAGAAAGAAGCAGGGGGGAAAAAACAAGCGGGGCGGAAAAAATCAAGCAGGGCAAACACTGAAAAATATGTCCCACGTGTTCACAGTTTTCAGGACCACCACTCCAGTGTATGTGCATCTCTTTTAGATGGGGCATATAGCAAAAGAGATAAGCTAAAACTGTGGTAAGAGGGAGAACAAAAGCTACTTAATCGACCTGATTGATTCTTAATGAAGAAACATAGTCTAGCAAGGAACAGTATCATGAGCAGCTGGCTTCAAAGAAGACTATTTTAAACCACAGCTTTTAAACTGATTTGTAGTGAGACTGCTGAGAAGATGCTAAGACAGCCAAGGGAGCTGAAAATGCAACTGGCACAAGTGTTGGGTTGGGTTGGGGTGTGGGTGGGGAAGGCTGGTTACTTAGGCCAGCCATAGGGTGGGAGCAGGGAGACTTTGGAAGTCGTCGTGGAAGTGAGGGTGAGGGGAGACAGGCATGGGAAGGCAGCAGTTTCCCTGCTGACCTTCCCAACTAACCTTTTCAATGGAGGGCAATGACTCATAGTGCTCATCAGACTCGGCCCCAGCTGCAAGGGAGCTCCCTAGGAAAACACGTGCTCAAATGCCTTACTGCTCTGAGGTCCAGATGTTTAGCAGCTCTCTTGGAAGGCAAATGGTACTTATCTTGCAGAACTGTGATGTTTTCACTGTCATAATAGATCACTATTTATTACAGTCCAAATAAAATTATTTTTCAAATGTTGGACGAGGAATTACTTAAGACATGTTATTTTTGTGAATAATAAAATCTGTCCATGTCATATGTATGTGGACACAAAAATGCTTAGGGCCTTATAAAATTTAAAAAATTATGATTTCAATATTATTACTCTTTTTTTTTTTCAAACTCTGAAATCACTTTGACTCACTTTTTCTGAAATCTCACTTTTTAAAGAAGAGCTCTAAACTCCAAACTGCATATATTTACTAGAAAACATAAATTTAAAACATAAATTTAAAATTCCAGACACTGGAACTGTATAGTGAAAATTCGTCTTCTTTTTTCATCCTGAAAACAAAAATAAAAAAATTTCATAACCAGACTAACACTCACTGTAGAAAATATTATCCTGGAGGAAATTTTTATGCAGGCAAGTTATAAATCCCTGGAAATATTACAGTAGCAAACCACACTGACCTTTAGCTCTAGGATTGCAAATGGTAATGCTATAATAATTGTGTATATCCTTTTATTGTGTGACTCCCCACTCCCCCAGTCTATTAGGGAGCAGGAAATGATGGCCTTTAGCAGCCCTTTAAATTGAAGGTATAGGGATGCCTTAAGATTATTCCCATTTATATATGACCATGTAGTACTATTATTATTTATATCTTGCTAGCGGCACTAGTGGAATGCAGCTGCTCCTATGTCTAGCCTATGGGTAGTAGGAAGGTGCTATGTGTTTTGAGCAAGAATTAAATCTGTACACATGATGCTGTATAAAGTCTTTCTTTCCATATTTTTGTGATTTAACACTGCAGGTTCTAAAGAGACGAGGATTCCGTGCAGCATTCAGCAGTATCAGAAATAAGCAAGATTTAATGAGGGAGATGGGCATTTATATATCTAGAAATACCCAGCACTGTAATACTTAATGCAAGTTGAGAAGTGACTAATCAGGAAATAAAGCTGGATGTTTAGTGTTTAAAGCACTCTCTAGAAAAAGGCTTTCAACAAGGTCTTGATTGCCTCTCATTGGCACAGTGTGGGGATCTCTTTCACTCTTTTCTGGGGAGACTGGTGGAAGGACTCCGGAAGAAGTGGGCAGGAGAGCTTAGCAGCAAAAATCTCCTGTTTGCGTGATTTTGCAGAGACTAGCACTGCTAAAGATCAAAGATGGAATGTAAGTTTGACAAAGTCAGTGAGCTAAAAAAAAATTATGAGGCCCAGTGATATGCATAGTTTTCTTTTTAAAATAATATTTTTTTATATTATTTATATTATGATACTTTTTTCATAAATGTTGCTTCCAAATTTGAACCAGTCAGATACTCAATTCAGAAGGTTTTTCTCCTTCTCTACAGACATATGTCCAAGAGACAGTCTTTTCTAACCTTTTTCTTTTTGCAGGGTTAAAATTAATGTATATAAAATGTATAAATGTATAAAGTGTATAACATATAAAATAAAACTATTGAGCTATTTTAGTACTTTTCCTGTCATTCATTCAGGGTCCTCTAAAGTTGTCACCAACGTTCATTTAATTCCTTAGCCTTCAGGGTAATGCAAGAAAATTGAAGAGATTAGGAGCTCTCTCTTTCCTGTTCAATGCACTTGTGTTGCAGTAAATTGGTACCAACCTTCAATCTCATGGTCAGGGCTCTCCAGGGTCCTTCCACTGATATGACAGAGCAGTCAGCTTGATAAATGGTGCACAACTCCTTCAGCATGATGGAGAAAGCTTTCCTCCCTGTCTCTGCAATTGCCTGTTCCAGACTGGAGAGAGGAAACAATTAGCTGTCTTATTGCACTATGGAATGCCACTATTCTGTTTATATTGTCTGTGTTAATTAGAAGATACATTTCTCCCCCTTGATTAGTTATTTCATGGACAGTGGCAAACACAGGGTATGAAAGATACTGGAGGGAAGGGAGAATACTTAGCTTGGAAAATTATTAACTCTCAATAACCTTAAATAAAACATATTCACTAAAGAGGTAGCTCAGTAAGCTAAATATATGCTTAACTTCAAGTTTAGGAGCTATTGCTGATGAAGTAGGGGGACTGTGAGCAGTGTTACATTAAGCTTTTACTTGATCACCTTGTAGAATTGTAGCTACTAAATATGGAATTAACACAGGCACCAATATAAGCACTGAAATAAAGTACATTAAAAACATTTAAGCAAATACTTCTCTCCTGTTCTGGTTCGTTTTGCTTCGGCAGTTCTCTAGCACTAACTTCCCTGAACTGGCATTGGGCATACTTAAAAACTGAAGAGGGGTCATCTTGGTCCTTTCCACTGTGTGCAAAAATATAAAGGGAAGATGAAGGGTAATGAAAAGTCTTTACAAGTCAGATTTTCAGATTCTTCTTTCCAGAGAAACTTGGCCTTGAACAGACAGGCATGTGCGTATTTGTGTGTACACCCATATGTTTCAAATTTGCTCATGCAGACAGATGATCTAAAAGGACACCATGTGAAATTTATAATAAATGGTTGTCTAGAGGATTTAAATAAACAAATCAAACCACTATTGACAGGAGAGAAACACATGGAGAATCAGCTTGCAGTGGGACAATAAATAATGGGTCATTTTTTCCTAAATACTATATTAATTAATTACAAATCATAGCTGTTGAAGGTCAGGCAGAGTATATCTTAACTAGGTTTGATTTTGCTCCCTATTAAAAATCTGTAACAACTTTGCCCAAAATGGCAATAAATAATGCTATTAAGCAGGCTAGACATGCCTTAAAATCAGTCATTTACTAAATAGTCCATGAAAGTGACTGAAGATATTTGGAAAGCATGTGATTGAAGGGTTAATATAGGCTTGTTCACAAACTAGTTACACTACAGATTTCAAAACATATTGGGCATCAAAGTCGTATTTTCTACTCCTGCCTGTTCTAAACCCACTGAACAACTGACCTGCCATTTCACTTCAAACTGTGAGTGGATCACCTTTCCCTATCTGTCCCTTTGTGCCTCTGGCAATGCACAGGACTGGTAGAACAGCATGTGATATAGGCTATACAGTGATTGGTAGTTGCTGGTAAATTCAGTGGGGTGAAGCAAGGACAAAAGGAACAATGTTATCTCTAAAATTCCTTTCCTTGGTGCATTTGCCAGAGCCTTAGGGCTAGATGTTCAAAGCAGTGTGTGCAGTCAGTTGCCTGTAACCACTCTTTGGGAATACAAGTTGATTTTCAAATTGCTGAGAATAGATTGAAGGTGCAAAATACATACCATGCAAGATTCGAAAGAAGCTAGAGAAATCCTAGGACTCTGGTTTGAGTTACAATTTACTTTTCTAAAAGCTCATGTTACCTGTCCCGAGCTTACAAGGACACTGTGGTGGGTAGACCCTAGCGAAAAACTGAGCACCCGCACAGATGGATGGGATGGGGAGACAACAGAAGAAAGGTGAGCAGCTTATGGATCAAGATAAATACAGTTTAATAGGCAAAGCAAAAGCTGTACATGCAATCAAAAGAAAATAAGGAATTCATGTACTACTTGCCGTGGGTAGACAGGTGTCCATGCCCTGGAAAGTAGAGCTTCATCACACATAACAGCTATTTGGAAAGACAAACACCAGAACCACAAATGTTTTCCTTGTATCCCTCCTCCCCTTGAACATTTGTTGCTGAGCATAGCAAACTATGGCATCAGATATCCCTTTGATAGTCTTGGTAAGCTATGTTTTTTGTTTCCTGACCATCCCAAGTTTGCTCACTTTGGGAACAAAAGGCAAAACATCAAGGACCTTGAAGCTGTTCAAATGTTTTTTTTTTTTCAGAAAGAGACAAAATATTGGTGTATCAATAGTGTTTTAGAAAAAAAAAACAAACCAAAACCAAAAATAACAACAACAAAACCCAGCTACCATATAGAATATAAACTCTATCTTAGCCACACCCATTACAGACAGCAAGAGAGCTGACACCCACCAATAAAGCCTCTCATTGTTTCCTTAGAAAAAGGTTGATGAGATATTTTTGCCTTCTGTTTTTGTTTGTTTGTTTGATATGTGTTTTTTGGTCACTGCTCTTGCACATCATGGCATTCAGCCTATTCAACATTCATAGAGTAAACAAGCATCTCTTCAGAGTGCCATGAGGTCTTTTCAAGGCATTTCATCATTTATTTCCAGTGGAGCCAGTTGATGACAATGGACAGCCATTCACTGTTGATCCTGAAATGAGTTCCTGGAAAAATGTTGATAGATTGAGTAAAATGTCTTGTGAACTCGCATGGCGTATTTTCATACACCAGTGTCAGGTCACCACAGGTGCCTTATTCAAACGGAAGAAAATTTTACATGCAGAACAGTTGCTGCAGTTTTATACTACCTGTGTAATAATTCATGACCTGAGTAATAGAGAACTCATTAAAACTGTTCCCTGCTTTTCCTTTACAGATAGACCTCCCAGCAGTTTAAGCCATACATAATGACTTCAAGTATTTTAAGGGATAATGTTAAAATTATCTATTATTCTTTTATATCTGAAATCACTCTTTCGTTTTCCTTCACTACATTGCTAGCATAACTAGGAAACAATATATTAACCTAATTACATGTTATTTATTAGGCAGCAAGCAAATAAGTCATTCAAAGACAAATCCCTGTAGTTATTCATGGAACTGTTTTGGATGACAAAGATATAGTAAACTGAGCAATCTTTCATTGTATTTATTGCACACTCTTTGTACTAATGAACAATAACAGGCTTTGCTGAAATAATGGCTTCTGTTCCAAGTTGTAGTAAATGTTATAGAGACCATATTTATCAAAAGCATGTCAAAGCCATGGATAATCTTTGTTTCTTTTGCTTGCATTTGAGGAATTTGGGTAGCTAGTAAATAGCAATGATTTAGAGGGCTTAATAAACATAATATAAAATAATTAGTGTCTTTAAAAATCAACATGCATAATGTACTAGTGGCAGCTTGACCCCTGAGAAACACAAAGCAGTAAAGATGTTGGTAATTTATTTTTATAACCCTTACCTTTAGAAAACCCTATGCATTCTCTTTATTCTCAATATGAAACAGGCTTTCTCTATGTTGTTAAGCAAGCATTAAATCTGCACTCCAGTGGGATGAAAATTTCTTGTTAACTTCACTCATCTCTTGGAATTAATGAAGGGTATAAAGCAAAAGAAGTAAATTTGAATATGAAATCACAGAAAGAATGAGACAGGAAAAAATTGGAAGAAGAGGGCTTTGGACTTGGCTGTTTTAAGAACTCCAGGTTAGGTTTTAAGTGCTTTTTAGAGAAGAAATTGGAATGCCTATCTTCTTTCTCTCACATAGAAATCCTACATATAATGATATGAAAACACATTCTTTCTTCTTCTGGTGAGTATTTATGGTTCAAAGAAGCTGACACAGTAGAAGACTATATAAGAATATGCTTGAGTATGAGGGCCAGGGTCATCTCCCAGGAACTGTGTTCAAATACCACTTTGTGATCTAGGTATTAGAGAACATGGTCTCCAAAAATCTTGGTACAATACTCTTCTTGAGCACTGAGTCAGAGCTCTAGTTGTCTTTAAGTTGCTCCAGGTCTCACCTGGCAAAAACGAACTAAGAATTTGTTCGTAAAGGCCTATTGAATAAGACCTTTCATGTGGGACAGACAAGACACTGCAGTGAAATTTGCATCAGGTTCTTAAAGTCACCAAACTTTCAGAGTCCTGGGGCAACTACAGGAGAAACAAATTACAAACAAGGCAGAAAACTTGCTGAGGAGAATTTATGTTTTCTATGGTTGCACAACACCTGTGAAAAACTGGGGGCCTACATTTTGAAGTCAGGTACCCCCATAACAATGAAAAGAAACTCAGGGTTCATGGGTTTTTGTTTGGTGGTTTTTTGTGTTTTTTTTGTTTGTTTGTTTCTTGCAGTTTGGTTTTTTTTTTTCATTTTTTGTTTGTTGTGTTTTTGGTTTTTGTTTTTTGTGTTTTGTTTTTTTTAATTATTAAACTGAGGGCAGCATTTCTCATGAATAACATTTGCTCTTCCAGCTCAAAATAAGGACTTTCTCCAGTCTGATACACAGTTTCTGGAGACCGATGTTTTGAAGTAATTGTACTTTTTCTGTTCTCTCTTTGCATATTCTTAAATGAAGTGTGCTCTAAATTTCCATTGGCAAAAGAAAGATCCAACTGACCCTTTCATAAACCTTCATCTAATTTATTAAAACCAACACTGTGTTTATATTTTTTTGAAGAGTAAGAAGAACTGTAAGAATAACAACAAGCTACTTTTTAACATTGCAAAAAGAGTGCCCAGTCTCTAAATGCAGTCCAATAAATTTAGTCTAAGAAGTTTATTTCTTATCCTCACATTGTCTTTTGAAAAATAAATTGAGCAAACTAAATTAATTTGCAATAATAAGTACAAATTTCTGTCTGTAATTCTTTCAGAAACTGGTGCTTATAGAATAGAATGAATCATAGAATCATAAAATGATCAGGGATAGGAGGGAACCCTAAAGATCATTTAGGTCGAACTCCCTGCTTTGGGCAGGGGTGCCACTCACCAGGTCAGATTCCTCAAGGCCCTGCCCAGCCTGCCATTGAACACTTCCATGGATGAGGCAACAACAGCTTCTCTGGGTAACCTTTTTCTGTGCTTTACTACCCTCAGAGTAAAGAATTTCTTCCCAACCTCCCATCTAATCCTATCTTCTATCAGTTTAAAACCATTGTCCTTTGTCCTATCACTAGTTGCCTACATAAAAAGTACCTCTCTTTCCTTTTTATAAGCCCTCTTAAGGCACTGGAAGACTACAGGAAACTCTTCCCAAAGCCTTCTCTTCTACATGGTCAACAACCCCAGCTCTCTCAGCCTGTCTTGAGAGGCTCTCTAGCCCTCTGATCATCTTCATAACCTTCCTCTGGATTCACTCCCACAGGTCCCCGTCCTTCTTATGCTGGAGAGAGAGCTGACTGCAGTTCTCCAGGCGGGACCTCATGAGGGCAGAGTAGAGGGAGAGAATCACATCCCACAGTGTGCTGGCCACACCTGTCTTAATGCAGCCCAGGATGCATTTGGTCTTCTGGGCTGCAAGCACACACTGTTAGCTCATGTCCAGCTTTTTGTCTATGAGAACCCCCAAGTCCTTCTCTACAGGGCTTCTCTCAATCCATTCTCTGCCCAGATTGTATTTGTGCTTGATCCAGATACAGCACTTTCCACTTGGACTTGTTGAAGTTCATGAGGCTCTCATATGTCCCCTTTTTAAGTTTTGCCAGGTCCTTCTGGATCCTGCCCTTCTGTTGGGTCAGCTGTACCATGACGCGTTCCAGAGGGGAAAGAGGAGACGGTCCACACCAAATAGGGGTTGCAACAGGAATGGACGTTTATTGAGGGGTGCATGGGACTTATATAGGGTCAGGATAGAGGGTTCTAGAACTGAGGAGGAGATAGGGACGGGGTTAGGGTGGAGCGCGACAAATAAAGCAATAAAGGGGAGAAACTGCGGCATAAAGGGATAAACTGGGGAGCAGCTAAGCCTTATAAGGTGCTGATGGACTGCACCGCTGGCCAGCCAATAAGAAACTGGGGGTTCAACCACCAATGAGAACAATTGAACAATGCAAAGGTAATAACTATTCTAATACTGAAAGAACTTTTAAACAGCAGTTTTAAACAGCAGCTTGGGGTCTGCTTTGCACCTGTTGAGTCCAAAGCTGATAAAACTGTTTCTTTAACATAGATGTCTCAGGTTCTGAAGGTTTTCCAGTGTTTTGATTTTTCCACTCAGTAAAGTCCTTTGCTGGTTCCCCCACAGTACCACTCAGCTTTATGCCACCAGCAAATTTGCTGAGAGTGCACTAAATCCCACTGCCTGTGTTGCTGATGAAGGTATTAAATAACACTGGTCCAAATATGGACCTCTGTGGGACTTATCACTGATCTCTATCTAGACATTGAGCTGTTGACCACTACTCTCTGGACATGACCATCCAGCAATTCCTCTTTCACAGAACAATACACCCATCAATCCATCTCTCTCCAGTTTAGAGAGAATGTGGTGGAGAACTGTGTTAAAGGCTCGACAGAAATCCAGGTAAGTGACATCTGTAGCCTTTACCTTGTCCACTGAGGTAGTCACTCCATCAGGAAAGGCCACTAATTTGGTTAGGCAGGATTTACTCTTGCTGAAGCCATGCAGGCTGTCTCGAAACACATTCCTATTCTCCATGTGCTTTAGCATAGCTCCCAGGAGGATCTGTTCAATTATCTTCCCAGGCACAGAGGGGAAGCTGACAGGTTGGTAGTTCCCAGGGTCCTCCTTTCTACCCTTTTCAAAGATAGGCACAATGTTTCCCCTTTTTCATTTCTCTGGAACTTCATCCAACTTCCATGTCTCAGTGGCCCTCCTGCTATCCTTCCACTTGAGAGGTGTGGGAAGAGAGGTTGCTAGTGCAGACTGAGGCAAAAGGATTGTTAAGAATTTCCACCTTTTTGTCATCCATAGTTACCATTTTGCCACTCAGGTTCATCAGTGGGGTTATGCCTTCTTTCACTTTCCTGTTATAGCTGACATACCTGCAGAAGTCTTCTTATTATTCTTTATGTCTCTTGCCAAGTTCAGCTCCAGCCCGTGCTTTGGCTTTTCTTACCCCATCCCTACATGACTGGATTGTCCCTGTATGCTGTTCCCAGGTTATCTGCCCCTGCATATACTGCCTGTGCACTTGTTTCTTACCCTGTAGTTTGACCAGCAGGTCTTGACTCATCCAGGTCAATCTCTTGACATCCTTTACTTTTTTCCTATACATAGAGTTTGAGAGCTATCCAATTCTATCACCAGAGAGAAAGAAGAAAGAAACAAGAAGTTGATTAATACAGTGTCATTGATTTTACAATTTTGCACAGAAGTTTGGGCTGACATGTTTTCAGCTTTTTGGTAGTGGGAAATATCTCACTGAAGAAGACCATGTCACCGGAAATGCTGACATACAGTGCCATTATTCCACACAGTGATCACATTAACATGATATGCTAGTCATATCTAAGTAGTCCTCTGTAGTCCTCTATAATTTCTTGTGTCACCTTCATTGACCTTTACAGAAGAACTCACCTTGACTTTGTCTAAAACACTTGCTTTTGCAGTCTGTTAATGTTGCAGAGGCTGTAAACATCAGTGTGCCTTGCTTGGAAGAGAGTTGTTCTCTTCTGAAATTCCTCACAAGCTAAAGTAATTTCAGCCACCTCTTAAATTTCAGGGTAGTCTTTCATCTGAGGCCATGGTGATGAAATATATTTGCAATCATTTCATTTTTCCAGTAATTAGGGCCCAAACTCTCCCCCCAAATCTAGTTCCCTCCCAACCCAATAAATATCCAAAAAAGAGGTGGATTCATGCGGACAGAAAACTGGACTAACAGTATGCCTGTTAGGTGAACTTTAAATATGTATATATATTTAAATATATAGAACCTTGTTCTATGTATTTATGAAACTTGCTCCATTTGAACAGTGTCATAGCCATCTGAACACAGTGAAACATTATCCAAACTCATGTAATTCCCCTTATCTGTTCTTTTCCAAGCCAGCTTGGAAGCTAGGCAGCTGCCATAAAAACTGCTATAGTTGTGTCTTTGTATACAAGGCCAATGGATCATCATTAGAAGAACACCTAAAAAAAGAGCAATTCTCATTCACCTTTCACCCTGGAGAAGGGATGCATTCTCAAGACGAGGGGTGAGTGCACCCAAAGGACAAAAAGGAAGCCTACTCCATGACAAATGACAGTGGAGATAGGGCCATTGATATCTAACACCATGGAAGATTAATGCTTGTGAACACAAAGAATTGCCATTAGGTCCCAAACATAGTAAACAAAGACCCTGTGTGTTTCAACATGTGAAAAAGCCTATAACTACATCTACCTATTCCAAATGTACACAGAGACATGCATACTACTTAACCCATATGAAGCTTTTTAGCAGTGTAAATTCTTAGAGAAAGCATTATCAGCTAAAGGACATAGCAATACATCCTTATTACCTTATTCCTTGCTGCCTAACCTATAAGAGAACTGCATCATCACATACCTAGTAATTCTCCACTGAAGTAGTGAATAAATAATCTGACAAATGTTGTCATCACATAATTGGTATAATGAGTTTCAACGGGGATGAGGTTCTGAGCATGATTTGTAGCTGGTGTAGATTAAGGAAAAATCATGGAAGCTATTGCAGATTTAACTTTGACATCACTGAGACAGAAGTCTGACCTGAATTTTGTGGGCAATTGTCAGAATAAAGCAGCTGAAAATAAGAAATTCAATCAAAACTTGACCAAGAGATATATAAAATATTGTAGAAAAGATGCGAAGCATCTTACAAGCTTCTTTAGAAATAATAAAAGTACAAACTGTCACCTGAAATTAGAACTACAAAAGGTCTTTTATCTTGTTAGTTATTGCTTTCATTTGTTCTGCTAGGCTTTAAGGGATGTTCTGAAATAAAGTGTAAGGATAAGCTTGTGCTTTCAGGGACTAGCAGGATTGCTTCTCATTTCTAGGTACAGCTCTGCTGTGATACTGCTTATGTTTAAGGAGCTCTGAGCTGAAAAACTGCCATGCTTCTCTCTTAATGGATCGCTTTCATCGTTGACTGCATTTTTATCTGTTTGGTTGGATTGGAAGGCAAGTGCATGCTTCTGTATATGTTTAATATAAAAAGTTCAAGGCTCCTTTTGTCATAAAGTAAGACCTGAAAAAAACCCATGAACATTCTAATTCTGTTCTAAACTCAAACCACAAACATGGATAATACTTGTGACATTTACAAAAAATTGTTACTGTTTACATTATACTTATGCTCAGTGAAGGATAGTGAAATTGCTTATTGATTTCTACAAATAAGTAGTAGATACTAGAATTTACAGTGAATTTTTTTCCAGGTAACACCAGATCAGAGTCCAGGGATTGTTCAGTCCAGGTCTTCTTGCTTTAGGTTTACTTTCATTTCTAGAAGCCTATTCGCTGTCTCTTTACTGAGGTGCTTTTAACAACTATTCTAACATCTGATGCTGACTACAGAAAGTTACAGGGCCCAGAATAAAGAGGGTATTGTGCTTTTCTTTTCTTTTTTTTTTTTTTCTTTTTCTTCTCTTAAAAATATTGTAAAAATAGATCCTTATGAAAGGAGGGAGAGAATAATTGGATGGTAACTGTATTATCTGTGATGGTTACATCCCAAGGCGACAGTTCAAAATAAAACACAGACCTCATGTTTAATCAACTGCTGAGGTCATCTGACATATGAATGTGAAAACCACTTTTGAACAAATTCTTAATCACCTAGGGACAAAGAAGCCCTGATTAGGTGAATGTGGAGAAACAGTGCTCTTTAAAACAAAAGAGGTTTTTCACCTCCATATTGCTAATTATGTGTTAACCTGAATAAACAGTCAGACAGCAAAGCTGAGGAGATGTGTCTGGATAAAACAGAAATATGACATGTGAAATACATATAAATCAGAGGGAAGGACAGGGAGGATATAAAGAATAAAAGATAAATGATGACAGCTGATTGTGGAACACAGATTCCTGAGCTAGTGACCATGTAAACAGATGAATACACAGGACAGGTTGCTGAATATGAGTATATTCTCCTTCCTACAAGACTGACTTGCACAGAACCAGCCAAGCATCTTTGACTTACAACTGAACTTCTCAGACAAACTATCTACAGTTGCTGAAGAACTGACTGCAGCAATCAAATGACAAAAGACATTCAAGAAAAAGTTATTAGTAGCATATTCATTAACCCCTGTGAATTACTGATGACCATTCCATGCTCTAAAACAATGCAACCAAGCATCTGCATTGCTAAAGTTACATTTAAGCATCTCAATTTAAATGTTGTTTCATCAAAAAAAAAGATATCAAAACAAAATTCACAAAGATGGAAGATATGTATACATTTTAGTAATCAAAAAGGAAAAACAAATGCATGTTTAAGCACTCAAAAATTATTATTTTCAACTTCATCTTCAAAATCCATACCCTGGAATGCAATGTGCTCTTCAGGAGTACAAAAAATATTCTGAAATTCTGCACTTTCACAAACTATCACTATATTGAGCAAGCCATTAGTCCATCAAGTCTCTGTTTCCATCTGTAATAAGCAAACAATTTAGGGACATCATCATACCTATCCACTACTTTTCAGAGCTATTTGAGAATTAATGCAGGCTGATAACCAGCTTGTGAAGAATTTGGAAAATGGAAAAGACTGCATGAGCATATGCATCAAATTATTACACTTTACAAATTTGTTCTTCTTGATATTTGGATCAAATTTCTTCTCCTCTCATTTGACAAATAAAAAAACTGGAACATACTACTTTCCATCAGCATGCTTATTTTTTACATTAAAAATTATCTTTGATTAGAAACTTCTAGATGAAATTCTAATTTCCATAAACAATTTTTACAATTTCTCTGAGATCAGAAATTCTAAAAAGAAACTCCAAAGGAAAACAAAGCTGTCTCAATTTAAAAGAAAACCAAGATGTCTGTCAAGGAAAGTGAGGAACCCTTCCGGACTAGAAAGGGATAGTCTCTTCCCAAAACCACCACAACCTTTGAAATTAAGAGACTTGAACCGGAAAATGTAGAGAAGAAGGATAACAATGCTTTACTACAAATATATATATATGCATAACCGAAGAAAAAAAATAAACCAAAACAGAACAGAACAAACAGCAACACCATAACCAAAACTTTCAAGCAGATAAAAGTCCTGTCTCTGCCCCTTTGGAGCAGTTCTATTTACAGACAGTGGGAGGCGATGCCGCACCTCGGGAGAGACGGGCTGCAGTGACTCACTCATGGGCAAAGACTGAGGGCAGGGAGAGGTGCTGGTTCTGAAAAACTCCTGTGGGACTGGTGGCCACAGGGATGGGACGAAACTGCTCCTGTGGGCAGCACAAAAACACTCTCCTCATACTTTGTCTGAAAGCACTGGGGATTGGGGGAGTGTTAGCAACTCCTCTGCAGATGGCATTGGGCCCTCAAGGAGCTTTTAGCAAACTGGGTTAGTGCGAGTGTTGTCTCTGAAGAATGGCACAGGGCATGCAGAGTTGGTGGCTGAGCCAGGGGAATCCCCTCCAGGTGCTTCCACCAGCCCAGCAAATGGTGGCTGGCACACAAAGCAGCCAGTGAAGAGAAGCATGGCAAAAACCTGGAATCCTCTCTCCCCAACCCTCCACCTCCCCTCAATCCTCTCCACAGCGGTCATGTTGGAATGCAAAGCTATCAGCCATCCCTTTGCTGAACCTTTAGATAGTTAGCTGGCTCTGGAGGAGGTAGCGAGCAGCTGGGCTTCAACAAGCCATGTGTCCTGGCCTCCACCTCCCAAACCATGGTGTTAGTAAGGCACAGAAAAACAAAATATCCAGGAAAGATTTTGAAACTCTAACAAAGCAAACAAACAAACAAACAAACAAACCCCCCAACCCTCAAACAAACAAAAACAACAAAGAAAAAAGCCAAATCCTATATATTACTTCTAGATTGTAAAAAAAAAATAAAAAAAAAAAATTAACTTGTCAAGTAGTCTAAGAAAATTTATGAATAGATAATAGAACAATATCCTGCATAGACTTGCTCTCTTTCCCAGCTTTATTGGAAACTGCAACAATTATTCGAAGAGCATAATTCTAAAACAAGCTTCAGAAAACTTACCACGATTCCAAGGTTTTGGAATAATTTCAGACATTGTTCTGGACTCTGATTGCAACGTGAGTATTTTAACAAGCAGTAGTCACTGATAACAAAATTGATGTAAACAGAAGCTCCAGTAAATGTTATTGAGCAAAACCTGCCAGAGCTCAAGAAACATTTGAACAGTGTTCTCAAGCACATGGTGTGATTCTTGGGGCTGTCTTGTTAAGGGCTGAGTTGGACTTGAAAATCCTTGTGGGTTCCTTCCAGCTCAGAACATCATGTGATTCTATGAAAAACATACTCATTCTGTCCATCATTAGATTAACCCAAGTTCAGATGCTCATGTGCTGACAGGTGTTTCACTGACAGTCAGTTTTCATCCTAATTGATAGTACTAAAAATCCATGAGCTCAAGAAATGACAAACAAAAGTAGTTTGGAGTTCTTTTTCAAATTCAGACTACATCTAAACTTACTTGTACCTAAGTCAGAAAACCCAACTTTGTTAGCAAAGGCAACTAGGAAATGAAATAATGTCAACACTTTTCACTGTCCAGAAGAGTCCTTCACAATCTTATATACCAAGGGAAAAATAAAATTCTTGATCTTTAGCTCTGTTCTCAACTACTCCTTTACAGTCACTGAAGCTTGTAATATCCATGAGGTATATACCAGGCTTGTTTGCTTTCTTTTTATCCCTTTAACAATGCTTCTACTTTTTGGGTTCCTAATTCTTCTGTTGTTCTCAAAGTAATTTCCTCAGCATTGCTGCATGATCTCAGACAGCTGTTCATAGATATAATCAATCTATGGCCTGACATTATTAGCACACTTGCACCAATACAGTGGAAAAAATTGAGTGTAAATTATAGTTTATGTACAGAGGGAAGGATAAGTGTACACTGTAGGGATATAAGCCACTCCAACTGCATAAGCAGTGTGAAAAAAAGATGGAATTGTAGCATTCATATTGCCAAAGTGGCGATGACCAACAAGTCACTCAGAAGAGAAGTTTCTGAAACTGTCTTTGAACATGCCCTTCTTTCCCCTTAGGTTAAACCCCTACATCTCCAACACTCATATGAAAACTGTTCACTGGGAAATAATCCCCTGAGTATGCTGGATGGTCTGGTGCAGGTGTGACAAGGTGGTAATCAAAGTCAGAGATAAAGGATTGACTGGCGTTTAGCAGGAACTTCTAACTAGGGAAGAGAGAGTTGAGGAACCTGTTGGTGAAAGCCACAGTGTGATCTCTACAGCATTTGCTGTTGTTGCATTCTGCCCACCAAGAGGAGTCAGTGCATCTTCTGGCTACTCCAAGACCCTGTCCCTTGACCGCTCATCTGGAGTTTTCACCCCTCAGCTTTGTTCCTGCTCAACACAACTTTCACATTTGGGCAAATCATACTCAAGTGACATTTTCCCTTTAGTCAGCAGTCTCTTCAACAAAAGCCTGCAAGTGGCTGTAAGGCTGGCAACAGTTACGAAGAGGAAGCTCTGGAAGTGGGATGGAAATAGTTTGTCAATCAGAATTTCCATGGGGAAATTTAGACCATCTCAAAGTTTTGAGATAATAGAACTGCAGTCATCTGGTGTAATGGATGAGTCACAGACCCCTCATTATGGTGCAATGAAAAATCATTTATTGTCTAGCACACGTGTGTATTTCAACCCAATGTAGTTTTGGTTTCTGTTAAAGTTCTCCAATCAGCATGTGCCATGCCAGCAGACTTCCTCTAACCAGCGTATACCACATGTCCCCTTCAGCAATCAGTTCCCAGCATGCAGTGTGCACAGAGTGATAACACGGGGATCACATGGCCAGCTCCTGGCACTGGTCACTTCCTTCCACCAGGCAGAGGCATCACCAGCGTCCAGGAATTCTCCTCCATCTTGGCTGCGTCATGACGCTCCACAGTCTGAGGTGCAACTAATAGAAATGAGTCAGAACCACAGTGAAGAAAATATAAAGAGCATGACACACAGACAGAGAAATATGACTGTCTGGAGAGCTTTGTTTTTGAAAAATCTTTGGATGCCTGGAAAAAGGGAATTTGAGACAGAAAGAAAATGCATCAGGTCCTTAAACATTGTTTTGAAGGGCTTTAAACCTCTTAAGCATCTATGAAACTAAGAGATGAGGGAGTACAAATCAAGTTCTATAGCCATTTCAGAGGAACATTTTTATTGTCATTCTTACTAGTGCTAACCACTGTGTAAAAAAGGCGTTAATGTACCTGTCTGCCCCTATATTCAGTACTGCAAAAAGGAAAAGGATTTATTGGATAGACCCTCCAAGCTCTCTTTCTGTTTCACATGCAGCTTAACCTTTTTTGGGAGTAGAAACAGGGCAGGAAAGAATAAGCAGGGACACGCATTGAACTTGGCTTATTGCTGCTCTCTCTGCCTGGGCTGGATGCCCCTCATTCTGATTCTGGGATATGTCAAATTCTGTGGAAAGATCCATGCAGAAGCATCTCTAAGTGCTTCACCTCCACTCCCAGAAGTCATTATTTTTTTCTACTCTAAATGAAAAGCTAGGTTTTTATGAGGCTACGGTTTATGACTAAGTGCTACTTTTTAAATTCAAGGTAGATTTTTATTGTTGATATGTAAAGACCTGTTATATAGAAAACAGGAAAAACCTGACCCAGAACACAAAAGAAAAATGGTGCAAGAACCTTAAAAAAATCAATGTGGAAGTTGGAAGCGAAGGAAGACCTCGCAACTTGAAAGAAAAAAACACAGAGACACTTGTGTGATACGGAATAACTACAGCATTATTAGCAAAACAGTGAAAACAAGACTGCAGAAGTGAAGTTTGCTACTAATCATTTTGGCTCTTTGAAAATCTTGAGATTGACCTGCAACATGAGAAAGTTCACTTTTGTGGAAACTGGGAGGGCTCAGCACCTTGAGACTGTAAGGGAAACATGACAGAATGGTGTTTGTGACTATAGATTTGCTTCTATATATTTTATATTCTCTGTATTTTATGCTTCTGTCTCCTTGATGCCCTTAATTCTTTAAATCAATGATTAAAATTAAAAGTTCCAAGAGAGTAAATCTAAAGTAATTTTGTAATTTATATTCATTAAAAGACTTATGACACAAAAATATTCTTTATGTGATACTCAGTGGAACAAGTTAGAAAGAAACTATTGTAAAAGAAATGTTTAATTTCTCTAGTGCTATATAAACATTACTGTAAGGCTGCTCATGTTTTCAGAACCTGAGTTCCCTTTCTCCCCATAATTCTATTCCTGGATGGATATAATGCAGTAGTTCTCAAATCTAACAAATTACACCACAGGTTTTGAAATATGAAATAGTCCAAATGAGACTAAGAATCCAAGGCATGTTGTAATGGAGGTCAATATAGACAGTCCTACTCCATTGTGAATAAAACCCTTGAGAGAGATCACTATATTAATCTCCACTCGTAGTCAAGCCTAAGGAAACAGTGCAAATCTGTAGAGGAAAAAAGCCAAATGTCTTCATCTTTAGTGTTATCTTATTCCCAGGTATTTTAACCCATGTTTTCACAAAATTTCTCTAGTTGTACCTGTTTGGTCTTGGAGGCCACTGATCCTTGGTTACTCTGTCTCACACAGTTCTTGAACAGTGCTCAAGAGGCATTAGAGACAGTAGGCGATTAGGGATAAGTTAAGTTTGTTCATCAAGTCAGTTTTCTCAGGTTCACATAGCTCTGCACAGACATGACTCAGAAATTCATGTTAGATGCTTTTGAAGAATGTGTCATTGCAGACTCTCCATACATTGTTCCTCCCTTCCTGTCACACTCAGTACTCTCTGAAGAACTCACAGAGAATTTGTTCTACACAATGCTACAGCTACAGGCCACCCATTTGTTTCAAACACTTTTCCTGAAGATTTTGGTTTCAAAAGTTTTGAATCCATTTATTAAATATCTCTCTTTTTTGTGTGTGTGTTTTTCTTTTTTGTTTTGTGTTATTCTTTTTTTGTTTGTTTTTTTCTTGTTTTTGTTGTTTTGTGGTTTTTTGTTTGTGTTTTGGTTTTTTGTTTGTTTTTTTTTTTTTTTTTTTTTGGTTTGTTGTTTTTTTTTGGGGGGTTGCTTGTTTTTTTTTAATTTTTTTTTTTTATTTTAAATTTAATAGAAAAATATAA